>OX243839.2:27784011-28411594 GCA_945859575.2 Herminia tarsipennalis | reverse complement strand
TTTTAGGTACATTTACATGTTCTATTGGGATTGCGAGTATCTGTCCGGTTTCGTGGTCTGACAAGCCGAGTGGATATATTGTGCTTACCGCTTCCGGAACATTACTTATTATTTGGTCTAAGCAAGCATTCTTGCCCGTGGGTTCATTGATGTGTATATGATAGTTCTGATTTTGCAAGGTTCTTTGATATTCCGGGCATATATGTGATTTTTTTAGTAGGTGTATGTTAAAGTCGCCACAGATTACAATATTTAGTAAATTTTTGTACGCATTTTAGCCATTAAACTGTCAAACTTTTCCAAAAACGTTTGCGATTTAGAGGCCAGTGTCCTATGTATGCAAATGATTATGCATTTATGCAGGAGTAATTCCACACCACAGCATTCAAATGATAGTTCTTTGGTGGGAAAGTATCCTTTACATAAGATCATGACTCCACCACGTCATTGCTTATTTCTTTAAAAGAAGTCAGCGTACTTATAGCCCTTAACATTTACGTTGCTTTCATCGCCAGTTTTAAGAAATGATTTAGAGAGACAAATAATATCGATGTCTAAACATTTTTTATTACATAAATCAATTAACGTTATTTCCATTTTATCAATTTTGCTATATAAAATCCTGCTATATTCTGATGCAGTAGTGTCAACTTATTGTTATTTTGTTGAGGATTGTCTACGAAAAAACACGCTACTACCCTTATACTGAGATAGCTTTGATTCTGAATAGTAGTCTAGAATTGTTCTCTGAATCAGAGTATTTTTATTTTTTCCCATACTTTTAAATGACAGATATTTGTTCTTATAATCTAAGTAATCAATATAATTGTTTAATTTATTACTTAATATATCCATTCTGTTTTTGTTGGTATCTAAAAAATGACAATTTAAATAATTATTATACACTAATTCTGGTGGTTATTTAGCATACCATTGTTTAAATGCTTATTCATTGGTACACTAAGAACTATGACTGTAGATTTGTATAATTGCTTCAATGTATTTGACAGTTCCATCATTACTTTCATAGGATTGGTGTCGTTTTCCGCGATACTTAGTATAATTTTATCGTTACGACTTGGACTTACGTCTTCACAGCATTTTAGGATATCTTCTGTCGATGCAAATGGCTTTGTGAATGCAGTAATATGGTAAGTATTGTATCCTGTGTTTACTCTTGTTTTTATTGGCTTGAGCTAACCCGGTACATTGCTGAGTTCCAAAAATGAAGACTCTTCTCGAAAGATCTTCGATCGTTGTTCTTTTTTGTGCTAATAATATTTCCGTAATAAGGTTTCATTTTAAGCTTATTGGCTTTATTTGCAGGTTGTTGTTCAGTTTGAGTTTCAGTTTGGAAATAACCTTTTATAATTAGTTTTGTATTTTCTTCTTTAAAACACGCTGAATTTTAGATAGATCAAATTGATGGAATATATTCCATCAATATCATCTATCTATTATTAGAGGGAGATGTAGACATATGCCCTAATTCTTCAAGTTCCCCAAGTTTGGTAAGTAAATTATCAACATGAGACTCCTGATCACAATTATCAACGCTAGTAATTAATGTTGTATTGCACTATAAATTTTGTACATTCAAAGTATTAAGAGAACCAGTCAACCAAAACTAGAATTACGTAATTTTAGGTTACTACCACCAAGAGAAATTTGTTGACTACCCAAGACGTCCCAAAAATGATCAGATCCTATTACTATGTCGATCTGAGAAGGTTTATAAAAACTAGGATCTGCCAACCTTATGTGTTGTGGAATTTGAAACTGAAAGTCAATAGGTTGCTTTGGGAGATAACCAGTTAATTCATTCATCACATGTTAATTCAAAGTTCAGATAAAAAAAATATTTATTCTCAAAAAGAACAGATACAGTTAACTATGAGATTTACAAAAAAAAAACAAAATTATGTTCTATGTAAATCAATTTGAGTTTGCATTGCAATATTACGGTATATAAGTATAACAATTCTTGGTGACATTATTTAATAAACGCTTTTTATACATAAGTAAGGTTTTACGGTTTGTTACCTCATCTGGCAATTTGTTATGCAGTTGGGCATCTTAATATAGTAAATGATTTTTTTTTATAGTCAGTTTTAGGTTTTGGTAGTTGTAATTTGTGTCGTCGTCGTGTGTGGTATGGGTGTGATTTGTTTTTGAAATTGAGTTGTGAATGTGTTTCTTTAAGAATTATTTTCCTGACAAGCATGCATGTTTTATAGGTGTATACTTATTTAATGTTTAGTATCTTTATATATTTTATCTTTCGGTGTTTTGTGTGACTTGTTTTTCCCGAAAATTGGTGATAGCGGCACTTCCCCAAATTTCAATTAGGTGTTCTAAATGGGGCTTTATAAGCGAGTTGTATATGAGTAATCTAACATTATGTGGAATGCAGCTTCTAATTCGGTGTAGTTCTCCAATTAGTGGTAAGAGTTTTGATTAGGTGTGTTTTATATGATTCTTCCATGTTAATCTAATATCTAATAATAAACCCAAATATTTTTCTCCCTTAGGTTCTTGGATTATCTCATTATGCAAAGTAAAAGGTAAATGGACTTGTATTTTTTTATTCTTAGATTAAAGAGAAACCATTCGCCTAATAAGTTGTTCTGTGCTCGGTGTATTATATCCATTACCAAAGCAAAAAAAGTGTAGTATCATCAACATATAGCGTAATGTCTGCCGTAATTTTTGCGCTACTTATGTTTTTAATATATATGAGAAAAAGTAATGGCCCTAAAATTGAACCTTGTACGATACTAACATTTAAACTTTCGCATTGCATGATTATGACTTTATTATACGGGAATTAACGCGCATTGTTTACCTTATAATTGCTTGACGTTTCGACCAGGTTGCACCGGCCGTGGTCACAAGCGGACTGTCGCAGCGATGTTAAGACTCCGTCAGGACGATGAATCTTCATCTACCCTCACTTTTTTCTTTGTCGAAAAGTTAGGGTCACTGCACACTACACTGATTGTGTCCATGTTAACCGACTGCGAACTAATACGAGGTTGTGTTTTCCTTGTGGGATTCCGTAGGGAAGTTTAGCAGGATTGTTTTGAGTATTTTTATGCTTAACTATTTGCACACGGTTGTTTAAGTATGACTCGAGAACTTTAAATACTGATCCTGCGATTCTCACGTCCCTAAGTTTATTTAATAAGGTGTTGTATACTATCTCTTTTTTGTCAATCGCGTCTTTAATTTCAGTGACTAAATCGGTAGTTGCGGAGAGAGTGTTGGACTTTGAGCCGAAGCCATATTGCTACGGAAAGAAGAAATCTATTTCGCTTAGGTAATGGTTGAGCTGAGTATAAATGACCTTCTCAGAGACTTTTGATAGTACAGGTAAAACAAATATTGGCCTATAATTACAGGGTTCCACTTTTGTAAATCGGGGTAAATTTTGCGATCTTTCGGCTATCTGAAAAGATATCTTCGCTTTGGCAGTCGTTAATGCAATACGTGAGGTTATTTTTAAGAGGTTTTATACATTTTAAATCCTTAACACTCATGCTATCAATCTCGCTAGTCGTGTTATTGTTTAAGTTGTCAATCTTAAAACTTACTTTTTTAGTAGTGCATGGATTAAATATGTGTAATGTGGTCGTATGTTGAACTTTTTGTTTATGTGTTATGGGGTTATGGTGATACATAAGAAGAATTTTGTTTGCTAAAATAAAAGAAGTCATTAAAACATTGACATATTTTCTGTCTATTTGTAATGGTAGTGGAGTCTATTACAAGTTTCATAGGTATACTACTATACTTGTGTTTATTAAAAGCAAATGAGTTAATTCGATTCCACATTTTTTTGGTTGTTTCTCACACCTTTTAAAAGTATTATAATAATACTTTTTCTTCGCAGAATTTACGGTTTTTATGGTTGCATTTCTAATTGTTTTGAATCATTTGTACAAATTTATATTGGATGGTTGGTTGCTTTTACGGGGCTATAAAAACCGCAATTAGCCCCCTGATTGGGCCATTGTGCGTCACTTATTCTGCCAGTTCCGTTACTCCAGCCACCCAAGGCATTCCCAGAAGCTCAGCAGTCCACTCATACCGCTGCACGTCTCCGGGAGAGATGATGTGGACGACAGGAACTGCGCCCGGTGTTCGGCCACACTGCTGCACTCCAGAATCACGTGCCGGGGCGTTTCCTTAGTTTTCATGCGTCCTCTGCAGAGCGGGCTGTCCGTCAGCCCGATGGTGTGGAGGTGATTGTTTAGGGGACAGTGACTCGTAAGGATGCCAACAACCTTGTGTAGCTTGTGCCTTTGAAGTCTAATGAGGTTTCGTGAGAATCTCTTTGCAGATTCCGGAATCGCCTCTTTGGTTTGTCTGCAACCGCTGTTATTTCTCCATTCCGCTGCATGACTGGTTTCCGTTTTTTTACGCAACAATGCCCTAATTTAAGCCAAAAGGAGGGGGACCAGCGGCTCAGGGTCGGGTCACCAGAATGGCAACTCATTCTGGTGCCCCGCCTCGCTAGTTCATCCGCCGCGTCGTTACCGATAGAGTTGCTGTGGCCCTTGATCCACTGCAGAGTTACCTCATTTGTATGCGAGATCGTCTGGCATTCGTGGATGAGGGCTGAGTTTATAGTCTTGTTTTTAGGGCTTGTTGCACGGATGCGCTATCAGAGACGAACTTGATGCGAAGACTTTCCACATTTCTGGACATGATCGCCTATGCCGCTCTGGTAATGCCAATACATTCAACATGGAATATTGTGCTCCCCTTGTCTAGGGAGGTTGATATTTTTATGTTGAGGTCGTCGGAGTGGACACCAGTTCCTGTGCCCTGTGAGGTTTTGGAGCCGTCGGTGTAAATTCTGACTTCGTTTAACCCGGAGCGGTCAGCTTCTTCGGGTTTATGTCTGATTTTGTATATTTGTGTTTGGGATTATATCAATGGGGGCTTCTAAAAGTGGGTGTTCCTTGGGTATATTTGACATAATTTCCACATGGGTATGGTATGTCACCTTTTCAAAAGCCATTTATTTTAAGTCTGAGAGCCGCTGCTGTTGCTGCTTCTACTATTTCAAGATGCAGTGGTCTTAGGTTGAGAAGGTGTTCCAGCGCAGCCGACGATGTGGTTTTCATACATCCTGTCGCTGCTACGCACGCCAGACGCTGCAAGCTTTGAAACTTGGTCTTTGTAGTTGTCAGTTGTGTTCTGGGCCACCATAGAACTGAGCCGTAGGTGATGGTCGGTCTTATTATTGCAGTGTTGAGCCATAGCTTGATTTTTGGGTTGAGTCCTCATTTTTTTCCCACTAGTCTCTTACATTGCCAGAATGATACATGCTTTCTTTGTTTTTGTTTTGACGTGGCTCGCGTGTTTCGACCTTGCGTTGTTAGGACGAGTTCCGTTTTAAAGAGCTTCGGTAATTTGAGCTCAGGTAATTTTCTTTTATTTATGAAGAGGACAAGCCACACCACTCTTCTGCTAGCTTAAAGGCCGAGCGTATCACTTTATATAGCATATTCTCGGCGGTGCCATTTATAAGTATTGTTAAGTCATTCGCAAAGCCAATAGTGGTGTAGCCTCTGCCATTGAGTTTTCTTATGAGGCTATCTACTACTTTGTTCCATAGTAGCGCAGATAGGACGCCTCCTTGTGGACATCCTCTTACAACCCTTGCGCTTGTGGGTATTCACCCTTACTTGAACCGCCCTGCAGCTCACTAATTCAGTGACCCAGCTCCTTAGAGCGGGTTCTACATCAAATTTCTGCAGGGCGTGGCTTATGCTGTTGTGCATGGTCTTACCAAAAGCTCCTTCGATATCGATGAAGGCTGCTAGTGTTGATACCTTATTTTTAGGGGCGGTTACTATTTTATGTACTACGAGGTGAAAAACAGACTTGACTGGTTTTACGGGGGTTGTCTGGTAGTTTGAGTTTGAGTTGTCCAAATTTGTATTATTAGGATCCCAATAATACAAATTTGGACATTTGGACATTGCATTCCTTCCATATCAAATTTCTTCTCCGTATATTATCTAACACTTGTTTGTTGATCCAATCTTCACAGAGTTTGTACAATATTTTAATTTTCTTTGTTTTGTTTATGGTGATATTTTCAAGTATACGTTTTTCAATCATCTGGTAATTCAGTTCATCATTTGTTACAGTGTGTTTTTCCATTGACTTATTTAAGGCATTATAATCGTTTGTTAGATATTTGTATTTTGATATGGTTTTGACTTTAGGTCTTTTTATTTCTAGAAATAGTTGATTGTGGTCTGATAGAGGGGTGTTAAGTAGCACCATATGATAGTTATTGGATTAAATGTTTGTCGTAATATGGTCTATGATTGTACATGTACTTACTCGAAGTTACCAGCGTGCCGTATTCATTGCTTATTTCATTTAATACTTGGAATCCTGTTTCGTTGAGCATGTTAGTGTAGTAAGTGGTTTTTCGTTCATTCTGTAGTAAATTAATGTTAAAGTCTCCAAATATTTTAGGTCTCTTCCCTTGTTGCAGTTGAGAACAGCAAATATATATATATATTAAATTATTTTATGTTAGTGTTGGCAGGTTTGTAAATTAGCCCAACGTTTCTTTTTTCAAATGTATTCATAGGTATTCTTTATGTTTTAATTTTTACACTTTGTGAAACGCCACCTCCACGATGCCTCTTCCTATTAATGAAATGAATGTGTGTAAAATTTCGCTTCAAAATCTTACTTGATCCACGTTTTTGTGAGTAGAATTACAGTAGAATCCGTTTATAATGACATCGAAGGGAATTGACAAACACGTCATACTAAGCAGACGTCATACAAAGCATTTTTGTGAAAAAAAAACAACCTTATTTTTTTAAGGTAAATACTTATTTTAATAGAGAAACAGCATATTAAATCAAAATAAAAATTGCGCGTAATACATATATAGTATATTTTACTTTTTTTTACTTAAGTAATCTATTTTTTTTTTACTTAGAATTATCACTAAAAACAATGCGTGACGTTCAACTGTCCATTGAGATTCAAAACAAAAACAAGCCATGTGCCGAACGTCGTCGGGAATCAACGGCCATTGCCGAAGGTGTAAAGAATCATGTTGGTCACTTTATATGGACAAAATGTAATAAAATTGGGTCATTATAAGCGACATGTCACTGTAAGCGAAGTCATTTTTTTTTTTTTTTTTTTATTCTTTTTTGAACAACTCCCGCAGTAGGGTACAAGCCCTGTGTCACGGGGGACTTTACAAACATACAAGTCACGGACACAAATTACACCCAGACTCGGAACAACAATTTGTGGATCACACAAAGTGGTGTCCCGTGTGGGTATCGAACCCACGACCTCTTGCGTAGCAGTCGGACACACTCCCACCGCGCCACAGAGGCAGTCGAAAGTCGAATTATATCCGACTTTGTTACAAAGAATTTTGTATGTAAACCAAACTTCGTTGTGTAATTACGTCACTATAGGCGGTTGGTCAATATAGGCGGAGTCATAATAAACGGATTCTACTGTACATGTATTGTGGTGAGCGCAATTGATTTCGTCAAGTTTATTAGTTTTCACCAAGCTTGTAATATTAGTACATAACATTTTTAACGAGGTCTTATTTGTATATCTGATATTTTCATAAAAAACTGAATGTTGGTGAGTAATTAGCGATGAGTCGTCGTGTTCTGTGGTTGTCAGGATTAATTTAATTGTCTGTCGTTTTTTGGCGAAGATTTCATTATTTTAGGAATACCGCCTATGTATTTTATGACGAGGTCAGTTTATCCGTTCTGTTGTCAGTGGAATAATTCAGTGCGTATGTTTTTAAGCTATTGCAGTTGAAGCGGTGTCTGATCAGAGTATATTTTACTGCACAGTACTTTACAGTTTTCTTGTATTTGTTACACAATAAATTCTTCACGATTTCTTCTTTTTCAAACTAAATTTACAAGGGGCGATTTTGATTAGGAACGAACTTTTCCAGTCGCTTTTAGAGTGCCGTGTGGTGCCGGCTTAAGAATAGTACCACCCCATCTCTTCCCGTGGGTGTCGTCAAGGCGACTAAGGGATTTCACTCCGGAGGACGGGCAGCAGCGTCCTCTGCGTACTTAAAGCCTTACTGCGATCGCCAACCCGCTCGCCAAGCGTGGCGATTATGGCAATTACCCCCAGGATCTACATACCAGTAGGTTCTACTGGGAAGACCCGTGCCCAGCAGTGGGCCATCATATGGGTTGATATGTTTTCCAGTCTTGTAAAATAAGACTAGACATGATTGTTCGGTCGCATATATTGTTTTAGTTATCTTTAAACTCAGCGTTTCGGTCACTTCAACTCTTAGGCCGGAACTCTTTAGGCCGCATAAAGTTCTGATTTTTTTTATCAAAAATCTCAGTTTTTTTACAGCAATTGGATCATGACACTTTCAAGATGGCAACAAGTCATCGATCAAAACGGCATATACATCCATACTTATATTATAAATGTGAAAGTAGCTCTGTCTGTCTGTCTGTCTGTTACGCTTTCACGCTCAAACAGCTGAACTGATTTAGATGAAATTTAGTAAGGATATAGTTTGAGTCCCGGGGAAGGACATAGGATAGTTTTAAAAAAAAAATAGGTATAATTTTTATTTATTATAAAAAATGATACCTATTTTTTTGTATGAAAAATACGAAAATACTTTTGCCTCGATCTTATATAATAGAAACTAGGTGTCACCCTCGGCCTTGTTCGCGTATTTGATTTCAACATACTGCCACAAAGCAAATTCAAAAATTCCACAGATCTAACCTCAAAACTTACGGATTTTTTCATAAAAAACTGAACGTACGTGTTACTTTCTTTTAATTTAAAAAGCTAAATTCGAAGTTTCACAGTACTAACTTTAAACTAACGGAGTTCCATACAAATTTGCTACTCTTATTTTACCCTCTTAAGGGTCGATTTTTCAAAAAACGCAAAAACCTATTTTAATTTATAGATGTAACTTCAATACTGACGGAGTTTCGTAGAAATTTGCCCAAAAATCCTTTTTTTTCGTGAAAAATTCCTGACAAACACCCCCACCCTCAGGGGAAGACGGTGGAGGTAGTGTGGGGTTTGCACCTACTAAAAAACCCGTCGTGTATCGCTCGCGACCTTCGCGTACGGGCCGCCGGAATGTGTTATACCGTCGGCGGCCCGCCCAGTGGCAATGCCCGGACGCCATGTTTCATTTCACACCTACGCGGCCCCTGGATACACACAGGACGCCGCGCATCCACGGAAGGCCGCGAGCGGGGCAGATGACCCCGTACGCCCGCCCGCAGCCCTACTTAAGGCGGCATTAAGCGAAACCCTATATTACCCCTTAGGGGAAAAATTAAAAAAAAACCTTTCTCAATGGATGCCTACAACATAATAGGCATCAACTACCAAAATTTCAGGTTTGTTACCCTAGCGGTTTAGGTTCTGCGTTGATGAATCAGTCAGTCAGGACAAGAGATTATATATGTAAATTTATTTATTATATGGGTTTATATACATAGGTTTATTACATAGTACCTTTTACACAATTAAGCACCTAAGGTTCGTACTTCAATTATTTAGTTAATTGTAGTTCGAACCTTAAGTGCTTAATTGTGTTAAGTTAAGTACTCAACAAATAAAATAATAGATAACTATTAATAACCTTAAATAATTTTCTTGCATCTTTTGACAATTAGGGTTCGCCAAGATTCTGTTGAACATACCGACATCCAATTTGTTAAACTAAGTCAAGTTCTTGCTAAAGTTTGTTCATCATTTTTCTACACACTTTTAAAGGTCTCGTTAAAAGTTTACAAAAAATTGTTTAACCTAGACAAAGAGTTCTTACAGCAAAAGAGCTACAGAGTAGTTCTAACCGGTCTAAAAAATGGCGACGTGAAATTAGCGAAATAAAAAAAAAAAAACACCGAAATTTGTTGCTAATTAGTTGCTAAAAAAATATTTTTTTTACTCAAACCGATCGCAAAAAATCGACAATGATGCTAACTTTACATTAAGATAGCGTGGGAATCACTGAATGTAGACTGATCACTCAAGCAAATAAGGGTCAATTTGTTGCTAATTTGTTGCTGAAAAATGCTAAGAAGAAAAAAATTGAAAAAAATAAAAATTGATTTTTTTAAATTGTGCCAAAATAAATTACTTCCACGCCAGCTTAACTAACGATTTTTCCGCGGAAAAACTATAGTAAAAATTTGTTGCTCGCAAAAAAAGTCAGCAACAAAATGAAAACCGGAAGTCTAGAAAAGTTGGAGATTAGTTTACAAAAAAACCGGCCACGCTTGCTTAACTAACGATTTTTCCGCGGAAAAACTATAGTAAAAATTTGTTGCTCCTCATACTGCAGCTTAATTTAGCAGGAAGAGTTGGCAACAAATTAAAAACCGGAAGTCGAGAAAAGTTGGAGATTAGTTTACGAAAAAACCGGCCACGCTTGCATAACTAACGATTTTTTGGCGGAAATACTCTAGTCAAAATTTGTTGCTCCTCATACTGCAGCTTGCTTTAGCAGAAAGAGTCAGCAACAAAATAAAAACTGGCAGTCAAGAAAAGTTAGAGATCTGTTGACAAAAAAACCGGCCACGCTTGCCTAACTAACGAGTTTTTTCGCGGAAAAACTCTAGTCAAAATTTGTTGCTCCTTATACTGCAGCTTGCTTTAGCAGGAAGAGCTAGCAACAAAATAAAAACCGGAAGTCTAGAAAAGTTGGAGATTAGTTTACAAAAAAACCGGCCACGCTTGCTTAACTAACGATTTTTTCGCGGAAAAACTCTAGTTAAAATTTGTTGCTCCTCATACTGCTGCTTGGTTTAGCAGAAAGAGTCAGCAACAAAATAAAAACTGGCAGTCAAGAGAAGTTAGAGATCGGTTTACAAAAAAACCGGCCACGCTAGTTTAATTAACGATTTTTCCGCGGAAAAACTATACACTGTAAAAAATTTGCGGAGTGAACGCGGAGTGAATGAAGAGTGAATGATTTTTAATTGATTCACTCCCAGCGTGAGTGATATTTACTCCGTGATGGAGTTATTTTTTATTAATAATAAAATTCACTCACACACACACACGTTTTTTTTTTATAAATCAATTATAATTATTGTCATGTAAACACGTCTTAAATTTAGAAATTTCAAGAATGAGCTTGTATAGTTAAAAACCTCATTAGTTAACAATATGCAATGGGTATTCTTCATTACTATTCTTTAATACTCTTGAAGAGCTTTTATTTGAGTGCCCACATGCGTTTTTGATATATTTTTTAAATTTATATATTTCACAAATAACATATTATATAAAATGTGTCAAATGAAAGAACTTGATGAATATAACATCGGGATGAGCTTACACAGAAAAACATTTTGTGTAAAATCAACACAATTCTAGTGTTAGAATCCTTAAACACAATTTTAGTGTTAATTTTCAACACAAAAAATAGTGTTGAATTTTTAACACAAATATTGTGTCAAAATTAACAGTAATTTTGTGTCAACTGTATCTAACACTAAAATTGTGTTGATTTTACACAAAATAAGTGTTAACTTACTTATTATTTGAGTTTGAATATAAAGGCTAGGGAATTATTTAAAAATAAATATTTTTTTAAGGTTATTAAGAAAATTAGTTTATTTCATTTCTTTAAATTTGAGTCCAGTACCAGTAGTTTTCAACTTAAATATATGATTTACTTATCATAAACTTACATATTGCTTAATTTATTTTTTATATATAGATATATAATAAAGCGCTTATTAATTTTTCAGGAAATGATTAATTGTTTCAAGTCATTACTCAGCTAAAGTACAGTTCCGAGTTATTTTATATTAATTAGGTATAAAAATATCGACTTTTCTTAGTATTATATCTTAACGAGTGTTTTTTGATGAAACAAGTAAAAATTTAATTGTTTCATCAAAAAACACTCGATAAGAGTTACGAAAACTGAGATATTTTATGTTTTTAGTGATATGATTCATTATTTTGTGATAGAGTATAAGAAATTGTAAAGGTTATTCTCAACTATTTGAGGTTGGACTTTAACCTCGAATAACTTTTAAACGAGTCAACTTAGCAAAAAATTATATCATACCTTTTTTGTAGATCGTTAAATTTCCTACAAGAATATGTATTGATTTTTACGAGAAATTCATTCGTTTCAGTGCATCAAAAATTCTCATGTTAATTAAATGGGAAATCAAAACTCATAACAATCCTTAATCACCGCCCTCACCTCTTAATATTAATATTAAGGGCTAAAGCTTTACTAGAGTTTTTTTTTTGTCATCTTCGATGATATTTTCGAAGTCGCTAAAAAAAAATTGAATTTTTTTTTGGCCCACCCTAATGTATATATATATACAGGGTGTAACAGAAAGGTGTGGTCATATTCAAGGGTCGTCACATACACATGATAAATAACCTGTGTACCTAATATTATCAAAATGTAAGAACCTTAAAATTTTACGTCATTTTTAATCAGTCCATAAATTATTATGCAAAATATCGCCACGAATAATGCTACATCACTAACCAATCATTCAAGATTTTCATCGTAGTATAGTAGTAGTAGAGAGTTCAATTATGTTGGATGACCCTGCAAAATGATCTCTTATGTATCACTGCGCGCCTGGTACCCGTCACGCGTCGAACATACGGAGGTCCGCGCGTCCGTAAACCAAAGAAACACAGGCAAACAAATTAATACCAACTAACTACTAACATCTGAACGCTTTCCGTCGCCACCGGCTTTCACGACGACCACATCGAACGGACAAATGTTAATCACCATCTCACTGTTGTTGGTACCTACTTTGTTATCACATCTGGTGGACGATCATTTGAATGCACTTCACGGTACAAAATAACGTACTAGGTACCTACGTTCGGCTTTTACATCCCTACATTTTTGATATTAATGTTTTTACGGTTCGGGAAAGTACCTACCTACCGTTTTTGAAACTTGAATAAGAATGAGATTTAGGTATTTACGTACTTTAAGTTACGAATACACAGTATCACAAATCACAACACATCAATTTAGCACTAACTTCAACGCGCACTTGTTTGTTCGAATTGATAATACCTACATAATGAAAATAGGCGTGAAACTCGGTGACGCTTCCCCGCATTCCTGGTACCACTACATAACTCAATCGGTACCTACCTATCGGTCAACAAAAAATACTTGTTGCGTTCGCCGAAAGTGGTAAGTACCTACGGGTTACGGGTCACGCATTACGCGCCACCGTTGGATCCCTTATGGTATGTTTGTCCAGGACCGAGCAGACTGTTTCTATCAACTTACTTGGTACCTAACCTACATCGCGTCATACGCAATTGATACACAATTTCGAAATTATTCACTGATACTAACTTAAAACAAAATTTCTTTATCAATTTCACATCACTTCCACAAAGAAAGACAAACAAAAACCAAGAAACGAAATAGATCGAACCGCTTCGGGCTCCGCGTCGAAAGCACTGACGGACAGTGACGGAATAAATAAGCAACACCAAGAACATTTACACATTAGGTTGTGGGGAACTTTACTAAGATACTATCATTGGACAAAGACACCCATGCCCCCCCCCATGACGGTTTGTTTTGTTCTTTTGTGTCGACTTATTATATATAAGAAACCAAAAAATTAGGCAAATTCTTGCAAACGATTATTAAGGCAACTAACAGAAACTAAACCAAAATACCTGATATGTGTATGCATTTTTTTATTTCAGCACAAATAAGTACTATTATTAATTAATTCTCATATTTTTTTGTTCCTTTTTACTGGATTAATATTTTTAATCATTTTTTTTGTGTAATATACATGCGGAAGCTTATAAATAGCATATATTAATATATATCTTGTAAATTTTGTAAAAATGTATATCGAATTATTTAAGTGCTAGCTTTCTGTAATACTAATTGAATAAAATGTGTTATTGTGCTCACGGAATGTTTCTAATCTAATGTAATATATACGGTTTTATAAAGTAATATTTTACAAACTCAACATGTTTCTTAATTTTTGTGGCGACTTGTTGCTATTTCTTCTCTGTGTTATTTATTACGAAGATAGTTGCCCTAGTATCAACTAAAAATCTATAATTACTGTTAGGGTTAGTTGTAGTTAGACGGTTTGCTGAGTGAATTGGACAGATACCCGTCGCATTCTGTGCTGGCATTGGTTTTCCGATATATTTTCGGTCGTCGGTAAGGTTGTTGTTACGCAATTATTCATTTACTAGCTGTGCCCGCGACTTCGTTCGCGTGAAAGTCGGGTTTAAATTAAGGTAGTTTATATAACTGAACAAATAACTTCTGTGTAAATATGTTGGAAACAGTCCTGTTGACTAAATACTTACTAAATAAAAATCGATCTGTTCTATTCTTTTAGATAGTTAGTTTGGTGTGCGGCTTAAGAAGTGAGTTTTCTGTTGTTTTTGTTTCATTCTTTGAACGTTATACCTACTTATTACCTAATAATTTTTAATAGAATTTGTACGAAAATGTTGTTACTTATCATGTGATCGTAAACTTGTAAAGCCTAAGTACTTAACTGTGATAGTTTTCCTTATAGTTTTAGTATTTATACTACTACCCTGAATTTTTTCACATACCCAACATCAACCATTTAGCTGGCAGGGGGACACTTGACTCTAACAAAAATGTTCACTATAAAGCCTAATATTATACACAAAGGAATCCTTAAATCTAAAAATAGTCTTCACAAACCCTAAACGCTTTTTAAAAGACCTATCTAATGATACCACACACGATGGGGTAGGTAGGTGAGAAAAAAATCACATCCCCACTTTACATATAAGAGAGGTACCCTTAAAAAAATAATGATTTTCAAGATTTTATTCTTTCACTTTATCGGCGTTAGTAATTTATTCATGCAAAAGTTGCAACCTTCTAGCACTAACAGTCTCTGAGCTAAGCTGCGGACGGACGGACATAAGGGAACTATAAGGGTTCTGTTTTGCCATTTTGGCTAAAAATGGGGTGTATTTCATATAGTGTTACAACGCAATACTAATAATAAAACTGCTGTAACACTTTAGTAAGCAAACACAGAGCGTGTCATGTGTGTCATGCCCGCGAAAATGTCAGATATCCCTAAAGGTACGGTTGACAGACAACGACCCCCCTCCTCCCGTCACCCGAACTACTCACACTTGACCGATGTTGAGCCATTTATTATCGTTGAATTGATGAACACGTGATCTCCAACCATAACCCCAAAACATGATCCTCGATGCACCTGTGTGATGCGTGGTCAAACAAACGGACAGACCGACAAACATTTCTAAAAATCATAGCAATGTGTTTCTTTTTAAAACTTCTTTTACTAAGTATAGAACGTTATTGAATACAACGCCATCTACTTTCAAGAATGTTGCCACTCAGCAAGAAACAAATCCTTCATCTCAAGCACCTATACCCTAATAAATGTTTTCACAAATAAGGAATTATTTGATCACGGTGAACAATTTGATTTCATAGATGGCGCTACATGTCATAAGGCATACAAAAAAAGCTCAGAATGATAACTATATCAAACTTGCTAGTAATAAATCAAAAGCTACATGGAGTGTTATAGGTAAAAATAAAACAAATTTGGTAAAAGATTACATAACACAAATAAATATTAACGATAATATCATATCCGACCCTACGGGGATTGCGAATACATTTAATGATTATTTCATTGACTTAGACCCTGATACAGCCAAACGAAATCTAAGTAAACCACCGCAAAAGACGATGTGTTCTAGTCATAAAAAAATTTCATCCATGTTTCTATCACCAATAACTCCACAAGATGTGTTTAATATAATAAAAAACTTAAAAAATAAAAAAAACACAGGTTATGATGGCATAACAACTCAAGTTCTAAAAAGCGTTGGGGATATAATTTGCTTTCCTCTGAGCTATATTTTTAATCTGTGCAATGAAAAAGGTATTTTTCCTGATTCATTAAAAAATTCTGTCATAAAGCCACTATTTAAAAAGGGGGAAAAATACTTAATGTGTAACTATAGACCTATTGCTCTAATTCCACTGTTCTCAAAAGTGTACGAAAGATTTATCTATGACCACCTATATGACTATTTGGAAAAACATTCTATACTTACTGATGAACAAAAGGGGTTTAGAAAAGGAAAATCAATTAACTTAGCTATATATGACTTTTTATATAAGATTATGATATCCATGGATCGTAGAATTCCTATTAGTGCCATGTGTATGGACATGTCCAAGGCTTTCGACTTTGTTAAACACGAAATACTTCTACTTAAATTAGAGCAATATGGAATACGGGGAAATGTCTTAAACTTAATAAAATCATATCTCTCAGATAGAAAACAGTATACACAGATTAGCAGGATAAATATAAAAACTCGATTAGAAGAGCATTTTAATTCAAAGTGTAAAATAAATAAATATAGAGTACCACAGGGCAGTGTATTAGGCCCTCTATTGTTTCTGTGTTATATCAATGATTTACTTAATTATATTAAATATCCTATGGTACTATTTGCCGATGATAGCACGGTAATAATAAAATAAGAAAAGTATCTTGATTTTTCCAGCGAAATAAACAATACCCTTGGCGCTGTTATTGCTTGGTTGGATTCAAACAATCTTCGCGTCAATGTAAATAAAACTAAAATTATGCAATTCAGGCAACGTACAGGTAATACTAATTTAAATATTATGTACAATAATGAAACTTACAGAATCCGATACGGCTAAGTTTTTAGGTTTATGGATCGATAGTAATCTAACATGGAGCACTCATACGGAACAATTAATCAACAGGGTTAATAGCCTCGCATTTGCTTTACATCAACTATCAAAAGTTTCTAGTCGTGAAACTACACTGATGGCCTATCATGGATATGTGGTCTCTGTGTTAAGGTATGGGATAGTGTTTTGGGGGAACTCAAGTAACCAGTTACATGTGCTAATTGCGCAAAAACGCTGCATACGAGCTATCTGTAAACTGCTACCTACTGAAAGTTGTCAGCCACACTTCAAATCTTTGAAATTATTGACGGTACCCAGTTTATACATCTACGAGGTTGCCCTTTTTGTTAGATGTAACTTAGATAAGTTTGAAACACTGAACCACAAATATACCTTCAACACCAGAAACAAAGACAAACTATGTGTGTTACCAGCAAATACTGCCCTATTACATATAAGTGTATTTTGTATGGCACCTAAAATTTATAATAAAATTCCAAAAGTAATTAGAGAAAATACAACAGTACAACAATTTAAGAGACAATTGAAATTATTATTAATCAGTAAATGTTATTATTCTATTTCAGAATTTTTCAATGACCGTCAATTATAAACTATTATGGACTTTGCTAAGTTATTTATTTACTGCTAAGTGGACATGAAAAATTATAAATCTATTACATTTTGACAATTAATGTGCTGATTATTTTGACATTTTACATTTCTTTTTAATTATATTATTTGAATGCATATAATAATATTGTGGTGTGTCTTAATTAATAACAATTTATTTAATTATTTTAAAAAAATGATATGTTTTAGCATAAGTATAGTATAAAAAATTTGCATGCCTTACCAAGGCGAAATATGACTGTACCTACCTAATTTATACCACCTTGTAAACCATATTTCGTGCAAATAAATTTCATTTCATTTCAATGTTTTTTTTACGTGTGTAATGTCTTTTTTTTAGACGTATACATCATTTCTGGTTTTTCATTTCTACTACGATTAATTCATTACTCTCAGCAGTGCATGCAATACCTATAATTAACTTACCTAGGTACATAATTTACTTGATTTTTAATATAAAAAAATAATAACCAAAGTAAATAAGTAACTTACGGTCGAAAAAATAACTAAAACATTGAGAAAAATATTAAAAAAGGATAAAGACAATTTAAAAAAATACAAAAAGATTTGTGGGTTAAGTATAGAGATGACATGTCTGAGGATATTTTGCATCGTGTGCGCTGTCAAACTTAGAATTCTACACTACAAATGACTGCAGAAATTTATAGCTATACTGCAGTAGTTCCTGAGATTACCGCTTTCAAACAAACAAACTCTTCAGCTTTATAATATAAGTATAGATTTTACTGTCTATTTGTTCACGTAAAAGTAAATTTCTGCGTAGCCATATTGTTTATCGCGCCTGTATTGCAAGTTATATTCATTGTTTTTAGTAGTTCGGCAACGTTAGGCAACTCGGCAAATAACACATATCTTAACAAAGTTTCATCTTTAATTATCCTTATGCATAACGATATTTTTTAAAGCATAGCCTATAAAGCATAGACTCTGATTGGGTTCGTGGTTCTAAGGCTAATAGTAATTCGATTTTAACTTATTAAGTAAAAATGGAATTTCTATTAGTCTTAAGACCACATTGTAATCGAATGACAAACCCAATCAGAGTCTATAATTAAGTAAAAAAACCATTATGGCCAACTAACATTTATGAAATCATTAGAGCAGAAATGACTGCTAAGCCGGAGGTCGTGGGTTTGATTATCACATGGTACACCACTTTGTGTCCATAAGAGCTTGTCTATAAACTATACTATGTGTTTGTTTCTCTGATTTATATGTAAGTAAGGTCTCCGCGACACGGCTAGTACACTAGTGCAGAACTGGTCTTTTTCAAATATGAAAAGTGTACAATAATAAAAAAATATACTCAATTAATACAATAAAATTGAAAGGTCTGACTCAATCGATTCAACAAAAAATTACGAAGAAAAGTGTACTATTAACGTTTAAATCTGGGACTCAGGTAGTTTATAGTTAAGAGATGCCGGCTCAGAATGGATTTATGGGAATACTAACGCCAAGCTGGTCAAAAACGTAATTTGTACCGTAAACCAGTGTTAGCAGTCTATAAAATAATCGTCGTGAAGTAACATTTTCAAACATTTAAATTAAAATCTCTTGCTGTGTTTAATGTTAGTAGTATATATCAGGTCATAAACGTTTTACTTCAAGTCCATCACCTGGTAGGTTTTCTTAGAAGCTGTTTACGACACCCATATACTTAGTGTACGTACCTACTCATAAAATCCTTTGCTTGGGTGTCGTAAAATCAAGTCTAGTTAACATGAACCACTCGTCTCACCGCGGAAAAATAACATATACCTTGGCAAGTATTTCGTTTTTTAATATTCTGAGCACGTAACTGTTGATTCTCGATGTAATTAAAACATTTAATTAACGAATATAAGTTTAAAGTAAGATACACGTCACATAGTTGTTGTCTGTCTTTATGCATTGCAGCAAGCCAATACCAATACAGACATCACACAAAAAAAGGTGCGACAAAATCTAATCAAAACAAACAAACACAGATCGGTTCTATAAAAATCGGCAGTATGCAGGCACGTTAATACGTGGCCGAACGTTGCAGAGCTGTAAAGCATTTAATAATTGCCTCGATGGTAAAATTATGAACTTTGCAAAATTATGAAAATATATTATATTACGAGTCTTAATAGTGTGAATAATTTAAGGTAAAATACCTTGTTTATTGCCCGACGTTTCGACCGTATTGCAACGGCCGTGGTCACGGATAGACCTTAAATTATTCACGCGATTAAGTAATATATATATATTCATAATGTGTACAAATCGCGAAAGTTTATTAACATTTATTTGCAAAATTATTATTTTTTCTTTTGAATTCGACAAAGTTTTACTTAAACATACTACGGGTAGGTACATGGGCTTGATACAGTATGAAATAAAAGTTACAGTGTTTTTGAAAAATCAACTTCTGACTAAAAATACTAAATACTAATACAGAAATAGATAAAATATTATATAATCATCAATTATTTATATACTACTTTAAATGACATAAACTATATTTTTAATAAATTTTATGTTAACCTGCCTATTCGTCAATGTCAAATTTAAAGTCATTCTCATTAGAGAATGACTTTAAATTTGACATTGACGAAATAAACGAAACCATGGACATTTATAATTCTAACACAATATTTTTGAGCCCGACTGACCCAATGGAAATATACAAAGTTATCAATAATTTAAAAAATACTAGTTGGAGTATCGACATAAAAATGATTTAGCTTTGCGCGAAATTCATTTGTGAATCTTTGAGCTTCATAATTAATTTGTCACTTCAAGAAGAAACTTTTCCAAAGGGCCTTAAATTTTCAAATGTAAAGCCTTTATATAAAAAAGGAGACGGGACAGAAATGACTTATCATCGTCCAGTCACTTTACTACCTATCATTTTAAAAGTCTTCGAAAAAAATATGTTGATTAAGTTATACGATTTCGTTTTAAGTCAAAAAATACTCAAAGCAGAATATTATGGTTTTAAAAAAATAGCAGCACTTCATTTGCATGTTTTAATCTTCTTAAATACATTACTGAAGCTATTAATGACCGAATACCGGTAGCGACTACATATATTTCTTGATATGAGCAAAGCTTTTGACTTCGTGGATCATAAACTGCATCTGAGGCGATGCTAACGATTATAAAAAAGGTATTTACAAAACCGTTATCAGTGCGTTGAAATATCCATTAGATTCGGTGTCCCACAGGGCAGCGTGCTAGGACTATTTTTATTTCTAATGTACAATCAGGGACATCCGTGAGGTATCAGTTTGACGAAATATTCCTATGCGCTTACGATCGTAAGTGCCATGAGAAGCTCCACCCCCTTGACCCACCCTCTCACGCACGGAACCAATTAGAGAGCGATGGCGTTTATTTGTTTTTTTTTTTAACGCAATTACCTGTTGTTGACGTTTCGTGCAGCTTTTATGTTTGATAGTGATCTTTTTTTTACTTCGACTGCAGCTGTAGTTGCTTTGACCGCTCGTATCCTGGACTGATTGATTGCTTTTGTGCCGATTTTGGCGTGTAAAAGGACTTAAACTGATTGCCTGATTGTGAACCTTTGCGCGAACTCGGACTTATAGGAACATGGCTTCATCCCGTTATTTAAACATTGAAGAAAGGAGCAGAATCGTAGTATTGTATGAGGAAGGAGTAAACATCAGCCAAATTGCTAACCAGCTGGGAATTACGGTAAGTTTTTAAGTGCATCCTAACATTTTTTTAGAAACTGTATTAGTTTATTTGAAAAACTATGAGTAATAATTTAAACATCAAACTTCCAACAGCGCAGTTATACAAAATGCTATTTTACTTTCAGTGTATAAAGACTGATAGAAAGAAAATTATTATAAATTTTATTCACAATATATTTGATTGTTAATACGTAAATGAGTAACTTTAAGGATAAAATGGTATACCTTATCTTTAAGAGAAACTGAAAAAGCAGTAAATGTGATAAAAGTAGTACTGCGATACGCATTTTGCTGTAGTATATAATAAAAAATATTATTTCAATATACCTACTATTTAATACGCATAGTGTACCTATATATTCAGTTTAATTAGAAAATAACATTAATTGCCTGTATCAAGGCTATAATATTTTTCTTTTTATTAATATATTTAAAATAAAGGACTACGGTATATAATAACGAATATGACGAATTCTCTAAAACTTTATTTCTTGACGACAATCATATGATTTTAAACCTTATTGCGATAGTTGTAAGATTCATATTGTTAACTTGAAATCAGAGCAACACTAATTTGATATACAGAAGACAAACGATCCCGCATAATAATGATTCTTAAATTCAACAGAGTAAGGTTAAAAATTATTACACTAAGTCATCTTTATAAAATATTGTATGGAGTGACGTGCATCTTCCTCGAAATATAGTGAGCTACTGGCGAACGAAGCGGCCCCGCCCAACCTGCGAGACGAGAAATGTTCGTCAAGTGATTTCCGTATTTATGGTGGTCTGAGACTCGTGCCCCCGATTGTACATAAACGACCTGCCGAATATTACCCATCATAAAACTATTTTATTTGCAGAAGACACTACCCTGATTATCAAGTGTGAAAACAAAGGAACTTACGAGGATGACATAAATATGACGCTTAGTAAGACAATCAAATGGTTATGTAATAATAATTTAAAAATCAACATAGATAAAACGCAAATGATACAATTACAAAACTACAGAAAGTCACATATCGAGCTTAATGTTAATTACAACAATAACAAAATAGAAGAAGTAAACACAACAACATTTTTAGGACTCGTACTCGATAAGCACTGCAACTGGAAGGCGTATATGGAATATGTATGCAACAGACTCGACCGGTTTGTATTTGCTATAAAACAATTGCGACAAACCGTGTCAACGGAAGCGCACTCAGTGGATACCATGGATCGTAATCGAACGTATCTTCGGTGCTCTCATATAATCTCTTGTTGTGGGGATACTCAGTCGAGATTGAGAAAGAATTTTGGGTCCAAAAAAAGTTCGTGAGAGCGATTTGTGGAGCCTGGTTTACAGAAATATGTGTTTCAGCGTTTGAAAGTAATAAATCAACCCTTCAGAGAGTAAAATCAAAAACGCGGGCGAAACCACGGGCGACAGCTAGATAAATTTATATGAATGAAATCTAAAACTGAATAAGACCTAATTATTCCTCGTCGAAATAAGAAACGTAATTAGCTAATTAGTTCACGAATGAAAAGGGTTCAAATGAATAGCATTAGGATGTGTCACGAAGGACTGGCGTGAAGACCTGTGTGACCCACGCTCAGTCTAGAATGTGGTAGGAACCAGTTAGTTTAATATAATAAATAAATAAATAAAGCAGTAGGTACTGGAGTAAAAATAAATATGGAGTTCTGTTCGCAATATTAATGCTCTTGACAAAGTTGACAAGGTCTATTTTATATACTATTTTTAATAGGTGAATAAAATAATTGAAAATTGTGAAAACGAATAAAAAAAAAGTCTTTGTATTTCACTGTGTGTCCAGTACACAAGTAACAAAATCAACATTTTACTTAAATGTCTAAATAAACAAGGGACTGAGTAAAGTGTAATTTTGTAGCACTTAGCTAGATTTTGATAGGGATCATACCAAAGGCTTACACAAGGCATTCATCACTTGTTTATGCATACAAGACATTCAAACTATAATCATAGATCTGTACATGACCTCATTTTAGAGACTTACGTTCGAATACAGATTAAAAGTAATAGTTACACCCACGTTAGTTATAA
Organism: Herminia tarsipennalis; assembly: GCA_945859575.2. Classification (NCBI taxonomy): domain Eukaryota; kingdom Metazoa; phylum Arthropoda; class Insecta; order Lepidoptera; family Erebidae; genus Herminia; species Herminia tarsipennalis. The sequence goes on along the minus strand of OX243839.2, from coordinate 28,388,397 downwards.
CTGAACTAGAACCTAATGCAATCACAAAACTTAATGGACTCACAAAATCAATTAATAACTCAATTGGTCTCGATGGATGGTTGGTTCCAGCCTAATCGTATTGGTGGTAAAGTGCATTACGTGGGCCCTCGTCTAATATCTCACGTTATTGAATTATGTCCTAATATAATAATAGTGAATCAATATTATGTATAACATATTATAATTCACATAAATCTGTACTATAATGATAAATTTCTGCAAATATTTGTATTTGTTTTGAATTATTATTAAACTAGATGTTCCAAACGGCTTCACCTGCGTATGTGTTTTAATGATGTATGTGTTATTTGAAAATCATTACTATAAAGTTCATTAAAAAACATTGATTGATTTTTGTTTGAAAAGCATTCATCCATTATCACAAAATTTCAGTTTTATTATATTAGTAGCACAAAACCTAGCGTTGTTTTATAACACATCTTAGGACTTCAACTGCAAGACATATAGGCACAGTAGTACACGATTAGAGAGTTATTGATAAGCCAAAGAAATGCGAACCAATTAGGCAGATATGTTAATTATACTACAAACATGTGAACAGGTTGAAGCTCCCCCCGCTGTGTGCCGGTCGCTGGTGGGAGGTGGGTCTCCCACCAGCGACCCACCAGCCTCATATCTAGGCATACAGCAATATCACTGGGCTATCCAAATTTCAATTCCAAAATGTGTTTATGCAGTATTTGCTCTTTCACGAGCTCGGCCGAATTAATTCCGCGAACGGTAGCCGCTAGTACCTATTTCATACACCATTCCTAATTAAGCCAACTTCACATGTACCGCTCCATTTTAATTAGCTAATTAGTGGCGTGGAAGTAATTGGCGATAGGACCTGAAATGTATTTAGTTTTAGACTGATGATGTGGAATTATGACTCCCATTTTCAAAGGTGTCAATTATAATGTAGTAATCAAAATAACAGCTTTTTAAAATATATAATTTCCAGACAGATTGCTAAGTTACCGATCTGCAAAACTTTTTAACATTTGCAAAAAGTTTAACTACCGACTAAATGGCGCATGCGAGGGCTCAACTCGCGAGCATCAAGGGATAGAAAAGTTTGAGGTCTAGTAACATAGTCTAGATAGGTGGTTCGATTTCGGCCCCGGTTTGGCTACGGAAGTCTCGGATTCGATTCCTGGGTCTGTACTTCAAATTTTTCTATCTTTCAAAAATGCAATTATTGTATTTGTAAAGTAATTTGCAAGAAATACTTATAAAAATTACTTTAATTTGCAAAAAGGTCTACAAATTTAATTCGTCCAAATTTTATTTTGATAATATTTTTTTTTATACTCCATGAATTTGTAGTGATTTTGAAGTCGATTATTTTGAATAACCTAGTCTAAAAAAAATATCAGTTTAAGAAAATAAAAATTGAAATTAATGTAATTTAGATTAGATTTAGATAAGCAATGTGAGATTAAGTCACATTACTAGCAATATTGTTAACCCTTCTAGCTAAGCTCAAAGGCTTGTGCTATGAGTGGGTTCACGTCGGTAGTATAATAGTTAGGATTCGAATCCGCGACCTCACGATTGCGAGACCGATGCCATAGCCATTAGGCTACCGTTGCTTCCACAACATATAAAACAGATTTTTTATTATGGACTAAGTTAATAAAAATTTAACTTTTCGGCTCCAAAACGACAATAAAATTCCGGTGTATATGTCAAAGCGCCAGGGTGGCCGTATGAGCTATTAGCAGCTCAGTATTCGAATTGACATTATGGTAATCGATCATATGAACGCGGGTACCGAATAAGACCAACTCCCCACTACCAGCACTTCAAATGTAAACGTCAAACTAAAGCCACGCCATATATATATATATATATATATATATATATATATATATAATATGGCGTAATATGTATATATATATATATATATATATATATATATATATATATAATTAGTCGATTTTATTTTAACTTTTATTCGAGAATTTGTTCGGAAGCTCCGTACGCTCCGACAGCTCGAACAAGAATGAGTTGCGGTGCTTTTTTTTGTGAGGTGTTAAGTGTAAGCCGTAAGGCTATATACACACTTGCGCGGTCGTGCGGCGAGCGTGTGCTCCTAACCTAAAGTAGGGACAAGATAATAGGTCACTTTTGACATTTCATCAAAATTCAACAACGTAACCTTGTAACGGCGGGCATAAAATAAGAACTGCACAATTGCTTAACTATTTTCAATTACGTTTACATATTTATTGTAATAATGACCGATACGAGTAATTTTACGATTTGCTTTCACTAATAAACCATTCTAAACATAATAAACAATTTCTGATCTAAAGAACTGAACGTCGTTACAATGTTGCGTCAGTCAACCCTTTTTCTTTTTAAACACTAGGGATGTTACTCTAAAAATCGAAAGCTGATAGGATTGTAAGTTGAATCGAATGCAATGATTACTTGTGAAGAAAAATCACCATAAATTTATAACCACGTTGTGATTATAATAAAACCTAATTATACATATTTATTATTCTTTTAACTAACTATGAAAATACAAAAAAATAACTAAATAGAAAGGTCATTGATGTTGGGTGCAATTTAGGTGGATGTTGCTGGCAACACCAGTGCCTGTCGATGACGCATGTCATGTCGCCATAACATGATGATGACGCAGTCTTTTGTTGTTGTGCGAAGTGACTGTGCGTTTTTGGTGTGCTCTCTGTTATTTTCTTCTGATCCGGCTTTTTCATTGAACTGATCTTACTGACTACGTTTACCTGGCTATAAATTGGACTCCGATTGCTTAACGATTATTAAACAAGAAAAACATTACAGTCTTACTATGTCGAAACGAGGGAAAACTCTAAACAGTCAATCTCGCGAACTAGTGCTGAAATTGTACAATTATTTTGGACGTGAATCAGTTAACGATGGGCCTCTTTTACCATTGAAACCACCGAGAGAACGCGTTGCCGAAGCATTGGGAATAGGGAAGAAGACAGTAACTCAAATTCTGAAAGAGAAATACGGACCATCAGGCTCAGAAGATAATACTTTACGTACACCGAAAAAACGAAAGAGGGACAAGAAAATTGTTGACGTTGATAATTTTGATGCTGCTGCAATTCGCAACCACATTTATGGATATTACTCGAGAAAAGAATATCCTACACGGGAAAAGCTATTGAGTTCGTTAAAAGGCGCAGGCGTATTTTTTGGAGGCAAATCGTCTCTATCAAAGGTTTTGAAATCGATTGGCTTTAGATTTAAAAAATCCGACAAGCGGAAAATCCTGCTAGAACGCTACGATATTATTTTGAAGAGAATAACATTCTTACGTCAGGTAAATAAAATTACGGATTGGGACAATGTCGTGTTTATTGACGAAACATGGTTGAATGCGAACCATACGGTTGCGCGGACATGGACCGATGATACAGCGGCCTCCACCTCAAAAGTTCCATCGGGAAAAGGAGCCCGACTTATTATAATTATGTCACGCGGGATCAGCTTCTCAAGGTTTTATTCCAGACTGCCTCCTCGCATTCGCCTCTAAAACTACAACAGATTACCATGAGGAAATGAACTTTGATGTTTTTAAAGAGTGGTTTGAGAAGCTGCTAGTCAGCTTAGAAAACCCATCGAAAATTATAATGGACAATGCTCCGTATCATTCTGTACAAGTTGATAAACCACCAACTCAAGCAAATAAAAAGCAAGAAATTGTCTCGTGGCTGGTAAGAAATGGTGTGGAGGCAAGTCCAACTTTATTAAAAGTTGAGTTGTTAAATCTGGTAAAAGCAACTAAGCCGTCCAAGCTCCGCTATGTAATCGATGAACTAGCCCTAGAGCATGGACACGAAGTTATTCGATTGCCTCCCTACCATTGCCAGTATAACGCCATCGAGCTTATTTGGGCACAAATAAAGGGTCATGCAGCGCGGAACAATACTGAACCACCCTTCAGTACTGCTAAAATGATGACTCTGCTACAAACTGCATGTGCAGAAGTCACTACAGAAGACTGGCGAAAAGTCGTGGAGAAGACAAAGAAAATAATTTTTCAAGATTTTGAACGAGATGTGAGAATAGACAATATTATTGAAAATGAATTAATAATATCTCTGAGTGCTGACAGCAGTGATGAAGATAGCAGTTCCGATAGTTCAAGTGAATAAAAGCAATTTTTTTGTTAAATTACGTAGGTACTTGTCTTATTTTGCTCCTTTAATTTATGAAAGAAAAAATAATAATGGGACAGGGATTCGCATGATCATTTTTAAAATTCACATATGTTTCAAGTCTGTATCGATTCATTCGATTCATTCATTTAATCGATGTTTTTAAGCAGGTCACCTCACTATGAATATAAAACTGACATCTGTCAAAAGTGACCTATTATCTTGTCCCTACTTTAAATGTACCTACGTATTCAAACTAACCTAAAGTAGTTTGTATGAATAATATTTTATGTTTTTACAATTAAATAAAGGTTATGTAAATGTTCATGGTTATGAATTACAAATCAAATAATTACAATAAATCTGTTTTAAAATAATAAGTTCGTTACTTTTTAAACAGTGAGCACACAATGAATTAAATAACAATTCTATTCAGATTTATTGTTTTATATTGTATTTGTACATAGGAATTGGTTTTGCACCGATACGGCAATTCTGCAGGGCGGTGCGTGCTCTGCACCTATCATGATGTGATTGTTTTCTGTAACAAACATTCTCTTTCGGTATGGTATCTGTGCGTAAATATGTTCAACTGATTTTAGCCTGATGGTAACCGTCCCCCAAGTTCTGAACTTGGATGTACAGATGGTCCCGCACGCGATGTAGATGGCACAGGCTCAGTTGGGTTCGTACTGTTGTCTTTCATATGTTCTGTCGATACGGTGTCTTGCTCGCCTAGTTGAGGAGCCGCTCGCAACTGGTCATGAGGGACGACTTTTCCAGGTAACAATCCTGCATCTGATTCTCGTATAAGCGAGCAACAATGCTGCAATTGATTCCCGTATAACTGAGCATTCAACTCCACTGTCGAACACTGGTTGTATAATGTTTGTACCAATCCGAAGCGTTATTGGAACGAACTTCGTATCATTAATTCAGTTTGCATTTGAGTAAGTACTAAGTGAACGTTCCCATTTGAAGAAAACATCATGTGTGCCCAAGTCTCTTGCAAAACATGCATGTGGACCTAGACCTTTTTTGCATCTATTTTATCTCCAGTTTTCCCAATTAATAATATTCCAAGTGGAAATCTCAGAATGCTAAATAAATGTGATCTTAAACTTCTTATCAATATGCTTGTTTTTTAAAGGTAGTCTAACACAACCAGGGTGGTAAATATTACAAAGAAATAAATGGCAATCATCATATATTCTCAAACTTGTTCGGTCTGGTTGTATCAAGGATTTACTAATGTTGGTTCCAAGAGAACCTATTGGCTAGGAAAAGAAGCCCACAAGAAACTAGCCCGTCTCTTAATAAATATTTGCCATACAACATTTCATATGTTACAACTACATTACAATTAGGTATAATTACCATATACCATAAAGATACCCTGTAACATATTTCAATACATAAAAACACTAATACTACAATGCTGTACACAACACTACGATAGTACCACAAGGTACTATAAGAAACTCGGAAATATATTCAGGACTATTGAACAATTCATATGTTACAACTACGTTAGGTATAATTAATATGCACCATAAAGATACTTTGTAAATGCAATACACATAAACAGTAATTACTATAATGCTATACACAGCACTACCATAGTACCACAAGGTACTATGGTGATACACACAAACAGTAATGCTATAATATTATAAACAATATTACAATAGTACCACAATACCACAAAGTACTAAAGTGTACTTAAGAATCTTTATAATAAGTATATCCTCATGAAAACATAATTGCAATGTAACCATATCACTGTAAAACAGATGCTATGAACTACACAAGACAATATTCATCGAATCACATTGCAATATCTTGTCATCAGTCAATAAACACAATCCACAAACACATTAATATTACAACACTTTCACAATAAGCAACTTTATAAGATCGTGCCTGTCCCGTTAGAAGATGGTGTCAGAATATCTTTCGATCAAAGTCTAACGTCCTTTTATAAAACAAATTCACTAAATATTAAAAATAGGTGGGTATTAAGAAAATATTTAAGTTCCTATATTTTAACCCATAAAATAATTCAACACATAGAACCTTGTTAATTAAAGCATTATTTATTATTGGAATGGTTCTACCAACAATACACACCACCGCTGTAATTAATTTCGATATAAAAAGTAACTAACCACAACAACATTACGAATTTGACATCTCATAATCAGTATAATTTAAACTGTGATGTGATTATTGTTTTAATTCATTAACCCTACAGTCGTCGCGCATAGAAAAGGGACGTAAGTGATCGCGTGGATTACTGTAATCCATTTAAAACTAAGGCCAAAACTAGAATGGATTAATCAATTTGGTTTATTCCGCTTAAAAACGAAGTAACATATAGTATTTTATATTATTTAAATTAACACAACAAAAAATATTAATTTTAAATAGTTAAAAAAAATATATATCTTATCCTTATTTTAATACAAAAATGGCTCGTTGGCTTCAAATTGGGATCAAATAACAAATGTAAGTAAAATTATGAAACTAATCAATAATTTCTAAACAAGAAGAACATATATATTTGGAATGGTCCGGGCAAACGAATTTGTGACAAGAATCACATGATCGGCAAGTGTTTTTATTTCGTGACCTACCGCAGTTATGACAGCGACCTATCGAGCTACTTCGCGATGATGTTGAGGTAGATAGTTGGGCTCCGACTTCAGATATATTTCAAAAATCTTTTATTTTGAAAGCTAAATTCGGTGGTAATGATTTCTGCTGTATCCTCTGGTGAGCCAATGGTTTCATCAATATCAAAGAGAGTGAAATTAGAAACTCACGGCGAGTAATATTCTCAACATTTTTGTTCGCTATATGTATGTATGTTGGTAGTCTGGTTTTCAAAAAGTCTTTTAGCAGAATCAACAAAATTGTATCTGCGACTTCCTCCTCTATTCAAGGGCACAGTCATTGACCAGATAGTGTTGTCTACACCAACATAATACTGATCATCTGCTGATACAGAGCTATTTTCAAATACCTCATTTGAGATGTCTACCTCCTGCTCAGATTCAGACTCGTAGTTCTGCTCCTCAAAAAAGTCTTCATCATCATCCGAGCTGGAACCACCTTTAGAACCTTAGCTACCCTCAGCACCTTCATTAAGCCAAGCTTCAATTTGAGCAGCACTCTTTTGATCCACAGTGATTCTTATTTTAATTAATTTTAAATGAAATATGTATTAAGCCAATACTTTTTAGCCTAAATTCAAATATATAGTATATAGTTTAATAAAAAACAGATACATAAACAAATACATTAAAAATAACCGTAAAATGTTAAAAAAATATGTACTGGGAATAAATATTTACGTAATAGGTCGCGCGGATTACAATGGTAATCCGCAAACATTACGGGGCTCCTGACAAACTACTTGAAGCGATAGGCACCTGCACTGCACTTAGGGCATAGTTAACGCATTCGCGTTAACTATCTAATATGAAGAACATGAAGTTACAAACAATTCCTAAGTCCCTAATACTAAGTTTTGCAACGGTGGATTACTATTGTAATCCACGCGACGACTCCAGGGTTAAAAAAACTATATGGTGCTTCTATAATGTGTTATAATCATCTCAAGTCATTTACATGTGAATTACAACATAACCTGTAAGTGTTTATACTTTGTCATAACCTATTTCGTGATACAATTATTGTTCACATTACTTGAAACACAATTGACCTAAGGACATCGCTACCTGCATGGCCATGTCTGTTATTATAATAATATATAAACAACCTGTACCCAAGTACCTACTTCTATAATATCAATTTATTCTGTCTACAAACATTGTTCGTGTTACTTAGGACACAATTATTACTTATACATAGGTATGTTTACTTATGTAGCCATATCTCTCAAGCTCATGTGTTACCTGTACCCAAAGTAAGTAATCCTACTATGCCAGCGCAATTTCGCCCCATTTCTATTCTTCCCATGTTTTTTTTTTAAAGGTGATGGGATTGAGTCCCACATTACACACTAGCAATCTTGTTAACCCCTCCAGCTAAGCTCAAAGGCTTTTGTTAGGAGTGGGTTCACGTCGGTAGTATAATGGGTAGGATTCGAAACCGCGACCTCACGGTTGCCAGACCAATACCTTAGCCATTAAGCTGCCGCCGCTTTATTTCTAAGGTTCTTGAGAGTATTGTCAATGATCAACTGACTTATTATCTTTCCTCTAACGGTCTGTTAAGTTCAATTCAGTCTGGTTTTCGCCGTGCTCATAGCACTGTAACTGCCCTGGTTAAAATTACCGATGACATAAGACTGGACAAGGAAAATAAACAACTTACCATTATGGTGTTATTAGGCTTTAGCAGTGTCTTCAATTCAGTTGATTTTGACATTCTTTTAGGGATCCTAGACTCTCTGAATATTTCTTCTTCTACGGTCAAATGGTTTAATTCTTATCTTCGGGGTCTTAACTTGCACATACTCTCTCTTCTCCATACTATTCTTCACAATCCAAATTCTCCTTCTTATTTATGTGACCGCTTTGAATTTCTTGTTCCCAGGGGTTATCCCTGCCGTTCTTCTTCCTCTCTTCTATTACACACTACTTCTCACAATTTCAGCTGTTATGATAGTTCCATCACTATAAAAGCTGTGCGATTATGGAACTGTCTCCCTCACTCTTTACGCGACAGCCTCTCTACTGACACTTTCAAGAAACGAACAAAACAACATTTTCTCACTACCTAAGTATGTATTATATAATATTTTATCCATGTAATAATATTATGTATATGTATGTAATATTTGGCATATGCTGTATGTATGTATTTATGTATATAATATTTATACCTTAAATTATTCACGCGATTAAGACCAGTAATATATATATTTTCATAATGTGTACAAATCGCAAAAGTTTCTCAACATTTAGGGTACCATATATAGGGATATGTAAGTGGGGATGTGTTTTTTTTTCTCACCTACCCCTCGTGTGGGTTATCGTTAGATAGCTCTCTTAAAAACATTTAGGGGTTGAGAAGACCATTATTCAGATTTAGGGATTCGTTTGTGAAAGATTAAGATTTGAAGTGCAAATTTTTGTTAGAGTTAAGCACCCCCCCCCCCTCCTGCAAGCGAAATGGTTGATGTTGAGTATGTGAAAAAAGTCAAGGAATATACAATGAAATTAAAAGAAAAACTATCACAGCTAAGAACGCTTTACAAGTTTACAATTAATAGCTTATCAAATGAAAAGTAACAAAATTTCGTACAAATTCCATTGAAAATTACTATGTAGTAAGTTTAACGATGTAAGTATGAAACAAAAACAAGATAAAACCCACTTCATAAGCCACATTATACGGATGCAGGGGGGGGGGTGACTACGGAACAATGTTATGGTAGTTAAACACAAAGAATTAAATGAATTAGTTATTTACATCACTTTTTAAAATCACTTTTATTATTATATTTATTGTTATTATATTGTTTTTAAACGTTGGTATGTGGTCTTGTACCGATATATATAATTAATTAAATTAATAACATTAAATAATCCAAATTTACTCGTAAAAAAGGTTTTTAGACGGTTTTTTTTGTCTCATTTCTGAGGTTTTAAACATTTTTTTAGTATCTTTCACCTAACATTTAACTACAGCCCGAAAATAAGACAGATTGCTTTGATACGAGTACATTTCGGTCAATTATTTTGACATTTTCGAAAATTCGGCCAGGTTTTCGCGCTGTTTTCGAAATTTCAAGCTTAGAATAATCAAATCTGATGCGGTTTAGGCCGTATTGCTATGAGACAATATTAAGGTTCTAAAAACCGGTCAAGTGCGAGTGTAGCTCGCGTGCTGAGCGTTCCGTACAAACTTATAGGCGTAAAATAGTTCGATCATCGCAAGAATCTGTATAGTCACACACCGCACTGTGTCAACGATGTTGCAATTGACGCATGTTGCCCACATTCTTAGTAGGTACCTATTCTATATACTCTATTAAAAAAGAAATAGTTGTCAAGTTACATTATTGAGTAAGAAATATGGGGTGGTAAGTTTGCATGAAACTTTGTCAGTTTTAAAGTTATATTTTTTAGCTGTTTGGTTTTAAATAAAGCGTGTTTCAACGTTTTTTAAAAATTACGCCTTTAGGGGGTAAAACTGGGTTTGTATATATATATATATATATACACACATATATATTGTGTTAGTAGTTACATTAGGTACTGTTTAATCCATATTTTACCGTTGTGGTGTAAACATTTCTTCTAATATAATCAATCTCATAATTTAAAACATTTTTCAAAAAAAAATATCACCGACTTCTAAAATAAATACAAGGCAACTAAAAAGCAATAAATAATATACCTAGAATAACAAAAACAAATTAAACATTTTGAAGTTGGTGCCATGAAATAGTAGTCTTGGTGTTTAATTCGGCACCAACTTCGGGTTGGTTTGTAATTCACTTAAGTTACAATAGGCTTATGTCAACTGTTGAAATCCTTTTACAAAATATTGCTTACCCCGATGCAGGGCCGTTAATTGTCGAGGAGTTCACTATTATCAGCTCTATTACATTGTGTAATAGTAGTATAACGAGAATAAAGTGCTACTCAATACCATATTAAAGTAACTGAATCGCAAACTGTAAAATATTGAATAGGTCTGCTCGTCATTTGTGGTCTTCATCATCAGTTCCACTTGACCAATTGGTGTTTTTTAGAGTAAATGCACGAATCACTATGAAATATACCTAAATCACTGTAGGTGTGCCTTTAATATTTTAAGAGATCCCTCGATTTCTCCAGGATCCCATCATCAGATCGTGATCTGATGACAATGGGACCAACTTGGAAGTATACCCTATCAAACACAAAAACAATTTTTCAAATCGGTCCAGCCGTCTTTGCGTAATCGGTGAACAAACATACAAAAAAAAATAAAAAAAACATACAGACGAATTGAGAACCTCCTCCTTTTTGAAGTCGGTTGAAAAGAATAACAATCAAGTGAAGATTACTCGTATTGAGCATTAAAGTAAGTCAGTTAAGTTTTATTATTGGAATACTCTTGAAGTGAGTAGTAGAATTTATTTACTAGAAGATTATGTAGTTCCTTTTTGAAAGTAAAATTTTCTTTAATATCAAATATCCCTGATTGATGCAGGCAGATGATTAAAAATGAGGGGTGTCCTACAAAATACGCTCTTATGCATATAAGTGGTCTTGCTTTGTACAAGTCACCTATGTGGCGTTTTGTTTCTCTTGCAGCAAAAAAGTTTTTATTTAGATTTATAAATAAGACACATTCATAAATATATAAGCTAGTAAAGCTCATTGTTTCTCTTGCAGCAAATAAGTTTTTTTTTTTTTTTTTTTTTTTTTTCATTTATTCATTTATTGCACAATGTTGTTACAGGCAGTCCTTAAACATACATAGACCCCGTAAGGGTGCTGCAAAACTTACAAACTAATTAAATTAATAACTAGAAAAGAAGAAACAAAAAAATCGAACTAAGTTAATAACAAGATATTAGGAACTACATACTATGCATCTTCCATATACTCTCTAATGGTATAATAGCATTTTTCGTATAGCATCAGTTTTAATTTATTTTTAAATATATTAATATTTCCTGTGCTTTTTAAGGAATCTGGCAGCTTATTATAAATATTTATACATCGATATTGTGGACTATTTCTATACATTTCTATTCTGGGTACTGGGAGTGCTAATTTATTGTTTCGGCGTTTATTTTTATCAAAATTAAATAAATCTAACTACAAAATTTAATTAATAAATTTTATTTATAAATAAGGCACATTCATAAATATATAAGCTATTAAAGCACTCTAAATTATAGCTTACGTTTAAAATACGGCTTAAACAATTGTCTTGCTTTCATGTCGAACACAATTTCATATATAATGCTTTAGAACGCGAGGTGCCAGACTGAGACCAGAACTCAACTCAGTTTCCCCAAAAATAATTCCATAACGCAATGTAGAGGAAATATGCTCATGACAGGCTGTTATAAGCGCGTCTCTGTTCATTATATTTTTAGGTTATAGAGCCCATATGCTAACTGACTAACTTTTTTACAGACATATTCAATATGAGTTTTCCAGTTAATTTTTAGTCAGGGTGTAGTCCTAGAAATTTTGTAGTTAGATTCTCTTTTTTTTTGCCTATGTAGTCTGTTGACATTGAATGAATTATTAACATTTGTAAATTGCCTTTGCTTAATTACTGATTTTTGTTTTTTTTTAAATTAATATTAAAATTATGTAATGACAGCCATTTAATTAAACACTTTAATAAAATATTTATGTCAGATTCCAGTGATGTCAATTTAGACCCAAAATAGAGTACCGTACAATCATCGGCAAAAAGTGTTATTTTGTTTTTAACATTAATAGGTAAGGCATTTTTTTTTTAAAAAGATGACTCCCGCAGTAAGTTACAAGCCCTTATGTCGCGGGGAACTTTATAAACATACAAGTCACAGCCACAAAGTACACCCAGACTCGGCCCAACAATTTGTAGATGACCCAAAGTTGTGTCCCGTGCGGGAATCGAACCCACGACATCTTGCGTAGCAGTAGGATACACTCCCACCGTGCCACAGAGGCATTCATTGATGCACATGATAAAAACTAATGATCCCAATACACTACCCTGGGGCACACCATATTTTATATTTCTTTCTTTAGATTGGTACGTCGTTTTTGTTTTTGTTCGATAGCATAATTTTGTTAATTATCTGTGTCCTTCCAGATAGATAACATGAAATAAGTTTATGTGCATTACTCCGTATTGCATTGTTTTAAATCTTCATTAAAGGTAAATCGTGTTTAACATGATCAAACGCCTTGGTCATATCCATAAATAGACCAGTTACCGGCTGTCCCATAACCATATTATTCTTAACAATACGTAAAAAAGTGTAAATTCCATGTTTATATTTTTATTTCCTCTGAACTCATATTGTTGTGAAACCAGTACAGACTGAACGACTAAAAAAATGTACATGCAGTTAAAAATATTTTTTTCAAATATCAACAATCGGTATAAATGCTATTGATCTATAGTTCCCTATATTTAAACTGTATCCCTTTTTTACAGCGAATTGCCGGTTTAAGCTTACTAATAAATATTCCTTGTTCATTACCTACCTTGATTAGTAGCTAATTACAGGTGCTGTGTAAGTAGCAACGTCAATTACTACTGAGGTTATTACACCATCAACGCTAGCAATATTTGTATTTTTTTTTAAATATATATAAAATTGAAATTATTAATTTATTGTTAATTTCAATATTCATATCTTTAAAGCTATCCGTCACAGAGTCTTCATAATGTTTGCACACTATCAATTTTATATTAAACTCGTTTTCCGAACATATAATATTTGCACACTATGAATACTTAGAACTAATATTAAGTTTTAAAATAACCCAGAGCTCTTATAGAGACGTCTTCACTAGGCACTTGTTTGGAACCATTCTATTTTGGTTTAAAATAAAGAAAAAAGGGTTTCAGCGTTTCTGTAAAACCAACCCCTAAAGCGGTAAAATAGGGGTTGCAAGTTTTTATGTAACTTCGTGAGTTTTAAAGTTAAATCTGTGAAAGTTTGGCATTTGATAATGGCTGGACCAATTCGTCCATTTTTGAAGTCCGGTTTAATTGTAAAAGTATTGGGAAAGAAGTAAATTTAAGAGAATTTTAACTAGAAAATGTTTGGTTTCTATTATGTATTAAAATGTATTTTAAATATTACATGATACAGTTAACCATTTTTTTTTTTTATTAAATTCATCGTTATTTATATTATTTATTATTTATTATAAAAATATTTTTTTTATCTATGTTGCCTACGAACCAATAAAATACTGCAGTCCTACGGAATTCAAACAAACTTAAAAAATATTTATCTACTTTTACGTGACCTGTCATAGTTAACAACAACCCTGAACTCTAAAAATAACCGCCTTACAAAGTACGATAAACCTCAAAGTTTACCGAAAAAAGTAAATTAAAAAGTGCCGAACTCGACCGTTCTCCTGGAGTTCATAAACATTCTAATGGCGTCTTCGGCTCACAAAAAAACCGATATTAAAGCTGATGGACTAGTTAAATTCCTAAGCGCAGTCCAACAGTATTTCTCGTTGTACTGTAGACAAAGCCTTGTCCTAATGAGTTTACTACGCTTACAAATCCTGTTTGGATGCCCGAGGGGGTGACGCGACGCGAGGATAGGGGGGGGGGGACTGGAATGTAAATTGTAAAACGTTTGCAATGAAATCCTGATGAGGCAAGTTCTCAATGGTGATGTTGTTTTGTTTTTCTTTATCTTTCGACATTATGTCAAGGGTTTCGGTGTTGAATACTTTTTATTTTATTTAAAAACATTGAGATGTTTTACTACGGTAGTACATATTATTATCTTGATGGTAAAAAAGCTCCTAGCAAACAAAAATTTTCTTACAAAATATTTCATATATTTTGAATCGTTTATACGATTCAAGGGCTCCTCACAATCAAAACAATCTTTACCGCCGCAACAATTAACTTTAACACAAAATTTAACACACTTACTCTCGTCTAAAAAATTAACACGCCTTCCAATAGCATTTTAAACATCGTCGGTGACTAAAATATTATTAATATTAATAATATTAACAAAGTATACAGACCTAGCTCTGTATTCCCAGAAGGGAAAATAAGTAAATTTAATATTCTTTTCATTGATGAAATATGTATTACTTTCGTTAGTAGACACGATTTGCTACAGCATTTGTATAAGCACAATCCCAACAGTTAGTATATATAGAACATTAACTATAGATCTCTTTATTTAAAAACATTTTGATAAAAATCTGCATATACTATTTATTGGAATTGGAAATCATAATGATAACTTGACAATGACTAAGCAGTAGGTCACAAACACTTTTTCTAAAGTAGATGATCTTAAACACCGCATCAGTGATAAGTAAATGGCATTCAAATACCAGAAATATTTATAATAAATACATATTAGGTAGGGGCAAAAGCATTTTGGTATTTTGAGTGTATTGTTAGTAATCAAACCTCTTTGCTTGTACTGAATATAAGTGGCTGGTTTTAATACCATTAAATGTTGACATTCTGTAGATGCAATAAATAAAAAAAAACAGGCAAGAGCATGTCGGACCATGCTCAGTATAGGCAGTATAGGGTTCCGCAGCCTTAAATAATTGTATCGGCAGAAGAGCGTATGTTCATGGCACTTATGCCCTTTTGTTAAGACAAGCAATTTTTCGGCTTTAACTTAATGATGGTATATCCGATCATGTCCTAAATATATTATTTTAGTTTAAAGTATTTGTTAGTAAGCGCCACGTTTGTGATTTTTTTCATATTTTTTGGTCTCACGGTTCAAAAGTTAAAGGAGGTGGGGGGGGGATTATTTCCAAAAATATTTACTCAATCAAAAAAGTTTATTAAAAACCTTAACATGTTTTTAAAAGACCTGTCGAACCACACGTTGATGTTAGAAAAATATTTTTTCAGCTTCTGTTACATATATGGAGTGCTCCCTTAAAAAAATATTTTTATTATTTAGCTATTAAACTAAGTAGCGGCTACTATAGGGCACTTTTTCACCAAATTTCATTAATATTCATTGAGACGTCTCTGAGTAAAATGCCTGTGACATACGGACGGACAGACAAACAGACAGACAGACGGACATGACGAAACTATAAGGGTTCCGTTTTATCCCACTTTGGCTACTGAACCCAAAAAAAACTAGATCTCGCTATTTTTCAATTATTTGTCAAGCAAGCAAAATGAACGCATGTGACGAAGAAATTAGGTGCATTTTAAAATTTTATTACGAAAAAGATAAAAATGCGACGAATGCCGCGATTTAAATTTGTGCAGTTTACGGATCTAATGCTGTATCAATACGAGTAGCACAAATGTGGTTTAAGCGTTTCTTGTCTGGAAATTTTAGTGTGACGGATGAGGCTCGCTCTAGATTCAAGGATAAAATCAGTACCATCTTTGAAAAAGTGGGGCAAGGTCAACATATTAGTACTACCGATATTGCTGAAAAACTGGATGTGGATTACAAAACAGTTTTACGTCATTTACAATCCTACCGATTACACTACCTTTTTTTTTTTTTTTTTTTTATTTTTTTATGGCCGTAAAAAATGCCTAACGCACACCTCCAGCACCCGGGGCAGACGCTGGAGGTAGTGTGGGACCTACCCCTACTAAAAAATCGGCCGTGTACCAACTCGCCGCCTTCACACGGGTAGGCCGCCGGAATTACCTATTTCTTCGGCGGACCCACCTAGCGGCATAGCCCCATCGGGCATTCCTGCTCCTGCGGCGTCCTGGGTACACACAGAACGCCGCCATCGCGATAGGCCGCGAGCGTGGGAAACTTCCCCGTCCATCACGCCCACAGCCCCCACCAAGCGACGTCACGCGCGACTGCGCCTCGACGTCGCTCGGTTCGCCGGCGACGGGGCAGACTATCCCCGCCGCCTCCCCCCACGAGATGAATTTCCCGCAGAAGGTTGCGACCGCGTCCTGGACCCCCTACCGCGCAACGCATCCGGTACCCCTATCACTGGCGACAGGGGCAAGGAGCGAGCATGGCTAAGGAGTCCGTTAGGTGGAGGGTGTAGAGGCATGGGAAGGCGCCTCGTCCCCACCCTCCTCCATCCGCACCGGAGCCTGGGTGCGAGGAGCTCGGCCAGTCCCCGCAGGCGGCTTTGCGGCCTTGGGAGGCTTACAGCCCGCCCTCCCCATCATGTGGTTGGCGGGCTGGTTGCCCGCCGCACACACGGGGCAGTGGGGAGCGGCAGAACACGCCGCTGCTGCATGCCCCGGTTGACCGCAGCGGAAACAAAGTCCGCTGCAGTCAAAACTACTGGTGCATTGTGGGCGCAAGTGGCCCGCGCCCATGCACCGGTAGCACCTCGTGGGCCTCGCCTCGAGGATGGTGATCCTCGCGGCGGAGAAACCCACGAGGAGCCGGCCTGCCTCTGCCAAAATTTTGGCCGCAGCGACGGGGCAACGCGCCCACGCCGCACCAACACCGCCGGGGCCGGGGCGGATCACGCCGACCTTCACGGTTCCAGGAGAGCACTGAGCCTTCTGCTCTATCGCCTCCCGGACCTCCTCAGATGACACGGAGTCGTCCAGGCCAGAAATGCGCAACTCCGCGCACTTCGTTGGCCTGACGACCCTTACGCCATCTTGCCCTTCCGCGAGACGCCTCAACGTCTCCGCCACTAATTCGGCCTTCTTCGCGCCCTCTGTCCCCGGAACTTCGAGGAGTCGGGCCCCGGTCTGTGAGCGGCGGACGCTCATCTCCACGCCCCCAGCTGCTAAAAGAGCGGCCTTCGCTCCGCTAAATAGGCTGGCGTATGTTACGCCCCTACTCTCCGCCTCCGGCGACACCGTCACAAGGACGGCGGCCGTTTTCGGCGGAGACAGCTTCGGCCTTTTTCTGCCTCCTTCTCTCACCGGAGGGGGCAGAGGCGGGAGCGGGCGCAGGCGCTGGGGTACGGCCCTGAGCCGTTGGGGCGCTCGAGGCGCCCGCCACTCTAAGAGACCCGGCACGAGACCCGGCACGTACCCCTGTACGTAGTGGGGGCGCTGGTTGTGCCATCGATGGCCCCTGGTCCTTTGGCCTGGAAGCCGCGAGCGGCGGCCGACAGCTCGGCTCTGGAGGGAGGCGCGCCTTGACGCTCTCTAGGCGCGCGTCAATAAGGCCCCCGACGAGGAGACTGAGCTGCCTCATCTGCGTCTCCGTAAAGGAGTCGTCAGATGGCAGCTCTTTGTGCTGGGCTGGCGCAGCTGGAACAGAACCAGCTGGCACCGCGCTAACCTTAGCCGGAGCAGAACCGGCTCTGGCTGACGCAAAGTCAGCCCGCAGATGGAGTATTTCGGCGCGGAGCGCCTTTAATACTCCTTCCAGGCGGGTATTATCGGCCCGCAGCCTTAGGGTCTCTGCTTCGGTGGCGGTGGAGCGCTCAAATAGCGCCTCCACTACCTCTGTCAACATTAAAGCAGACTCTCTTAGGCCCTTGGCAAAGGTGCCTTTGAGATTCTTGCTTTTGGAGGCCACATTTGTGATGACCGCCACGGAACGCGTCGCCAGACTCATGAGTTCCTCCGCGGTTTTCGGGGCGCTAACCCCTCCCGCAGAACGGACCTCACCCAAAAAGTCCTGAACCTGGTCCTCCGCAACCAGTTCCCCTTCCGTGCGGCCACGATTGTAGGCCTCCCGCCTAGAAAACACGCCTGTTGTTGAGGCGCGCGGCATGCTGTTCGCAGACGTCATTGCAGGGGGTGTCTTAGGGCGAGCGAATCTCGCCACAGTTCCCCCCCTTTGGGATGAGTGAATCTTCCGCGGGGCCTCGAGGTCAACCCCAGGAAGGTTCTCTTCGACTCCGGGAGAAGCTACGCGCTTTTTACGCCGAGCGCAGCGTTCGCTAGCCGTCGAGGTCTTAGAAACATTTCCAGACCCGTCCACCATCGGGTCCAGATCGCTGACAGCTGAGCTGACTGAAGATTCAGATCCAAACCGGCCCGAGCGCAACAAACTCTCCAGCGACTCAGAGGTCACTGAAGTCCTGGAACCGCTCAACAGGCAAGATTCAGCCACTTCTAAGGGCAAATTGCCCGCACTCCTTCGTCGTTCGTCTTCTCCCTCTCTCTTTTTCTCCTTCTCTAGCGTTACGCTCCTTCTATTAAAAATGTTTTTTAATTTGTTATCGTCCATTCTGTTTCCACGAGTATGGGGGAAATAAAGGTCCACCCGGGCAGTGCCCCCTGTACCCGGGTAAGCGTAAATTTGTATCCCAACTGGGGGGTCCGCAGGTGCCCCAGCTGGGGGTAGCGCTTGGAACCGAACATCCCATCGGCCATGCATCCTCTGGTCACGCTCCGCAACACAGGATTCGGGGATTTTTTATAGAGGTTGTCATCCTCGCGGCCCAGGCGACCAAGCCAAGACCCTCGTTCCCGTTCAAAGCCGTAAGACATGTCTACGACACTCCTACTAGGGATTACAATATTCCGACGGTGGCAGAAAGATGATCTCCCCGCCCGCTCGACGGCAGTGTGAGTGCACGTCAAGCCCGTCCTCCGGGCAGCCCAGGGATGGGCCACCCCCTACTCTGCCAGAACATTAGCCGTGTGACGGTGGTTTCGCGAAACGCCGCGAATCCACCGGCACACGTTGCCCAGGGTGCACCACGAGGAGGTTTTCCGGCACTTAGCACCCCACCCATTACACTACCTACCTGAACCCACTCCTAACACAAGCCATTGAGGTTAGCTGGGGGGGTTAACAGAATTGCTAGTTTTGTGGGACTCTTCGTTGAAAGATAACAATTCTGAACCATTTCTTAAACAGTTGATTACGGGTGATGAAAAATGGGTTACGATAAGAATGAAAAAGAACTGTTAGACGTTTTAAACATGAATGAACGGTTGAGAGATGAACTGGCAAAGTTGCACTCTGAATATAACAATATCCTAAATGACCGGGACAAACTCCAACGCACAGTAGACAGCTTTGATGCTTGTATGGATGAATACACACAGACTCTTAACCACATAACCTCCTTGAAACGACAACTACTTCAAGCGCACAACAAAATATCAGAACTTGAGTCAGATAAACATAATCATATTGTAAAGTGTAACAATAGCTTGTTCAGTGAATTGGTTGGCCCGGTCATAAATGATGCTGCAGTTGGTAACTTACATTCCTCAGTTATTATTGATCTTACCGGAGAGGATGGGCCCGTGCAATTTAAAAAGTCTAATAAATCTGTCAAGGTTATTAAATGCAGCAGAAATAAGCTTAAAAAGTATATAAAAATTAGGAAATATATTACAAAAACAAAAAAAAAAATTAGTAAACACAAATTCTTTATTGATAGCATGACATTAAATAGACAGAGATTGCAACTAATCGATCAGGTTCAAATGTATTCACTGGAGCTGGACAATGTCTCATCGCAGTATGTTGAGGATACACGGGCTATGCAATTAGAGATTGACCGCCTCCATGAATCACTACAGACTCTAGCAATGAAATATGAAGTAACTGCAAAACAGAGCAGGGAGCAGGTGTTGGCTATAGGTAAGCTGGTCAACTCTTGCAACTGCAACAATGAGCAATCAACTCCATTAACAAGTAGGCATAGTCCAATTTGTAGATTATCACTAGATTGCCAATCGCTAGCACTTGATCCCTCTCCACTGCCAGCACTCCATAATAACTTAGCACAAACTAGCAGTTCTTTTAAATTAAGTACTATTATGATGTATAGTGATGAAATTGGTAAGGGCATTGGATCCCTAATGTCAAAGTTGAGTACGGGACAAACTAGAATCATCAATAATTGCACGCCTGCTTTGTCCTATAGTAATATCATGGAAAATATTTTAAGATCTAATTTTAGTCAGGACAGCACTATAATTATTTTTGTCGGTGATAGGGGAAATGTAAACAAAAATAGGTTTTTAAATTATTTTGAGGAGTTGTCCAATTTAAATGTAAATAAAATTGTTATGTTTTCATTTCCCCTGAGTAATGGATTATCACAGGAAGAAAATTCTATTAGATATAATTTGAATAACCTTATGCATCAACTGACATGCCAAATTAATGGACCTTTTTATAATAAATTTCATTTTATTGACACTAACAAACTTGTTAGTAAATATTTTTATTTGACAAAAGATAGATATTATCTTAAAAATAGTTGTAAAAGACAGATAGCTGTTTCGCTATCTTTTTATATTAATACTTCAGCCAAGAATTTGGCTACTCAAGTTGCTTCTATTGAGAAACAAAATTATGACATTAATTTTAACTTAGCCAACAATTTGGCTAAAGCACCTGACATTAATAATGATAATTTATGTGTTAATAATAATTATAATATTGACATACCGAATAATTTAAATTAAATTTTAAGACAATAGAGAGTACCTCTTGCACACATACTTGTGCACTACCACTTGAAAATTATTCTGTTATGTCAAAACAGAACAATAGTTATATTAATAAAATTAACCTGGTGCATCAGAATATCAGAGGAATGACAGGAAAAGACTTGGAATTGGAATTGTTCATGAATGCTGAAGCTATTGATATTTTATGTATTACTGAACACTGGCTAAAGAGCGATCAGTTCATGTTTAATTTCAACAATCACCAGGTAGGCAGCTCGTTCAGCAGGGAACTGGCTATACATGGTGGTTCACTAATATTAATAAATAAAAATCTTAAATTCAAAGAACGCCGTGATATTATTAACTTCTCTGTTGAACGTAGCATAGAAATAGCCTGTGTAGAGTTGAAGCGGTTTATTGTATTGACTGTGTACAGACCACCTTCAGCACAATATCATATTTTTGAAGATGTTATGGATGAAGTTTTGCATAAGGTAACAAACCTTAATAAAAATGTAATAATATGTGGCGATTTTAATGTTAATTTATTAGAGAATACTACTTCAAGTATGAGGATTTTAGCTCTATTCAAATCATTTAATCTGTGTAATTTATTTTTAGAGCCTACCCGCATAACTGCCACTACAGCCACATGTTTAGATAATATATTCACAGATATTATTGTAGATAACAAGAGAGTAATTAATCAAATGGATTCTGACCACTGTGGTCAACTTATTTCCTTTGATATTAAAAGTAGAAAAGTAACTAAAAAATGTATAACTGTTATCCCTAAAACTGTCAGTCGATTTGAGAGTTTCAAAAGCCGCCTCATTTGTAACCCTCCACTGTTGAATGAGGACAGTGATCCTAACATTTTATATAAAACATTCTTTAATAAATTTTGTCATAATTTCGATTCGGTTTTCACTCCCAAAACGATTATGGTTAAGGGGAATGCAACTTTTAGTGAGTGGGCTACTGTCGGCCTACATAAAAGTAGAAAAAGATTATATGAGCTGTATGATGAACGAAATTATAACTGTTGTGAAAGATTTCAAGCTTATGTAAGAAATTATGCTAAAACATTTAGGCAGACTTGCAAAACTGCAAAAGCTTGCTACCTTAGTTCACAAATTAAAAACAGTGATTATAGAATTAAAATGACTTGGGATATTATAAATAGTGAGACCGGAAGAGTCAGAAGTCAGAATAATGATTACTGTCTTAAAATAGATAGTAAAACCATCACATCGGACATAGAAGTAGCCACTGCATTTGAAAAATTCTTTACTGACATTCCAGTCTCCACTACAAAGTCATTGAATTCCTCACCTATTGCAGCTGAGTCTATCTTGATTAAAAATGTTAATAAATGTGACATCACTTTTCAATTTGATTATGTTACACATATAGATGTCATAAAAGCTTTTAATTCTATTAATGTTAAGAAGACTACCGACCTCTGGAGTAACTCAGTTGTGATTACTAAGTCTATAATTTCTTTTATCGCGCAGGACTTGGCTTTTATATTTAATAAATGTATAGATTGTGGTGTATTTCCTGATTTAATGAAATATAGTAAAGTAATACCATTGTATAAATCAGGTAGTATGTCTGACCCCACTAATTTTAGACCCATATCAGTACTACCAACATTTAGTAAAATCTTTGAAAAAATAATATATGATCAGATGCAGAACTTCTTTTACAAAAATAAATTATTACACTTTAAACAATTTGGTTTCACTAGGGGTCGCTCTACAACCGATGCTGGTGTGGAGCTTTTAAAACATATTTTTGACGCCTGGGAGGAATCGCAAGATGCTTTAGGCGTCTTCTGTGATTTATCTAAGGCATTTGACTGTGTTCTGCATGAAACATTAATCAGGAAATTGCAACATTATGGTATTAAAAACACAGCTCTGAATCTTCTTACGTCCTATCTGAGTAACAGGATTCAGAAAGTTGATGTTAATGGTAAACGCTCCCCGGGGTCTGTGGTCAAAATGGGAGTCCCACAGGGTTCTATTCTCGGGCCGTTATTGTTTTTAATTTACATAAACGACTTACCATATTTAGTAAATAATAATCATGAGATAGTCCTGTTTGCAGATGATACATCACTCATATTTAAATTAAAACGCCAGCAAAAAGACTTTGAAGATGTAAATATGGCTATCTCAAAAGTGGTTAACTGGTTTGATGTTAACAATTTACTCTTAAACGAGGGCAAGACTAAATGTATTCGATTTATAACACCTAACGTGAAACCAGTAAAAACCACTATAAAAATAAAAGAAGATGAGTTGAACCCTGTAGAGACCACAAAGTTTTTAGGAATTACTCTAGATTCTAAGCTTCAGTGGGGCCCACATATAAGTGAATTGTCTAATAGACTCAGTTCTGCAGCGTACGCAGTTAGAAAAATTCGTCAGCTAACAGACGTTGAAACAGCGCGATTAGTTTATTTTAGTTACTTTCATAGTTTAATGTCGTACGGTATTCTACTGTGGGGGAATGCTGCCGACATTCAAACCATTTTTGTTCTGCAGAAGAGGGGTATTCGATCAATTTACGATCTTAGTAGTAGACACTCACTTAGAGAAAAATTTAAGGAAATCAATATCATGACTGTTGCATGTCAGTATTTCTATGAAAACCTTATATATGTTCACAAAAATATTGATTGTTTCTGTAAGAAATGTGATATACATAATATTAACACGCGGAACAAACATAAACTTGTTGTACCAGCGTCAAGGTTACAAAAAGTAAACAAATCATTTCGGGGCCAATGTATACGTTTCTACAATAAAATCCCTAGCGACATTCAAAAATTAAGTCGTAATAAATTTAAGTGTACCATTAAGAAAAAATTGTGTATGAAAAGTTACTACTCAATAATTGATTATATGGAAGACAAAAACGCTTGGGATTGAACTGCTTTCTCTCACAGGCTATTAAAATGTACTTTAAGATTATATGTACATATACATATTTACTTTGTAAGAAGTGAAGTATTGTGTTTGCTGAATACGTTTATATATACTCATTTTAGAGTTACTAATAGTATTATTATTTAGTTATCCCTATTTTATAAACGATTACACTCACCAAACACACTGGTTCATTCAGTAAAATTTATTCTTGTAAAGAAGAACTTGATGATTTTAAAAGAGTGGCACATGAGTTTCTTGGCAGCTTCTTCTCATGAGCTTTACACTTGGAACTGCCACCTAACCTCATTTTGTTTTTTTTTTTTCAAACATTCATAATTTTATAAAATTTTTAGTATGTTTTAATTTGACGTTTTCAAATAATCATTAACCTGATTTTACGAAATAAAGATATTTGACTTTGACTTTGAATGTCCGAAAAAGATCATTGTTGAAGCATGGACAAGCTCTACAGACCGTGGCGAAGCCCGGCCTGACTCGGAACAAGGTGATGCTGTGTGTTTGATGAGATTGTAAAGGAATCGTCCACCGTGAGCTTTGGCCTCCGGGTTGAAACTATCGATTCTGACAACGCCAGACCGCACTCATCTTTAGCTCTCAGCAAAAATTGAGAGAGCTTGGCTAGGATGTGTTGATGTATCCTTCGTATAGCTCTGATTTGTTTACATCGGATTTACACCTGTTTTGGTCACTTTGCACTCTTTAGGAACTTGGAACTCTTTAGGAAGCATAAAGTTAACCCCAAAAGAACACTGTGAAAACTATATGGCAGAAGTTTTTTAATCAAACATCTCAACATTTTTACAGCAATGGGATGATCGATAAAAACGGCACATACATACTATACGACTAAATAAATAAAAAAACATTCTTAATTTTTTTTTTCTTTGTTTGAATAATACGAGAATACTTTTGGCCCGACCTTTTATAACGGCTACTTAGCGATCAAAGAAAAAGTTAAATTTGAAATGTTTTTAACAAACAAATGTGTGGCTGCTGCTTTAGTTACATGCTTCTCGGGACCATTCCTAAAATTGGCATAAAATTTACAAGAAACATTAACTATTCACTTTGTACGGCAATTAACACGCACTGTCTCAATTGTAGCATCAAAACTATTTGTGCTTAGATAACAACAAATAGTTTTTATGTTTGAATCCTTTCAATAAATATTTAACTTGTTAATTATGAGAATTCCACTATGTTTGTCGTCAGTAAATAAAGTAATCATATTTTTAAGACTTATTTTTGAAATAACAAGGGGAATTCGATTTTAAAACCGTTACGATAATTTGATTGAATTCTTGTAAATACTTAAATCTATGTTATGCAACAGCATAAGAAATATGATAATGACTAGGCTCCTTAAAAACCTCACAAAACCTTCAAACCTGAAATCAGGAATAGCTCCGAAATGTGAAAAACTTGTTAGGTGCCCGCCTATAACCCTCAGTCACCATTAATTCATTTGATTTCGCATTAAAACATCAACACTAAATATCCGTTCTCGAACTTGCAGCTAAGAAATCAAATTTTGAACATTCCATTCGCTACAAATGCTTCTTGGAAATGCGTGGTAAACATTTTATTGGTCGTTTCCTTTTTCATAGTATATGCAGAATTTGGAATGCAACATCTTGAATGAGGTGGTATAATAAGATAAAATAATATCTTGGGACAATTCACACATGGTCATCTGATCCCAAATTTAGCAGAGCTTGAACTATTTCAACGAGACAACTGAAAGATATACAATATTTCTAAATCTAATCTATTCTACACAGGTATTATAAAAAAATACATCTTGACACAGAATAAACCACCGTGTTCATCACACAAAGTTTTATCCTGGGTAGGGATCGAACCCACGACCTCCGGCTTAGCAGTTAGGGTCATTAACTACGATACCAACAGGTCAGTTAAATAAAAAGGTAATAATTGATGATTCAAATTTATTAATTAAACAGTTACAAAATTGTCAAGCAATAATTATTTTAAATAAACAACATAAGTAACCAGTTTTTTATTATCCTATTTAAATATAATTTATAAAATTTATATATTTATTAATTTATCTATTTAACTTAATTATTATTCATTGTATATGCTATAACTTATTATAATCAATTGTAACAATTTAATGATAACATAATATTTCGACATTTAATGATATTATAATATTTAAATTACTAATTTTATGATAACAATAATTTTATGTGTCTAATAATAATTTAAATTTGCATGCCGCCAAGGCGGAACATACTGTACTAGACATTTAACCAACACCACGAAATGTATCTTTTTTACTATGTTCAGCAATAAATGATTGATTGATTGATTGATTGATTTATTTATTAAAATATATAAATTTATAAAATTTATATATTTAAATTTATATATTTAAATAGGAAAAAGAATGATTGTTAATATTTTATTTTATAGTTCATATATTAACACCATTTTTATGTGCATGTGTTGTGAAAGCGAGTTGAAAATATGAAAACTATCTACAGGCACGTAGCTCTGTATTACCTCCGTAAGCTCTGTATGCCCATAAGGGAAAATAATACCGTTTTCTTAATATTATTTAAAAACTGGCTCCAAATCTTAAAATTGTAGATAATCAATCTCTTCAACTCCTAGGGGCCCCAATTTTAGAGGAGTCCTATGATTCGTTCGTAGAGGAAAAAATACAAAATTTTTGTACAGTCTCGGACCAACTTCTTCAAATTAATATGCATTCGGCTTTTACAATCGTTCGATATTGTCTTTTTGTTCCTAAATTCACATACGTACTCAGATCTACTCAATTTTGGAAACATCCTGAGCTTTTGGGTAAACTAGACAAAATTATTCATAAAACCCTGTGTAAAATTTTGAATGTGGCTTTGAACGACCGAGCGTGGCTTCAAGCGTCGTTACCCGTTCGCTTTGGTGGCCTCGGCGTTCGCAAAATTTCTGACGTTAGTTTACCGGCGTTCTTGTCCTCACTTCACAGCACTGAGGAGTTAACCAGGAAAATTTTAGAACCTACACTGGTTAGTTCTGAAGTCCGGTGCAAGTCTGAGGCCTTGAACGCTTGGAAAATGGCTTGCCCAAACTTTGATTTGCCCACCAACCCCTTCGCCCAGGGACAGTGGGACGGCCCGCTCTGCAGTTCAGTAAGAGAATACCTTTTAAATACTACATCAAATCTTTCAGAGCGAGCGCGCCTGCTGGCTGTGGGTGAATGGGAATCAGGTGTTTGGCTTCAGGCTCTTCCATCGTCCAACATAGGCACTATGTTGGACGACACCACGTTCCGCATTGCTGCCTGCTTGCGTTTAGGTGCCTCATGTGTTTCTCCTCATCGATGCCACTGTGGAGAAGCCGTAGGCAGCCTTGGGCATCATGGTCTATCATGCAGCAGGAGCGCAGGCCGCATATCACGACACGCTAGCCTAAATGACATCATCCGTCGGGCTCTTGTCAGCACTGGTGTGCCAGCAGTTCCTGAACCTAATGGTTTGGCGCGCAGCGATGGCAAGAGGCCGGACGGTATGTCTTTGCTACCTTGGAAGATGGGAAGACCTTTGGTGTGGGATGCAACCTGTGTCGATACCCTAGCGCCTTCCCATCTTCCAAACACTGCGAGCTGTGCCTGCGCTGCTGCTGCATCTGCGGAGACTCTCAAACGGCGCAAATATAGTAATCTAGTCGGAGATTACATATTTGAGCCGTTTGGGGTTGAGACGCTAGGGCCATGGGGTCCAAGTGCTCGCCTCTTATTCAAAGACATTTCCCAGCGTCTTGTCAGTGCATCTCGTGACCAGAAGGCTGGCTTTTTCTTTGCACAGAGAATAAGCATTGCCATACAACGAGGCAATGCTGCCAGCCTTCTGGGCACTATACCGGTAGACATCGATGGGGAGGAATTCTTTGACGCCTAACTCTTTTTTGTAGTTTACTAGGTAAGTTGTAAATAATGTTAATAGTATGTATATAGTTCGTACGTATGGTTATCTAGCTTGTAGTTATTAACATTGTAAATTTTAATAAACATGTATTTTATTTCTTTAAAACTGGATATAAAAACTTGTTATTTTAAGAAACTTGTTTATTTAGCCATAACCAAGAAAAATATTCTCCCGACTCCTAATGTTAATTAGGTCCATCGTTTATAAACAATACCAACCCATCGCCTCATGAGTGAAATTTCAGTCAAATGTTTTATTAATATTCTGGGTTGCATTCATTAACTTACATTGATATACTTAATGCAGTTGCAGTTTATCTAAATGCTGCAGCATAATATAATATT
Organism: Herminia tarsipennalis; assembly: GCA_945859575.2. Lineage (NCBI taxonomy): Eukaryota > Metazoa > Arthropoda > Insecta > Lepidoptera > Erebidae > Herminia > Herminia tarsipennalis. The sequence goes on along the minus strand of OX243839.2, from coordinate 28,359,967 downwards.
AAAAAGACAATTTTCCGGTGAAATCCAGCCACTAGAATTAAACTCATGATTAAATTATGAAAACATATTGAGATATCATGTAATTATTTCAAAGACTTTCAATTTTAAACGTTAAGACAGCTAAATGAAAAAAGGGCAGTTAAACATTCCGAAACTTAAAAATCAAGCGTGATAATGTAATTTTAATTTAGATACTTATTACTTCTGTTATAACTTATAACCGATACAATTTATTCGCCACCAGAAGAATAATTTTTTCATAGCATTGATTTAAAAAAAAAAGATGGTCAAGGATTTGCATGAACATGTCATAATAATTGCACAGTGTTATTCAAAACTGGGAAATAATAAAGCCAATTGGAACCGATAACACCTGGAGTAACACACTTCAGCTCAAATTAAGAACCCCTGATTTCAACCACAAACGGCTAATAAGTTACACGTGCTCATGTAATTTTAGTAAACATACTTGTGATTATCCGATTATGAAGAAATTCGAAATTCCATTCGCTACTAGTGCTTCGTGTACAGAAGCTCGTGGTAAGTGTTAATAAATATATCAAAGAGATTATAAATCCATATTTGAGCATTATTAAAAGGTAAATCCAAGTAATTTTATTTAATTGTACATAACTGCATATTTAAAGCCATTTACTGTACAACCAACCTGTGTTTACTTACTTTAGTTGCAAATATCATATAGATATTTCAACACCAAGCCTATTTCAATTAATGATTATATTGTATTGCTTTTAACAGCAGAAGCGATTGACAACGATGAGAAGAGCTGGCTGCCCAAGCAAGCAAGAGTGTCAGAAGTAGAGATTGCAATAATCAATGAAATCATCGTGGAGCCTACAGAGGAAAATGCAACAGTTGCTAAAGATACACTCCCAAAAGTACCAACAGCTTAAAAAACCTTTGAAGGACTAAAAAAGACTTACTTATTCAAGAAATAGAAAAATGATATAAAAGAACACGCTCGCATAAAAAAGATTGAAACAAGATAACCTTAAATCATGCAGTCGTAGGCATTGTCCAGTGAACTTACTAAAAAATGCCTCCGACTGCGTGATGTAAGGTTATCTTGCTTCAATCTATTTTAAGCAGGCATATTTTTGATTTAACATTTTTTTAGGTGATTTTTCCATCATAAATGAAAAATAGTATCGTATTATAATAACCTAAACCAAATGAATGGATAGGTATTTGATATTTTTTCAAAATGTTTAAAGTATACGTTACTTAAAATGGTGCGTTTGAAAGCAGCACGGCAAGCAGACCGGCAACCCGTGTCGGGACGCAAACCGGTCACAAACATCCGAGCAATACCGTCCATTCACACGCTCACGCTGATTTTCGTAGCCGTTGATGTCACTTTGAACGCGAGCGTGTAAACCCACCATACTATTCGTATAGGTGGTTGCGCCGTTCATTCAATAATGCATATTACTATTGGAACTAGCCGTCATAGCTGGATCTGGGAAAGATTATATTCCAATGCAGACCAATCAATCAGCGCTGTCAGTGAGGAAGATTCTACAGTTTGACTGACAAGTAAAATAAAGTGTCGTGTTTCTGGAGATGTTTAAACAGCAAAATGTCAATTATAATTCGGGTTTAGTTGAAGCTTTGTAAATTTTATATGAACATACATTTTTATTCAAACTAACATATATTTATTTATATATTTATATTTAGGTTACTTATAGGTATAAAAAGCGATTATAATATTACAGTTTGATAAGCAAATAGTTCTCAATACTCAAATGGCGGCGGTAGGCTAATGGCTAACGCATCGGTCTCGCAATCGTGAGGTTGCGGGTTCGAATTCTACCCATTACACAACCGACGTGAACCCACTCCTAACACAAACCTTTGAGCTTCGCTGGAGGGGTTAACAAGATTGCTAGTAATGTGGGCCTCAATCCCATATTGCTAGTAATCTTTAAAAAAAATGGAGGCATATGAGACTTAATCCTGAAACTAGCGCCTATTGACAACTTTCAAAAGCTTTAATACTTTAGGCAAGTGAGGTCCAAATAATCGTTTATTGACAAACTGAGTAGCGATAGTGATACAACACAAAGGTGGCAGCTAATGTTTCGCGTGACATTATTATTTAGTAGTCGTATTCTGCTGTTTACCCTCCATTAACTATGTTTACTTCACGCCCACATCGGAACTGATAATGTTGGTTAGAACCGCTGATCATTTGAGTTTTGTAATTAATTGCTGGATAAGCTTATTAGGAATTGTTAATGTAATTCATAGTTAACGTAAATTTTCTCTGGTCACTTATTTTTCACAAATGATTGGAAACTAACCAGATTTTTATATATTCATAGAGATTAGATCCTTCTTTTGTTCAACAACTAGATCGCTAAATAAAATTATAATAACAATACAATATTTTAGTAGCTTCTTCAAGAAGATTTGGAAGTTACCACTTGAACACTCAGTTTATATTGACAAGTCTAGTTTCGATTTTAATACGTCACTGCTTGGAACTTCACAGTGGCAAGGGTGAAAATAGTTACCCGAAACGGGCAGCCTATTTCCAGTTTTAGGTTAACTTCAAAAATTGAACGGCAAAACGAACTAAAATTAAATTTGGCGAGATGCAATGAAACAGATAAGACAATAGATTATCACAAAGACTTTACTAGTATTTCATTTCTGTAAACTGTATCAATGATTAACAAAATCAAATTTAACGCATGTGATAGGCAAGGAATGTATTTATGCCTATTTAAGATAATTAATTTAGGTAGATATTTGTACCTGTGTACTGTCTAATGAATGTCTGATGATTAAGTTTAGCTTGTTAATAAAACATTGACATAATGACGACTTTAATAAGGATTCCTAAATACCTATGTAAAGTTGTTAGCTGTAGAATACGTACTGTTAATTGTACCTACATTCAAATAACAGAATACATTATGACAGAGTAAATTGATATCTTATAGAGGAACTTTCAGTTTGATGTAATTAGTATGTTAGTCACTTAAAACACATGTTAAACACATTACAAAAGCACCAAATAATATGTTAAATTAATTAAAAACAACACCTAACCTAATGATCACAGAGGTATTATACTGATTGAAATGTCAAATAATGTTGTTGTGGTACATTACTTCTTATAATAAAAATGTAACCGTGACTTGTATGGTGGGTATAATAGTTTCAATATAACATATAGAACTAAAAAAAAAAAACAATTATCGTGTTAAATATAACAAGTGTCAATGTTTAAGATCTTCCCAAATATTTGTAATGTTTATGTAACTGTGTTGCTATAAAATGTGCTGTGGGAAAATTGTGATAAGGGACAGTCTTATCCTGTCTCAACAGTTGATGATCTGTGGAAACAGGTACTATCCGATTCATAATATTATACTTACTACTGGTTCTTTTGTGCTATTTTATTATTGTATATTGTGTATTCATATTGACCAACAACAATATATTGCAATGTGGTGTAATTTGATGAATATTGTCTGGTATGATACTTATTAGCTGTTCTACAGCAACATGATCGATGTTCTGAATTGGTTATGTTAGAAAGTGTAATAATGGTATATTGTAATTGTAATTATAGTTGTAATGTATATATGACATATGAAATGTTGTATGGCAAATGATTATTAGGAAACTAGCTAGTTTTTTTTGTTTCTTTTCCTAGCCAATTACTACTTATTCCTAAATCCTTGATACAACTAGACCAAACAAGTTTGAGAGTATATGATACTTGTCATTTATTTCTTTGAATGATTTATCTCCCTGATTTATTCTATTGCCTACTAACTATCGATATTGGACTGATTGATAAGGCTTGCAACTATTGAGTAGATGATACAATGAGTCGTAGTACTTCTACTAGAAGAGCCGTAGGACTTCTACGTAGTACCATAAATAATGCTTATTACTTATATTTTGCTATCTATAAAATCTAACACATGCGTAGCGGCAGTAAAAGCTAGTGTTCTTTGTACTTTGTAGTGTTGTTTGGCAACTAGCTGTGAAATGTTACGTGTGAAGGCACGTAGATTGATGAGAGTACCTGTCACAAATTTTCTTTGTTACCGTTCGCTCTTTTTGAGTGCAGTCTGTCAAGCTATTTCGATTGCTGTGTTAAGAGTATTTTCTCACTACTTCAATCGTGGTGATTCACAGATCGAGTATGGGTGGTGGGAGCCCTCCTAAATAATCTACTTAACATGGATTTTCGCCATGTGACGTCTGATTCAATCAGTTATCAGATACTATTTGCTAAGAACGTCAATTTCTCTCAACCCATGGACCAGTTATTTGTTAGATGTGGCTAAACTTTTAGGAAACTTTCCAAAACTTGGATGATTATGTACCACAGTTGTGCTAAATTATTTCCTAACTGCAAGACTGAATTAGCAACTACTTTACCAAGCGACGGTACTACAGACTAACTTTCGTGGCAGCGGTCAAGAAATATTCGGTAGATAATATGTACTAAATTATTAGTACGAGTATACTCTTATTAAAATGGATCATTATAGAAAAATAATATTGATGTAGGTATCTTATTTAATAGAAGAATAAAATATAAGTAGGAAGAAGCGCTGATGCTATTTAAATCTAAAAATCCTAAACATTTCAAAGGAATCACGTCATTAGCCGACTACACTAGTGACGTAATGAATGAAGTATCTCTGACTCGTCAGTGCTACTCGCCTGTAAATCAGGCCGTATATCGCACCGACTCGTAACAGGTTCACTTGTAGGTAGTCTTGGGTATCTGGACAATCTAAGATTTAATAATACATAAATCTATTTATTAAGTTGATTATAGCCACAAATAATAGAAACTACAAATCATGTATAGAAAGAATCCCCTCAAAATTTATAATATTTTATGGACCATACAAAGTGGCATTCCGTATGGGGATCGTACCATAATTTATAAATAATAATAAAACTTATTTTATTCCATTACAAAATAATGTTTAAATATGTAGATAAGTTAGTTAAGTATTTCTATGTTTTCTGCTTTTGTAATAGATTCCTTTTGGGTGAAATATTCTTCCAGTCCTCTCATTCTACAACGAGATATCACCAGTTATTGCCTGCAACTTCTATATAAATATAAAAAATAAAAGTTGGAAGACCAAAGAAACCGTGGGTAGACGACATATTGTGAAAAACCCACGGTTTCTTTGGTCTTCCAACTTTTATTTTTTCCTGTGGGCCAGACCACTTTGTCTGCGTATCTTGCTACGTGGCCCGATTGCATTTTACATTCACATAAATGTCAGTAGGTCAACGTAACAATTATAGCTATAACATTCACTTAATTTGCTTTCGTGACTAATGTGAGTGATTACACTTGTGTTTAACTAAGTTGGTATTGCATGCCAACATGTTGGTTGTATGCATTTAAAATTAGCTCAATCTGTCGGTGGTTGCGCTGATTAATGCTGGGTGTAACTACCGAGCGTACAGCCTCTACCTGCCGTTGTGGCTTCACTTGTAACTGAGATGTATCTACATATAGCCTTAAATGTGGTCGGATTATTGTGCCTTTTAAAATAAGTCACATCAACTACCCTTGAGTGAGCATATATAAATACTAATAATGTATATTGCACTTAGCAAATGTGGTATTTTAGAGTTAAGAGTGTTAATTTTTGTATCCGTGTCATGTCGTTTTAAATAGTTATATTATGTTTGCCAGATGTAAGGTTTATTTTTTATATAATGACGATGTATAGTTTTAAATAGTTAAGGCCGTAATGTATACCAGATGTAAGCGGAAGAGATTTCTAAAGAATTCTTGGTCCCTATGTCAGACAATGGTGATTTAATGGTATCCTTATGTATTATTAGGATTTTAAGTTGTTAAAGTAAGGGTATCGTTAAGTAGGGCGAGAGGCCCAGATAGTGAGTAATATTCAGATGTTTTATTGTAAGTTAGTTTTAAGTCGACACTCGACAGTTGAAGACGAGCATCTGCCGAAGATGCACACAGTTGACGACGAGCATCAGTCGTAGATGCACACGACGTATAGTTAAGTAGTTCTAAGACGTAACTTTGATATAAGACAGTCACTTGTCTATCAAATAAAAGAAGCACACACACACTTGTGATATTTCTTTGCCCTGTGATTCCATTAATTAATAGTATCATCAACCACCACCGCCAACGATACTACACAAATGTTCTACGAGTTTAAATAATTCTAAACTTTACTTTCTTGTTGTTATACTTTAGGTTGCTAAAGAAAATTGTGAAAAACGAAAAAAATCTAAGACATATGACATCTATTGATCAGGGTCAGTAGATTACAGCTCGTACTCTCGCTCATAAAAGAGACCCTTTGCGTTTCGTATAGGGCTGAATATACCTATGATTTACACATTTGTCAATTCTTACCAGAAAGACTGGCCAGCTTTGACAGAGAACCACTTCTCTGGCTAAAACTGGAACCGATGGAAGAGAGGGATGGCTTTGTCCTGCAATGAAACAGCACAGGCTGAGATAATCAATAAAAAACCGGTCAAGTGCGAGTCGGACTCGCGCAACGAGGGTTCTGTACCAGCTTAAAGGTATGTGTGATGTAAATAATTCGATCATCATGGGAATCTATCTAGACACAACAAGGTTGCAAAACGGTACGACTTACGAGTACCAGCCGTAGTAACAAAAAGCATTTCGGACCACGGTACTGTGCTCTGACTCCTGTTGCCGAATTGCTCTATTACGTAGCTTAAAAACTTATTATTAAATGCGGCACTTTATGAGAGAGCTTCGTGTCAGTTTGAAATAAAATTAGCTTAAAATCTAATTTACAAGAGCTAGTAGACCAAAACGCGATAGTATTAAAGATAAATACTATAATCTTAGTTTAAGATTCGTTTTTAGGGTTCCGTAGCCAAAATGGCAATCCGAAACTTTATAGTTTCGCCATGTCCGTCCGCCCGCAGGTTTGCTCAGAGACTGTTAGTGCTAGGAGGCTGTAATTTTTTATAAATATACATTTTATTTACATATTAAAATCTTGAAAAACATTGTTTGTAAGGGTAACTCCCTTATACGTAAAGTAAGGATGTGCTTTTTTTTCTCACGTAACCTACTCCACCGTGTGGGATATCATTAGATAGGTCTATAGAAAACATTTAAAGATTTAGGAGACAATTTTTAGATTTAGGTATGCGTTTGTAAAATAAATAAAGTCCCCCCCTCTGCCAGCTAAATGGTTGATATTGGGTATGTGAAAAAATCACGGTAGTAGTACATATGGTGAAATTATAAGGTATCACAGCTAAGTAGGCTTTACAATTTTACGAGTAACAGCTGATCAAATGAGAAGTGACAAAACTTTCATACAAATTCTATTGAAAATTATAATTAACCCATTATGTACTAGCGTGACCATATGGTAACGCTAGAACATTATTAAAATTTATTCGTATATATTTTTAAAAATATAACTTTTTTATATTTTTTTACTTGAATGCATATCCGAACATATTTACCTTCGTGTAGGTGTCAAACAAAGTTTTTTATTTTTTTTATTTTATGGTGGTTATTCGTAGAATACTTATGGTGATATATTTCACTTCGGAAAAATAGCAGGTTCACAAATGTAAGTACAATTTTAGTTCATAATCATTATTATTTACAAGTATTTTATGACGAAATATATAAAGTGATAGTTATAATTTTATGTTCTGCTAATATTTTTTTTAAATTTCAATTCAATTTGAAAATATAAGCAGTTATATTGTGAGTGACCATACGGTAACGCTAGTCCATTATGAGTACATTTTTTCTATAAAGTTGTCTTATCTTATTTTAGCATGAATTTGGCTCAGATTTTGGATGCTCTATAGAATGATGACGACTTGAATGTTCGAGACATCTACATTGAACTTCCTGACATAGCGCATTGTTGAGGGTTCAGCAGATGAGGATGATGGTGGCACGAAAGAAAATTTTAACGGTCGACGACCTGCGGTGTTCGCTCTTACTTCTATTGCTACTCAAAATTCAACACCAGTAGAATTTTGGGATGATTTGAGAAATTATTTAGTATACAATGCTATGAGGCGAGACAGATTTATAAAATAGATACGTGGAGACAATGAAAAAACGTCCCAGAGGATACTCGTACGATCCTCTGGGACGTTTTTTCATTGTCTCGCGTCGCAAGGAGATCTGGTGGTGGTTTGGTAGATGGATAACTCGGTGGTCACAGTGGCTTCCACAGACCATCAAGTAGACCCTCCTGGATTTGTTGACCGATATTCGAAAGTTCAAAGGAGAAAAATCAAAGTCTTAAAACCTCACTTGATTGGCGTCTATAATCGGTACATAGGTGGCTCTGATCTATGGATATGGATGCCCATATAAATAATAACCGTATTGGGATCAGAGGAAAAAAATGGTGGTCTATTGATGTCACCATAAATATTTTTGGACCCTAATGGAGAAATCTGGGCACAACCACGACTCAATTTTCGCTGCAAAATTGCCCAAAAATACCTACAACAATATGAAAATCCTCCAAGTCTGGAGAATGTCTCTAAAAGAAATGCTATAGATATATAAAGCTATCAGACTCAGTATATGCAAACCCGTTCTACTTGTGTGTGGAAATGTGTTTGGAAAAACATTTATGTTATAAATAAAAATATTATATTATTTAAGTATTTTTATTTTACATAATACCAAGTAACTATAACACAATGAAAATGCATCGTTGTAGGAATTTTTGTACTATACTTTGACCTAGCGTAACCGTATGGTCACACCCTCAAACTCCTAAAAAAAAAATTGTTGAAAAAAAAATAACTTTTTTTTGTTTCTGTGAATGCCTTATGACCCCTATAATAAACAAAATACAATTATATCTCGAAAAAGAAAACTCCGTCCCTAATGGGTTAAGAAAGTACGAGTATAACGTCGTAAGTCGTGCTGTGAGAGAAGAATAAAAGATACGCGTGTTCACTTGTGCTGCGTAATAGCGACTGTCTTACGTGGCGGGCGCAGCCGCCTCTACGCACACTAGCTTACCTACTTTATTAAGCGCATACAACTGTACATCTTGTCCCTACAATTGACATAGAAATTCTTAATATTGGCACCTACTCGTCTAATAATTGGAATGTAGTTCAAGTATATAATTCGTACCTAGGATATAATCAAACTACTGTTTTAATTCTACTAGGAAAATATCTACTTTTATTCGTTTTTATAACAATACTTTTTAAATAAAACTGGGCAAGAGCATGTCAGACCATGCTCAGTGTAGGGTTTTTATTAATTAGCTATCAAACTGAGTAGCGGCTACTACAAGACACCTTTTCACCAAAATTTCATTGAATAGTCTTTATATATATGATCTATATATATATATAGTGATATACGGACAGACATACAGATCGACAGACAAAGGTACATAACGAAACTATAAGGGTTTCGTTTGTGACATTTTCGCTACGGAACCCTAAAAATATTTTTTTTAAACATATACTTTATCTTATTCTATTAATTTTGGCAATCTTACTTTATACTGCAACGACTATTCTTAAGAAATTTTAATTTAATTGGTTACTTTTTAATTTCAAAATTTGGAAATTGCTTTTATAAACAATTATTTACTTAAAACCTTTATAAATAAATCATAAACTCGCTTGTTGATTTTATTCGAAAATATCCTATTATTGGTATAAATAATAATAATAATAATAATAATAATATGTTGGGACAACTCACACAACAAATGCCAGGATAAAGACGTTGTAAGTGTAGTGTATAGAAGTACCGACTAAAAACAGTAATAATTATCAAAATTATTATGATGCGGCTCACGGCGACATCACTAACCTGCCATCAGTTGACCCATAACCACGATCAGTGCAATTCGATCGAAAAGTTGGGTAAATAAAAGGTAAGTAGTAAGGAAACCTTAAAATAATTCAAAAATATTTACTTATTCAAAACTCATACACCAAGCCCTTTCATTTGGTTTCATGTACACCATACTCATTATATAAGTTTTTTCAATTTCCTGTTAAAAAAATTGACCACGATTGATTTGCTATAACTTAACTTTACGAAATTCAAATTGGACCATTTTAAAATAAACCTCTTTCGAACAATATGAGTTATAACAACATAAAAAAAATACAACCATCAGGATTGAGAACCTCCTCCTTTTTAAAGTGAGTTAAAAGTGAATGTTGTTATTTCATCTAAATTGATGATCAATTCTCTAAAATTATAAAAAAACAAAATAAAAGAAAATGCTGGACGAAATGTAAATTTTCGTAAATACTTGTAAATGTAATGTTTTATAAGAAAGAAAGTTTATTTCAACACAAAATCTCAGTACTTGTGCACTATTTCTCAAAATTTGTCATCAACTTCCCTCGATCTATTGAACTTGGACCGTTGAATAGAGAAGTCATTAGTATGAGCAATGACAGCCATTGATCGCGGTCAAACCGATCACTACTTGAGGTTGACGTCATCTGATACGATGTGATTGATGACCTACCGATATTGAACTAGAAACAATGTCATTGTATAGACCTTGTTATGGGATTGCATTCAACTAATAGGCAAATAGAAATATTCTCATTTATGGTGATTGCACTGCACACGTCATACTGTCGCTTTCCGTTTTGGTTATCTGAAAGAATAGAGCACATGAATTCTAGTAGATCAATGTTGACGTCAAAAGCTGCGCCCGGCATTCCAGTAGGCACATCAAGATACAACATATACTTGGGACACTCAGAAAGTTTTAAGAAACTTAAACACTAACTTGTATACATAAAAAAAAAAAAAAATTTTTCAAAGATCTGTCCGCCATCATCTATACAAAGTTTCATACGTCAGAACCAATTTTCGAAACATTTTTTCCAGTCCGCCGCAGACATCTCTTCTACGGCCTTCTCGAACGGCCTGCTTCTGAGCTTCAGTGAGGTTGGCACCCAGCGCGAAACTATCATCTGCACGTGAAAGTGCTCGTGTAGAACCTTGTGAACGCTTCCCGAACCCATCTGCAATGTATGTTGAATCTTATCGTATGTAATTCGCCTGTTTTCTTCAATTTTTTTTTTTACTGCCAGCATAGTTTCTTCCGTGACATCCGTCGTAGGACGACCACTTCTTTGTTCATCCTCCAAAGTAAATCGACCGCGCTTGAACTCGCTATACCAACGCTAGATGGTTGCTTTTGAAGGTTCTTCATCCATAAAAGCCATTTAAAGTCTATCAAACGACTGATCAGGTTTTATAATAATAATATAATAATAATAATAATATAAGCCTTTATTCAGACATTTACAATTTCACTTAATACTATTTTTTTGTCGCTTGACTCTGTTGAGTCGACATCGACGACCTGGTCTGTTTGTCCTCTTTGACATAGGCCTCCTCCATTTCCTTCCATTCATTTCTATTTAGAGCTATCCTAGTCCATGTCTTTCCTACTGTTGTCACTATATCGTCTTCCCATCTACGTGACTGTCTACCGCGGTTTCTTTTAGAGTTTCTGGGGTACCAGAAAATCAATGCTCGATTCCATTTTTCAGTACCTCTAATAGTGTGTCCAGCCCATCTCCATTTCAGCTTCCGAATTCTGGATACCGCATCGTCTAATTTTGTGCGCTTTCTGATGGTTACATTTCTTATTCTATCGCTTTTCCTGATGTGCAGCATACTTCTCTCCATGGCCGTTTGGCAGGTCTTTAGTTTAGCATTTTGCGCTTTAGTCAGAGCCCATGTTTGGCAACCGTATGTGAGTACTGGCAGCACGCATGTATTGAATAGCTTCTTCTTGATCGAAATTTTTGTTTCTTTGTTTTTCATTATTTCTCTCAGTCTCCAATAGCTTTTCCACGCATTGCCTATTCTTGTATCTATCTCTTTTGACATTAAGTTTGTTGTGGATATTAGTTGGCCTAGGTACGTGTACTCGGTTACATACTCGATGGTATTGCCATTTAACACTATAGGGTCTTCAGTGGCGTTTGTCATGGCTTTGGTTTTTGAGATATTCATCGTAAGTCCAACCTTGCGACTTTCTCTTTCCAGATCCACTAAAATGTCTTGTAGGTCGATTGTATTGGTAGCGAAAATTATAATATCGTCCGCAAATCGCAGATGTGTTAGATGTTCACCGTTTATGTTTAGACCGTATGGGTCCCAGTTTAGTTCCCGAAAGATTTCTTCGAGAATGGCTGTAAATAATTTGGGAGATAATGGATCTCCTTGGCGTACTCCTCTTTTTATTTTTATTTCATCGCCTAATTTTTCTAGCTTTATATTGGCTGTACTATCTGCGTATATATTTCTTATTATCCTAATGTATTTGTGCTCCACTCCTTGGTTTTTCAGACTCTGCCAGATGTGTTCGTGTTCAATTGAATCAAACGCCTTGTTGTAATCTATAAAACAACAGTAGAACGGTATGTTGTATTCTTTCGTTTTTTCGAAAATTTGCCTCACGGCATGTATATGATACAATGTTGAATACCCTGCCCTAAATCCGGCTTTTTCTCTAGGTTGATTTTCGTCTAGGGTCTTACTTATTCGTCGAAGAATGATTTTTGCAAATATTTTATATACATTGGACATCAGGCTGATTGGTCTGTAGTTGTTAACCTCGTTCTTATCACCCTTCTTGTGCAATAGTATTATAGTTGAATTTGTCCATTGCGTTGGTATTCTCTCAGTGTGCAATATATCATTGAATATGTGTAGTAGTACTGGCATGATTTCGTCTTTGCAATCTATCAACAATTCATTGCTGATATGGTCAGGTCCAAGCGCACGATCAGTCTTTTGTGTTTCGATGGCTTTAGTTATCTCAGTTTCTAAGAAAAGTGGCACGTTGTCGTTGTTCGTTAGATTTGTTTTGTCTTTATTATTCTTGCAAGAGTATAAGTCTTCGTAGAAGGTGGTTGCTATTGATAATATATTCGGTCTTTTTGTTTTTGTCTCACCATCTTGATTTTTCATATTGGGTATCCAGTTTGTCTTTTCGTTTAGCAACTTAACTGCTTTCTTAATGCCTCCGGTTTTAGAGATGTGTTCTTCAAAAATCTTCATTCTGTGATTCTCTCGATCTGTCCTCATTTGTGTTTTTATTTCTTTGCTCAGTTTGCCTATTTCATCTCTGACACTTTTTGTTTTGTTTTGCATATTCAGTAGCTGGGACCTTTTAACTAGTAGTTCGTTGGTTATCTCCGATACGTGTTCCTTCAATTTTGGTTTGTCTTTCCTGTTTCCCTCTGATTTTGTTGTTAGGATTTCTTGTAGGATATTGTATTTTTCTTGGGTGTTCAAGTGTTGGAAGGATGTTTCTGTCAGAGATACAAGTTTTCCTTTAATTGAGGCTGTCTGTATTGTGTTGTTTGTAGTTGACGGTTTTACTTTAAAGGGCCTCCCTTTTGGTTCAAGCTGGGTGTTTAAACTCGTTCGAAGTAATCTGTGGTTGCTGTTGAAGTTGAGGTTCGCGATGGTACTGCAGTCGTTAAAAGATTTGGCTTTATTGGTGAGGATGTAGTCTATTTCGTTCTTATATCGCCCGTCTGGTGATACCCATGTCCATCTCCTGTTAGGTCTCTTTTTTAATTGGCTGTTTAGTATCTTTAAGTTGTTTTCGTTGCGAACTCAATCATTTTTCTCCCATTTCTTGTTCTTTTGCCCTCGCTGTAGGGTCCGAGTATAATGTCTTCGCTTTTCCTTGGAGTTCCCACTTGGGCATTGAAATCTCCCATTACTATGCAATTTTTGTAGGTATGTTCTTTGATAGCATTGTTTAGGGTTAAGTAAAAAGACTCGATTTCAAGTTCGGTAGATTTCTCTGTCGGGGAGTATACTTGGACAATTGACCACTTTTCTTTTTTCTGGTGGGGATTGTTATGTTCAATATAGCAATTTTTTCTGAAATTTCTACTATTTCCTCGATGTAGTTCCTAAGCTCTTTCTTGATTATAAAGCCAACTCCATGTCTTCCAGGTGTTTCTCCTTTATAGTACAGTGTGAAATTCTCGTACTCTTCAATGGACTCGCCGTTCCTTCTGACCTCGCTCAAACCAATAATGTCCCACTTAATACGTTGGGTAGCATGTATTAATTCTTTTAAGCCCTCTTCTGTCCTCAATGAAAGTGTATTATATGTTGCAATGTAGAATAATTATTTTAAACTATTTTTATTGTTTCCATTGATTGGGGTAGATGTAGAATGGTTTGGAGGGTAGTGGTCGCTTCTCCCCGCAGTGACCGGCCGACTTGGGGCGGATGTTTTAGCTGTTTTGTTGTATTTGTTGGTTGTTATTTGGTTCGGTTTTCGTTTTCGGTTGTCGATGTCTATACTAGGTTTTTTGGTGTTGTTGGTAGTGATAGTGACACTGATCTACCTTTTGCCACGTAGTCCAAGATGTTTGCTGTGTTGGCTTTCTTCGGAGCAGACGTGATGGAGTGGTTTGGTGATTTGTTTGGAGATTCCATTCTATCTCTTTTTCTTTTATCTCTTTGATCTTCTTTGGTCTCCTTAGTGACTATTCTATCTCGTACAAGATAACAAATATTACCCTTCGCTCTTTCTTTCTCTAATTGAGGCAGGAGCTGCTTTCTCTTTTCAAGGACTTCTTTGCTAAAATCTTCTTTGATATAGATGTCTGACTTGATTTTCTTCTTATTCTTAAGAATTTCTCTTTTCCTCCAATTTGTTGTGAAGTTCACTAGGATAGGACGTGTTTTGATGCTGCTCTTTTCGCCTAATCTGTAGGCGTTATTAATTTCGTATGGCTTGATAGGAATGTTAAACTCTTTCTCGATCAGTTTCGCAATAGATTCGATCAGGGATTCACCACGATGCTCTTCTTTGACTCCAAAGAAGATTAGGTTGTTTTTTCTTTTTTCTTTACTCATAACTTTGATTTTATCTTGTAAGTTTTTAACATCGTTTTTTAAGCTTTTATTTTCTTCTGCAAGTTCAAGCAGTTTCTCATTGATACTATCTGTGACATTTTTGGTAACTGCCTCGGTTATTTCCTTTGTTTGCGCTGCCATTTGTGTTTTTAGTTTTTCCCAAAAATTTTCCATTTGATCCATTTTTAGTATTAGTATTTAATATTTTTATTTTTATTATTATTTAATTTTGTTGTATTTTATTTATTTATTTATTTTATTTTTAGTTGGCAACACTGATTTTGGTGGGTAAATATATTTCTTGGGATGGCAACACTGGCTTATAGTTGTCAGTTTCGATTTGATAGTAGCTTCCTGTCTGTGGTCTTGACAGTATTTGTTAGGTTGGTACCTTTAGCTGTCACCTGTCACAAAATGGATATTGGTTGATGATTCGTAATTTCTAACCTCTTCGTAATGTTATAAATATTTTCACAGAACTTATCACTTCTCTTGAAATATTAGTTCACTTTGTTTCTTAGTCACTGTGTTGGATATTTATGACGTTTAAAGTTCACTTGGTTATATATTTCGAAGATATAGAATTAATTCAACGGTAAGTAGTAGCAGAGATGTTTACTTTACGAACGCCGGAAACGGAACGGATCAGGTTTTAGACCGCATTTAAAATCGTAGAAAATCATTGCACCAAAATGTTCCATTATTAAATGAGACACGATAATTTAATAAGGCTCTCGAACTTGGTTCTAACAGAATACCAGCCTTGTGTTTTGTCTCTCATTTATTTCGTAATATTCTTTTTTTATATACTGATAACGTGTATCACAGTACACTCATCAAAATTAAAATAAATAATGTTCACCAGTCTGGAACGCTTCTCATAGTGGATTTGGGTTCTAACATTGCGTGACAACTTCAAAGTTGATTTAGATCTTAAATCTAATATTATAACAAATTGTCAATTGCTACAGTATTAGCCTGTAACTTCTCAACGTAGAAACTAGTCTTAGATTCTCCAGAGGATGTGAATTAACCTCTAATAACATTATTATACATTTCCGTCTAAACCGGACGCTGACCATTCCTTGGAGGAATCTTGAAAGACTGCTCAAAGAGGTTTATGCTTAGCCGGAAATTATATCGACTCGAGGGTAGGCATTATACGTGCTTAGCTGTCGAGTGTACGCTCACAGTTTACCTGCGGAGGTCGACAGTAAATCATTTTGTAGTATATTTTGTTTACCTACAGGTGAGTAATGTTAAATGTCTGACAACCTTCTATGCAAAACTATTAATTAGTGGCTCGCGTTTCATTTGCCGAGACATGGTGACTGAATACCATATTACTATCATGTGCATAATTTCTTATTGCACGCATGCGATGTTGAAGTGGGTTTTTAGCCTTAATATAATATGATTATGTATTATTGATTTAATCGGAACTAGCTGGGTTGGCCAATCTTCGCTTAGTGTTTCAAGTATTTAAGAATAGAAACAATACAAGCGGAGTATACTTTATAAAAAGAGCAATATCAATAACAATACCACTTTTATTTTAAAGAAACTGAATAACGATTATAGGCATATGAATACGTCCGTCTCGCTTGAGTGCCACTGCGTAATGGAGCGCGTTGTGTTGCCGCCACTTCGAGCAGCGCTCGTAGCGCAATCCTCACTGCTCAAGTGATTCTACGTCACGATGACGCGGTGCAAAGCTTCGCCTCCTGATGTGATATCGCTAAAAATATAATATTATTATAAGATTACAAAATATTACTAGTTTACTTGTAAAGTAAAACCACAACTTTTTTCTTATTATTCACTAGGAAATAACTTTGAAAACTGACGTGTAGTCAGTTTTCAGTTAGTCATCAAATACTTAAAAGCAACTTACTTGTAAGTATTTGATGACTATGCATATGTTCATCAGCTTTCGAGATAGTTGACATAGAGTGTTTGAAACATCCTCAACTTTATCATAAGTCCACAAATATCTAAGAAGGTATTTTACGCGAGTCCCTTTACTGTAATGGTAAGAGGGTAGTGAAATATGTGCAGTAGTCTTTTACTTTACGGGCTTACGGCACAGACACTCTGAAGAGATGAAAAAGCACTAATTTTTATGTCCAGTGACCCAGGGAGACGTAAAAAGTGATGCCATTTTAATATCTTTGTTTACTTAGTCACGCCTTGCCGCGAGAGACGAGCTAAGATAGCTTTTACAGTAAGTTGAGTGCTGGAAAATTATGTGAAATACTTTACGTATTCTTTCTTTATAATCTTTTAATTTTGGATATCACTGTATCGCAACTTCTTTAATAATTTACTAAAATGATTAAACACAACTACGAGAACTATGAACTGAGTCAAATACTAAATAATCCACGGTCTATTTGGAAAATAATTAAAAACATTAGGCACAAGGAGTCCATTAAACAATCGCCTGTTGAACTATTAAATATAGACACAGATAATTTGACATCTGTATCGAGTTAGTTTTCCTCGCATCGGTAGCGAATTAGTATTACAAGTTAAACCTAATGTACCAAATAATCAATTAAACGATAACAGCAATACTAGCTCCTTTGTTCTGTTGCCAAGTGATGAGTCTGAGATAGAGTTAATTGTGGGACTTAATTTCTGCTCATTTATTGCAAAAGTGCTAAAACAGTCTGGTTCTCATAATAACCCACTTTTGCAATATTTCTATGGCAGAGGGGATTATCCTCAAATCTTTTAAAAGTGCCGTTGTGCTTCCTACTTTTCAATAATTACAGGCCCATATTCTGTTCTGCCTGCGCTGTCCAAAATTCTAAAGAAGGTGCGAAACACCCGTTTAAGAATTGTTTTAATGAAAACCAGTATTTTAGCACATAGTACCCCTTCTTTTCGGTGTCCCACAAAGATCGATACTTCGCCCAACCCTTTTCCTACTCTACATGAACTCTTTGTGCACTCTATCTCTTCCTGATTCTTTGATCTTTACCTACGCAGACGATACAGCAATACTTGTTCTTGGCAAACTGGCCAGAAGTGTTTGCTTGTGCAAAATGCGTTCTTAGTCATGTAATGCAGTAGATATCAAACAATCTACTTACATTTAGCCTCAACATAACTACATATCATCATGTTCTCAGAGACAGCCATAACTCAACCGTTGGACACATGCAATATAAGAGCGCATATCAGTTCGACATACACATCCACTAATACCTGAAACTGCCCATCTATACTAAGGCCTGCCTACGCAAAGTATCTGGGAGTATTTATTGATAATATTATATTATGTAGATTATAAGGAAGGGATACCACCACCCACCCTCGATCTGTGAATCACCACGATTAAAGTAGTAAAGAAATGCCCTTAATAGTAACAGATACTCTCACCAAGTCGAGCGGTAGGCACCTCTGGACCCTTGACTTGCAATATTCCGCTTTCACGAAGTGAAACTTCGACACGTGTTTCGCCTCTACACGAGGCATCCTCAGGACAGTTGAGACAGAAACTAAGTATACTATAATACAAATGCATCTCTCGCACACACACACACACACACACACACACACACATACACACACACACACACACAGACACACACACACACACACACACATATGTGTTATGTGGTAGGCACTAAGTAAGGATTTTTTAAATTCGTCCTCTAAGGGGGTAACATAGGGGTTGCAAGCTTGTATGAAACTCCGTCAGTTTTTAAGTTAGATCAGTGAAATCGTATTTAGCTTTTTCGTGTAAATTAAATAATATCCGCGTTTTTGGACAGTCAATCCCTAAAGGGGTAAAATGGGGTTGCAAGTTTTGTGAAACTCCGTCGCAAGATAGCGTAAATAAATCCGTCAGTTTTAAAGTTAACTCTGTGAAATTCGTATGTGGCGTTTTCTTTTAAAACAAAGAAACACATGTCTCAGCGTTTTTGGAAAATCAACTCATAAGGGGGCTGTTATAGGGGTAGCAAATTTGTATAGAACTGCGTCAGTTTTGACGTTAGATCTGTGGAATTTTGTATTTAGCGTTCAGAGGGTAAAATAAAGCTATGAGGGACAGCTAATACATATAAAAATGTATGAAAATAATATATTTAATTATAATATTAATATGTAAATATTGGTTATCCTTACCTTTCTTAGTGCCCTGGTCTGTACAAGAATTGCTCGTTTAAAGGTATTAGATAATGTATTGTCTCAAAAGATACATACAAAGAAATAACACATGAGTTAAAACAATGTTAAGATGTACAATACAATTTTGTTGACCACTGGTACCCAAAGTAAGATTTAACTTGTGTACCAGGTATCTCGTGCTTATTTGCAACATGTACCTAGTTAATTAATGTGAGAGTGTACGATATCGTATTTGAATTGCTTATGGTAAGGATAACCAATATATAGGTACATATTAATATTATAATTATATATATAATATGTATAATAATAGCTGACCCGCGCAACTTTGTCTGCGTAATTTTCCTCCGTTTTTGCAACATTTTTCATTGCTGCTCCGCTCCTATTGGTCGTAGCGTGAAGTTATATAGCCTATAGTCTTCTTCGATAAACGAGCTATGCAACAGAAAATGATTGTTTTAATTCGGACCAGTAGTTCAAACAAACTCTTCAGCTTTATAATAATAGTATAGATGACTATAAATTTATATATACACTAGCTGACCCGCGCAACTTCGTCTGCGTAAATTTTCCCCGTTTTTGCAACATTTTTTATTGCTGCTCCGCTCCCATTAGTTGTAGCGCGATGTTTTATAGCCTATAGCATTCCTCGATAAATGGGCTATCTAAAAGTAAGTAATATTTTTTTCAATTTGGACCCGTAGTTTCTGAGATTATCGCGTTCAAACAAACAAACAAGCTCTTCTCTCTCTTCTAATATTATAGTATAGTTATAAATGTTAGGGGTGGATAACCCTTATCACTTAGGGGCATGAATAATAGATTGTAATTTTCCCTTTTTTCTTCCTTTTTTTTAAAACATTTTTCATTGCTGCTCCGCTCCTCTTGGTCGTAGCGTGATGTTATAACCTATAACCTTCCTCGATAAATGGGCTATCCAACAATAAAATATTTTTTTTAGTGCAGCCCAGTAGTTCCTGAGATTATCGCATTCAAACAAACAAACAAACTCTTAGGGGTATGAAAAATAGATGTTGGCCGATTCTCATAGATACCGGATAAGCACAAAAAATTTCATCAAAATCGGTCAAGCCGTTTCGGAGGAGTATGGCAACGAAAACTGTGACACGAGAATTTTATATATTAGATTAGCTGTCGCTTGTGGCTTCGGCCGCGCGTGACAGCGTGTTTAGAAGTTTATTTTTCAAAAAACGCTAAAACACAACATATTTTATTTCAAAAAGCTGAAAACAAAATTGAAGGGTTGTAATTCTAATGGGTCTAAGTGCCAAAAAACAAAAATCGATATTATTACAAAAATATGATCGATGTGCCAAGCCTAATAATATCCAAATGGATCCAAGTGCCTGTGTCTTTGAATTTTTCACTCACACACGGACGAAGTTGTGGCGCGGTCTAAGTGCCAACGCACTTTCGCTCGAAAGGGACTGTGATTTTGTGCGTGCGGGGTAGGTTGCAGAATGTTATTGTTTTGTGTTGTTAGTTGACCAAATTACGTGACACAAAATGGACGCTACGTCATCGAGTAATCAACAAGTTCAAACTCTGAACATGATGTCAACTAAAACTGTAAAAAAGAATGCAGTTATTTGGAGTGATAACTGTATTGGACAGAACAAAAACCGAATGGTTCTGTTTGCCTTAATCTGTTTGGTAGCTAATGGTATTTATGATACTATTGATCATAAATACTTGGTCAGTGGTCATTCTTTTATGTCCTGCGTTCGAGATTTCGCTCAAATTAAAAAAAAGAAAGAAAGTCGTTAAATGTTTTGAACCAAAGGATGTCGCAAAAATGATTCGAGAGTCGTGTCACAAAAATCCATTCACCGTAGTTAATTTAGACCAAATGGATTTTAAAGACTTCAATCAGGCATCGGCTACCTTTTTAAATACTGCTAAGTTAAAAATCTCAACCATTTCTTGGATCCGCATCGATAAAGAAAAGTTACCTTATGTTGATTTAATGGAATCACACAGTGATTCAATACCGTCGGACAGTATAAACATTTTTAAAAAAGGCAAGTCACCACGTCAACTGGAAAACTACGTTTTGCCAGTGCTAGAAGCTCGAAATAATATTTCAAAAGAAAAATTAAAGGATTTAAAGGAAATGCTACCATACATACCCCCCGAAAATAAAACTTTTTACGAACATTTGATTAATCAAACCGAAGCCTAAGAACTTTTTTAATATCTTTTATTAAGGCACTTAGCCCATTTTCAATATTATTTCCTGAGGCACTTAAAACATTTTAAATTACTAAATGTTTATGTTGTATTACTTTCTTTATTGTCTATTTTTTTTTAATATTTTTCACATTGTATAACTAAAAGATATGTGTTAAATTGATTTAAGTAAAAATAAATAATTATTTCATTAATTTGTCTATTTCACAACCTTTTTTTGTTATATCTCTAAAACATAAAATTGGTACTTAGACCCTTTAGAATTACAACCCTTCAATTTCACTTTAATAATCTGAATCTCGGCAACGGTGCCAACGGGTTTCTTAAAAGGGTAATGCCCAAGTGACTATGGAACTTAGTACCACTACAAATTTTGTTGTGCCAAGATGAAAACTACTGATTTATGTGGACATTAATATATACTTTCAGAAAAAACTAAAATTATTTACCTAATTTGCCGGGTGTAATTGAAATGGGTGGATGAACTTTGAAAATCTAAATATTTATTATACATTTTTTTAGAAAAATGGACATAACTATGATATTGCGTATTAAATATGTATTACACATGATGTATAACACTAGTTTATGGCTATGAATTCGGCTTTGCAGTGATATATAATCCGAGTCTCTATCTCACAATCACTTTACAATTGGTACGAGTCTGTCTCATAAAATATTTCTGATTGCTTGAACAAAAGCTATTTCTTATTATTCTATAAACTGGATTCTTATGCGCCGGCGCCAAATAAGCATTAAGCACAGACAAACAAGTGACATTACATTTCAGTGTTGCCATAACTGTCCTACACAAATCGTTTTTTTTTATTACAATTCATTAATATGTTCTTATTTTTAAACGAGCCGGTTCAATCTATAGGTATCAAAGAATATGTTTTCGTTTTATATATAAAGTATAGTGTATGAATATTATCGTTCCTTACATTCAAACGGTGCAACAATTATTAAAGTACTAGCTGTCCCACGCAACTTCGTACGCGTCAATTTACCCCGTTTTTGCAACATTTTTCATTGCTGCTTCACTCCTATTAGTCGTAGCGTGATGTTATGTAACGTATAGCGCTATATTTTTTTTTCGTATCAGTAGTTCCTGAGATTGCCGCGTTCAAATAAACGAACAAACTCTTCAGCTTTATAATATTAGTATAGATTTATAATTATAAAATAATTACAAGAACCAAAATACATTTAGTGATTCTACGACTTTCTAATAATAAATTAATAATAATCGTACGATACTGCTTATGGGCATTGTATGGTATATAGTGTTCGTTTCGGGGGCGATAAATCGATCTAGCTAGATTTCCAGACCATCCAGGTACTTAGGATTAAAAAAATGTTTCACCTTTGGAAATTACCCCTATGAAATATTTAAAAGACAGTGATTCCTCAGACAGATTCTTTAGGCTTATCTTACAAACTAAGCTCACACTAGGGGCTCTAGAACTATGTAATATGTTAAGAGTAACTACATCGTAAGCCAGCAAATTCCATACGACCTTGACTCCTAGATACGACATCATTTTTCACAAATTTGGTTATAAACTGCGAGTCCGGAGACTAACACTAAGTTCGCAGCGTAAATTATAATTTGTACAATTTATGTGTCCCGAGATCCCGACCGCGGCCCGTTTATTTATATTTTAGGAGCAACTGCCGAAGTCAAACGTTAACTTGTTTTAGCTAGTTTGGAGGTTGCGATGTTTATTCTTTAGGGTTAATACGTGATAGTGTTAAGAGAATAGAATACAAATTAAGTTATAAAAGGCGAAAAGTCCGAAACCATCACTAAGATTCGTTGGTTGAGGCTAGATAATAATAATAATAACATATATAATAGTAATATCTTGGGACAACTTACACAAAGCATATTCCATAGTACAAGCTCTGCTTAGTCTGATTCCAAACTAAGCAGAGCTTGTACTATGGAAACCAGACAACCGATCAACTTACTTATATATTTCTAAATACATACATATTATAGATAAATACCACCCAGACACAGAATAAACCATCGTGCTCATCACACAAAGTTTTATCCTGGGTGGGGATCGAACCCATGATCTCTTGCGTAGCAGTCGGATACACTCCCACCGCGCCACAGAGGCAGTCAAATAATTCATAATATTTTGCCATTTATGTAGTTTTGTTAAAGTATGTATAATCCGCCGTGTGGTACCGGCTTAAGAATAGTACCACCCCATCTCTTCCCGTGGGTGTCGTCAAGGCGACTAAGGGATGTCACATCGGAGGACGGGCAGCAGCGTCCTCTGCGTACTTAAAGCCCTACTGCGATCGCCAACCCGCTCGCCAAGCGTGGCGATTATGGCAATTACCCCCAGTAGTAGGTTCTACTGGGGAGACCCGTGCCCAGCAGTGGGCCATCATATGGGTTGATATGTATGTATGTATGTATAATGTACATAGATCTATTGTTTGCGAACAGTCGATTCTACATTTACTGGTAATGCACCAGTAAATGTAGAATCGACTTTTCACAAGTGTATTTTGCTTCCTAAGTGAATAAATCATTTTTATTATTATTATTAGAGATTTTCTTATCACAACTATAGGCAAAATGTATGCGTATGTCAGTGTAGTATTAATAGGACCGACATAAATAACATAAGTGATATATTTCCCCGCGACGGCCGCGGAGACGCGTATGGGGTAAGAGGTGTTTGTGTGTGCCCGTGTGAATGTGTCTGTTAAGATTTTCTCTCTCTCTCTCTCTCTCTCTCTCTCTCTCTCTCTCTCTCTTACTCGGAAACGGCTGGGCTGATTTCGAAACGGTTTTTTGCAGTTTGTATGTCTCATTCCCAAGCATAGGTATTAAAAGGTTCTAGACCGCCGCTTCTCCTAAACAGTTTTTATTTTTTTCCCGGCGATGGCTAGAACTATTTAAAAACGGTTTCTTGCTCTGTATAAGTCTCGTTCCTGAGCATATATAGCTTGAAACACAAATAGGAATTGTAAAAAAGTCACAAGAGCAACGTATATTTAAGTAAACTAGTCCGCTAATAAATATCAATTATTAATATTTTATAGTTTAAGCATAATATCGTTTCGCGTCATTTCAGAATAAATCCGGGAACATATAAATTCGCAGGTAGTAAATGAAAACAGAGTTTTGTTATGCAGTGGATCGGACATTTTAGTGCCGAGGAACGAAATCAATATACAACCTGTAAAAGCTTTGTGTAGGTTCACTATGAGTATGAAGTTTTATACAGCGTAGTGTAAAACAGAGGCGCATTGACAGAGAACTATAGTGTTAATAAAAGTACGTTATTGGATGTTTCAAGTAACAAGATATGGTTTATGTCTTTTTTAAACTCTTCTGATGCTTTAAAAAGCTGAATATTCGAGAAAAGGTCAAACACAAATAACTTTGTATCGTAAAACCAAATTAATGATTGTTTGAAAACATCAAAATAATACTAAAAGAATAATTAACTTATTATATTTTCAAAAAAAAACAAAGAGGTTGAGCGGCAGTTCCAAGTGTAAAGCTGTAAGTGTAAGCTCATGAGAAGAAACTCATGGGCTACTCTTTTAAAATCATCAAGTTTTTTAAAAGTCAAACCGTTTTCACCTGTGTAGGCAATTTGGAGACAGATAAAATTGTAATACCTATTATTTTTTCGGTCAAATATCACAATCGAGGTTGAAACTCAGACTTTATAGTAATTACCTAAACAAGCTGAATTATTACACAATAAAAAGCCCGACTGCTCAAAATTAATAGCTGAAATATTTGTGCGCCATTTTATTGTTTTATAATTTTGATCACCAGCGTCACTCTTACAACTGAGACGAATCTAACGATTCCTCTCCAGTTAAAAATCCATCAAGTCTTTCAGGCTCTAGAGAGTGCCAAAGAAATATACATACATACATAATATTATTATGAACAAAAAAATATATAACCCTCCATCTTGCGCAGTCGGGTAAATAGAAAAAGATGGCTCTTTATATTCAGCTTGAAAATAAATTTCATAAAGCTAAAGAATGTTTATGTATATTTTATCGATTCACAAAAAAGTTCAGCTTTCTCTCTGATACTCCGAGCGTAATAACTCGATGTTTGCATTTAAATTTCGCTGCAGGAAGCAAAGTGTTCTGCAAAACTTAAGCTACAGACGTTAGGCGACTTACAATGGAATAAATATATAACAAAATTGGCCAGACATTTTGCATGTTTAGCAACAAAGAGTTCAAGGAATTTCACAAAATATTAAAAAAAAACATTATTCACACACTAATCTAATGCTTAAATATAAAAAAATCAACGGGTTGCACTTCGGGAGTGCCAGCACAAGTTAAAATTTAAACATTACATTACATCCTGATGAAATTTTAATAAAAAATATGAAATATTAAATCAAAAATACCAAAATTAAAATAAAAGAGGGAAAAATTTGGATTGGGGTCTTCTGGTTTCTGGACCGCCCGATTTCCCATCTGAGCTATAATAACATTGTAGATGGTGGCGAAATTCACCTCCGTATTCTAATGACTATTTAGCAGTTTTTCATTGTTCTCTCTCCGTCTTACGAAATTTGGATCAAGTCACGTGTAATTTTTTATCCATCCCAATAAAGTGCACAACGCCGCTAAAAAGTTTTTACTTCAAAACACAAAACAAAATGCTCCATTCATTAAGGAAGCAAAAGCGACGCTTGTAATAAGGCATGATTCTACATGTAATGCTAAATTTGCAAAGCAGTTTGTATTACTGTGACCCTAACATAGTCGCTTAACGTAACAAGAAGAATTTTGAACTATAGAACCATTTGGGGGGTAATCAAGGAAATTAAAAAAAACCCGTGTAATATATGAGACTTATTTGAGTGGAGACCGCGTCTCGGCAAACGTAGTGTAGGACGTCCTCAGGCCAGGTGCTGAAAACTCAAACTGCCTCAAAACGGCTGGCAGGAGCTGGATGCGAGAAGTCGAGGATAGAACAAAGTGGCGTGCAATTGGAGAGGCCTATGTCCAGCAGTGGACTGCGACTATGACTAATATATGAATTGAAAGAACTTGTTGTAAGAATGTCAAATAAGTATTCTCCTATAATTCAAGTTAAAACCTTTTTTAAGCACTTCTTTGGTATAGGTAAAAAAAATTGAACTTGCGTCAGGATCACGTCACCCTGTTCAAAAATTCGTAGATCATATGACTCTGATTAAAATTCGTAAAACGGAGGAAGAACAATGAAAAACTGCTACAAAATCATTAGAATTCGAAGGTAAATTTCTCCACCACAGATGGGAAAAGGGCGGTCCAGAAACCAGAAGACCTTAGTTCGAGTCCGAGTACCGATTATTTTGTTCCCTTTTTAGGGTTCCGTAAACAAAATGGCTAAACGGAACCCTTATAGTTTCACCATGTCCATCCAGCAAAAGTGTCCAGCAAAGGTGCGGACGGACGGACGTCCGTCCGCACCTTTGCTCAGAGATTGTTAGTGCTCGGAGGCTGTAATTTTGCATGGATTCACATATTATTTACGCCGAGAAATTGAAAGAATAAATTTAAAAACTTTTTTTTTAGGGTACCTACCTCCCCTATATGTAAAGTGGGGGTGTGTTTTTTTTTCTCACCTACCCCATCGTGTGGGGTATCATTAGATAGGTATTTTAAAAACGTTTGGGGTTTGTAAAATATTAAGCTTTAAAATGCAATTTTTTGTACGAGTCAAGGGCCCCCCCCCCCCCCCTCCCCCGTGTTGGGTATGTGAAAACACTCACGGTAGTAGTATATATAGTAACATTAAAAGGAAAACTATTACAGCTAAGTAGGCTTACAAAAAAAATATAGTGTACACTACGGTATCCACTCTGGTAGGGTATATTAAGGCAGAGTTCATCCCACCAGAATTAATCTCAAGTAGATAGTATACCGGCTTCGTTACAAAGGTATAATTAAATACATAAAAACTAGAGATAAAATTACGGTCAAAACTACTTACCCAAGTTCGTAGACAGGTGGTATGGCACCAAGGTAATAGTAAATTTTCTACCTAAACTCTAGTGGCTAAAAAGATCGGGGTGGCCGCGTGCTGTTAGAACAATAAATACTATTAATGCTGTTAAAGCCAGAATTCGTCGAAATCCCTTAAGCAAGAATGAGCAGGGCATAAAAGTTACAAGATAAGTAAAAGGGGCTAGTAGGAGAATTAAGAATAGAATAGAGAGTAGTGAGAACGCGCAAACTACGGCGCTGACGAATCTCTCTCTCTCCAAATCCATTTCATTTCGGAACGATGAAAAGACACTTGGTCAAACTTATGGAGATTGAAAATGAATCGAAAACCATTATTTAGAAGTCGGTCGTATTTATTGAGGAAGCCTGCATTCAGATCACGATAGTATACATCACTATAATCAATCAATTTAAATTTAATAACTACCAATCTCACTACAAAATATTAAAGTATGAATAATATTAAGTAAAGATTTTTACTTAATATTATTCATAATGTTTTACATTACAAAACATTTAAACATCGTATTTAACTATGAATAATGTCTCTGTTATTTCTATAGAAGTTTTATAACTACCACTTTTACTTCGAAATATTGTTAGTAAAGTTAATAGTTTTTTTAATTTACATACGAAATGTTTTCTACTTATAGAAATCTTTTAATCATCACATTCAATTAAAGATAGTAAACCTTCAACAGATACTGCGGTGTAATTGCGTTAAAAGCAAACTTAATATTAGAAAAATAAGAACGTCCAAGTTGGTTGTAAGATGTAATCATCGCTCGGATCTATCACCGCACGGCGCTCAGCCGACACTAAGCTACTCCGGTAATTACATCACGAGATCAAAGCACTCGCCGCCGCCGCCACTGGAGCCGACTTCTTAGCAAATTAACAACTGCGCGCCCACCTACATAATGTTATGTATATTGATCCACAAAACGTAATCTTGTCATTTCACCATACAACATTACACATTAATAACCAAGTACAAACGTACCAACGGCCATGACAATCTAGTTCTTTGCTTTGACTTGAGAGTGAGCAGGCAAAGATTTAAAAAAGCGTATGTGCGACAGAGACAGCCATATGACATAATCGAGGCAGGTTGACTTCTGTCTTCGTTTAGTTGTACAGTAATTTTACGACTACCCTCAGGCGGACACGCTATCCAATAAAATGTTTTATTCTCAATGTAACTCTTGAATTTAACTTTTCCAACCGAGTTTAAGTGGTTTTTTGACGGATGAATGTTATTAAGGAATGAGTTTTTCTGTAATCAAATGTAGGTTTATTACTTGGGATTTGTAGTTGTGGAGTATAAGTAATACTTTATACTTGCTACGCTCATGATATAATATAAGAATGACCCTGACATGAGACTACAAGCCACATGCGAACAACGGAATCGGTGTATATCTTTATACCTGACATTGTCAGATTCCTTATTAATGTAAATCTCAGTCATTTTTGATAACTGTTATTGATCAAACTCTCAATCAAAAATTCTTATCTAAATACTACAAAAAACTTATTTTGGTAAACGGTGTGATCACCAGAATACAGATCTAGCGAAATCGTTCTGTATTTCTTCTCTTCCCAATATTACTTTCTCTTTACAATTTAGTTGTCAACACGAACTTGGTTCACTTCAAATGGGTTTTACAGATCAAAGTTTTATCGATGTACAACTTTTCAAGAATTGTTTTTCTGTTGCTGACAATTTACTTTAGTATATGGCCAAAAGATAAATTGGTTAATATTCATAAATGGAAACGATTTTACTGTAACGAATTAGATTGTAGTCCCGGCACGCCTGCCGCATGCCGGGAGAGGCAGATGTCATGTGCAGAGTACACAGTAACGTATCGTGTAGGGAAATAGCCGGAGGTTGTATTGCAGCGATAATCAATCAGAGTGACATCTAACCCCATATCACTGTGAAAGGGACGAGCTCAAAATCGAGTGTCGAAACGGGATAGTGATCGTTCAAGCGTTTCCTTGATTTAAATTGAATTTTGTTTTTTCTGTAGGTGATGTACCAAATATTATACAATGAAGTTTATTTTGATATAAATTTAAAGCATAGAAATTCGGATTCAGGCGAATGGCGACGATATTTCGCTAGGTATGGCCTACACCGTAGGCCTATACCTAGCCTACACCGTAGACAATGAAAATCTATGGAGTAGATGATTCGTAACATAGTTACGCTCTTACCTAAGTTCTAATCCGCTAGTACTAACTAATCGGCATGAGGTTTACTTGTCGTATCTTTTTAAACAAGAAGATATTCAACAGTAGAAAAACCTTTTAATATGGTACGAGCTATAAAATTCCAAACTAGTATGACACAATAAAAACTATCAAAAATATAAATATAAAAATATCGAAGTTAGTAAGTTTAGGCACTCTTTCGGTCAGTTTTATTGTAACGGCATTCTATTTCACATAAAAATATGAGTGTGTGATGGTTTGGTGCTTTAACTCAATAACGTTTTTATCGCCGCACGAAATTAGTCGGCCGGTCGACGGACGGCGGGAGATTACCCTACAATCAATCCATTACGCTTACAATAGAGTAGATAATATAAAATAAGGATATTGGAGAATGCGCTTTAACTTATATTTTCAATTGATGAGTAAAGGTCTTATTCGTGGGACACTCAGAAAGTTTTGAAACACAGACACCTCTTTCACGGCCTTCTCGGACTCTGCTAGCGCGTCTTCCGGCGATAGAAACTGTATCCCTTTTGTCTTTTTTTTTGGGAATAAAAATAAATCACACGGTATCATATCAGGACTATAAGGACCTCCCTTATAGTCTCTCTCTCGAAAGAATGTCATGAACACTTATCGAACCAAATTGCAGTGTTTGCTGAATCTCTTCGTATGTAATTTGCCTGTTTTCTTGAATTTTTTTCGTGACAGCCGTCGTAGGACCACCACTCCCATGTTCATTACCCAAAGTAAGGCGACCGCATTTGAACTCGCTATGCTAACGGCTTATGGTTGCTTTTGAAGGTCCTTTATCCATAAAAGCCATTTGAAGTCAATCAATTGACTCATCTGGTTTAGGGCCACATTAGACACAACTCATCGCACAAAAATATTCTCGATGTAGATCCATTTTTAAATGAGACACGATAATTTAATTTGGCTCTCGATAAAATGTGGAAGGAAATTCGAAATTCAAACAATGGTATTTTTACCTTTAAATAACCAAATTTTTAAAACTTTTAGAGTGGCCTGGTAATCAAAAAAACGAATTTTAACCCACTGATATAATTACTATTAACTTTATATAAATTACGTTAATGTTTTAAACAAAATGGCGTTTTTTGATTCAGCAATAATTAAGTTTCGAGAAACATGGCGTTTCAGTTGTTCTTGCTCTATACTCAGTTTATATATATAGTCAATTTATCTGTGCTACTTTATGTTTGCCATGATATTTTTAGAAGAGAATTTTGAAGTAACTTTAGGTTATTCCAAATCATCAATAACTTTTTAAGTTTATTAGTGTTATCTAGAAAAAATATAAAATATAGCAATACTTGTATTTTAAAGTTAATATGATTTTATTGAGTCAGCTTTACTGCGATATATTTAAATATTTTAAGACCTAAGTAAAAAGAAAATATAACGTTGCATCTCGCCTTATATCTGAACTTTAATATATATTTTTTTTAATATTTCAGACCGGAGTCAAAAAAGTGTTAGTTAGAAAACCTTAACCTAATGTACTCAGCAACAAATAACATAAATAACAAAAATATATACAAAAACATGTGCCTAAAACCAAATGTTGTCCTATCTATCGATTTGCTCAAGATGCTATTTGAGCTGCCACGCGATCTATGAAAAAGGGAAGCACTCCGTTTGCGAATGATGGTATGACGACCATCATCTCTCGATTCCACAAACATCTCCGATGGGCTACAAAATTGTGGCAGTCCAATCAACATCCTGAACGCATTATTATATTGCACAAATAGGGTGCTATTTGACCTTTGCGTATAGTGGAACCACAGATTACACGTGTAAAACGACTTGCAGTAGGCTTTAAAAAGCACTATTTTTACCTCTCTGCTACAAATGTGCACCGTACAACATATTGCACCAGGCAGCCAATACCCTACGTTCTCTCTCGATATCCAAATTACTTGCCACCAATACAATGCAATCTTGCAATGTCATCAATGTTTTTTCATGACGTTAGCCAAAACGGCAAAATGGAAACCTTATAGTTTTATTTTCGCGTGGATACACATATTACTTACGCCAACAACGTGAAAGAATAAAATCTCAAAAAACTTTTTAAGTTCACGGATTCAATTTCAAACTAACCTAATACCTACGCGGACGAAGCCGCGGGCATAAAATCCGTGTAGGTATTAGGTTAGTTTGAAAATCTTACTACGATGTGACACCCGTGCGAAGCCGGGGCATACAGCTAGTAATTAATAAACAAATTAGCAGACGTTTTCGACGATTCGACAGGATTGACAAGCTTCGTCGCATTAAATCTATTCTGGTTTTGAATATCTTAACACTATCATTAACACATAGGACTGTCTTTA
This sequence comes from Herminia tarsipennalis, assembly GCA_945859575.2. Lineage (NCBI taxonomy): Eukaryota > Metazoa > Arthropoda > Insecta > Lepidoptera > Erebidae > Herminia > Herminia tarsipennalis. The sequence continues at coordinate 28,328,092 of OX243839.2, read as the reverse complement.
TTTCTACATTCATATTTTTATACAAAGTATTTAAGTAAAATATATTTATAATTATCATATTTATTTATTTATTTTATGAAGAGAGTTTTCTGTTGTTGTTGTTTCATACTTACATCTACTACATAATAATAATTTTCAATGTAATTTGCACGAAAATTTTGTTACTTCTCAATTGATCAGCGGTTACTCGTAAACTTCTAAAGCCTACTTGGCTGTGATAGTTTTTGTTTTAATTGAACTATATATGCTACTACCAGGATTTTTTCCACATAGCCAACATCTAGCACTTGACTCTAACAAAAATTTGCATTTTAATAATTCACTAACAAATCCTTTAACCTAAAAATGTCCTCACAAACCCTAAACGTTATAAAATACCTATACAATGATAGCCTACACGATTGGGTAGGTGAGAAAAAAAAATCACATCCCCGCTTTACATATAGTGGAGCTACCCTAAAAAGTTTTTTGAGATTTTATTCTTTCACGTTGTTGGCGTAAGTAATATGTGTATCCACGCGAAAATAAAACTATAAGGTTTCCATTTTGCCGTTTTGGCTAACGTCATAAAAAAACATTGATGACATTGCAAGATTGCATTGTATTGGTGGCAAGTAATTTGGATATCGAGAGAGAACGTAGGGTATTGGCTGCCTGGTGCAATATGTTGTACGGTGCACATTTGTAGCAGAGAGGTAAAAATAGTGCTTTTTAAAGCCTACTGCAAGTCGTTTTACACGTGTAATCTGTGGTTCCACTATACGCAAAGGTCAAATAGCACCCTATTTGTGCAATATAATAATGCGTTCAGGATGTTGATTGGACTGCCACAATTTTGTAGCCCATCGGAGATGTTTGTGGAATCGAGAGATGATGGTCGTCATACCATCATTCGCAAACGGAGTGCTTCCCTTTTTCATAGATCGCGTGGCAGCTCAAATAGCATCTTGAGCAAATCGATAGATAGGACAACATTTGGTTTTAGGCACATGTTTTTGTATATATTTTTGTTATTTATGTTATTTGTTGCTGAGTACATTAGGTTAAGGTTTTCTAACTAACACTTTTTTGACTCCGGTCTGAAATATTAAAAAAAATATATATTAAAGTTCAGATATAAGGCGAGATGCAACGTTATATTTTCTTTTTACTTAGGTCTTAAAATATTTAAATATATCGCAGTAAAGCTGACTCAATAAAATCATATTAACTTTAAAATACAAGTATTGCTATATTTTATATTTTTTCTAGATAACACTAATAAACTTAAAAAGTTATTGATGATTTGGAATAACCTAAAGTTACTTCAAAATGCTCTTCTAAAAATATCATGGCAAAAGTAATCAAAATAAAAATAAATAAAAAAGTAATAAAATTGAAAATCTTATGTTAATGAAATCGTGCCATTTGCATTCTAGAATTAAATCTTTTGTTTATTTATTCTTTGGCGAATTGCAACTAACATTCAAAGTTAGCGTTAGTTTTTAAATCATAACTTAATGAAAACCTGTATTTTTGCATTCTTTTGGCGAGTTGCAGCTGACATTGCTTCTGTGGCGCGGTGGACTGCTACGCAAAAGGTCGTGGGTAAATCTCCACCCAGGATTAAAACTTTGTGGATGAGCACGATGGTTTATTCTGTATCTGGGTGTTATCTATAATATGTATGTTTTAGAAATATATAAGTATGTTTATCGGTTGTCTGGTTTCCATAGTACAAGCTCTGCTTAGTTTGGGATCAGACAGCTTTGTGTGAGTTGTCCCAAGATATTATTATTATTATTACATTCAAAAATTATAGTCTTATAAATTACTGTAAATGATTGTGAAGTTCCAACTTAAACTTTTCGAAACGGCGTCGTAGGTCGGAGAATAGACTTCATCATCCGCAGTCTTTCGGTCTTAAAATTAATATTAAGAGTGATTTTCATTTCGCCACGTTCTTGTTTTTACTTGCATTAAAATCTCCCATAACGACGTTATAATGAGCTTTTCTGGTACCATGTAACGCCTTGGCGATGTCTTTGCACATGGTTTCGGCTATCTCTTTAGAGTATGTCGAGGTCGGCGCATATTCCTGTATTACCTTCAGAGAATAGGTACCTATTGGTGATCTGTAGTACTAAGTATGCAACCCTTGTCAACACTCTGCTGATTCGTTGTTAGCGAGACTTTTGTTGACCAGTGTGGCGATTACACCACACTACACCACACTGGTCAACAAAAGTCTCGCCGATATATCTCTATACAGAATGCACGTTGTTTTATTGCTAAATGAAACAGCATGCGTTCAGTACTATGTTTATTTACTGAACGCATGCTGTTTCATTTAGCAATACTACTAGCTACTAGAGCACAGTTGTAACTAACGATGACAACTGTGCTCCGCACGAGCCAGTGACACGCATACAATACGTACAACTATAACTACGTATACATAAACTAATGCTTACATTACACCTCCCTTCTTATTGGTCACTTACGTACTACACAAATTACAAATACTATTTAATTACAAACTTATTCATATACAACATTATGTGTGTAATACTCGTACCTCCAACATGGCTTCAAAATAAATCTCATACAATATAATAATACATTTAGCATAACATTTCGGCCCATTTGCCTAACCTAAATGTACCTTCCTTACATTTATTTCAAACATAAATCTATACTATACATATACTTAGGAAATATTCACAACATGATAAAACTAAAAATAACTCGTTTATGCTGTAACGTATAGGTGATCTCCGAACCCGGGGTGGTATCTCCCCTGCCGGTACCGGGTGTCCAGTCCCACCAATATTACTGGCGGGAAGCGCCGGCTTCTCTGGCTGTTCCACACTCGCTGACGTCGGCAGAGGATACGACTCAAGTGGATTTGAGGAATCTCTTGAAACAATATTCGTGGGTGACAAATTACTCAACTCTGAATGGTTTCTTAATTGATCTACATGCCGATATATCACAGTTCCCCTTTGAGTCCTAACAGTGTAATCCGTACCACCCATTCGTTTAATGATTTTTCCCACCGACCACCTAGCTGAGTGCGAAAAGCACGCAACCTCGAAATAACTGTGATAGTAAAGTTTAAAAAAAGTCAAAATAGTTTATTGATATTGTATCAATTGTTTATGCCAAGTTCGCAAGAGTAAAGCCGTAAAAAAAGAACTTGGCAATAAAAACTCATGGTCACTTTTTTAAATGCTATTATTTGCAATATATTTGTATATATACAGTAAAGCCAGTAAGGTGCTGCAACTATTACACCATAAGACTCACGTAAGCAATAACCATAGTACGTAAACTGGTATAAACAAGTTTTACATTAATTGGCCACCTACGGTGCGGAGCATCAACTTACAAAAATACAGAAGAGGGTAAAGGCAACATGCGATTCAATTATTGTAAGACAAACTACTTGATTTATGAACCATTAATTAAAAAATAATAAACCTATAAAATGATAATGATAATGACAAGGCCGACCAGTCACCTCAAGTAGCACCCGTTCACGAATTTGACGCATGCGTCAGCCATCATCCCCTTCGCCATATCGGAGGGAAGAAAGATGACCCAACCCACACCGCCACCACAAGCAATGACATTTTAGTAAACATTACATATCATAGAAACGAAAATAACCTTAAATAATTTAATAAAGTACGATCGCTAGTTACCGTTACTAACAATTTCAATTAACTAGGCACTCTGTGAATATACAATGCAAACAACATTTTAATATTTAACACAAATACCTACATTATTCTGCATTTTTATGTGTTCAGTTTCTACGTCAATATTTTGAACGGTTGCTTTTTTAATGACTCTTTTACAAGTTTTAACGGCATTCTTAGCGGCTCCGTTTGACGACGGGTGATATGGGGCAGAAAAAAATGTACTATTCCATTCCCAGTTAAAAAATGTTCCAATTCCGTGCTAGAAAACGGAGGACCGTTATCATAAACGATTTGTTTCGGTAAACCGAGCCGAGCGAATACTTCTCTTAATTTTTAACGACATTGCCAGTGGATTATCTATTCCTAAATTTGCCTCATGAAGTTCCTTAACAACTTTTTCCCGATATTCTGACGGAATACTCACACGATAGCCACGAGAGCCCCCGCATTAAGCAACCCAGCTCGGAGTAAATTTTCTTTCTCCTATTGAAATAAGGTTTCAATTGTTTTATCTAAAACTAGTTTGGCCAACCTTTGTGTACATAGTCTAATACTTAATTCAAAATTAAGTATGAGTTCGTTTTTTCTTTATACGAGTATTATCAAGGAGCTTCGCTCGCAAAATGAAGATGGGTTAACTCCGGCAGTGGTTGACATCTCCACTGCCGGAGTTAACCCATCCCCGCCATCTGCCCCACTCCCGCGACTACTTTCTGCCCTATTAGCTCCTATCATACGCGACAAACAATCTGTGGCATTTGAGTCAGTGCTTACAAATTCTATATGAAAGTCGTACGCGGATAGTGTATAAATAATATTTATGTGGTTACAAAGGTGGGCGCTCCCAACTTTGTAACCTATTCGCGGTTATATTCGGTATACCCATCACCGCTCCAAAAATAATAACTAGAGGTTTATGATCAGTACGTAGCGTGAACTGTCTGCCATACAAGTATTGGTGATTTATTTTTACTGTATACACGATCGCTAATGCCTTTTTATGTATTCGACTAGGCTTGATTTTGACAGATGGCGCTGCCGTCGCGTAAACATCATATTCGTATCAGTGCTTTTTAAATAATTTATTAAAAATAGATTTTTCGACTTTATAAACACAAACGTGGTGCCTAAGTGACAATAAACCTACAAATCATATGTGCAAGTGTTATCTAATAGAAATAAAACAGTAAACAATAAATAACATTCAATTAATCTTATTGACAATTAACAACAACATTTGTGAATGAATAAATATTGAACTATTATGAGGCTACAGTGAACACTGAAGAACTGTTCCAGTCGAATATTGACTGATAAAACAAGGTTTGATGTCTATTAAGTGAATTTTATAAAATTAATAACGGTAAATTCTAGAATAAATATTCAAAAAATCCGCACCAATAGTGCCACTGCGGTAAATAGCAGAATTACTTAGACATCTACTGACATCTATCGGTGAGTAGAGGAAACTAACAGTTCCTTCCAAAATCGATTAGCGATAATGTTCTAAGCACTAAACACAGATGTCGCTTTTATAAAGAAATACGTTACAAGAAGTAAAGTCTAAGAAAAAGTTTTATCGAACAGTTAAATTGAAATTGCATCACAAAGGTTGATTTAATATAAAAAAAAAGAGGATTTTAAAACCACAAGATGGCGAATAAGTCACTTTATCACGTTCAGGATGGTATGAATTCAACTCCATTAACCCGATTAAATACATCATTGGAAAACACTCCAAAAAATAATATTACATACCGAAATAAATCGAAAAAAATTAATTTGATGAACTATCAGAATATTCAGAAAACGATGAGTATGATTATTTATCTGTAAAGACAACACCAACATTGACAACTCAAGAATTAAATCGTAGCTATCCTGACCTAAGCAACAACATAATAGATGACATACATGAAATGAGGAAAAAGATATTTACGTTAGAAGAAAAATTACAGATAGCGGAAAACGAAATAGAAAATTTATTACTGGAAAACAGCAAACAAATTAAGGAAATAAGCGATTATAAATTAAAAATTGACCAACTAACACGGATATGTAAAAGTACCACAACAAAAAAAATACCTAACAAATCTCTCAAGAAAAGACTAAAAAAATCAAGACTCGATTTTTCGTACTACTGTGACAGTGAACAAAAACAAAACACACCAGGTATATGCCATCAACAGAAGAAAAATGTGGTGACATCTGTGGACCAAGTTCAAGAACTAAATTGCGACCAAATAAATCAATACGTACAAGTCAATGACAGCCATAAGCTATCCAGCGCACAAACTAGTACACCAAAACTAAACATAGATGGCGTAACCAGTACATATAAGAACCAAAACATTATAATATTAGCAGATCACGAACAATCAAGAGGACTATCAGCAGGTTTTCTAAGAACTATGATGGGAAACGAGTCCCGTAAATTCAAACCATTTTCTTTAATCAAGACGGGAGCGACAAGTGCAAAAATACTAAAACAATGTGACGATATTGCAAAGAATTTATCTGAGGACGACATTATTATACTAAATATTGGCAGTAATGACAATAATATACAGGAATTACATTATAACTTCTGCTTAATAATCAACAAACTATGTAAAGCACACATTTATATAACCCCAGTTAGCTTTAACCCATACCTTAACCAGTACATGATAAATAAATCATTAAAACTATGGACCACGCACTTTAAAAAATGTACAATTATTGAGATTGAGACATACTTTAATGGTAAACAGTATTATAAAAATTACGTTGATTATATATGTAGTAGAGTCAACTTTTGTATGGAATATAATGAGTATAAGACAAACTATCTATCACCATCAAAAATTAAATTACATTTACATAAATCAAGTATAAGTCAACAACATAGCATAAAAGTCAAGCAATCAAATATAGCGCAAAAAAGTATTCCGAAAAAGGGCACTATACCATATTATTTTATGAATAATTTCCTTAAAAAAACAAAACCAAAGCCAGCAACTTGTCTTGAAACACACATAAGAAATTCAACTACGACTACGAGTGATAACGATCCATTTTTTCGACCCCAACCCGAATAACCAAATTACTTTGCTGCATCAAAATATACACGGCATATTATCAAAAAAAGAATTATTGGAGATTACTTTAGCAGAAATTGAAGCTGATACAAATCCTGACATATTGTGCTTAACCGAAACATTCATCAAAACAGGTACGGAACAAAATATTAATATTAGTAATTATGAATTGGCATCATATTACAGTAGATCCAATAAAAGAGGTGGCACGTGTATATTGGTAAAAAAAGGTACTCCTTTCAAAAAAATGACTTGCTTTGATGAACTCAGAATGACTTACCACTTCGAGGTTTGTGCAATAAGGCTCGTGACTTATAATACATTAGTTATGTGTATATATAGAATTCCTTCTAAAATTAAACGACATTTAGATTATTTTTTTGACAAATTAGATTTAATGTTATATAACTACTTATCCAAATATTCCAAAAATAGATTTATTATAGCCGGTGACTTAAATATAAATGCACTTGACAAAACTGGTCAAACTACTCAACGATTTATGGACATTCTGATAAAATATAATTTAATTTTACACATAACGGAACCAACCAGAGGTAAATCGTGTATTGATTTAATCATTAGTAATATAGTAACTGCATCAGGTGTACTACTACCACTGGGGCTATCTGACCACGAAACTGCACAAATACTCACATGGCCAGTAACTAATAAAAGTAAAATACCTAAGTTTATTTATAGTTATAAAAGGTGTTATTCAATTGAAAATATAAATAAATTCAAGGAATATCTACCTAGTTTACACTATTTAAACTGGCACGAACAAAAGGACCTAAACATAGCGTTTAATGAGTTTTATGACTACTTTTGTCTACTGTATTGCCTTTGCTTTCCTTTTAACAAAGTGAGGATAAATATGTCAGATAGAAAAAAATGGCTGACCAAAGGTCTAAAAAAAAGTAGTGTATGCAAAAGGAAATTACGCTTAAAAAAAACCATACTACTAAAAGTAAAAGAGATAAATATAATTATTTAAAATATGACAAATTATTTAAAAAATGTGTAATTGCTGCTAAAAAATATAGTAACACAAGGTATGTTATAAATAGTAAAAATACATGTAAAGCAACATGGTCAGTCATAAAAAATGAAACTACAAACATAAGTACAAAAGATCAAGTTACGCAACTAGTCAATAAAAATGTTATCCTAACAGATCCGTTGGAAATAGCAAATACATTCAATGAGCATTTTATTTCTACCACAAATAAAACTAACAATGAAATTTGTAACACAAACACAAAAAGCATACAAATGAACTCCATTTTCTTGTTTCCGGTAGATGAATCTTATATACACAAATTGACACTATCTTTGACAAATACGAAATCAGAAGGTTATGATTCAATTTGTACTGAGATCATTAAAACATGTAATGCTCAATTAACACCCATTATCACATTTCTTGTAAATCTCTCATTACAAACGGGTACATTTCCAAATAAACTCAAGTATTCGGTGATAAAGCCGCTTTACAAGAAAGGAGATAAAACGGATGCGAACAATTATAGGCCCATTACACTGATTCCAATATTCTCCAAGATATTTGAAAAAGTTATGCATGACAAACTAACCTCTTTTTTTGATAAACATAACATCATAGTGCAAAATCAGTTCGGTTTTCAAAAAAAGAAGTCAACCAGGGATGCCACTTTCTTTCTGGTAAATGATATTCTCCAGAGTGTCAACGATAAGGACTATACGACAGTGATATTTCTAGATATGTCGAAAGCATTTGATTTTGTGCCACATAAACAACTTTTGACAAAACTCGAAAGTTATGGTATAAGAGGCCCTGCTCTAAACTGGCTACATACATATTTGGAAGGCAGGCTCCAGTGTGTTGATGTATCTCGATTGAACCCTGACAATAATACCATAGAAGTCCAGAGATCAAATTACAGACCCAATCAATCTGGAGTCCCTCAAGGAAGTGTACTGGGACCACTTCTATTCCTGGTATATATAAATGATCTCCCTAGTGTTACACACCACAAAACTATACTATTTGCAGATGACATATCCATTATAGTGACTACTAATAAAAACATGACAATGACACAACACGAAACTGACATTTACAATACTCTGACGTTAATTATAAACTGGTTGAACAAAAATAATCTTCAAGTAAACTTATCTAAAACAAATGTGATGAATTTTAATAATTTTAAAAACAATAATATTAATATAAATTACAATGGACATATGCTATTAAATACTAATCATGTGACATTTCTTGGAATTTTAATTAATGCTAAATTTAATTGGAAAGAACAAATTGAAAAAGTAACTATAGGCCGACCGCTTAACTCGTATATCGCCTGCGCGGTGGAAGGGAGCGCGGGGTGATGTTAACGGGTGGGTGAGCGGTGTGCGCGGGACAGAGTACTCACGTTCTCTGTCCCGCGCACCCCGCTCACCCACCCGTTAACATCACCCCGCGCTCCCTTCTCACCGCGCAGGCGATATACGAGTTAAGCGGTCGGCCTATAGTAAAATTAATGGATTTTCATACGCCCTCTACAAATTAGCAAAAGTAGCAGACCAAAATACGGCATGTACGGCATACTTCGCCAATGTCGAGTCTGTCCTCCGATATGGTCTACTAATATGGGGCAACAGTCCCGACGTGCAAAAAGTGTTTATTGCGCAAAAAAGATGCATACGTTCCATATGTGATATAGCGCCGGATGTATCATGCAGGCCTTATTTCCAAAAGTTAAAGATACTCCCCTTACCCTGCATTTACATAGTAGAGGTGGGAAAATTTGTTAAACAACACCCTGAAATATTTAAAAAAGCGAAAGATATTACTCTGAGAAAGAACATAAGGAATCCAGACAGGCTTGTTTTAGGGATAATTCCCAGGACCAACCGACTACAAAACAATTGCTTTGCCATGTGTGTTAAAATTTATAATAAAATCCCAGATTGTTATAAAATACTGCCGCTTAAAAAATTTGTACCAGCTCTAAGTTGTTGGCTTATGCAAAGAAATTTTTATTCTATCAGAGAATTTTTGACATATTATGAGTAAAATATGAAATGATTATGATGTTAATAACTAAAATGGACTAATTAATATGTTTAGATAGAGAGTAATGTATTGGAAATGTAATTAATTGATATGACTGTAATATTTGCATGCTATTGTAATATGGCGAAATGTGTCTTGGACGTTTTATAAAATATTTATGTTTACCATCTTTGTACCACATTTGAAGCAAATAAAGATTATTATTATTATTATTATTGCTCTGCCCCGGCGTGCGCACGCGACGTATATGCCACAGGGTACCAGTACCGCACCTATACGCTATGCGCTCGCGTCGCATGTCATAATTAAGGTCTTGGTGGCGTCGTAATGCGCTAGTACCGCCGTACTTATCAAAACTACGGCGTATTTTTTTTAATAACTCATACAATGGACCCAAGATAAAACTATGGTTCTATAAAAACCGTCCATAAAAATTGCGCATGCCTAAAAATGACCTACGCTACGAAACATCTTTGGGCCGAGGCATGTCAATAATTGGCTTGATTTTACTTCGATCTACGCTTAAACCGTTCGTATTAATTACATAACCCAGAATATTTACTTGGCTCTCAAAAAATACATATTTATTTTTCTTTAGTTTAAGACCAAATTTCTTTAACCGGTTTAGTAATTTCAATATCGTATCCAAGTGTGGTTTTACACATTTATTGGAAATGAAAATACCGTCTAAGAAAAGGAATATATTCGGTATGAAAAATGCCTGGACATGACGATAGTCCATAAATTAGTCTATTGTACATAAAAAGACATCTGTGTGTATTTATTACGATTAAATTATGAGGGTCATTCTATTCTTCTTGATTTAGGTCTGAGACAGATCTTACTGTAAAATTTACTACTGTTCAAATTTGTTAGTAAATCTTCAATTAACTGGATACTTGTCGACCAAAAGAACCCGATCTCCATCAATCTCCATCTCCATCTGCTTTCCGAACGATAACCAGCGGCGTGGCCCAGTTAAAGACGTCGACGGCTTCAATAACCCCCGCGGCCAGCATGCTGTTTGGCTCAGCATCCACACGGTAGTCCCGCAGCGAGTGCGGCAGAGGGCGTGCGCGGTGAAACACCCGCGACGCGCCCTCCTGCTAGCTATGTCAGGCACTACCGTCAGTAAACCGTCCTTATCTCCCGTTAAATAGACCACCAAACATATTAAAAATAGATTGCATGTAATTATTTACACTTCGACTCGTTTATTACAAGCTCAGTTTCGGTATTTCGATACCTAGCTCGGCTAACCATTACCTGCCCAATAGGGAGGTGGTACCGTTATCTATAATATTTCAATCTAAAAGTTTTGTATCATCGTCGTAAGTAACGGAAACTTCAATGTACCCAACAGGTGTTATCATAATACCATCATACAAACGTAATTTTGATTTACATAACTTTACGGGTAAATTGGAAAAATAATTATAATATGTAGTTCTGTTAACACAAGACAAAGCTGATCCCGTTTCGATCTCTAAACATAACTTGATCCCGTTTCGATCTCTAAACATAACTTGCTATTATTAACCAATACTAATATACTGACCGATTTATACTTCTTTGTTTTATACTTCTGAAATATTGGTTCTTCTTGGGCGCTCTCTCCATAGTCATCCCCACAAACTCGTTATGAATCCTCCAGGTGATGGGTGCACGTTGAACCGCGCCATGTGCCACCCCTGGTACCACCCCCTTGACGAAAACTGCCACCACTTCGTCTCTGTTGTGGTCCACCCGCCGTTTTGATGCATCGCTCCTGTATGCATAGGGCCACTCGTGCTACCGCCCTCCGGGTACACCCGCCTAAGGTGTCCTATCTTTCAGCATCCGCTGTATTCAAATGTCTGATAATGGCATTCCCGGCTACTGTGCTGCATGTCACCGCATGCTGAACAAATTTTTTACGAGCACCGCAGCTTCTATCGCCATTGCGATCTGCACCGCTTCCGCTAAATCCAGCTGTCCCGCTTCCGTAAATAGTCTTTGTCTAATTCTTTTATTCGCCAGTCCGCACACAAATTGGTCCCGCATATTTTCGCTTAAAGTTGCTCCAAATTCACAAAAACGAATCGCTAAGTATTCGTTAATGGCGACGCCATCGTCGATGTTGTCGACACTGTCGGAATCTGTAGCGTTCCGCTAACATAAATGGTTTTGGTTACAAGTGATCTGCCATCAACTTGCATAGTCTTTGAAACTTTTATCCTTAGGGTTTGTGGAGAAAGTGCCTACGAGTTGATGGTGAACTTATGCAGCCATAAGTTCACCATCAACTCGTACGCACTTTCTCTAATTACTGATATTAGAGTGGGTACCTGCATCTCCACTTTTACATCTTCTACTAATAATACCATCTCCAGGCGTTCCACGTACCACTGTACTGCGAGTTTCCCATACTTAAATCAAATTCCTTGATTTTATTCGCCATCTTCGTCGCCGCTGTGGTGTAGTAATGAAACAGCGTGCGTTCTGTACTATGTTTATTGCGAGACTAACGATGACAACTGTGTTTCGCTCGAACGAGTGACGTGCATACAATACGTACAACTATAACCATGTATACTTATACTAATGTTTACAATTCAAACAGGAAAGCGACACCTTTTGTTTGGTGAGATATTCGTCCAGCCGTAGACTTTGTCCATTGTATTTATTTATTTTTTTATTTATTTATTTAAGTAAGTACAACCACATCATACATATTCATACATTTTTTGGTACAATTACAAATAGGTATTACATCTGATATATATGACACTTACGGTGTACATAACATTCACTGTAAAATGTAGAATTAATTTTGAGCTAATTTAAATTACAAAATAAATGTTTTTTTAATTTTTACAATATTTAAAATAATTTAAAATATCAATTTGTGAGACATTGTTTAAACTGAGGACTAGCAGTTTGGTTTTGTAAATATTAATTGCATCTTCGCTTTGAATTTGCTGAGTGAATCATGAAAGATATCAATTAAAATTTAAGAATTAATTTAATTTAAGAATTGTATGTTGCGAGGGTCATGTTTTTGTGGTAGCTACCGTAGTGTGGCAGGTGCGTCGTGGATTCGACCTGCCGCCGGCATAAAGCCTCATTATTTGTCAACCGACTTAAAAAAGGAGGAGGTTCTCAATTCGACTGTATGTATTTTTTTTTTGTATGTTTGTTCACCGATTACGCAAAGACGGCTGGACTAATATGAAAAATTGTTGTGTTTGAAAGAGTATACTCCCAAGTTAATCCTATTGTCATTAGATCACGATCTGATGACGGGATCCCGAAGAAATCGAGGGAAATCTTCAAATATTAAAGGCACACCTACACTGATTTAGATTCATTTCATAGGGATTCGTGCATTTACTCGCTTAGTAGAACTGATGATGAAGACCACAAATGACGACCAGACCTATTCAATATTTTACGGTTTGCGATTCAATTACTTTAATATGATATTGAGTAGCATTTTATTCTCGTCATACTACTATTACACAATTTAATCTGGCAATTTAATCTGGGTCGGTCTGGCAACACTGTAAACGTCAGACGTAAATTTTGTATTTCTTTAAATTAAATTAACTTTTATTTTGTAATTAATTAGTTATTAATATTTAAAGTAGTGACTAGTATTATTAAGAATTGCCTTAATCAGTGTATAAAGTGAGTCGTCCCTGGAGAACGCACAAACTTGCCGATCATCACTGCCGCCAACGGATGAATTTTCAAAAGCTCATCTTAAAACCTGGGGAGTATTTGACTTATTTGATATTAACTAATACTCCACAAGCACATAAATACATGTCTCATCTGTGCATGAGCTTCGTCATTCTCTCACTGGCACCAGTTTTTATCTCTTTCCGCTTGACAAATTGTGGAAGCTGAATTGAAGACCTAAACAATTGGCCCCACACACTCGTTTACACACAAAATTACTGTACAATTAGGCAACTAACACTATAGTAATACTATTTAGATATAAAACTTTGTATGTTAGTCTCTATAGTTTAGGTACTAAGTTTTGAATTAGGTACATAATACCCAAAATCTTAAAAATCCACTAGAATTGTGAATCCACTATTGTGTTTCTTTTAGTCTTTATATTATATTTTTATCATTTTAATATCTTGCTTATATTCTATAGTTGAATTAATTTGTATTTCAAGTTTTCTTTGCATTTATTCTGTAATCTTATATAAATTCTACCTACCCCCTTCTCATTTTTATTGTTTAAACTTTTTTCTTTCTTGTACTTAGCTTTGTTTATTGTGTTACAGGAGTCTAGTGGACTAATCTGACAATGAGCACACACATGATGACTCGCAGGGCAACAGCAAAGGACATGGAAAATAAATTAAAATTAGCGCTACTTGAATTGAAGAAATACAAAGAGGACAACACCCAACTGCTGTCACAGCGCAGCGACTGTGAAGTAGAAATTGTGAGACTAAATGAGAAGGTAGCTGCACTGAAGAAACAACTTACAGAACTGGACTTACAAAATATGGATCTTCAAGAACAATGTGGCCGTCTTCAACAGGAAATAAACTCTTTTAGTGACTGTAGTGAAGTGTTTTCAGAGTCTCTGAGTCACAATACTGAATTACAACGTGACCTGAACGAAGCTCATAGGACTATAGTTTCCCTTAATCACACAATACAGGCAACAAACAGTAACGTGACTCAGAACCTCTATAGTGAGCTCTTAGGTGTAAAGTGGGTGTCGCACTTAAAACTTAAGTTACTTAGCCGCAAGAAACAGAGAAAATACTCAAAATTAAATAAATTAATAAGCAATATTAAAAAACAAAGTGATAAGTTAGGAAAAGTTAAAACTTTATCTAAAATTAATTCTAAATTGACAAAGGAACATAAAAGACTGCAGTCATACTTGGACAACTGCAAAGATCAAATGATTGCCAGCAGGTTAATGTATGACCGCCATACACAGGAGCTTAACACACAAATAACGAACTTGCACTCCCGTCTAACAACTCTCATGCTTGAACACCAAACAGAAACTCAAGTATTCATTAACAAGTATGAGGAGGTAGCCAGAGTAGCTAGAGAGGAAACACAACAATTAACCTCTCAGATTAAAAACAACCTATGCTACAATTGCTCACTACCACTGTTTGTCGGTCAACACAACACTCACACCAATACACGGCAATTACAGAGCAGTAAATCTGACTCTGACTGCAGATTGTTATCTGACCAGCATACTCTGAATTTTACAGAAAATAAAGTTGTGATTTTTTCTGACCAATTAGGTATAGATTTTAGCAGGTTTATTATAGGTCACACAAAGTATAGGGTCATAAATTATTGTTCAACAGGATCAAATTTTTGTAATTTAATTAGTAAATTAAATAATACCACCTTAGATAATAGGTCAACAGTTATAGTATTATATGGTGACAGCTTCTCAGTCACAAAGAAAGACATAATTAAAATAACAGAAACTATTACATACATGCATGAAAAAGTAGGTTGTAAGTTTATTTTATGTAGTCTACCTTATTCGCAGTCAGTATCTGAATTACAAAACAAGCATGTACAGAGCTTGAATCTTTTATTATATAACAGTACTTACTTACATAGTAAGTATATTTTGTTTTTTGACACGAATAAATTTATTCGTAATTTTATTTTAACGAAAGATAGAATGTATCTTTCCACATTCTACAAAAGACAACTTGCTAAGTTATTAGCATTTAATTTACACCCTGACCTAGGTACAAACAGTACTTTGCAGGATTCATTTAGTGTTAGCAGTTCTACTATGAATGTTATTAAGACTCCTAGTTTAAACTAGTAAGTCAGACAATGGACAAGCCCACAGGTGGTTTAACTGTAGTTCACCAAAATATTCAAGGCTTATCCAGCAAAATAGAGGAACTCGAATTGTTCCTTAAAATGCACAGTGTTGATATTTGTTGCTTAACTGAACATTGGTTGAAAACTAATGAACTGATATTTAATAATAGTTATTATTGTATGGTTAGTGCATTTATAAGAGAAAGGGCTATACATGGTGGGTCTATGATATTTGTATGCAACAATGTTAAATGTAAGGAACGCAAGGATATAGTACATCTGTCTGTTGAGCGTACTATAGAATTATCATGTGTGGAGCTGGAGAGATATATTATAGTTTGTGCATATCGACCACCACTGAGTGATTTTAACTTATTTGAATCTGTAATGGAAGATGTGCTTAAAAGGGTAAGTTACGGTATTAAGCATATAGTAGTGTGTGGCGACTTCAATGTAAATTTACTTGAACAATCATCTTTGTCTACCAGATTAGTTAACCTATTTAAATCATTTAATTTAGTGTACTTATTTAATGAACCAACAAGAATTACATCACATTCTGCTACTTGCTTAGATAATATATTCTGCAACTGTAGTTATTTTAATGAGGTAATATTGAGTGATTTAACATCAGATCACTGTGGGCAGAAAGTCACTTTTCCCTCACACACAGTGGCCAAAATAGATAAGATCACATGTAGGCCAATGAGTACGGCTCGCTTAGAAAAATTTAATTCTAACGTTTCTGCTAATATTACCAGTATAGATTTCAGCCACTCTGATCCGAACTATCTTTACTCCTCAGTGTTTAATATAATCAAAAGTGAATACAATAATATATTTAAATCAAAAACTTTTTATAAGAATTCTAAACTTAGCTTTTGTGATTGGGCAACTACCGGCATTTATAAAAGTAGAGCTAAGTTATACGAGTTATATGGTATGAAACAATTTAATTTTGATCAAAACTTTATTCAGTATGTGAGAAACTATTCAAAAACTTTTAAAAAAGCTTGTGCATGTGCCAAAGCTTTACTTATTAGTAGAAATATTAAAAAATCTGATAATAAAATAAAAGCCACTTGGAATATTATTAATTCGGAAAGCGGACGGGCAAAGCCTCGGGATAAAAGCTTTGAATTATTAATTAACAATAAGACTGTTACTGATAATTTAGACCTAGCACAAACTTTCAATGATTTCTTTGCTGACATACCACTAACCACAACCAGCTCCTTGAACGCTTGCCCAGATAAAGCCGAATCACTCTTGAGAGATAATGTGGATCAATGCAATGTACCATTTGCTTTTAAATATATATACCCCAGTGAAATAATTAAAATATTCAAGTCACTCAATTTAAAAAAAACTGCTGATTTATGGGGTATTTCAGTAAAATTAATTCACAGTATAATTACTGGCATAGCGCCACAGTTATCTATAATTTTTAATCAATGTGTTGATACCGGAATGTTTCCTGATCTGATGAAACATAGTAAAGTAATACCATTATTTAAATCCGGATCAAAGAATGACCCTAGTAATTTTAGACCAATATCCATCTTGCCAGCTATTAGTAAAATTTTTGAAAAGGCTATACTTATGCAGTTAGAATCACACTTTAATTTTAATAATCTACTGCATCCCGATCAATATGGTTTTACAAAGGGTCGCTCTACAATTGATGCAGGTACTAAGCTACTGAAACATATTTTTAGTGCCTGGGAAGATTCACAGGATGCCATTGGAGTGTTCTGTGATCTTTCTAAAGCTTTTGATTGTGTGGCGCATAGGACACTTCTCCTGAAACTTAGGCATTACGGTATTAAAGGTACAGCGCTGGATCTACTTGCCTCTTACCTAAGTGAAAGAATTCAATATGTTGATATAGGAGGAGTAAGGTCGTCTGGATCTCCAATTAGTATGGGCGTGCCTCAGGGATCAATACTCGGTCCCTTCTTATTTTTGGTATATATTAATGATTTACCATTTTATGTTAATAACTTTTGTGACATCATTCTATTTGCTGATGACACTTCTCTAATTTTTAAAATGAATCGTAAACTAGAAAATTTTGAGAAAATAAATAGAACACTCGCACTAGTTCAAGATTGGTTTACAACGAACAACCTACTTCTAAATCCCAAAAAAACTAAATGTATTAAGTTTAGTTTGCCAAATGTGAAAAGTACTAATACGAGTATAATTTTAAATAATGAGGTGATTAGCTTTGTCGACTCGACAGTTTTTTTGGGAATTACATTAGACAATAGGTTACAGTGGGGCACCCAAATATCATGTCTCGCAGGAAAACTCAGTTCTGCAGCGTATGCTGTCAGCAAAGTTAGACAGCTTACGAACGTAGAAACAGCTCGACTAGTATATTTTGGTTATTTTCACAGCGTCATGTCCTACGGCATATTGCTTTGGGGCAAGGCGGCTGATATACAAACTATTTTTATTCTTCAAAAACGTGCAGTGCGTGCGATATATCAACTAGGAGCACGAGTTTCCCTTAGAGAAAAGTTTAAAGAGATAGGCATTTTGACAGTTGCGTCACAATATATATATGCAAACGTTATGTTTGTAAAGCAAAACTTACATTTATATAACAAAAATAGTGATATTCACTCTGTGAATACAAGAAATAAACACAAATTGGTAGGTCGATATCATAGGCTTCATAAAACTCATAACTCATTCATGGGACTAGGTGTTAAATTTTTCAATAAAATCCCAGTCAGCATATCGAGTCTACCAGTAAATAAATTTAAGAATGTAGTCAAGAGACATCTTATACAAAGAGCTTACTATTCAATCGATGATTATTTAACTGATAAAGATAAATGGATGTAGTTCGTTGCTCCCTATTAATGTATTGGGTTGTATAGTTTATTGCATTTT
Source organism: Herminia tarsipennalis (assembly GCA_945859575.2). Lineage (NCBI taxonomy): Eukaryota > Metazoa > Arthropoda > Insecta > Lepidoptera > Erebidae > Herminia > Herminia tarsipennalis. Next base: position 28,309,535 of record OX243839.2, on the reverse strand, counting down.
ACTAGGTGAATATTGTTGTCACAGTTTGATAATGTTACTTAGGTACTAGTTAAGAAAACGATTTACTTTTGTAAGTAAAGATTCTGCGTGATAAATTACGGCCATTCTTTTCTTTCCTTTGAAAAACATGTATACTTATTCATTAAGTAGCAGTAAATTGGCCAATATTTAAGCACATAAAGTTTTTACATCGTAAGTGGATGCTCCTACTATGTTGTGCCCATTGAGGCTGATGTATCCGATCTCGTGTACTCTTCTAATATTAATGACCTCTTTTTTTGCATCAGTCCTCTAATATATGGTGTATAATATAATGGTGGCAGCACCTTACCTGCATATACAGTTTATAAACAGAGAAACATTGTAAACATTGGCAATTTGAAAAGAGTGGCCACGAGTTTTTATTGCCTGTTCTTTTCTCGGGCTTTACCTATTGTTTGCGAACAGGCATTACCAGTAAATGTAGAATCAACTTTTCACAAGTGTAGTATTTTACTTCCTAAGTGAATAAATGATTTTTATTATTATTATTATTATTATTAATAGAGCTGATAGTGAACTATCATGTGAACTCCTCAACAATTAACGGCCCTGCATCGGGGCATGCAATATTTTGTAAAGGGATTTGAGCAGTTGACAAAAGCCTATTGTTACTAAATACAAGGCAACTAAAAAGCAAGTAGTATTTATTAATAAAGTACATACATGGTTAAATTTCAAGGACTTGGTTAAATAGTGAAAACGATAGTGACGTTAATGAGAGCCATGATGAAAGAGACAAACATACATACATACATATCAACCCATATGATGGCCCACTGCTGGGCACGGGTCTCCCCTGTAGAACCTACTGGTATGTAGATCCTGGGGGTAATTGCCATAATCGCCACGCTTGGCGAGCGGGTTGGCGATCGCATCGAAAGAGACAAACGAATTGGGATAATAAAAAAAAACTTTTTTAAAAAAGCAATATTACCGACTGCAAAAATAAATACAAGGCAAAAGTTTTTTAACTGTTTGTCTTGACGTTCCAAAAGTTTGTCAAATAGCCAGTCAAATGGCTATGAAGAAGAAAATAAGAAAACAATTGAGAGGATTGAAATATAATTATGTCATAATTCATACAAACTTCTAAATCTGCTTCTCATACAAAATCTCAAAATTTTAGATGAGTAAGTAGAAAATGTAACACAAATATACACTTTGGCATTCACCAGCACAAAGTGCATATTCGTGTCTGGCTTTATATGAAACATAAAGCTAAAGACGTATAAAATATGAAACATGTTTAAAGCATAACTTAAATTTGAAAAGATAAATTATTATAAATATAATTTGTAATGAAAAGTGTTGGAGACGGCAATGACGCTAAACGGCTGAACCGAACTTTATGAAATATGGCAAGGATAGTATTATGTTTATCGATTTCACCTTGCGGCTACACCTACGTTGGATAACAATCCAACATAGGTGTAGCCGCGGGTGAAATCGAGTTTCTCTACGCATGTTTTATATTTAAATAACATAATATGTAAACACAGTAATAATAATAATAATTTATTTCTAAAAGTAAAGGTACAAAAACCTTCTCATTAAGTTCGTTTATATAAATAACAAACAGGGCAGTTGAGTATTTGCCTGAACTAGGTTGAAACCTGTGATATAGACTAGAAAGTGAAAAAAAAAAACTATCCGAAACAAAAAGTAAATTACTTACTAAAAATAAGATACTAGAAAATACTGACAAATAAATTAATATTTTTAAAAGTGACTAATTGATTTGCGCAACTTTCCTAAATTTTCAATTTCAATTTTCCTAGTTTTTGTTTTTATGGACGCTCCCTGTCACGATAAAAACTTTAATATGTCTTTCTCTCGCGATATCTCATCAAAAGGAGGAAATTTGCCAAAATTAACTCATGTAATTTATGAAAGCTCTCTTATCGCAATAAGTATATCTTATCGCTATAAATCAAAAAGGGTAGTTTTTATCGCGATAAGGGGGCTATCGTGATAAAAAGTACCCTATGTCCTTCTCTCGCGATATCTCACCTGAGGGAGGGAGGGAGGGTGTCTGAAATTCGCCAAAATCGCCTCACGTAATTTATAGAAGCTTCCCCGGGTCTTAAACTATTCCCATACCAAAATTTCATCTAAACCATTTAAGTAGTTTAGGCGTGGAAAGGTAACGGAGAGAGAGTTACTTTCACATTTACTATATTAGTATAGATAATTCTTGTACGGGCACGAAAGTGATTCATGTTTCCCGGTAAGTATGTAGTCAATGAAACCAACATTTTTCTCGGTAACTAATCTATATCTCGAATTTAAACCGGTTGGCTCCATGTATTATAAAAAATGCAAAAGGTGATGGGCTGAATGTGATTTCAACCGAATACGAACTTCGGCCGAACATTCGGTGGAAATAAAAAGTTCGACCGAATTTCAGCCGAACTGCTATTATATATATATTTTTACCGACAGTTACTTGACGAATCTTGCTTCCACGCTCTCTTCGATTATTCTTGCGTAGATGTAGACTTAAGAACTAACAAAATTTTTACAGCAATTGTTCAATTTATATTACCACCTCTATTTTATCCTCTCGGGGGTTGATTTTTCAAAAACGCTGAATCATGTTAAACCAATTTCATCATCATCAACAGCCCTTTACAGTCCACTGCTGGACATGGGCCTCTCTCAATTAATATTTGAGAGGATTTGGCCTACTATACCACGCTGACCAGACGGGTTGGTATAGGGTTTATTTCGAGTTTTCCATCTCTAAGCAGAAGTTGCACCTGCTCGACTGTTCCCTTAGTCGCTTCTTACGACACCCTCGGGAGGAGAAGGGGTGGAGGTTTGTATTCTAACGCCGCACCCCACACGGCATAAACCAATTTGAATTTTGTAAAAACTTGCAATGCCTATTTTACTCCCTTGAATTGATTTTATGTATCTTTATTTCAAACCAACAAACCTAATACGAAATTCCACACATCTAACTTCAAAACTGACGGAGTTTCATATAAACTTACGACCAGTATTTTAGCCCCTTATGGAAGAAATTTTCAAAAATCTCAAAAACACGTTCAATGATTCCGTTATATAGAAACATAGATACAAACCAAGCTAATAAAAGCCGTGTTAAAAAGAGTTATTTCGTTGTACATATCAGACAATAATGAAACAAATAACTGTTGATCCTTTAAAAGAAACACTTTTCTTACTCCAGCATTTTGAAGAAATCACTACAAAGGTCAGCTCTACCTACTCTTGTATATCAGAAGTAATAACGTTTATGATACTTTCCAAGTATTTGACAAAATATAATAAATTTTACCGAAATCAATCAAATATTCGTTATTCAATAAAGATGCATACGAGCAATACGTTGTAATGAACCCCTAGAACCTTGGAAACCACCTTCATTATATATTTAAGAGGTCAGTTGTTTCGTAAAAAACATAACTAACTTCACTAACCTTGAAACCATTCCAACGCCAACTATATATGTGGCTGTGTGAAATATGCTTCTATAGCGTAAAAGAATTTATAATATAAAAGTAACTAATGTATTAATATTGTGTACAAAAGAATTCAATATGTTGATATAGGCGGAGTAAGGTCGTCTGGATCGCCAATTAGTATCTCAGGGATTCCTTCTTATTTTTGGTATATATTAATGATTTACCATTTTATATTAATAACTTTTGTGACATCATTCTATTGGCTGATGACACTTCTTTAATTTTTAAAATTGATCGTAAACTAGAAAATTTTGAGAAAATAAATAGAACACTCGCACTAGTTCAAGATTGGTTTACAACGAACAACCTACTTCTAAATCCCAAAAAAAATTAAATGTATTAAGTTTAGTTTGCCAAATGTGAAAAGTACTAATACGAGTATAATTTTTTATAATGAAGTGATTAGTTTTGTCGACTCAACAGTTTTTTTTTGAAAACACATTAGACAGTAGGTTACAGTGGGGCACCCAAATATCATGTCTCGCAGGAAAACTCAGTTCTAGCGTATTTTTATTCAACAAATATTATAAATAATAATGATACAGTTGCATCACAATATATATATATATATATATATATAACGTTTCATATATATATATACATATATATATATATATGCATATATATATATATATATATATGCAAACGTTATATTTGTAAAACAAAACTTACATTTATATAACAAAAATAGTGATATTCACTTTGTGAATACAAGAAATAAGTACAAGTTGGTAGGTCAATACCTTAGGCTTCATAAAACTCATAACTCATTCATGGGACTAAGTGTTAAATTTTACAATAAAATCCCAGTCAGCATATCGAGTCTACCAGTAAATAAATTTAAGAATGTAGTCAAAAGACATCTTATACAAAGAGCTTACTATTCAATCGATGATTATTTAACTGATAAAGATAAATGGATGTAGTTCGTTGCTCCCTATTAATGTATTGCGTTGTATAGTTTATTGCATTTTACTAGGTGAATATTGTTGTCACAGTTTGATAACGTTACTTAGGTACTAGTTAAGAAAACGATTTACTTTTGTAAGTAAAGATTCTGCGTGATAAATTACGGCCATTCTTTTCTATCTTTTGAAAAACATGTAAACTTATTCATTAAGAAGCAGTAAATTGGCCAATACTCAAGCACATAAAGTTGTTACATCGTAAGTGGATGCTCCTACTATGTTGTGCCCATTGAGGCTGATGTATCCAATCTCGTGTTCTCTTATAATATTATTGACCTTTTTTTGCACCAGTCCTCTAATATGTTGTATAATATAATGGTGCAGCACCTTACCTGCATATACAGTTTATAAACAGAGAAACATTGTAAACATTGGCAATTTGAAAAGAGTGGCCGCGAGTTTTTATTGCCTGTTCTTTTCTCGGGCTTTACCTATTGTTTGACTAAGTGAATGTAGAATCGACTTTTCACAAGTGTAGTATTTTGCTTCCTAAGTGAAGAAATCATTTTTATTATTATTATTATTACTTATTGATTATTTTGCCATTCAAATTTAACTTTATTTAATCTGATGAGGAAATTGTAATATTGTGTATCCTAATTCTAAATTGTATAATAATTTTAATTTGTAATATTAATTTAAGTTCCTAAACATTTTATGTCTCAATGACTAAATGTTTAAAAAAAACTCATTGTAACAACTGCTGCTCATACAACATTTATCGCAATAAAGAAATCTAAATCCGAATCTGTTAAACCTACATAATCTTCAGTGAAATTTGTATGAAAATTTAGTTGCTTCTCATTTGATTTTTTTTTTTTTTATTTTATTTATTTATTTATTTGTGGATCATAGGTAAGTTACAGATGATATTTGTTACATGGTGTAGTGCACTATGTCCTACCGTTAAGGTATACAAAATTAGCTCTAAGAATGTCAGAATTGAATACACCAAAATTTCAAATTATTTCAATTATTACAATTTCAATAGATTAAATTAATAAATAATAAAAACAAGGTTACAAATTAAACAATATTATATGCTGATATTATTATCCGACAGATAAGCCTTAACAGTGTAGTATGCCTTATTTAGTAAAAGATTAATTACATTATTCTTAAACAAATTTATATCACTATTTTCCAAGATATATTTAGGTAATTTATTATATATTTTTGGTGCCATGCCTAAAAAGTTTTTATCGTATATTGCCTTTTTATGTTGTCTATGTCGAATTTTATAGCTATTCCTTGTACTGTTTAGTGTGTCATATAGGTGAAGATTGTTTTTAACAAACATTACTACTTCATATATATATAGACATGGCAGTGTTAATATACGTAACCTTATAAAGTGAGGTATACAGCTGTCTGTACTTTTTATTCTACATACTGATCTAAGACATCTCTTTTGGGCTTTAAATACAGTCTCAATGTTTGTAGAATTGCCCCAGTATATGATGCCATATCGCATAGTGGATGTGACGTATGCATGATATGCTGTAAGTAGAGTCTCCTGGTTTACTATCTTAGACAAATTGTACAGAGCATATGAGTACTGACTTAGTCTTTTGGTAACATTATCCGTTTGAGTTTTCCATTTCATATCGCTGTCTAATTCGAGCCCTAGAAACCTAGTTGATTTTGCTTCGGAAATAACTCTATCATCATATGTTATCCGTGGTTTTACGTGATTTGTCTTTTGTTCAAATGACATTATTTTAGTTTTGTCTAGGTTTATCCGAAGATTATTTGCCGTTAGCCAATCAACCAATGATTTAAGACAGTTATTAATCTCTCTTTCGAGTGTTACATAATTATTGGAACTAAATAGTACAGTACTGTCGTCTGCAAATAACACCATTGAATGATATGTTACTCTAGGCATATCGTTGATGTAGATTAGAAAAAGTAGTGGTCCCAGTATACTACCTTGAGGTACTCCGTACTTTGTTCGTCTTTGCCTGGAAATGTATGATTTTTCGGTTTTAGATTTAATACAGATCTTGTTGATGGATGTGATTTGTTTCCTATCTGTCAAATATGATTTTAAGAGGCTATGAGCGTTACCTCTAATGCCATATCTTTCTAGCTTATTTAAAAGTCTATTGCGGTCGACATAATCAAAAGCTTTGCTCATGTCCATGAATAGAGCTGCTACAGGTTTTCTATTGTCTATATTGCTAATGATTTTTTCATTTAATTTATAAATTGCCATGTTAATATTTTTGTTTTTTCTAAAGCCGTATTGTTCATTAGCTAAAATATTATTTTCTTCTAAAAATGAGTACATGTTATTATAAATGACTTTTTCCAATATTTTTGAAAATATTGGAAGTAAGGCAATCGGTCTATAATTAACTGGGTCCTCTATGTCACCTTTCTTATGTAAAGGTTTTATTACAGAGAGTTTTAGTCGCTCTGGAAATACGCCCCATTCTATGCATGCGTTAAAAATGTAGCTGAGTATGGGCGCTATGATATATGATACAGATTTGATTATTTTGGTTGTGATACCATCGTATCCACAACTATTTGTATTATTTAAAGAACCAATTATTTTAATAATGTCGTTAGGAATTGTAGGCGTTAAGAATATTGAATTGCAATTTGTGTTAAATGTCATATAATTATTATTACTGTTAAAATTTGATGTGTCAATTTGATCAATAAAGTAGTCATTAAAAACTTGAGCTATGCATTGTGGATTATTTATAAATTCATTACAAATTTTAATTCTATTTATTCCTTCTATCGGCTTATTATTACTTTTATTATTATTTATTATTTGCCATGTGGCTTTGCTCTTGTTCCGAGCATTATTTATAAAATGATTATTTCGTGCCTTTTTTGTTAGATGAATTATGGTTTTCAACCTTTTAGAATATATTTTAAAACTATTTTTATTTTTAGAATTGGGAGTTTTACGAAACTGCCAAAGCATTTGACGTTTGCGCTGGCAACACAATTTAATTCCTTTACTAAGCCAATTTACTTTTTTTTCTGCACTAATTTTTATTCTCATAAGCGGAAAACACATATCATAGTAGCATTTAAAACTGTTATAGAACTTGTTGAATGCTTCATTTGGGTCACTAATGTTGAAAATATCATTAAAGGACAAACTTTGTAAGCATTTTTCAAACTTGGAAGTATTCTCATCGCTATATTTCCGCTTTAATACGTACCAGTACGGAAGGACACTAGACGCCTTAACAGGACATCTTATAATTTGCGCGGTGTGATCTGATACACCCAACTCGGTAATTACACATTTACTACCCCGAATGTTATGAATAATATTGTCTATGCAGGTGCCACTACATAAACGTGTGGGTTCGCGAACTCCTACTGTCATGTTATAGCTATTCAATATATTTTCAAATTCGAGAGAATTATTACTATTTTTTAATATGTCTATATTGAAATCTCCACATATTATAACCTTCTTTTTACGTACAAGGCATATTTCATTCAAAATACTATCTAAATTGTTAAAGAATGTACTTATCGATTTTTTATCAAGCTTTGGAGGTCTGTATATGCATAGTATAACGATTGAATGAGACTGCAATTCAACTGCACAACATTCTATTAGGTTCGGTATGCACCATTTTTTTACGTCATAAACGTGGCTCTTATGACATTTTTTTAATAGTATACATGAACCTCCATGTCTTTCGTTCCTGGAATAATATGTAGAGAGTGTATAATTTGGTATGTATAGATGTTGATGATCATCATTTTTCATGTTTGTTTCTGTGATACATAAAACATCCATAGAGTTTCCTTCGTGTACGTAATTATTTAAATGTAAGCTTAGAATGTCCGATTTATTAATCAAGCCGTTTATATTTTGGTGCAAAATAGATATATGTTTATACACGAAAAAGAGAATGATTATTAGTTGTATCAATATCTGTTTTAGTTACTGAATCATTTATTAATACTTCGGATTTATTACTAATAAGGGGGAAATAGTTTAATATAGATTTTTGAAACATTTTAGTCTTAGGTGTAGCTATTTTGGGATATTTACCCTTTTTATTAATAAGTACTCTATTTGTTAGAAAATTTTGGCTGTAAGTCAGATAGTCAATTTCAGTATTTAGTTTAAAGCTAAGTTGTTTCAAATAGTATCTGTTGTTTTGTCTAGGATAGTAAATACAGTTAAAGTTTGTATGACAGATAAATTTACAGTTTGAAAAGTTTTGAGTTATCAGTTTAAGACCTTGATTTAGAACATGCTCGTTAAGGTATCGATTACTTTGCACACTGAGGAGAAAAACTTGTTGACAATTTTTTAGCTTATCTAACAAAATACATATATCTTTGTGTAATGTAGAAGGATTTTGGTCATGCATCCCAATAGAAATTATAACTATATCTTGTTGCGTGAGCGTGTTAAACATATCCGAGTGGCCATATATAACTTGAGAAGACTCTGCACCTGGTTTAACCATAGCTGAGATTGAATAACGGTTGTTCCATTTATTCCTTCTAGTTTTAGTCAGTGATAATCCTAGGCCACTTACTTGTTCATCACCTAATATAAAAATCCTAGCTTTTGTGTCAGTCTGAGATGTTGCTGTTTTTTTTTTGGTAGGCGTCAATCGATTCTCCTTTAAAGTTTGATTGCCCGCATCGGATGAATTATTTTGTGTGTCATTTTCGGAACTGGCTTCTGCTGTTTTATAGGTTATATTATTTGTTAATTGAGTGGTTACATTTTTCTTACAGTTTGTGTCTTTATTGTCATTGTCCTCTATTTCCAGATTTAAAGTTCTTCTCCAGTTTTTCTTGTTTTTTCTTTTACTTTGCGGAGTACCCTTACATATAGTTTTTAAGTAAGTAATACGTTTCTCTTGTTCTTGATTATTTCTTTCTAATGCACTATTTTCTAGTAGAAGTTCTTCAATCTGTTGATGAGCACTGTCTAGTTGACCATGAAGACTTTTTATTTCTTCCTTAAAAGTGCGTATAAGTTCATCGTAGTCTAAGTTTTGAATCGGTAAACTATCTGCTATTGAGTCTTCCGATGACGTTGGACTAGATAGGCATAAACTATTCAATGACGATGTCTTTTTGTTCTTTTTTCGTATTGTAATGTTCTCAGAACTCATGTTGAGTAATTAATTAATTATTTATTTTTTAATACCAAAGCTACCAAAATATTCTACTGTAAAATTATTTTTTTTTTACTCTGGTATCATTTGCGCCCTCTGGTGCTAAGTAGAGAAGTTATTTTAGTTTTACTTTTCGCCACACCTATTGCCAAAGTGGAGCTTGTCGTCTGATCGTTATTTTTTGTACTGGTATCATTTGCGCCGCCTGGTGCCAAGTAGGATAACTATTGATTTATCTATTCGCCGTTTCTATGCCCGAAGTGGAGCTAGTTGTACGGAATGACATTTAGATTTTCAAAATATATCCGTTTTGTTTCGTATTTTTGTTTATTTCGTTTTAGTATTAGTAAAATACGCACACACTTTGTATTTAAATAGATTATTATCATTGAAGCGTTTTATTGTTATTTGAAACACGGCACTATTCGTTTTCAAATGTTATTGCGGCTAATAGTAACACATATCTATTATTGTTTAAGGTTTACTTGCACTTGCTGTAAGTTCTCACAAACATTTTCACTTATAGATAGTCATTGTAACATGTGATTGCACCACTTTTTATTTCACTTTCATTAGATTTATATCAATTTTAATTTTAAAATACGTAGTGACAATGTAAACAGTACTGGGGTTGCCAGATTTTACCAGCTGTTACTCGATTTGATCAGCTGTTACTCGTAAACTTGTACATCACACTTATTTTTACTACCGTGATTTTTTACATATACCCATCATCAACCATTTAGCTGGCAGGGGGAGGGGACACTTGACTGTAACAAAAATTTGCACATCAAAGCTTAATTTTTCACAAACGGATCTCTAAATCTAAAAATGGTCTTCAAACCACGATTTTAAAAGACCTGTCTAATGATACCCCACACGATGGGTAAGAGTTAGGGTGAAAAAAAAATCACTTTACATATAGGGGAGGGTACCTCCCCTAAAAAAATGTTTTTCAAGACTTTATTCTTTCACTTTGTCGGCGTTAGTAATATGTGTATCTATACAAAATTACAGCCTTCTAGCACTAACAGTCTCTGAGCTAAACTGCGGACGGATGGACGGACAAACCTGTTTGAGAACGTAGATCTTGAGGTGGAATCAGATGTGCAGACCATATCTTTTCGTGTCTTGTTAGTTATGTAAATACTAAAGGTCTTGAAAACTTGTCCTGACTGACTGACTGTCTGTTTCATCAACGCAGAGCTTAAGCTGCTAGGGTTACAAACCTAAAATTTTGGGAGTTGATAAAAATTGGTGCCATGAAATAATAGTCTTTATGTTTTATTCGGCACCAACTTCAAAATGTTTAATTTTTTTTTTGTAATTCTAGGTACCTATATTATTTTTTGCTTTATTAAAATATATATATTACGGGTCTTAATCGCGTGAATAATTTAAGGTAAAATACCTTGTTTATTGCCCGACGTTTCGACCGTATTCACGCGATTAAGACCCGTAATATATATATTTTAATAATGTGTACAAATCGCGAAAGTTTATCAACATTTATTTTTTGCTTTTTAGTTGCCTTGAATTTATTTTTGAAGTCGGTAATATTTTTTTGTAAAAAAGTTTTTATTTCTCACTATTTAGTGGGTTGGTTTGTAATTCACTCAAATTTCAATGCTTATGTCAATTGCTCAAATCCTTTTACAAAATATTGCTTGCCCCAATGCAGGGCCGTTAATTGTTGAGGAGTTAACTATCAGCTCTATTACAATGTGTAATAGTAGTTTGATGAGAATAAAATGCAACTCAGCACCAAATTACAGTAACTAAATCGCAAACTGTGAAATATTAAATAGGTCCATTGTGGTCGTCATTTGTGGTCTTCATCTTCAGTTCCACTTCAGCAATGAGTGCTTTTTAAGAGTAAATGCACGAATCACTATGAAATATACCTAAATCAACATAGGTTTCATGCATCATCAGATCAGATCTGACAATGGGACCAACTTGGAAGTATACCCTTTCAAACACAAAAATATTTTTTCAAATCGGTCCAGCCGTCATTGCGTAATCGGTGAACAAACATACAAAAAAAAAACATACAGTCGAATTGAGAACCTCCTCCTTTTTGAAGTCGGTTGAAATTAAAGTAGGTAGGTACACAAAAATTTGCTTATTTTATATTTATTATTATGTATTTTATTATTTACTATACATTTACAATACCATTACAGGATTCCCTATGCGGTGTTATAAGCTAGCGATACGTCGCGCCGGCGCCGTACGCTCAACCACGTATATCCTACCATACCGAGTACGAACAAGCTTGGGTACATCATTGGGTACACAGGGTATACTCCGTTTTGTTTCAATTACAAGAATCGAGTAAATTTATTCTGATACTCTGTGTCTGGGTGTTATTTATCTATAATATGTATTTTTTTAGAAATATTTAAGTATGTTTATCAGTTGTCTGGTTTCCATAGTACAAGCTCTGCTTAGTTTGGGAACAGATAGCGTTGTGTGAGTTGTCCCAAGATATTATTATTATTATTATTATTACTCCGCACTTCGTAACGTTAAAATGTAGTTTAATAGTGTTGCTCCACAGCACCACCCGGTCAATGTCATCCTGCAACCGCTTCATATCTGACGCTTCTTGGAACTTCAGGTCATCTGCAAAGAGTAGACACTCGGCATGTATGACGACGGCTGGCAGATCATTAATAATGAGATTTTATTCTAGGGGGCCCAAATTTGACTCCTGACTAATGCCTGAAAAAGTTAAATATGGTCGCGATTGGCAACCCGCATAATCGACATACTGTCGGTGCTCGCCATGTTTTTGCTATATTATGGTGCTTGCATGTATAATTTAGAAGACGGATTGTGTAGTTTATAGTTATTATTCAGATGCCTTTTAGACGTATATGGTTATTTTTTTTATTTTTTTTTTACTACTACTATTATTGATTATGCATATTATTATTAATTTATTATGATTATAATTATTTTTCAAAAATAAAGCGTCATTATATATTACTCGTAGATATCTTTTTAAGATGTATTCTTTATGCTTTCATTTGTATATATTTTTCGATTCCTTTATTTCGTTTGGTAACTTGTTGTATAGTTGTACTCCTTCGTATAGTATACTTTTCTTTCCATATTTCTGTTATTGGTGGACGCAATAGTAACTTGTTTTTGTTTCGTTAGTTACGTGTGTATGTCTTTTTTGTTAGAGTAATATTTTTGTTTATATTAAGTTATTTAATATTTTGCTAACTAGCACCTAGCACTATGCACCTTTTTTAATTTAACGGTTGTTTAATTATTGTTTTTAAACTTTCGCGATTTTTATACATATTAGATATATTTCGGGACTTAATATAGTTGTTGGGTAAGTGTTAGGAAGTCATAATTAAACAATCGATTTATTAATTTATTTTGTGTTGTTTGCAGATATTTGATGTTAGTCTTACAGGGTGAGCCCCAAAACTTGGTCAAATATTCCAAGTGAGGTTTTACTAGCGAGTTGTAGATAGACGATTTTATTTTTGAAGGTAGACAGTTTTCCATTCTGCTCAGTTTGTGTTATCGATAATATTACTGGGATATTTGATATTGCTAGTGCTTAGTATATTAAGACAGTATTATACATATTTTAAACTTTAAATTTGGGTCATCTTTTTTTTTAAAGATATATAGCAATGTGGAATTGAGTCCTACATTACTAGCAATCTTGTTAACCCTTCCAACTAAGCACAAAGACTTGTGTTAGGAGTGGGTTCAAGTCGGTGGTTTAACGGATATGATTCGAACCTCGCGATTGCGAGACCGATGCCTTAGCCATTAGGCTACCGCCGCTTTAAATCGCCGTTGCATCGTCTGTGGTATGACTGTCTCATGGAAAAGCGGATGTATTTGTCTTTTCAGCGTTCAATGTTAGTTAATTACGGCAAAGACAATTATTTATACACTAGCTGTCCCACGCAACTTCGTCTGCGTAAATTTCCCCCGTTTTTGCAACGTTTCTCATTGCTGCTCCGCTCCTATTGCCCGTAGCGTGATGTTATATAGCTTATAGCCTTCCTTGATAAATGGGCTATCCAACAATGAAATATTTTTTCAATTCGGACCCGTGGGTCCTTAGATTACCGCGTTCAAACAAACAAACAAACTCTTCAGCTTTATAATATTAGTATAGACTAGCTGTCCCGCGCAACTTCGTATGCGTAAATTTTCCCCGTTTTTGCAACATTTCTCGTCGCTGCTCCGCTCCTATTAGTCGTAGCGCGATGTTATATAGCCTATAGCCTTCCTCGATAAATGGGCTATCCAACAAGAAAAGAATTTTTCAAATCGGATTAGTAGTTCCTGAGATTAGCGCGTTTAAACAAACAAACAAACAAACTCTTCCGCTTTATAATATTAGTATAGATATATAATGACAAATGAGTCGTTTTTGGTTTTAGCTGCAAATATTGTAGCTGTATCGTCAGCATAAGATATTGTTTTGCTATGACCTATATTGATTCAGTTATTTATGTAAATAAGGAATAACGTAGGTCCTTAAATACTACCCTGAGGTATACTAAAACTGGAAGATTTTTGATCTTCACTAGTAATGTTATATTTTTTTTGGATTGGTGTCTTTGATTTAAATAGTCTGCCAAAAGTTTTAGTTGTGTCTCGTTTATGCCCAGAGACTACAATTTGGTTTGGAGAATGCTGAAAAACAAAAGCTTTAGCAAGGTCAATGAAAATTCCCAAGTCTTGGTTCCCTTTGCTAAGTTCTTGTAAAATATAGTCTGGTAAAGTATGAGTCGCGTCGGCTGTAGACAGTTTAGCTCTAAAACCATACTGTGTTGGGGATAGGAACTGATTGTTGTCTAGGTAATTGATTAATCTAATGTATAATTTTTTCTAGTATTTTTGATATCAAGGGAAGTAGAGAGATCGGCCGGTAATTGGATACAAGTTTTTTTTTCGGATTAAAAGATAGAAATAACAATAACCTTTTTTAGGCGTTAAAAAGTTTAAGGATTTTATTGCTAATATTGTCCGAGCCAATAGCATTTAAATGTAATCGTATGTTGTTTGTTAACCGTGTATTGGCTATGCTTACCACATTTGGTAAGCGCAAATATTATCAGATCTTATTAATCAGGTATAATTCATTTTGACACAAAAATAAAACAAGAAAAGAACAAAGAAAACTATACTAGTTTACACTTGTATAATATAACTTGCACACATTTAAAAAAAATAACAATATTTATTGGCCTTTGAGTAAAATGATTAACCTCGTAGCGACACAAAACTGGTGACAAACTTTCTGGTCCAGAGCTTTCTAGCTCTGTACAACAGTAACCAGTTTTGTTACGCTACGAGGCTACGTGGAGCACAGAATCGTAGTAACTTGTAGCTCTCGTAGCGTTCACGTTGACGATCATGACACTAAGGTATGTGAGTCATCAACTTAATCTATATAGAAGTACTTATTGACGCACAAACCTCACTTGACAGAAAGCTGGAAACAGATTATTTTAGATATATTTTCCTAAGTTTTTCGCAAGACACAGTATTCTTTTATTCACGAGTGCACCGATAAAGTTTCTGTTTGTAACATAAGATACAATAAAGTGTTCACAAATAAATGTAACACGAAACTTAGTTGTGAACTGTGACTGCACTCCTTTTATTAAAGTGAGTTGAGCACGAAGCGACGAAGCCGAAGGCTCTGGCGGTCGTTTCCGCTCGCTTCCATTAGCCAGCGCCGGATATTGGAGGCGATACGTGACCCGCCCCTGAGACCTCCACTACTGCAACACACCACCGAGCGTTATAGCGCTCTGAGCGTTGTCAGCGCTGAGTACTGAGCGGTATAAAAGCAGCAAAATATCTAATGTTTGCGGTGAAGTGGTTATAGTACGGAATATTGATGCTTATGGACAGCGTTTGTTTAAACTACGTGGCTGGCTATCTATAAAGTAACCGATATTAATTTATACATTATATGTATAAGGTTTAATCTTAATAAAAACAATTTTAAACATTTGATAATTTAGTTCATATTTCGTCTTATGTAGCTGTGTCTTTGGCGGTGTAGCTGGGAGATGATTTAAACGATGAATAATTGAATTGATCACTGGTTGTTTATTTTTACTTTTACTAATAAACAAATAACATTGTACTATATGACTGTACGACTCTGTCGCTGTTTCAATAAAATAACTGCTCACATAGACAGACGTGTACCTAATGCAAGTTTACGCACTATGAAAGAGCTTACTATGATTATAGCAGTACCTACGAGTGTTTTGTTAAATGATATATATGGCAGGAGCACCAGTGCACTAGCTGGGCCATCTTTACTCCATAGACAGACTGATTTGTTGACGATCTTTGTGAGCTTTGCCTCCTTATGTGTATTCTACCGCTTGTTTAAGTGGATGTGTTCCAAGAATGCCTTCAGCAATTATTCAAGATGATGTCTACACCCTCCTTCTACCTTCGCACCGCCGCCATCGACAGGGAGTTCTTTGCTACTTTTGAAGTCTATATGGTCTCGCACCGTGCGGTTTCAGAGACACTTCCTCCCACGAACCCTTCGGTTGTGGAATAAGCTCCCTGGCGAGGTTTTCCCTATGGACTACAGTATGGGGTTCTTCAAGAGGGGAGTAAATAGATTTGTAAAGGAGCGGCAAGCCGCTTAACGTTAGGTGGGCCGTATGCCGGTTTGGCACCGTCGTCGTAGTAAAAAAAAAACATACACACACAAAGTACTTCCAGTCCTATATGAGTATCTTTAAATCAACAAAACAAAGTATGCAACAGTTTGCGAACAGTGATCTAAAACTATTAGAAGCTTGCAGCAAGATCGAGTTCGAGAAACTTACATAAAATTACGGATTTGTCATTAAAAAGTTACGGTTGAAGATATTTAGTTCTTTTTTAGTGTAATTAAAAAAATATATTTTTAAAAATATGTAAACAAACATCACGTTCCCACGACGTGTCACACGATGTTTGCAAAACAAACTCCACTTACTCCACAGACACTAACAAAATGTCCGCTTAAATTTTGGTTTTGGTTAATACTAATGGACTTCCCTCAATGTTTGCTCTTCCCATCTAATGGGAGCTAATGAAGGTACTGAAATAGCGGCCAGCTAACACAACATAAACATGACATAAATTATTTTCAACCGTAAACTGATTTATCTAAAGTTGAAAGTCACTTGTGGAGGGGTCGTATTCTACACAAAACCTAGCCTCATTTCATTTTTTCCAACTCAGCACGTGATCTTTGTTTGACGAACTTGAGTAATGCTACTGTGTCACTAGATGGCATTATTATCAACGTAACAAAGGCTCTGACCCAATCCGCATCAGCCTTTGAGGAACACTTCGATATCTGTACTGTAATGATTGTGATACATAAAGCGACGCTTCATTTAGGCCAACATTGTATAAAGAAGTACTAGAGTGCTATTGTTACACATTATACCTCTGTATTTTGATGTCAGTTATCTGCTGTCTGTAGTGTGTAAGAGTAAGTAAGTATAAGACTATAATGTAATTAATTATAAGCCAATAAGTTTACAAACAAAACCACATCAATGTATAAAAGACAACAAATTTAAGATTCAAACCGGGAGTAGAAGCATCTGCACAACATTTTAGATTGCTGCCAGCTGAACTAAACTATACACTAAAGTGAATACCCTTTTTTATTTTCAAAGTTTACGCCCTTTGATGATATGTAAACACACCAACTATGATGTACTAATTTTTACAGTGATTTTGTACAATATAACGTGTTTTTTATTATTTAAATAATACGTTTTTATTATGCGTAGGTCAAAATAACCTAAGAAACAAAAATAAATTGCTAAACGAAATTAACATATTGTTAAAGGATTATATAATTTAATACAAAGTGTAGAGGAAGCCTCCTCTATTGTTCAAAACTCGTCGGCACCGATTATTCGTAGAATCGATGAGTTTTATAATGTTATCCTGCGGCAATCGCTCCCAATGAGATTTTAGCAAATCCTTTAACTGTTAGGTTGTTGTCACTCAAGTCTTCTTAAACACGTGCCTGGAGCATATCTCATGCATGTTGGGGTTGAGGTTTGGCTATTGTGCAGGCCAGGTCAACACCCGGATGTTCTTAATGGCCAGGTACTCCCTAGTCCGCAAAGCTGCATGCGAACGCGCATTGCCATGCATTAACGTGAAATCGGAGCCAAGGGTTAGTGAAAACGGCTGATTTTTCCCGGTTGTAACATTCCCACAGCTCTTTGAATTTTATATGTGGCCAAATTACGTCACTCCATCACTTATAGAATGTCTTGCAATTCAATTTTGATAAAAAATCAGGTTAAACCAAATTTTTATTATCAAAGAAAACACAACGAAATTCGTATAAATGCATTCGTTTTAATTTTATGAAAAGAAACAATCGTTTTTTTTTCTACCCAACCAGTGGGTAATCTGGAACTAAAAAGGTTACAAAACTAACCTACCTTTGGTAAGAAGATATAAAATTTACACACCTATAAGTTTGCACGAAACTCTCAGTGCGCGAGTCCCACTTACACTAGGCCGTTTTTTTTCATAAGTTAGTGCTTTATTAATCATACTTTGTCACAGCTTTTCACCTAATTGATACTTTGAAAATAAGTTTTTTTTACTTAATTACACCTCTTGGCAATATATTAGAAGATTATTTCTTAAATATCTTTATCAATAATTGTATTTGTTACCTGTGCCAAGAGTATTGTATGATAGGAGCCATGTATGATTTTAAGAACTTCGAAACAATGTTGATTTCTTGTTAGATCACACTTCTATTATTAGCAAAACCGTTAACTAACTTGACATACTTTCACATTTTTGTTTTAAACGGGATCCCTGTAATGATTCATATGGAAAGATTTATCTAATATCACAGAAGACAACTTACACAAGGCCATCTGATCCCAAACTGGGGAGAGCCTCAAATATGGCAAACAGACAACTAATAATAATTAAACATAATTACTTACATCATTCTAAGAACAATAATATTTTAGATGAATTACACCTAGTAACAGTAAAAACAATCGTGACGATCACCAAAATATTTATTCTTGATAAGATTCGAACCCACGGCCTCTAGCTTAGCAGTCAGGGTCATTAACCATTAGTCCAACAGGCCAGTCGATTAACTCTCCTATCTTCACACTGTAGAAGTTCTTTTAAAATCGTAGCTGAGTAATTTCAAAGAGTGAGAGGGGAGGGGGATTTTCATGATATGATTGCACACCAAGCAGTTTCATTTGTTTTCATGTTACACCATACTATTTTCAAAAGTTTTTTCAAAAGTGATACAGTTAGCGAAACTTTTTTTAAATTTCTTACTTTGCCCCCCAACAAGTGACCCGATGTTCAAAGTTTAGGCTTCTTATTTTTATTCCTGTAATCTATAGGTGAAGAACTATCTTTGATATTGATTCCAAAATATTGGACTGCGTAGCTTTGGGGATAAGAAGTGAGTGGAATAGTCTATTTTCATGGTTTTTCCTAAAAAACTTTAAAAATAACGATATTTAAATTATAGAAGAAAATATATTTCACATCCTTACAACATGACAGAGCACATACATGAAAGAGCTTATTTTATTTGATAAGTTATAAGACACAGTTTGCGAGACTTTTTTTAACATTTTCTGGTTTACTCCCCAAAAATGGCCCTTAGGTTCAAAAAGCGTCCATGTTTTGGCTCATGAGATAGAGAAATACATATGTGTACTAAATTTGAACTCAATCGGTCCAGTAGATTCGGAGCTAATTAGCTGTCACAGACGGACAGACAGACACACGAGTGATCCTTTAAGGGTTTAATTTTTTCCTTTTGGGGTACGTAACCCTAACAAAGCTATGTTGTTAGTGAGGTCTCGCGCGATCACTCGTGCGGCGTGTTATTGATGGTCGAGGGTGATGGCGCACCATCTGTCATTATCTGCAGACTTCAGACACGTGGAACCATCTGTGGAACAATAATACTATTATATTTATTTAATCAACAGTTGCTCCCCGTGTCAGCACTTCAGTAGACGGTTGACAAAAAATCGATACAAACTTTGACCTCTTTTTTGCCCTTTTCAGGGGTAGAATTCCCAAAAGTCCTTAACTAGCTCCCCCTATCTATAAACTACCTACATATTAAGTGAGTCAGTAAATGAGTGAGTGACCTTCATTTAAAAATCTTATACGAGTAGGTTAATAAAAAAATCTAAAAGTTTTTAATAAAAGACGAAACATTGTATTCAACTTGCCTCCGAATATTCAAATGATACTTAGTTTATCTTCAAAACTTTCTTCAAAATACTTTTTTTCACCTAAAGTAACAATGTCAACATGAGTCTTAAAAAAAACAAATGAGAGTATTGTAGCGGTGGCACAATTGGTGTAAGTACAACACTGCGGGTATCTAGGTAAATGGCTTCAAGTGTTCCAGTATAGCTTACAAAGCTATGTCCTCTGTAATTTACCTTTTTGTAAGTTACATTGTGAGGGTAAATGCAGAAGTATTAGTTACAGTTACGTAAGAACTTAAGACATTATCTTAAAAACATCAAGACAATTCGTTTTAAGATTTTTTGTATTTTTCTCTTTAAATGTTTAGTGGAAAAATCAACCAAGCGCAAGTCCTTCGTTCCGTTCGAACTAAACTTTTCATTTGGTATGTCCCAAAAATTCTCCCGAAGCTTAAAATCGATGTATTTACATTTTGCGTGTCCGTGTTTGTGTTACAGAAATTAATTTAAGTACAAGATTTCATCTTAATCGGTCAGATTGTGACGAAGAAACAAACACGAACAGATAGACAGAAACACGAAGTTTTTTATTCGGAACCCTAATGGTGTGTTAATACGCTTTCGTTCACCGAGACATTCAACGGGCACCAATACGAGCACAAGTGTCTAAATATGCTGCTCGGCTGTTTCTAAATAACATATTTGGTCCGCAGCCCGTCCCAGGCTACTTCTCGGGCTGCTGCACGTGGCTGCGTGTCTCGCGTCTAAATGCACTATAAAAGAAGACACCATTGTTCGCGCGTTTACATTAGTTGGTCAAAATACCACTTAGGTCAATACACTATTTGCGGTTGTCTTGTGAGACTATATAGCTTAAATCTGCATGAAGCTCAAACCTAAAATACTTTAAGAACTAAGATAGTTTGCTACTTAAGTTATTAAAGTATTTCGTTTGAGACAAATAAGTAAAATACTTTAGCTCAGAGCTAAGTTTATATGTTTGGAGGAAATATCCCCGAAATAGTTCCTTTATGTTGCCTTTACATATGCATGTGTAAAAAGGGGTGAATATTTTAAAAGTCGTGCCTAACTTGACTCTCTGGAGTTTAGTCACAGTGAGGAGGTGGCCTCTCGTGAACCACTTTGTCCGCGTTATCGCTCCGTCAGATGAATGCTATCTTGCTCTTTTATGCTGAACCGGGAAATTAACACGCTTTGTGTTTCAGCAAACAATTACACATGCGCGTTGCGCCGCTGACTACATGACACTCTGTTGGTACAACGAATCGGGCACATTTGTGAATTAGATGGGTATGTTTACATAGATAGACACATAGCCAAAAAAAAGTGGCATTATATCCAGATTTGCCACAGTACCTATAATGAGTGGTACAATTTGGCACCCACTCTACTTTAGTTGAAGCCTATTTGCCGCCAGACATAAATAGTGTGCATAGGCTTGACTTCTTCATGTCACTTACATGGTACGCGTTTATCTGCAGGAAGATAAGTTTGTGTACATGTCGAAGGTATGCCTGTTACTTGGTTTTAGGTAATTGGTTTTATTTCACTAAACTAAATTTCAAATCAACCTTATTATACCACTGATATGAACTCACTTCTAACGTAAGTTAGGTAGTATAAAAGGTTGAGGTAATACGATCAAGTGGTTGACATTTGATAGTTTAAAAAATAATCTTTATAAAACTTTTTTAATAAAATTTTATAATAGAAATAATAATCTAAAAATGTTCGTCAGTTTTCAAATACTACCATATACATATAACGCTTGGCAAGCACATATTACCTTTTCAAACTATATATCACACCAGACAGTTGTTGTATACCCATATGTTTTAAATTGTGCTTAACTGTTTGACAACAGAGTTTAAATTTACTCAGACCAATATTCCATGACTATGAGTAGTTGAACTAAAACCTCTGGGATTAATTAAATATAAGAATGGATATACGCACATATTATTGATAAATTACAGAATAGATGGAATATATATATCTGACTTCACTCGCAGCCGTGAAAATAATGTGTTAAATTAAGACAGATATAGGTAGCAGTGTTGGTTCTGTCAAAATATCCTTCTTGCCACCCATGTTTTCTTTGGTTCATCATATTCCCTTTACGCGAATCGAGAAATAGTCATGTAATATTATTAATTCCTATTGTAGGTGTGACCTTTCAAAATAGCCATGCTATCATTCTTGTCTATCAAGAACCAGTCATAAGCTTAGGATATACTAGTATATCCTAAGTCTATGGAAATAGTCAATTAATTTTTTCAGTTATTCTTGTCTATCATCATGAAATAAAAACTTTTTTGCATGTGGTTTATGTCTACTTTCTTAACGTATGCTTATACTTACCTAAAAAAGTATTTTATTTCTAGGTTCCGTCTATTTAATATTTTATCTAAGTAAACCCTTATTATTATTTTGACAACATTGACATGTTGGCGTTATTGTTCTTTGATTCGGTTCAAGCAAAATTGGACTTTAAAGTGACGAACATTTTCATTCCGCGCATCGCGACTGTACACGCGGAATAAACAAACTTGTTGTACCAGCGTCAAGGTTACAAAAAGTAAACAAATCAATTCGGAGCTAATGTATACGTTTCTACAATATAATCTGAGATTCAGATTTTAATGTGTAATGTTTGGAGGTAGACCGGGCTCGTGAACTTAATTGCTGGGGTGACAGCATACGTATACTGTAGATAGGTAGTTATTTAAACTAGTGTTACCAAATATAAAGACTGAAATATGCAACAGAAACAGTTATGTCATGTGTATTAGACTATTTAACCATCTACCTCAAGGTCTAACGGATCTACCACTTATAAAATTTAAAAAACAACTTTGTGCATGACTTATTGAAAATTGTTTCTACTCAGTACACGAATTTTTAAGCTATTAAATATTGTAAACAATGGAATGCATGTATACACAATAATTATAATTTGAATTGACTATCATATTAAGTATCATCTGTTTAACTTTAATATTATCTAATTAAATACTAATTATTATAATGAACTTTAAAATGTAATACTATAATAATGTACTTATTTTTTTTCTCTTTTGCTTGTTTATATAGAATAATAACATTTGCATGCCATAAAATGGTATTATTGAAACAATGTAACATCTCTTGCAACCACATTTTAGAAATTATACGATTTGATTTGATTTGATTTGGGTCCTACTCGCAATGTATACCTGATGCAGCATCACTATTACGGTGATAATGTATAAAGTAAATGTAGCTGCTTTAATCGATAGCAGTGTCAATATTTCTGTAATTTCTAAATTATTACTTAAACGTCAGATTTGTAAAAAGGTTCCCATATATTGTTTAATGCGTGGTATCAGTAGTCATGAAATAGATGCCATTAAGCTACGTATTGGCGGTTGATAATTTTGGAGATATCCGTATACGCGGATCTTTCCGTTTTGGTTTCGAATGCTATTACTACCCTTGGGTTGCAGTTGAAAACTAGCGCTGGATTATGCTGAATTGTGGACCAAATTAGTTTTGTGATACTGGACTGTAATACACGCTTTCCTTAATAATAATAATAATAATAATAATAATAACATGCGATGGACGACGTCTATGAACGAGAACGTCATACGGGCATATTATGCGGCTACAGAGGGGGGAACTAACCTTACTGTGTACCGTGAACGGATGCTGCCTCTGTTCCAGGTGCTTGAGCCGACTGTCAACGTTTCGGCACAACGATTATCGGACCAAGTGCGGGCCATTCAGCGCTGTCATCTGCTGAATGATGCCGCATTTGAGAGACTACGCTAGGAGTACGCCCAGTCTAGCCGCGTGATCCCTGCCTCGGTACAGGTTCCTACAAATATAGTTGACTGTGAAATTAAGGGGCCGAATACCGCGGCTATTGTGGTAAGTACTCAGTGCAATGAGGAGATTAAGGCCGCTTTGGAATTTGCGCTTCGCGAATATCGGTCCTCTACCCCACAATATTAGGACACGCCTGCCTCGGTTACCTATGTATAGACGGAACATTACGCTGGTATGTGCTCTTGATTCGCTATTGCCTACTTACCTAGACAATAGCGAAGACCTCGGCGATACCCACTCAATCATGTATTGTGCAGCTGTTGCGGCATGTCGTATAGCAGGTGTTAAGCTTTTAGCAGAAACCCCAACCGTGGCAACGCAGGATTGAACGCCGTATTGCCGAGGCAAGGGTGCTTATCGGCAAGTTGTCCCGCTTCAGGTCCGGGAACACTTGCCCGAGAGTGATGCGCTCTGTGAAACGGGCATTCTTGGGGACTGACATCAGACCCCAGGAGTATATGTCGCGTGTCACAGAGCGCATCAACTGCCTCAAAGCAAAGAAAAAATCTATGCATGGCAAACCAAATACGCAGGTATAAAAAACGCGTGGACAGGTATAACGTGAACTGCATGTTCAAAAGGGACCAAAGGTGGGTGTATAGAGACTGGCAGCGAACGGATCAAGGTGTGGATGGCGGGCATCTACCAAATGCTGAAGCGACAAGCTCGTTTTGGCGCAACATTTGGGCGATGCCGGTTAGCCATACAGAGGGGGACTGGAAGCGTGACGTTGAACAAGAGTGCAAACTTATTCCGGAAATAGAAGATATTCATATTAACAGCGCAGACGAAGCCAATGCAGTCCTTCCTTTTTATAATTGGAAATCTCCATGACCAGACGGACTGCACAACTTTTGTTTGGCATCACAATTCCAGTCCGCCCTAGAATCTGCGTCGCTGCCAGCCTTAATAACTAATGGAGCGAACTAATTATAACTTGAAGTCGTGTATGAAGCAATGGAAAACGGTTCTTACTTATCCAGGGTGCCGAGGGATCCAAGACAGTGGCGGCGTACCTATAAGGATTGAGCGGGATATATTTCAAGGTGACACTCTGAGTCCCCTTTGGTTCTGCCTAGCACTGAACCCACTTAGTACCTTACTAGAGGGATCAGGGCTAGGTTGCAGGTTGCGACGTGGTGGTCAGGTCATATCCCACCTGCTGTATATAGATGACTTGAAGCTCTTTGCTCCCACCAGCTCACAACGAAGGTAACTAAATCCTTTAGTAATTTGTAGTGAAAAGAAAAGGTAGAATTAAGATAAGACTATATTTACAGAAGAACTTAACAACTAATTAAAAGAGCGTTTATTTGGCCGCCTGAAAAAAGAGCTTAATAGCCTTTTGTCAGGTGGCAACAAGATCCGGGCTTGCATCAGTTTGGTCATGTCGGCATACTCAAGTGGACTCAGACTGAATCATGATCATCTGACGTCATGCGGACTTTTCGATCCAGGGTGTCTACCTGGATCGAAAAGTCCGCATGATGTCATACCGAATGTATCACTCACGTTCATCTGTGATGAGATTGTATATCCCGCGGAAGTGGGGGCCGGGGTTTGTTGAACCTCAAGTCCCTTCATAACCGCGAGATATATAATCTCAGGGAATATTTCCTGCATATGGACGTGGGTGTGCATCGGGATGTCGTCGCGGTGGACACCGGGCTAACCCCGCTCTCCTTGGATAAACGGAACTGGCGCAGGCCTATAGTGCTTGGTGTTAGCGAACACAGGGAGGTATGGCAGAGCAAGGAGCTTCACGGTAGGTTCTTTGGGGCTCTTCATGGGCCCGATGTGGATCTACTGACGTCCGTGGCCTGGCTACGGTTCGGTGACCTCTTTGGAGAAACCGAGGGTTTTGTCTGTGCAATTGCTGACGAAGTTATCATGACGAATAACTACCGGAAATATATCCTGAGGGATGGCATTGTTGACATCTGTAGTGCCTGTCACCAACCCGGTGAGTCCGTCAGACATATCGTTTCCGGCTGTTCAAGTCTTGCTAACGGCGAGTACTTGCACAGACACAATCAAGTAGCCAGGATAATCCACCAGCAACTTGCTCTGACCACCTTGTAGACGCTGAAGTACCGTACTACAGGAACGTTGCTGAGTCAGTTTTCGAGAATAGTCGTATCACGTTGTACTGGGATCGCTCTATTATCACAGACAGGACTGTTGTTGTCAACAAGCCTGATATTGTGTTGATAGACCGATCAGAGCGTCGTGCAATGATCGTCGACGTCACCATCCCCCATGACGAAAATCTCGTGAAACCCGAAAAAGATAAACAAATAAAATATATGGATCTGGCGCACGAATTTGTCGACATGTGGGATGTTGATTCGGCGATCATTGTACCGATAGTAGTCTCCGTTAATGGTTTGATTGCCAAGAGCCTCGACCAACACCTTGAGAGGCTCGCGTTAGACGGTTGGATCAAGGGCTTAATGCAGAAGACAGTACTTTTGGACACGGCTCGCATTGTGAGGAGGTTCCTTTCTCTGGGGCCGTAACCACCGGTAGCTTGGTCCCTGTACCCGATGCCGGTGGGACACTATTTTTTATATTTTAAATATTTTTTTTTATTACACCTTTCTGTTACACCCTGTATATATAAAAAAAAATAAAAAAAAAATTAAAAATTATTTATTCACTTAGGAAGCAAAATACTACATTTGTGAAGAATCAATTTTAGATTTACTTGTAATGCCTGTTTGCAAACAATAGGTAAAGCCTGAGAAAAGAACAGCAATAAAAACTTGTGGCCACTCTTTTCAAATTGCCAATGCTTACAATGTTTCTTTGTTTATAAACTGTATATGCAGGTAAGGTGCTGCCGCCATTATATTAAACACCATAATAAAGGACTGATGCAAAAAAAGAGGTCAAAAATATTAGAAGAGTACACGGAGTACATTGGATATATCAGCCTCAATGGACACAACATAGTAGGAGCATTCACTTACGATGTAAAAACTTTATGTGCTAAAATATTGGCCAATTTACTGCTACTTAATGAGCAAATACACATGTTTTGCAAAAGAAAGGAATGAATGGCCGTAATTTATCACGCATAATATTTACTTACAAAAGTAAATCATTTTCTTAACTAGTACCTAAGTAACATTATCAAACTGTGACAACAATATTCACCTAAGTAAAATACAATAAACTGTACAACAAAATACATTAATAAGGAGCAACGAACTACATGATGATTATTTAACTGATAAAGGTAAATGGACCTTTATCAGTTAAATAATCATCGATTGAATAGTACTCTTTGTATAAGAAGCCTCTTGACTACATTCTTAATTTATTTACTGGTAGACTCGATAAGCTGACTGGGATTTTATTGAAAAATCTAAGGCCTAGTCCCATGAATGAGTTATGAGTTTTATGAATATTGACCTACTAATTTGTGCTTTTTTCTTGTATTCACAGAGTGAATATCACTATTTTTGTTATATAAATGTAAGTTTTGTTTCACAAATATAACGTTTTCATATATATATATGCAATATAGTTAAAAGTTATACAGCTTACGAAGGTAGAAACAGCTTAACTAGTATATTTTGGTTATTTTCACATGGTCATGTCCTACGGCATATTGCTTTGGGGCAAGGCGGGTGATATACAAATTATTTTTATTCTTCAAAAACGTGCAGTGCGTGCGATATATCAACTAGGACCACGAGTTTCCCTAAGAGAAAAGTTTAAAAATATAGGCATTATGACAGCTGCATCACAATATATATATAGATATATATATATATATATTATGATGCGTTCAAAGAGCTGGTTGTGGTTAGTGGTATGTCAGCAAAGAAATCATTGAAGGTTTGTGCTAAGTCTAAATTAGTAACAGTCTTATTGTTAATTAATAATTCAAAGCTTTTATCCCGAGGCTTTGCCCGTCCGCTTTCCGAATTAATAATATTCCAAGTGGCTTTTATTTTATTATTAGATTTTTTATTATTTCTACTAATATGTAAAGCTTTGGCAGATGCACAAGCTTTTTTAAAAGTTTTGAATAGTATCTCACATACTGAAAACAGTTTTGATCAAAATTAAATTGTTTCACACCATAAAACTTGTACAACTCAGCTCTACTTTTGTAAATGCCGGTTGTTGCCCAATCACAAAAGCTAAGTTTAGAATTCTTATAAAACGTTTTTGATTTAAATACATTATTTTATTCACATTTGATTATATTAAACACTGAGGAGTAAAGATGTCTGGATCAGAGTGGCTGAAATCTATACCGGTAATATTAGCAGAAACATTAGAATTGATTTTTTCTAGGCGAACCATACTCATTGGCCTGCATGTGATCTTATTTATTTTGGCCACTGTGTGTGAGGGAAAAGTGACTTTCTGCCCACAGTGATCTGATGTTAAATCACTTAATATTACCTCATTAAAATAACTACAGTTGCAGAATATATTATCTAAAAAGGTCAGGATCCTTCCTGACCTTCACTTATAAGTCTGCCTTAATACTTTTTAAAAGTGAATGCAAAGCCTGCGTTTGTAAGGAAAGCTTGTCCGAACGGTCGGACTAATGGGTCTACATGAAGATGAAGACTTTCGTCATTCCGATGTTCGCAGCGATCTTATTCAACCTCAGAATCACAAAAATATGAAGTTGTCTTATACTGCACTGTACGTGGACCCTGGTCACCCGCAGCCTGGGCACCCTCTCAAAAATTTACTGTCACTTATAAAATATTGTTGAAAAACAAAAACATCACATTGAAACAGACTCAAAATTTGGATCGGAAGCAAAAACTCAAAAAAGTACGAGTACATTTATAATGATCAATTACAGTTTAAAAAAAAAATGCCTAACTGATTAAATCAGGCGTCACATGGCGGAAATACATTTTAAGTAGATTATAAGGGAGGGATCCCACCACCCACCATAATCTGTAAATCACCAGGATTAAAGTAGTAAGGAAATGCCCTTAATACAACAATTGAAATAGATTGACAGACCGCACTCAAAAAGAGAGACCTACAAACAAAAAAAAAAAAATCGCTTCTATGAGGCATCTTTAGGACAGTTTGGCACTGACTGAGCTAAACCGTCCTGAAAAATATAAAATTTTGATTGTTTTAAATAAAAAAACAAAATGAGGTTAAGCGGCAGTTCCAAGCGTAAAGCTCATGAAAAGAATCTGCCAAGAAACTCGTTCACTTTTAAAATCATCAAGGTTTTCTTTGCAAATATATTTTTTTCTAAACAAACTGGTGCATTTAGTGAGTGTAATCGTTTATAAATTAAGGATAACTAAATAATAATACTATAAGTAACTCTAAAATAAGTAAACATAAACGTATTCAGCAAACACAATGTGTTTGCGTTTCTATTCCAGGGTACGATGTGGTTGACGGGTTCGTTTCAACAGGGAATTTAGCATTTTTGGATTCTGTTTCATCGATAGCTTTGATTCTAAATCTAAAGTAGCATTGCGCAGGAATCGTTAATTCTGACTGTAGACGTTAGGGCTGTCTCTAAAACTGTCAGTTAATCGGCGTATGCATTTTTTAAATTGTGGATAACATTTTTATTTTGAAGGAAGACCGTGAACTTGAGTGTAATTGTTTCAGGACACCTATTTCTCGGGTCAGCTTACTAATTGAAGTTTTAAGTTATATATTCTCAAAATTATCTACATCGTTCTGTTTGCTATTTAAGCTGTTCCATTTCTTGTTTCATTTCCATCTCTACTGCGAAGTTGTTTGATTCTAAAGAGTCCACAGAGCTTCATATTGTAATATTGTTCGTTGACTTACGCTTCCTCAGTATGACATTTTTATTCATGCTTATTCCATCCATGATGATGAATTATGGCTGTAGACTGTTGTTTTAAATGCCGGTCTAGGCAACACTTGTTACTGACAGTAATTTATAATCCTTATCTGGGTAACATCATTACATAGACAGTAATTATTAATTCTTATTCTGGTAACACTAGTAAATAGTCAGTAGTTTTTAATTCATATCCTGGTAACACTTTAAAGTTTTAATTCCTTGTTCTTGTATGACGTGTAATACGAGGTTATAATGTAATGCTTAATATGTTTCGAAACCGGTACTAGCGCCTGGAACGCCTATTGCATTTTAATTAGTGAGGCGGCCTATTTAAAACTCGTAAAAATAAACGACCAGGATGAAAGGTATATAATAACATCAAAACTACAATATTATGCACTAAAAACCTGCACTGTCAAAAAGAAAAAAACTTCAGTGCCAATATCCTGTGTTCATCAAATAATTCACTGTTTATATTGTCATATATTCACCACCACTTACTTCGTATATCTTGTTAATTGAAGATATTAGTACCGGAATGACCGAGCTTCGTTGGGTATTTTTTTTTAAACAACCATTTCCAAAAACTAAACCTAGCTTGATTCATCGCCCCCGAAACCCCCTGCATACTAAATTTCATGAAAATCGCTAGAGCTGGTTTAAGATTTAAAGTTACTAGCAGTTCCACATTATTATTATATACTAGCTGTGCCCGCTACTTTGTTCACGTTTAAATTAAGGTAGTTTATGTTACAATATAACTCCTGTGTAAAACATATTGGAAACATGCTCTGTCCAGCAAAAATTAAGGGCGGCAAAGTTGATGGCGCCAGACGGTTAGAAGAAAAATTATAAAAATTACCATGTTTAGCACCTCGAAAGTATTTTACATCACACCAATTGATATTGCGAGTAGGTACCTACTTGGGCGGTTTTGGGTTAAATGATGTGACGAATTTGATCTTGCGCTCCACCCTAAATCTGACCGGCACTGTATACCAGGGATATTACGGAGCTTCGACTCCAACTCTGAAAGGACAAAACTTTCGATTGATTTTACACTTCCGACTTTGACTGCGGCTCTGACACTTTTATACTTTTTGAATTATACTTAAACTATCATGCATATTAAACGTTGACATATGACAATTTAATAACCAATGTAAAATTTATTAGTAAAGATTTATTACAATTTATTAGATATATTTCGGGACTTAATCGCGTGAATTAACATAAATAAAACTTTATTAAACATAAATAAAACTAAATATATGACCTTTTCCCATAGACCATACAATCAGCCGTCTGCATTTGACATTGTGGTACATGTCTGCGGCACAACCCCCCACTTAAATTGTAACTGTGTGGCACTTTCACGAACAAAAGAAATTAAATATTTAGGCGTCATTATAGACAATACGTTTACTTGGCATAGTCACATTATGAACCTAGTGGGACGTATACGAAAACTAATTCCAATTTTCCGGAAACTGTCCCGCTGTACCGATCACGAAACCGTTAAAATGGTATACTCAGCTCTAGTACAGTCGTTACTACTGCACTTCGTCATGGGGCGGAACCGACGCAACTTCAATCCTGCGTCTGGAGCGAGCTCAAAGAGCCATCTTAAAAGTCATGACTCGAAAGCCGCGTCGATATTCCACTGCTTTGCTGTATGGTGAATGTAAGATCCTGACAATTAGACAGCTCTACGTACTTCGTACCATATTAAAAAAAAACATACTACCGTGATTTTCCATCAGAAGAAAGAAACTAGAAGACTAACAGTCTGCAATTTAGAACCACACCGATCTGCACTCGCTAGGCGACAATTTTATGTTACTGCCCCCCGTCTTTACAACAAGGTCAACACTCTCATACGTATCTACTCACTCCCACTCAAACGTTGCAAAAACGCTCAGGAATGGCTGCTCACTCTTAATCACGCAGACACAGAACCTCAAATAGATACCAATAATATAAACCAAGTGCAACTATTCGAATACTCGCCACAACTTCTCACTTACACCACGCAACCATCTGTCCATAACATTGCACTACGCTCCGCGCCGCCTCTCCACTATAATACACGCATTCTCTCACAAACACAAACACAAACACACACACACGCACACACACACTCACGCATATACACTCGCTCAATCACTACACACTAAGCGACAACTCCGCTTAGTTCAACATTTCTTTACCTACCCCACCCACAGTAAAATCGCATAATTTTGGTTTTTATTTTTTTATTTGCTTTTATAAATATTTATTATTAATTTAATTAACTATTTGCTTTATATTCATTCTAATTTTATTAATTATTTGGTCCTATATTTATATTAATTTTAATATAATTAGAATTTACTTTTATATTTCTTTCAATTTAATTATTCATTTTGTTTATTACTTTTGCCTAAATTTTTAATGTAATTAGTTGAATTAGTGGAGAAGCAACTGACTCCTGTAACACAGTTATATAACTAGCACAGGAGTCAGAGCCTCAAATATTATTGTAATTAGGATTTTTTTCTTTTTCTTTGGTGCCAATAAAGATTATTATTATTATAATTATTAATTATTTATCTTATATGTATAAAAATCGCGAAAGTTTAAAAACAATAATTTATTACAATGTCGTTCTTTTGAATAGCGCTGTAGTAATCAACAACATAATTGCACCACGCATGTTATCCTCGACATCTCTATTAGCAGTGATCTATTAATAGAGTGATTTGGGAACTTAATCCAAAACTTTACTAATTAAATTGTGAATGCGGGAGCGAAGAGGCAAACTTCTCTGCGGCAAACAAACTTTTCTGATAGCGTTGTGTTCGATAGTTTAATAATACAAAGAGAGTCACATTCTTCACTGACAATAAAGGGAATCAGGAGACTTTCGTACGTGAACATGATTATTATGTATAGTTTTCAATCTATACTATCAAACTAATATTATAAAAAAGAAAGATTTGATTGTTTGTTCGTATTAAATAGGCTCCGAAACTACTGGAGGCTACACTTTGTCAAAAAAATAGAGTTTCCTACGAAAATTACAATAATGTAACTCAAAGTATAAAACATTTTACTTTTTGGCGTGCGCTGCGAAAGCTATTGATGATACATCAAAACAATGTTTTACATATTTATAGTACTCATTATTTCCCACAAAAAATTATATGTCTAACTATAATAGTTAAGTTACAATAGCCACTTTTTGTTCAAATTTGGAAAGATGATGATATTCGTATCAAGTTATTTACCCTTTTTCAGTTTAGTGGTTAGATAATTATTATTATTTAAACGTAAATTCCTTTTTAAATTATTCAAATCGGACCTTTTGTTTAGAAGTTACGACGGGTATAGAAATGATAAAAGTGAGAAAAACCGGGCAAGAGCATGTCGCACCATTCTCAGTGTAGAGTTCCGCAGCGGTTGAATAATTGCATCAGCAGACGAGCGTATGTTCATGACACTTACGCCCTTTGGTTGACAAACATAGTTTTTCAGCCATAATTCAATGACGGTATATCCGATCATAACGGAAATAATTTTAGTTTAAAGTATTAATTAAGCTCTACCTTTGTTTTTTTTTTTCATATTTTTGGTCACACGGTTCAAAAAATAAGGGGGGGGGGGACACAATTATGAAACTTTCGGATCGATTATTTCCATATACATATCCTATATTCACTTAATCAGAAAAGTTTATTAGAAAGCTTAAAATGTATTTAAAAGACTTGTCGAATAATCTACCATGTTATCATTTGCTAAAAAAATAAAATCAGTTTATGTTACATGTATGGAGTGCGCCCCCAAAAAATATTTATTTTTATCATTTAGCTATCAAACTAAGTAGAGGCTGCTACAAGACATATTTTCACCAAATTTCATCATTAAGTAAAATGCCTGTGACATACGGACGGACAGACAGACAGACTATAAGGGTTCCGTTTTAGTCATTTCGGCTACGCAACCCTAAAAATACGATATGTTTAATTGGACCAGCAGAACAGCGTTTGTTCTTACTTAGGCCCTTTTGAGAGAAGAGCAGTTTTTCTGCAGTAACTCAGTGTATCCGATAAAGTATTTAGATACATACCTTTGAGATTTTTTTCATAATTTTGGTTACACGGTTCAAAAGATAAAGGGGAGGGACCAGTTATGCAACTTTCGGAGCGATTATTTCCAAAAGAATTTACTTATTCAAAAAAATTTTAAGATGTTGTTGTGTGAATGTATTTGATGAAATAATCTTTTTTCAGCTTTTGTTCCTTTATTTTTTTTTTATTATTTAACCATCAAACTAAGTAGCATCTTAAAGCATCTTATAGCATCTTATCCCCCCCTCCTCCTGGATTCGCCTACGTATTACAGCTACATACTTTCAAAGTGATGAAAAATCTAAATTGGTCTGTCAAAACTAAAAGTTACGAACATTTTGCAATTTTTCGCGTAACTATTACGCAGGTAGCATATTGATTTCACGTGATTTCACAGTCGCCAAAGGGGTTCAAATAACGCACTAAAAATCGGCTTTACTTATAGCAATATTTAAGCTGTAGTGGTAGACACCGTAGGGATCTATAAAATCACACTTAACGCGGACGAAGCCGCGGGCATAAAATCCGTGTAGGTATTAGGTTTGTTTGCAAAGCTTACTACAATATGAGACCCGTGCGAAGCCGGGGCATATAGCTAGCATTATATAAAATAATAACATAAGTATTTTTAACCTATGTATATCAACGTTAAATACCTTTCTTTAGCCCCGATGTTGACTGGAGATTAAACACGCTACTACATATTACAACGACCATACAGCCCCATAAGCAAAAATTAAAATCTTTATTTTTAAATATGCAATAGCACTATTAAGTACCTATGTTTTGTTTCTTTTTTATATATTGCGTTCTTGTTTTTATTATTCTGTATTTATTTTAAGTACTTTTTTTTTTTGTTTTTTTCATGTTATGTGGTATATTGTGGTCCTTGCTTATATGCAATACTGAAAGTAGTGTGTAATGTTTCAGAAATATTCAAATCTAAAATTAAGAACGACCATATTCAGAAAGCGACAAAAACGCATGGTCGTAGTGCTCACACAGGAGTTATGAATTTTACTTTGTACCTAGTATACTGATTAATACAATGTGTTTTTTTTAATTCCTGTTCTTTATTGCAATCTATCATTTTAGGTATAATAACAATTTAATTTTTGAATTTTCAAATTATATCTTGGTTTTCTTTCTTCTTCTTTTTTTTCTTTTTATTTGTATTTTTTTTATTTATTTTAAACTGGTTACTTGAATTATTTTACATCATTTTTCATGGTCGTAAATGTAAAAGTGCAGAATAATGTAGGTATTTGTGTTAAATATTAAAATGTTGTTTGCATTGTATTTTCACAGAGTACCTATTAATTACATATTAATTGAAATTATTAGTAACTGTGTGGCTATATGGTCGTTGACATATTATGATGCAATTTGGTTGAAATGTCACAGAGTTACGACGCGTTTAATATTTCATAGATACCAATGTTTTAAGCATAAACCTTTTAACAACTAGGGGTCAAATAACGAAATAAATAGTAACCATAGCCTGCTGAAGCCAGCAATTCTTAAAATATCAGTAGCGATGAACGTTGGCTATCAAGTTGATTTTACTAAAGATTTGTTAAATCAAAATTTGTAAACTATAAAGCTCCTAAATGCCATTGCGCTACTGATGTTAAAACTATTTTAAATTTATTAATGGTGGTATTAGTTAATTTTCAAACAAACTCATTACAAATATCAACTGGATTGCTTATATTTGTCATCATTCTCTTTCATATCTTCTGAAGCAATAAAAGAAAGCAAAAAGCTACTAACTTTCTATGTAAAGCATATTTTTTATTTATTGTATTTGACGTGATAACGTCTTATAAATCGATGACCAGGTGCACGCACGAATTATAAACTTAAACACCAATATCCATACTTCTTTTTGTTAGCGTTTCGATAAAAAACATTATAAATAAAAACAAATAAATATATCAATAACAAAAAATGTTTATGTAGTAAGAAAGCAAAATGCTACACTTGTGACAAACTGATTCTACATTTACATGTAATGCCTGTTTGCAAATAATAGGTAAAGCCGGAGGAATAGACAATAAAAAGAGACATGATATTTGGGTGCCCCACTGCAACATACTGTCTATAGTAATTCCCAAGAAAACTGTTGAGTCCACAAAGCTAATTATTACATTATTTCAAATTATACACGTTTTAGTACTTTTTACGTTTCGTAAAGTAAACTTAATTCATTTAGTTTTTTTGGGATTTAGAAGTAGGTTGTTCGTTGTAAACCAATCTTGAACTAGTGGGAGTGTTCTATTTATTTCGTCAAAATTTTCTATTTTACGATTAATTTTAAAAATAAGAAATGTGTCATCAGCAAATAGAACAGAACAATGTCACAGAAGTTATTAATATGAAATGGTAAATCATTAACCCATTTAGATCCGCTGTCCCTGTGCAGGGACAGGTCTTCCACTGCCCATAAATTTTCTTATAATTTATAAATTTTTAGTTTGCGACTGTATTTATTGTCCCAAGTAGTGTATCATAACAATGTTATAGTAAAAAATTACGAATTATCAGAAAAAAGTGTTTAAACTGATAATCGTGCCCGCAGAAGTGAAAATACAAATTATCTTCGGAAGATAGGGTTTATTATTATATGTTATCATGCAAAATAATGTAATATTTTTGTAGTTACTACTGGATTATACTGTTGATCAAAATATAAGATGATAATATACGTTTATATTTAACATTAGTTATCGGGGAGTCGTCATTTGTTCAAGTGTCCCTATACAGGGACAATGGACACTTCAGTTATATTTTGGTCCTAAAATTCATTTTTTTATTTGTTATGTTTTTATTACTGAATGCCAAGCAATAATCGCCAAAAGAAAATTTAACGCAATAAATGACTACTACTGCTTGAAGAAGCACTAGAAAATATTTTTGTCGAAGAAAATGACTCTGATATGGATAATGAATTGGTAGTTTTTCCTCCAAATTCAAGTGTTCAACGGAGAAGAGTTTGATAAAGGTAACATCCAACAAAATAAGACTACACTTCCGCGAGATATTCCTGGCAATGTGGAAGTTTTTGCTACTCAAAGTGATGACGACTGGGTTAGCAGTGATGAAGAGCCCTTACAAAAAAAAACTAGAAAATCATCAGACACCGAACCTAAGTGGCGAAAGTGCATATTTTACTACTTACGTGAGTCTGGATATCATGCGACAGGCACGGTTCGAGAAAATCTATTTATATTATTACTATTTATGCATATATATATTATTTATTTGTAAATCTATTATTCCAAAAAAGAAGAAAAGAGCTGTTTACGACTACCGGTTTTATGCTGCTAATCAAATTTTATTTGTTCGTTGGCTCGATAACAGGGTATCTACGATGGGCACTAACTTTGACAGCGTTTACCCACTAGGCAAAGTAAAGAGATGGGATACTGACCCACACGTTTTCAGAACTATAATAAAGGAATGGGGGGGGTGTTGACAAAGCATATCAATCTATAGCCGTGCAATTTGAGGCAAAAATGGTGGCGGGTATTGTTCACCTATATGCGAGATTTGTCTATAGCTAATGCTTCGCATCTGCACATGATGATACAATTGATCAACCTCAGTTTCGTAGAAAAATTATGCGATTTTACTTGAAATCTGAAGGGCGCCAAGATCGTAGACGAAAAACGTCTTCTGCAGTTCCAGGAGTAGCAACAGATGGGGTTGGACACTTTCCTCAAAGGCTGCCTAAACAATTGCGATGTGTTGTTTGCCATAAAAAAATCTGATGGTAATGAAAAAATGCATAAAAACCATGTTCATCAAAAAAAAATTGCTTTGAGTTATACCACATTTAAGCCCATTGTCCCTGTACAAGGACAGTGTTTTTTTTAATACTTACTAATCACTTTTTTTATTTTTTTTTCTATAATTTACTTTGTTAGCCTCGAATCATTCCTATAATAAAGATTTTTTCATAAATTATTGTTTACTTTGTATTTGGGTCTAAATGGGTTAATATATACCAAGAATAAGAAGGGACCGAGTATTGATTCTTGAGGCACGCCCATTCTAATTGGTGATCCAGACTACCTAACTCCGCCTATATCAACATATTGAATTCTTTCACTCAGGTAAGAGGCACGTAGATGAAGTGCAGTACCTTTAATACCGTAATGTCTAAGTTTCAGCAGAAGTGTCCTATATGCCACACAATCAAAAGCTTTAGTAAGATCACAGAACATACCAATGGTATTCTGGGAATTTTCCCAGGCACTAAAAATATGTTTCAATAGTTTAGTGCCTGCATCAACAGCAGCAATCTTTGAGAAACCATATTAACCCTTATGTAGTAGGTTATTAAAATTATAGTTTGATTCTAACTACATAAGTATGCCCTTTTCGAAAATTTTACCAATAGCTGGCAAGATAGATATTGCGTCTGTCATTAACTCCTCCTGTGGACGGGTCGGGCACACAGGACACGGATGTAAGGTAGGCCACTGTTTGTATTGTACCGCAATAACTGCTCAGATTGGCACCTGCTGTGAATCCCCATCCCAGAATGTTTATTTTTGCTTCAAAAAAAACCATACTAATGTTTTATGTAAAAAAAATATACTTCAACGATATACTGTATAATAGTTCCGTACACTACGTGAAATTTATACACTGAGCGCCCATTACGTCGGCAACATAAATTTTTAGCACACATCAAAACAATGCAGGCTAAACAAAGGCCCTAGGTGACGCGGTACAATTCGGCTGCGATGTATGCTGCCAATGATTTACCTTTGCACGACTTTTGGGTGCTGTACTAATTAATAACACTGGGGCCGACAGTTTACACTTGAATAACGAATGATTATACAAAGCTTTGACGATGTTTTAGAGAATAAATGAAACCTCATGTTATTATATAGCGGATAGCAAGCTCAACTTTTACCTTTTTTATCGAATATTGTTTGACAGCCTTGGTGACGTAGATGGAGTGCGTATGATTGCTATGGGTTTGATTCTTAAAGGACTCGGACAACATTTAACTTGGTAAATTGATTATGATTGATTGTGAGTTTTACTAAATGTTGTCCTAGTATGGATGTAGTTTTTGTCTGTTTACTATATGCTCGTATAGTCTCCTGCGTGCGACACAAAGCTTGTATTTTGATTGATTCTTGCATTATTGCAGATGTTTTAAAAATAATTTCGTCCTACTTATCTGTCATAATAATAAATAGAATTTCGTTTTGGATTACTACAACAGCCACATAATATGAACGTTGGGGTAATCCAAATGTTTTTAGGGAACGTGCTCTTCTTAAATGTAAGATTTAACTTACACGCGATAGTTAATAAGGCCCCAAGTAGTGAATGGAGTTTAATTTAATCGAGTTATGGTATGTGCAAATTCATATAAAACTGCTGTACTAATACTTTTGTGGAGACTGCCAACAAACGGCCTGCCGTAGGGCAGTGTTCTGGCCACCCTTCTTTTTAATTTATATGCCAACGACCAATCATCCAGTCCCAATACGTCTAGATTGATATACGCTGTCGATCTTGCACTTACCTCTAAGTTTGAGAAAGTAGAGGCTAATCTGACTATAGCTCTCAATGCTTTGAGTCTATACTATACGTAAAACCAACTTAAGCCTAACCCGAACAAAACGGAGCCTTGTATATTCCAATAAGAAGGCAATCCGAAAACTGGATAGTACGTGGCAAGGTGTGCCTATAGTACATAACGATCACCTCGTACCAACGTACCTTGGTACCACTCTGGACCATTCCCTCACTAATAGGTAAAACTGTGTAAATATTAAGAAGAAGGTCCACGCCTGTAACAACTTACTCCGACGCCTCACCACTATCAAATGGGGAGCCTCAGCACAGGTAATGCCGGACATCTGGGCTAGCGTAAGCATTTTCCGTTGACGAGTTTGCGAGCCCACTCTGGAGTCCATCCGCCCACACAACGTTGGCGGATACAGCTCTGAATGAGACCTGCCAAATCATCACGGGCTGCTTCAAGCCGACTCCGGTAGGACTGCTATTCCCACTGGCTAGCATAGCGCTTTCAGAAGACTGCAGAGCTGCGGCATACTCGCAGCACCCCATGTATGGCCACACCTCAATATAACAAAGACGAAAGAGCCGTACGAGCTTTGCCAGTAGTGTTGATCCTCTAACAGTAGAGCCATCAACGGTGAGGTGCGATTTGTGACGAGACGGAGTACCCCTACCAATCCTTTTTATGCGACCTGCTAATGGTACCCCTCCTGGACATAGATTACCATGGCCGATTTGCGATGGTCGATTTCGGATTAAAGTCGGCCGGAGCATAGAAAACATGCTGAGGTGGGGATTCACAGTAGGTGCCAATCTGAGCCGTTCAAGCGTTGCAATACAAACAATAACCCACCTTACATCGTGTCCTGTGTGCCTGACCACCTGTACACAGAGGGCTTGATGATTGCCACAGACAATACAGTTGACGTGGCCACGTTGAGGGCCTCCACAATATATTTAATTTATTTTTAATTTATAATGTTTGCTGTCGAAACGCTAAAAATAAGAAGAATACTTTTAAGCCATAAATGACGCACTTTCCGTCGACTTCTCTGATGCGGCCCGGATTGTATGGATAGAGGTTTTATCTGCTTATATTTACTGGGTGTAATCAAAGATATTCATCGCATAATATAATATAATTCAACGCTGAGCTCTTGACCTATGATAACAGCAGTTAAAACAATTACGCTTTAACTGACTTTGTTCCAGAAAACACAAGATAGAAATTAGTATGCAGCTTTGGTTATCTTCTTGTAAAAAATGTATAAGGTCATATTCTCGGTACCAAGGTATAAACGGTTTAGGTATTTATTTATTTTTATTTGGGAAAACAAACAATTGTTCATTTAGGCCTAATTCTAATTCTACCTTAATTCACAGCGTTTCCACGTATTACAATTAGAGTACAATGATTATAAATTAACGCGAACTAATATAATTTAGATTTTCAGAATAATGGTTACAGTGTTTTTAAAAACATGGTGTCGTTAGGTTTTTTGATACCTATGTCAAAGATGTAAATTCGTAACAATGAGTATACTTCAGCAGCGGTGTACCATGTTGGTATTGTGTTGTTATTGTGTTGTTATATAACAACTCTTTTTGCTCGGTAAAGTACAAATTTACAAGTTAAAATGCGGAAATGCGGTCGTGGGTGGAAGCGTGAATCTTCGCATTAAAATTTAGATTAATATTTTTATTTAAAAAAATAAGATACCCGTTTTTTTTAAATTTCGGTTCAATATCATGGTCTGATATCTTTTGATTCTTGCAGGGCACTTCTTGTAAGTATCTGTAGCCTTATGTCTATCTTTGCATAAAGAATAGACGAAAATTTAGATGCAGTGTTATTTATTAGAAAGCCTATATTTGTGTAGGGATGTGACTTACCCACACACACACACACATTACACTATAAACATTTACACAATGATCATTGGCTTTATATCGGTTATCGAAAATGCCTCATCATTACCACTCCAATACATACAGGGTGTAACAGAAAGGTGTGGTCATATTCAAGGGTTCGTATGTGCCTGGTACTGAGTACACATAGCGAATTTTATCAAAATCCGAGTACCCTAAAAAAATATTTATTATTTTTTCATTCGTTTATTTATGAGTGAAAAAGTTATTAACCCTTAACCACCTGGCATACGTCTCAGAGACCCCTACGAATTAATAATCGTGAATATTCCTGCGCCCGAGTTTTGCACGAACTTGTTCGCTCCTGTACCTTTACGTGATTTTTTTACATTTTGTATTTTTTATTGTTTAAATTAAATATGGCTTTAAACGACGAGAATATGCAGCTGTGGTTAGAGCAAATGCTGAGTGCAGCGATGTTGAGGAAGATATAGGCATAAAACATGTGCTAAAAGAAAGTTCCGAGTCCAATTCGGAATGTGAAATCCTGCAGATTAAAGACGTAACCATACCATCAACAGTTCCATCAAGCAGCAGTGCTGAAGAAAGGTTATTAGTTCGTAAGAATTGCTCAATTTGTTACTCAAAAAAGAAACGCAAAACACAATACCTATGTTTTGAATGTAAAGCACCTATTTGCTTGGAATGTTCAAACAAAATGTGTATACACTGCCGTGAAAAACTGTAAGTTAATTGCTTGCAATTTTGTTTATTTTTTGTGTTTATGGAGAATTTTATATTTTTTAAATGATTATTGATTGTTAAATAATTAAAAAAAAGCAAAGAGAAGTTTCTATTTTATGTGATTTTTTTAATTGATCTCATTTTCCAAATATGTTAGTTTTAAGCATAAAATAACATAACTTTATTTTATAATTGATATTACAAGAAATATTGTTGATATTCATGTGCCTTTTGTATTCTAATAAATAGTTGATTAGTTCCTAAACTGATTTTTAATTAAAAACATCAACCTTACCTCACAAAATTTTATGAATGAGTTTATCATTACTTCAGGGTCTCATAGACGTATGCCAGGTGGTTGTGTGACAAATATAGGTGCCAGGTGGTTGAGGGTTAATTATAATAAGTATGACTTGAAATGTTTTATGCCATAATAATCCAATAGAATTTTGTACTAGGGAAGGTATAATTCTTATGCCATACGCCTTTCACTATTGAATTTTGAATATGCTATAACTATGTAATAATAATGCAACCAGCTATGGGACCATTGTAGGTGCAATACTGACAACATAAACTATGCGCTGCTGAAATTTAACCACACCTTTCTGTTACACCCTGTATAACGATGCCTTATGTACTAGCCAGCGAAGCACGCGGTAGATGTTGTGGAGTCGTTCGATAACCTCGACGCCGAGAACACGTTGTCTAGTCGCAGCCACGCGCTTCCCTGTATCTCTTGAAGGACATTATTATTAGTAATTTTATATTGCTTTATATGCTGTGCTTTGTTGCCATTTCGCCATTTCCTTGTGCCTACTATGTATTGTACCTCCGAAATGAGCCATAGTAATGATTTTTTTTTTTGAGAACAAGAGCTAAATATCTCGAAGAGAAATACTTTACTAATATCAACCCTTATGATAGGGCAGCATCTCTGCATTGCTAATGATGTTCACACCTTGCTGTAGTATTCGTTATCACGCTGTTGTTTTTGCAGAACTAGAACCTGTCTTGCCTGCACACACCTTTGGCCCATTATCGCTTACCTCTACGCACGCCTGTTGACAATTTATCTGTTAACAAGTATTCATTGAGCTCCACGAAATTTTTTATACCTTCAGTTATTTTTTGTCCATTTTTATATTACGAAATCTGTACTATGCATTTTATTCGTATTTAATAATAACTTTTTACAATATCTAGTGTCAACGTACAATCTTAATCATTTACTATTGAAATTTTCGTAGACTTTGCACTAAATCAGATATATTTTACCTTCAAGTAATAATAATAATAATTATCTTTATTTCCTCACTACAACAAACTACATTTCATCTTATTGTTACAATCTTAATCTTATTGTTTTGTACATTTTAGTCATTTATTGTGGGAGACTGGTGCCTAAGCTAAGCTCGAGGCTTGTGTTCCAGGACACCAGATCCAAATCGTTACAACAATGTACATAAAAGTGCGGATTAATAAATACCAGTTATTTATTTTGTGAGTGTATGTACTCTCTCTCTCTCTCTCTCTCTCTCTCTCTCTCTCTCTCTCTTGTGTATGTGTGTCTTCATTT
The DNA here is from genome assembly GCA_945859575.2 of Herminia tarsipennalis. Taxonomy (NCBI): domain Eukaryota; kingdom Metazoa; phylum Arthropoda; class Insecta; order Lepidoptera; family Erebidae; genus Herminia; species Herminia tarsipennalis. Next base: position 28,266,080 of record OX243839.2, on the reverse strand, counting down.
TGAGTCACTTTCTTTTTGTGGTCGTATGGCAGTTATAACCTGTTACACAAGGGATATTCTGTATTTTAGGAAGCCAACATTCTAAAAATGTTGATAAATTTTCGCGATTTGTACACATTATGAAAATATAAATATTACGGGTCTTAATCGCGTGAATAATTTAAGATAAAATACCTTGTTTATTGCCCGAAGTTTCGACCGTATGCGACGGCCGTGGTCACGGGTAGACTAGTTCAGCTCAGCATCGCCTCGGTGAAGCGCGGGTTTCGGAAACTAACCTCGCTTGATTTTTATCACTCACTATTACGGAACTGTCGGTACTTCGACACACAACAATAAGGACATCTGGCGTGTAATGTTTGTTCGGCGGTGTATACATTTGCTGTTCACGGAATTCCGCGATGTTCACAAACGCTATCCATCTTCTCGGTTGAAATTGACATGTTTTTTTATTTCAACCGCTTCCCTCACCATCCTGGAGTAATAGTGACGGTCAGTGGAGATGACATGTGGTTTGTGTAGTTCAATTCAGTGATTGGTTACCGCATCCAGCAAGTGTTCTTCCACTATTGCTGACTTGTTCGTCTGTCAGTTTCTGTGTCGCTGTCGCTATCCGAAGGTCGTGTCGTATATGTTTATTGATCTCTTGGTTTAGAGCGCGCTTTTCCGATGAAGTGACGGGTGGGTTTTCACGTCATTTTTTCATTAGCCCTAAAATCTTTTCCGAAAGCTTGGATTTCGTGCCATTGCGCTGCATTTCACAAAATCTCGTACCTTCTTCTCTGAGTATCCGAACCACATTTACGAGCTTATAGTTTACGTCTGTTGTCGTTTCTATTGCAGAAAAACGGTTATCTAGGTTTGACTGAAACGTTTCGGATGGAGTAAAGTAGGACGGAGCCTGGACCTTATCAGACGTTCGGCCTTGAAGTCGATATTCAGAGAGCCTCAGACAAGTCAGTGATCCTTACAGGTATTAAACCTGTTGATAACGGAGACGTCTCTGAATATACTGTAGTGATAATTCTTACCTCGTATATATATATGTCCTTATAGTGATATTTCGCGGCATTTCTGTATATATTAGTTATGTATGTCGCCATTAATTTTATAATATCTCTTCTTAAATATCTCTGTAATACTTATTGTTAACAATTATTTTTCATAAATCAAATCTGTCATGTCGACAAATATTTTCTATGGTTTCTATGACAACAAGATAAGCATAGAGTTCTTCGTAAAGTATGAACTACATTTTAAAACTGGCCGTGCGTAAATCCTAAATTTAAAATAAGATATGCTTTAAAATTTTAAATTGCTTCTAGAGAGTTTTCTTTATGAATAAAAATCCGAAGAAAGGGGAGTGAAGAAACAGCTCTCTAAAAGAGAAGGCAAACTCTCCAAGTGGAAATTAAGAGAAAGAGACTATTCCTACCGGCGCCGCCTCTCTACCTGCCTACGTCGCGCCTCTTCTACCTACCGGCGCCGTGCCTCTACCTATCGGTGCCGCGCCTCTACCTACGAGCGCCGCATCTTTACCTACCAGCACCGCATCTCCGCCTGGACGCCGCGTCTCTACCTACCAGCACTGCATCTCTGCCAGCATCGGTTTTCTAAATTTACTTTAATTTTAAGTCGTTTTTAAGTCCTTTATGTAAATATAGTCATATCTTAAACCCTACACTTTCATTTCACTACAATACGCTTTTTGTCCGTCATGATAAAATCGATTTCATTTTTCGTCAAAGTGTCGGTGCTTTGCCACGTCCACTTCCTTTGGGGCTGTTTCTCGAAAAGAGTTCATCAAAGAGAGCCCCTTCCGTTTGAGGAAGTTAACTAGCATTTGCCCGCTATCCAATTCTACTACTACTACTATTCTACTACCAATTCACTATATTGCAATCTGTACTACGACTTTAGTGTTGAAGTCCCCCATAACAACTTTTTAGATGTATCGGTTATACACAACTTAAATTTTCATTTGGACCACAAAATTGTACTCGCCCTGCTAACAGATGCACCTATTAAGAATAATAGGAAATTTAATGACAAGAAAACAGCCATAGTATGCACCGGTAACAGTGACCAACTTATGACTAACCTACAAGCTATAATAAGAAAAGAACAAGAAAGTACACAACCAATTCAGGCAACCTTATTACCTCATGTATTTCAAACCACAATATGGATTTAAGCAATTAAGACGTCGAAATCGACGCCCAAATGTTATTAGTTAAGTGAAGAAGTGAACAAAGCAACCTTCCTGCTTTTCAATTTCCAATATTTGGAAATAGCTGTGAAAAAAGTTAGTTACTACAAACACGAAAAGGTATTTAAAAAAAAGCAGGATGCATTGATGAGTCTCGATGAACTTAGTATTGTGCTTCCGACAGTATGATATTACATTTATGTAGGGGATCATTTTTGCGCTGGCGGATTTTTTATTTTTTTTATTTTATTTCAAATGTTTTTAGTTATTACGTAACTAATAAATATTTTTATACATAAGTACTATTTGGATTTTATATGCTTTTTCTTCAAAATTTTCCTTAAAATGGAAGCCAGGTCGTCAAATTTACACGTATTCGTTCATGTCTTCTCTTACACTGTTCCCAATATTGGCAAAAAAAAAAAAATGAACTGCACAATGTCACAATGCGATCTCTAATTTTGGAGAAATTATTGGACAAACAAACAAAACATTTTATTTTATTTTATAAATCTGTTAAATAGCCCTACTAGATCATCATATTGGAAAACCACGCAATTCTAAAAATATTTACATATCCACGTATCGAATACATAACATACTTTTTTGAAGTCTGTTAAAAATCAAGATAAATTATGTGTTGCGCACAGTTTAAAAGTATTAAAAGTATTCAATCATTTTGAACATTTAAGATGTTTCCGTGGCTTTAAGACTTTTTTTTGCGTTGGTACATTAGGGAAATCGTAACCTCATCAATCTTTGCATGGCACAGGGATTTGTCGCCGGTAACGGATCGGGTAGGCTCTCTCCTTTGCCTGGTTCTAACTTCGTTGAAGAAGCATTATCACAAAATCAACGCTTATTATTTTAATACTTACGACGAGCTCGACTTTTATTACATTTTAGTACCTATCATTATATTGCTCCATTAGGAAGCTAACCCTAGATGTCCTTGCTAATACGCTGACTTAATAGTGAAGATAATTGTACCTATACTACGTCTTAATCCATCATATGACTAAACACTACTGCCGCGGTCTTGCCAAAATACGAGCCAATGAATCAAGAGATTAATCATAAAAATAACAGAGATGGTACATTGTGTGGTGGGAGTTGGCATTGTGGAGTGATGTACGAGTGCGAGCGCTCTCTGCCGCCAAACGAGCGGCTAGATACCGACTTTTTATAAACGACCCATTTACTACGATAAGCACACCCATTATTTGTGCTATTGTATCGCTCTTTTACTGGATTGGATTAAAAATTCCACTTTAGTTGGTCAAACTTAAATAAAATTAAGCTTCATTAGTTTGAACAATCAACAATAACAAATTGTACTGTACTAGACTCTACTGTAATAGATTGATTATGACTCAAATTGTTTGAAATTGCAGGCTGCTATACAAGTGTCTTCCTTTAATATAAGTTAATATTATTGTATATATATTTTGAATTTTAAAGATATCTATTTATGCAACTTCATTAGTTATAAATACAAGTATGTGCACTCTACATAGATACAGAGTTTGTACATAATGTTGGCATGGTTTCGTGTGCATCCAGCAAGTCTCATCAAAATAGGTTAAAGGAAACACCAAAGTTTGTGAACACACATGAAGCTTCTCGAGCACAACCATACTGTCTGGTAACAGTTATAAATTCATAGAGGAGTAAGCATGTGCACTCTTCTCTCTCACTCTGTTGATCATTGAGCAAGTTCAACAATTTAATAAGGTTCAAGTATTTGCGTGATGAGCACGATGGTTTATTTTGTGTCTGAGTGTAATTTTCTATAATATGTATGTATTTAGAAATATATAAGTATGTTTATCAGTTGTCTTGTTGCCATAGTACAAGTGCTGCTTAGTTTGGGATTAGATGACGTTGTGTGAGTTGTCCCAAGATATTATTATTACTATTCACTATTGTGCTCTGATGCCTGAAGCCGGTGACATATATTTAATGGTACCGATGAAAGTAATTTTGAATTTATACATAGGTAGGTATGTATTGGAACTTAATCATGTGAATTATTTAAGTACGAACCTTTTATTTACCCGACGTTTCGATTGAAACGTCACTGACAGATTCATCAACGCAGAGCTTAAACCGCGGCAGCTACAAACCAGAAATTTTAGCAGTTGATGCCTTTTGTGTTGTAGGCATCCATTAAGAAATGATTTGTTTAAATTCGTCCCCTAAGGGGGTAAAATAGGGTTTGAATTTTAGAACTCCGTCAGTTTTAAGTTAGGTCTGTGAAATTTCGTATTCGCCTCTTTAATTTAAATAATTATATACTTGTTTCAGCGTTATTAGAATATCAACCCTTTAGTGGGTAAGATTGTTAAATAAAACTCCATCACTTTAGCAGTTAGATCTGTGAATGTTTTTGTATTTGACTTTGTGGCTGTGAATAAAGAAAACTTGTTTCAGCGTTTTGATTGAAAGCGGTTAAAATAATATATGCGGGTGAAGCCACGGGCGACACCTAGTACACGTAGTATAGGTACATACGTTAGTTTATATTCTAAGTCTATGGTACATACTTATTTTCCCGTACCCAAATCATTTCTTGGCATTTGTTTTATAATTTGATTTTTTATTTGTGACAATGGTTATAAAAATATCTTCAATAAATAGAAAACTGTTATCACTACAACAAAAACCCGACTGCTTAAAATTATAAAATGAAAATGTGTAGGTATATAAGAGGTATGGATTGAATCCCTCCTGACAACTCTTTCAGCATATCGTTTGGAATGTGAAGCATGCCAAAGAAAAGGAAATACTTGCATACATATGCTCGAAAAATATTACCGTCCTAGCAGATAAAAACGCGTTGTCGTACGTATGTATATTTAAGGATGGTACTTTAATATTGGGTAGGTGCAGAGAGTATAATATTTTAGCATCATTTATTGAGTGATAAAAAGATGCTCTTAGCAGATGAACAGTTTATGGCCACTTGTTATGTACTCGATAAATTCAATTTCCTTCAAGTGCTCATAAAAGACGTTAAAGTTACCGCTTCAAATGGGCGTTGGACGATATCGAACGACCATTTCTGTATGTGTTTTGTGTGTGCGTGCGTGATTTCATATGCGTTGAGGATATATATAGTCGGCAATATTATGTTATCCTTGTTGTCAGACAATCATATAATAATGAAAAATTTCTTCTTTCAATACCTCGATCGAATTTTTCATTTTCATTAGGGGACATTAGGGGTTGCTCAATTGTAAGATGTTGGGGAATAATTTGAGCTAATTCTAAGTTAAGTAACGGTTGAATATCTGCATTATATATTATTATAATATTAGTTTGGCCGTAACAATTTTTTAGTGTTCCGTAGCCAAAATAGCAAAAACGGAACCTTTTAGTTTTATCATGTCCGTCCGTATGCGGAAATAAAAAAATAAATTATAAAAATAAAAAAACCCGCCTGCACAAAAAAGATGAAAATAAGATCCCCTACATAATTATATAATTTCATGCAGTCGGAGGCATTAATGAATCTCGATGAACTTGGTAAAGTGCCTCTGACTGCATGAAATTATATAATTATGAAGGGGATCTTGTTTTCATCTTTTTTGTGCAGGCGGTTTTTTTAATTTTTTTATTTTATACTTTTTAGTAGTTGTAGTATGCAACCGATGTAACAATTATACGTATACGTAACGATAAATGTTTTTTTTCTTAATAACTCTATTTTTTTAAACTTACACAAGATTATTTTTTACTTTTTATTACAGATATTTACAAAACGTGTTTTTTAGTTTTTTAAACTATTATTTATTTTTATATTAGTGACAATAATATTGTTTACTTTTAATGTTGTTTACATTTATTTGGTTTATTATTGATTATTGTTAACAGGTAACTATTTATTTTTGTTTTAGACCTCAGAGAGGATCAACCAATTTAAAGACGTGTGACCAAAACATGTGAAAACATTTGCGAGAATCGAATCAAAAGGCATGCAAACAATGCTTCTCCTGGTTTCGTCTGAGAAACGATGAAACTGTGTTTGACTGATATATCAACAAACAGCTCACACTCCTCAATGGATTGGGTTGAAATTTGGTATACAGATAGTTGCTATGATGTAGGCATCTGCTACAAAACTTATAGCAAATCTTTAAAAGAGTAGTAGGTAGTTTAAATTTAACGTGGACGAAGACGCGAGCTCAAGCAAATTACATCATAAAAAAATATAGTCTTTAAAAAACTGCTAGACTCGAGGCCTAAACTATTTATAATATGTACCTACAAATTAGTCCGGAACCATCGCTGGGCATATTTGTAAAATTGTATTTTGCCAAATGATATGTGTAGTGCGTAACGTAATGGTGCGTACACATCTGGCGGATTCGCGGCTTATTGTAACATAAAGTGACAGTCGTTGCACGCGTACGGTGCGCGCGCGGGATGGGATCGGCGCATTCGCCAGACATGTACGCACCATTAGATTTCAAACACGAACTTATGTATCTAATAATATTCTTGCTAATCCATACTGCTCTTATATTTGGTCTTTGTTCAGTTCAGTAAGCTGGCTAGGGGTGGGAATAATGCAACGATTTGACAAACGTTTGAATCTGTCTTCAATTAAGTTGGTGACTCTAAGTTCAAAGCTATACTACTTAGGATGATGTTCATTAACTAAATCACTAACGTGAAAACTAGTGCCCATTTTGCGAAACTATTGGGTTTCAGTTTTCTAATTGAATTATGCAACAGTCGCACTTCATTATAAAATTATATATACTACGGGTCTTAATCGCGAGAATAATTTAAGGTGAAATGCCTTGTTTCTTACCCGACGTTTCGACCGTATTGCAACGGGCGTGGTCATGGGTAGACTGGTCCAGCTCAACGTAGCCTCCGTAAAGCGAGGGTTTCGGAAACTACCCTTGCTTGATTCACTATTACGGAGCTGTCGTTACTTCGACACACAACACATTGGCGTGTAATGTTTGGTCGGCGGTGTATATACTTGCTGATCACAGGATTCCACGATGTTGACAAATGGTATAGAGAGTAAGAAGTTGCCTCCCAGACAGTTTTTCAGTAAAACAATGTTGAGTACATTGTTTTACTGAAAAACTTAGACAGATTGTTTGCTCTCAGCTTCTGCAACTGAGCCTTTACTCTAGATTATATTCGGGAATAGTTTCATAAGCTAACAAAACTTCGTTATTTGTATGTCAGGTTTACGCAATCCCTCAAATTTTCCTCATCCGATTATTCGCATATTACGCACATGCACTGGCTCAAAGCTCGAAATGAAATCAGTGTGATCACGCGTACACCAACTATGTCCAGCGTAAATGACACGTGCCTGAAATGTGACTCGATCGTTGTAGCTATAACTATAAACTTTGTGTATTGTATCTCCAGCTGAATGATTCTGTACTCGCATACATTTCATTTTAATCGCAGCAGTCATGTTGTTGAGTTGTTATTGTTACGACCCTTTAAGACTTTATCTTTTTCACGGTGCACGCAGTGCGGTATGGGACACTTAAAATTAGTTTTTCTAACACACGCATAGGAAAGTGTTCCTATAAATTGGTTTTCGTTCGAGCATGTTAGAGCATAATAAAGTATACTAAGTGTATGAAGCGGCCTCTGAGCGGACAAACCTATTGGTTAATCTTTCTCTGCGCCGAAGCCTCACCCCGCTTTAATGGACAGGCAGCTTTATACATATTTATTCGAACACTTAATAGCCAAAACATACAAAACTCTTTAAAACATATACATATATAGCATGTATACTAGGTAATTTTGCTTACCATAATCAAATCAATATCAACTTTTTTAGATGAGATTTCAATTTGCAAAGGCTTTTATGCAAAAATCTCGTCAAAAATTACAATTTAATAATTTAGAGATCGTAATAAATCATTGGGTAATCGTATATGAATATAGATTTATGTATCACTTCTGAATTACTATTGAAAAATAAATTATGCCAATGAAAATAATTATCGGCTTGAAATAAATCTCAGCAAAGTTTAAACTTATAGTTTTACTCTGTGATTGCTTAAGCAATTTACTTATAAAACATAATTTTCTTGTAAATGTTAGCTTGTAAACTTTACCTATAACAGATTAGAACTTGAATATTTACTTCGAGGGCGTCTAGCAACGCCCAGAAGCATAGAGAATAATATTTTGTTGTAAGATTGAGCACTGGTCGTAAAAGTACATTGACTTTTCAACAAAAAATCTGTTTTGCCAACAGCATTGATGAAGAAGATTTACGCATACTAATTATATTACCTATATTAGTTTCGGCAATCGATCATTGATGCCACAATCAACACAAGTATTTACTATTAGACCACAACTGTGCGGACGGCGTGAGTTGTGGAAATTGGCATGATTATGTTTCGATCAGTCGCAATAGGCTAATATTGTGATACGTTTGAGGCACATTGACATCACTTAGTTTCATCTTTACTCTCATTATTTAGCTATACTTTGACCTACAATACGAATATTCATCTTCATTATTTAAATTCGTGATAGAATTAGTCTAATTTAAATATTAATATTTTTTTTGGTGTTTGCAAAAGAAAACCATTATTCTTGTTGTCGACACAATTTTACCGCAAGTTAAATACAAAACAGTATTTTACCTTAAATTTTTAAAACCGCGATTAAGACCAGTATATAATATAATTTTATGATGAATACTAAACACAATGTTTATAGTTATAGCTGCAACGATCGAGTCACACTTCAGGCACGTGTCATTTACGCTTGACATAGTTGGTGTACAGGTTCCATTGATGGAAATATTGTAAACAGCCTGTCGTATGCAGGCGATATGTGTCTGCTCTGCCCCTCGATCGATGCCCTGAGGCAATTACTTGGGGTGTGTGAGAGATACGCGGTAACTCATGGACTGTTATACAATGTCAAAAAGAGTGTAGTCGTGGTTTTCCAGGTAGGCGTTAAGAGACACAGAATAGTGCCCCCCGTATACGTCTACGATGTAGCACTCAATACAGTACAAACATTTAAGTACTTCGAATTCCCGTTATGCTTATTGTAACAGACGTTAAAATTAAATCAAGAATAATATAATATTTACGAGCTTAGTTGGTCTCAGATCGGATTAACCACGGTATTATTACAATTGTTAGTTCTCTCGTATAGACATTATTATTAGTATTCTTTTGTATTATTTTAAAAACTGAAACAAACAATTACGAAGAACGCGATTTTAATGACTCATATTAAGTGATTTTATTTAGATCTTTTCTCACGTACATTGCATACGCCGCAAATTGTACTAACTGGGTTAAAATTCCCGTCCCACAACCCACAACCAGCTAAACAAATTACACGAGAAGATATTTGTATTTCCAATTTTGTTGACCTATATTCAGATTAGCTCTAGCAGAGAGTTACAACTTGCAACAGAATACCTTCTACACGTCACTACCAGGGGCTGATGGAACAAAGCCACAAAACAAACATTCAAGTCAGTAATAAAATTCTGCTATCTTACTGATTTCGATACTGGCGGATAATGTCATCAGAGACTAGTCATTTATTCAGGACAGTTTTTCTATTCTCTCACTCACGTTGTGTGATGGAACGGAGATCCGACACAACTAAAACGAGATTAGGCGCAGGACCGAGGGATGCGTGGATGAGACATTTATAGGAAATGGTCACCTAATTGTAGCCCAACAGTGAGCACAAAGTAATAAGCGTAACTAAGTTACAAACGTCTTGCAATAGTGATACACCTCCCAGGGACAATGATCTAACACTGTAGAGTAGGGGTGTGCGGAACTGCGCACTTTCGCTTTAATGTTTACTTTAAAACCAGATTTATTCTTCATTAATTTACTTAGGTTATCTGGCAAGTAAAAAAAAATATATAATTATATATTTAAAGAAAATATTTTAGAAACTATTCAAATAATGGCGAGCCTCCAAAACGCGCACTCTTTTTTAAGATAACTAGCAATGTGGGATTATAGTCCCACATTACTAGCAATCCTGTTAACCCCCCCAGCTAAACTCAATGGCCAGCCACGCAATGTTAGGAGTGGGTTCACGTAGGTAGTATAATGGGCAGGATTCGAATCCACTACCTCACGATTGCGAGACCGATGCTTTAGCCATTAGGTCACCGCCGCTCTTGCACAACATATGAAGACAAGAGTGTCCAGCCAGATGTGCAAGTCTGCGCAGGTAGGTGTTATATTTGAAGCTGTGCATTTGTGCCACCATTATCTGCAAGAAATGCATTCAATCTGGTCTTCCATAATTTGTTTAATGTAGCAATTTTGAGCAATCTCCATGATGCCCATTTTTGCTTTTTTGATGCATTTGCTGATTTCTTTGGCTCAGGATCTTTACTCGTTTTAGATAATTTGTTTGTGATTTCGATGACTTCTTATGTCTCTTGCTTCAATTTTAATCCGAGAGTAGCTTATGCATTCGCAATAGTTCTGCTACCTGGCGGTTGAACTTGCCGTCTGCAGTCATTGTCGATATTTTTCTATCACATTCGAATTCGAATATTGTCGTTCTTTGCCTTTTTGACATCTTAAAAATATCTTATAATTTAATTTATAAGTTGATCGGTGTACACATACCAAATTAAAATGTACACTCAAAATACTCGTAAATGTATGATACAGTGTGCAAGAGTGTAAGGACACAACAACTATGCGCATCTAGTTTTAAAATATTACAAGTGCCATCTTTTGATTAGAATATCGTATTGGCTTAGTAGATTCACTTTTTTTTATTTTGATTAAAATAAACAAATAAATACAGCTTAACTAGTTAACATTTTATCCAAATCAATTTTACAAAATATCAAAATATTGCAACAGACGTGTCAAATTTAGATTTTTTTAAATACATTTCACGAAATAGTTTTATTTACGTTAATATTTATGCCAGTACAGTTAGAATAGAATATCGGTAAGACACTGTTTGAACTGAACATAGCCGCCAAGGACTGTTTCCTGAGCCGCCCTACATTGCGCAATCTTGCACCAGCCCTACAGCTGTAGTAGGGTGTTCTCGACATGAGTTTCATAGTATTTTGGATTAAAAATCTCCAAGAGTATCGTGTGTCCATCCATGATATCTTGTAGACCTACCAAATCCTGTTGTTTCATAAAGATCATATTTTATTATCTTTCTCTTTAATTTATAATTAATGAACTACTTAAGAACATAATATTCCTTATGACGTCCCACTGCTGGGCACCCCCGTAGAACCTAGTTATTAAGTCTTCCTGGGCTGTAATTGCCATAATTGCCACGCTTGGCGAGCGGGTTAACGATCGCAGAATGCTGTTGCCCGTCCTCCAGTGAAAATCCCCTAGTTACCTCGATGACACCTACGGGAAGAGATGATGTAGTAATATTCTTAAGCCTATACCACATATCATAACTACTTAAAAATAGATAATAATTTCTTAAAAAATGACATTTAAGAATTGTCTTGCGACTATACATTTTATAGACGAAGTATAGCTATGACATCTTTAACCTAGAATAATACAATCACAAAGAAAAGTAAACTGAACCGCATCAAACGGTCTGCTAATACACCGCCATATAAATTACTTTTATTTTGACTAACAAATACCAGGCTTTGAATAAATCCCCCCTTTGGTAAACCGGTGAGACCTTTTGTCCTTAATATATCATAATTTAGTTGCCTATATCGTTTTGTTTCTTTATTTAGAAGGTTTTAGATTATCATTTCTGAATGGTGGAAGAATAATGTTTTGTTTGATCTGAGAGCACTTAAATAGGGTATCTAAGGAAATTGTAGTGTTATTAGTTTTAAGTTAGTTTATCTATGTAATATGAATTTCTTACAAAGGATATACGCCGCTTTGACATATAATCAGCTTACATAAAAAAGCGTTGCGTGTACTCCATTAATTAAAAGAGACGACAGCATCTAAACAATAATGCAACGTATGTAGTAAGTACACTAAAAGCGAAAAGAAAAAATATGTAAACTTACAACAATATCAATAAGTTATAAATACTCGTAGAAACAGATTTTATATATCTATAGTATTTTAAAATAGAAACACTATATTGCTTGCAAATTCTAGGCATAACAAGTATCCGAGGTTTGATTTAGCTAATTGTAAGAATTCTTTGTTGTTTGGCTATTCAGTTGAAAAACTACTACTACTATTAGCGACCCGTCCGAATGTCCATCGCATTTTTTTAAATATCTGTCAATGAAAATTATATGTATGTATACATTTATAAACCTTCCGAAACATTTTTTTTAAATAATAGATAAAATCGCATCAAATCTATTCCGTAGTTTACTTATACTAAGGATAACTAAGGACAGGTGGCCTACAAACTGAGGTAAACTACATAAACTATGTAACAGACCAGAAGCACTACTACTTACGGACTCGTGTTTTTATTCTCACAGTGTCAATCAAACCTCATTAAAACACTCGAGTATCTGACTTTTATAGGTCTTCAAGATATATCTAATAAAATTTTGTGCTGCCTTATAAATCAGCTTCTATTGACGCAAGCAGCCTTTAGTATCGTAAGCAAAAATTCAGTAAGCCAATATCACGTATATTTCAAATCAAATTTTCTTTGAATAAGTCAGAACTTAGACATGAACCGTCTCGCTCATTTCTTTGTGAAAGGTCAAGTGCGAAGTACCTACTGGTAGCAAACGAATATTTATAAGTGCACTCAAAGGCCTTCTATAACAGTGTCTCATTAAGTGACAATACTAACGTGTATCTCAATGAAAAAATCGGTCAAGTGCAAGTGGGACTCGCGCACTGAGGGTTCCGTACTAACTTGTAAATTTGTAAATAGTTCGATCGTCACGAAGAATCTATCTAGACACACGCCACTTTTTCAATCAAGTTGCAAAAAGGCGACTCACCGACCGTGGTTACACAAAAGATCGACCATTATTAGTAGTTAATAATAAAATAGTAATAAAAATCTTTAATCACTTACGAAGCAAAATACTGCACTTGTGAAAAGTCGGTTCTACATTTACATGTAATGCCTGTTGGCAAATAATAGGTCAAGCCGGAGAAAAGAACAGGCAATAAAAACTCTCAGCAACTCTTTTCAAATTGCCAATGTTTCTTGGTTTATAAACTGTATATACAGGGTGGGTAGGGTGCTACCACCATTATATTATACTAGCTGTCCCGCGCAACTTCGTCTGCGTAAATTTACCCCGTTTTTGGCAATATTTCTCATTGCTGCTCCACTCCTATTGGTCGTAGCGTGATGTTATATATATATATATATATATATATATATATATATGTTATAAAAATTCTTTCACTGTTGGATAGCCCATTTATCGAGGAAGGCAACAGCGAAAAAAATTTTCAATTCCTGAAAAGTTCCTGAAATTACCGCGTTAAAATAAACAAACTCTTCAGGATTATAATATTAGTATAGATACCATATTAGACGACTGAAAACAAGAGAATTTATATATCTTAGTTGCAAATTCCTGTATTGAGTAATATGAACGTTACCCGAAAGCCCGATGTTCAATACCATAATTTTACATAAACACTGAGAACACTGCATCGGGCACATCCGACCTTGTCAGCCACCGACGTAACGACATATCATTCTAGAAACAAATTAAAATTAACTTCAAGAAACAAACCAAATTAAGAAAATAGAAATCCTTCAAGACAGAACCACAAAAGAACGAACTTATCACATTCAAAATCTGTGAAGAGCTCGTTCTTTTCTGATTCTGTATAATATAAAAATTATATACATGAAAATTTTTAATTATCAATTAAAAAATCTTTCTATTTTAAAATTATCTGTCATTTCACATTACAACAATTAAAATATTTCGATTGCTTCGTTTGCGAAAGCCGGAGGTCACAAATCGACTCAATATAAAATTTGATTTGGTTTTTACAATATTTCAATTTTTATTTTATTTGGTACATCCAAGCATTGGTTTCATAATACAAACTCATGATTACATAAGCAAACCATTGTTTATGTACTCAACTATATAATCAATAAAGTGAATTCAAACAAAACCACATGATTACTTACGCAAAACAATTGTATAAGTACTTAACTATATTCCCATTTACAATACAAACGTTGATTGCTTTAGTTAGACAGTCAACTATATCAACGTAACCCTAAAATAGGTATATTTCAATACCTTATCAAATAAATCAACTAAAGTCATAATAAAATTCTTGGTTGTACAAACATTTCAAGTGCTATATTCTAAATTGCTGCCCATGAAGATTCAACGCCTTATTAGCTAAATTGCATCCTCGGCACGGCTTATTGCTACAGCACACGGCTTATTTCTGCACGCACATAAAAATATTTTCCTTATTTAAATTACTTTATTTTCCTATTCACTAAATTGTTGCATTTGAATGTAAATGTTTATTTAACACAATGTTATAAACGAATTCACTGGCCTTTCATCTTGGATATTCTGGCAATATATTCAATATTTAAGTTTCTAAGCTAACTTATAAGTGTTAACAAAATGTAAACTCAACTTATAGATCTTATCAAGAAACGATCAAATCATAAAGCTAAGCTCACACTATTTGAAAACTTTTTAGAAAAGATCTTACCTTGCACTCAGTTAATCCTGCATTGGTCGCTGAATTTAATTTAAGATTGGCTAACTTTGAGGAAATGTACAATGAATATGATTCAATACATATTTCAGATGGATTCAACGGTTGCCAGTGCCAGAGACTTGTTGAGTGGTATCACCTCAGCGAAGCACAGGTTCTGTTCAAAATTCAGGTGGGCCAAGCTTAAAGTTACTTATTATACATTTACCTACCTTTTCTGGATGATATCTCGACTGGTTAGAGTTCCATGATATATTTGAGTCATTAATTCATTCAAATAACAATGTTCCTAAGATAAACAAATTTTATGATCTTAGATCTGCTTTGAAAGATTGTGCCTAGCAAGTTATTGGTTCGCTAGATTTCGCGGCCAGTACTTATGATGCTGCACGGCAATTCCTGAATAATACATGACGAATAAAAACGATTTCATCACAATACACTGTTAATGAATCCATCACCAATTACCAGCGTCAACTTTAACCGACTCTACTTTAACCGACCATGATGCGGTGTTACTGTTTCTTTCAAAAATAATAGTTAAAAACCTAGACAGAATATCTGTGGTACGTGTTTTGGATATTAGTTTAGTATACCAATCACAAAATCCTCACCTTGCGGCAGATAATTTGATAATGCTTGTTAAACAAGCAATTGAATCCCACTCTAAAACCATTAAAATACCTAACCATAAAAAAATAATCAAAGGATGCATTCGCCACAGAGATTTTTGCATAAAAAGATCAAACAGGCGCCAACAAATGAAATATTAAAGCTGACCTTCACTAGATATAGAAATTATTGCAACAAAATACTCCACAAAATTAAGGCAGAATATGACAGTAATGAATTAAATAGAGCCGGCAACAACACAAAACAAGTATGGGCAGCCATAATTAATATCACAAATAGACCTAAAAAAACAAACACTAATACACACCTATTAACTACAACAGTAACTCCACAAGTGTCGGTATACTCGGTTAATAATCATTTTGCTAAAATCAGAAAAACGCTCGCAGAAAAAATGCTAAAATTCCTGTGTAATCTTACCCGATCACTGCAAATAGCCCGCATTCCATGGTCATGTTACTCACAGACGAAATAGAGATTGCAAGACTGGTGATAGATTTGCGCAGTGTCTGTGCTGTGAGTTGGGATGCGATCTCCAGCAACCTCATAAAAAAACACAAGGAAGTACTTGTTCCTCCTCTAACCTACATCTGCAATCTCGCTCTTGCCACGATCAAATTTCCCAAGGCTTTTAAAAGGTCAATAATACACCCGATCCATAAGAATGGGGACAGTAACCCCGATCGGTGTGCTACCTGCCTTTTCGAAGATACTCGAATGGGTTATGAATAATAAGCTAGTGGATTACCTGGAAAAACATAATCTTTTAAGCCCCTCATAGTATGGTTTCCGATCAGGTAAATCGACTTCCGACGCAGTACATGACCTCACTAACTATGTAGTAACAAACATGGATAGTGGGCAAAAGGTCTTAGGCATTTTTCTAGACCTAGCCAAAGCTTTCGACACGGTTTCTGTACCCATCCTAATTCGTAAGATGGAGTAGCTAGGCATTAGGGGTACACAACTAAGACTCTTTGAAAGCTACCTGAGCGAGCGCACTCAGAAAGTGAAGATAGGGGAATATATTAGTGATGAACGTACACTTACCTACGGTACGCCACAAGGCAGTGTGATTGGCCCCACTCTGTTCCTCATCTACATCAATGACCTTGGTAAGCTGTCTATACCTAGTGGCAGAATCATAACGTTTGCAGATGATACGGCTCTCTTATTTACAGGGGATACATGGAATCAGGTCTAAGATAATGCTCAAACCGGATTAAACAAGGTGTATGAGTGGTTATGAAGTAATGTTCTCACCCTAAATGTGGACAAAACAAGCTATATCACATTCTCCTTTACAAAAGAAAAACAAACTGGAGCCACAGTCCTAAACAATCTTATAGCTCATTCTTGTCCTGCCCCACACAATAACGATTGTAACTGCCCCCGCCTTCGTAATACTGCAAGCGTGAAATACCTAGGAGTCATTATTGATAGTACATTAAGGTTTGAAGAGCAGTAATAGATTGCGTAAAATCATTTATATTTTAAGACCCTGAGACACGCAGCTGACGAGAAAACGCTGAAATCAGTCTACTTCGCTCTCGCCCAGTCGTTGCTCAGCTTCTGCATTACTTCCTGGGGTAGTGCTACAAAACTGGAATGTTAAACCTGGAAAGAACGCAGAGAGCTATCTTAAAAGTGGCATATTTCCGACCATAACGATATCCGACAGCGCAACTATACAGTGACACAAAGGTGCTAACAGTTCGCCAACTTTTCATACTATTAATCAAGCAACACTCACTCCTAACCTAACATATGAACCCTTATTATTTCTTGGCAAAAGAAGATTTAATCCCGTTGATTGAAATTCATTGAAACTAAAAACAATGTTCTCGAAACGCTTCTTTTGTCATCTAGAAGGATTCTTATATAACAAAGTTAACAAAACACTAAACCGTTACAGTCTTACAAAAACAAAGTGTAAAAAAACAATTAGTAGTTGGCTTCAACAACATAACTACGAGGACACTGAACAACTTCATGTCATTCCAGTGTAATAATGACACACGCACACGCACACACGCGCACACATACCACACACACACATACCACACACACACACACACACACACACACACACACACACACACACACACACACACACACACACACACAGTATATATTTCTCACAAACTGTAAATAAATAACTGTTATTTATTAATTAACATAGGCAAACAAGAGTACCGTAACGCACTTTTATGTACATTGTTGTAACGATTTAGAGAACCATACATGTATAAATAAGGGGAGCCTGGTGTCCTGAAATACAAGCCTCGAGCTTAGCTTAGGCACCAGTCTCCCACAATAAATGACTAAAATATACAAAACAATAAGAATAACATTGTTAAAATGAGATGAAATGTAATTGTTGTGGTGAGGAAATAAAGATTATTATTATTATCTCCTGACGCTAAGATAAAAGCGGTTAAAGAAAACAAGCTTTTGCTTGCTTTTGTGCTCATGACAGTAGAGCTATAACTTCAAATGAAACCAAAGAGACATTAAAACTTAACCTTACAAATTATGAGACATCCAACAATGTTGTCTTATCATTGTCTTCACACCATACCTAAGTTCAACTTTCAACAGCACTAATTGATGTGCTTAATGATCAGGGTTCCAAATATACCATTCTAGACAACGGTAGCACAACTAACTTTATAATCAAACTTTTGAGTAAAACGCTGAACTTACCAGTTAAGGCAACTTCAGTTACTGTTTAACTTCAGTTACCCGTGAAGGTCTAGGACGCAACTTTATATCTTTAAATGAACGCTCTATAATTACAACAACAAGAGCAAGCCCTACATTTATATCTCTATCAAAAATCCATTGGCCTTCAACACCAACTATTATAAGTACAAATTTGCCAAAATTCAAACTTCAATGCAATATTTCTCTAGGTACCAACAAGTTTGTCTCTAAATTTTATGCGTTATTAATATTTTTATTTTATAGATGCCTAGTTTAATTTAGAATTGCAAATATTCCAGTAATCGTTTTACCAATTATTTGAAGATCAAAGAATCAGTTTCTGCAAATTGAACTTTATGTAAAATTGTACAAATGGACAAATGTGTGAAATGGAAAAAGTGCACAAACCTCCCCAATAAATTTCAAATTCCAAATAAATCGCCATTACGCAATTTGAACACCTTCATGTCTGATAAAGGTGTAATCAGAGTGAGTGGTAGATGATGCAACTCTAATTACGATTATGACACAAAGCAATCAATAATATTGCATGCATCCCACCATATTACTTTGTTATTATTCGGACAATATCACAAAACTTTAATGCATACTAGAGATGCAAAAATCTAGCTAGAAAGGTGACTCATAAATATCTTACTTGTTGTAGATTTACAGAAAAGTCTCTTCAACCATTAACAAGTATTCGTTCAGTAATGTAGCAGTAGATTATGCAGGTCCAATCATTATTGCCGACAGAAAAGTTAGGTAATACAAATTAATAAAATCATACCTTTGCATATTTGTATGCTTGGCAGTGAGAGCAGTGCAAGTTGAACTTGTCACTGAGCTATGCTCAAGGGCATTTATTGCTGCTTTGAACCGATTTATAGCCCGCAGAGGAAAACCTCACAACATGTTTTCTGACACTGGCACAAATTTTGTCGGTGCTTATAACGATTTTTTTTTAAAACCAAAGTATAACAATATTAGTACATATGCATCAGAGCAATTAATTAATTTTAAATTCATCCCAGCATATAGTCTTCATTTTAATGGCCTTACTAAAGGCTCCGTCAAATCCGTCAAATTTCACTTAAAAATAACTTTTTTTCTTATTTATGTACCGTATGAAAAAATGAACACTGTCATTGTCCAAATTGAAGGAATTCTTAACTTTAGACCTCTCACTCCAATTTCATCGGATGATCTTGTCCCATTAACACAAGCACATTTTCTTCAAGAAAAGAACTCAATTTGCTCGCTACCTCGATACGAAAGAACGCGAGCCTTGGCAGGTCATTTTTGGAAGCGGTTATAGCGAATACATATCAAAGCTCCAAAAGCGGGTAAAATAGCAACGGATAGAAGTAAAACCAGTACAAGTTGGAGACATGGTAGTGGTCAAACTGGGATGCATGAGATGCATCACACATCAGTATTCAGGAGCCGATGGCTGCATTCGCGTCGTTGATGTCAAGACCACTAATGGAATCATCAAGCGCGCTTACAACATCTGCTCATTGATTCCGTGGAACAAAATCTTCCACACAGGGAAGCCTGTTAACGCAAGCCAAAAGCTCAATGTTCAAAACCATAATTTTATATATACGCTGACAATACTGCATCGGGCCCTTCCGACCTTGTCAGCCAACGACGTATCAACATATCATCCTAGAAACAAATCAAAATGACACAATTAACTTCAAAAAACAAACCAAATCAAGAAAATAGAAACTTTTCAAGACAGCACCAGAAAAGGACGAGACCTGTGATGAGCACTGATCGTTTATACAGGTAGCAAATAACAAATCATTTAAAAAAATGAAATACGCCATGTAGTGAATTGAAATTGATTTTTAGAATTTCAAAAAAACTTGTTTCCAGTTAGATCTCACTTCTGTTATTTTAGCAATACCTTGGCATATTTTCAACAGTGTTTTTAAGGCTATATCTGTAACAAAACAATATAGAGAGATTCAACTTGTATCAGACAACTTATACAAGACCATCTGATCCCAAACTGAGGAGAGCGTCTACTACGGCAACCAGACAACTATGGTTACGTGTATCACTCGCAACCATACTTTAGTATATAATTCTATCCAATCAATTAAAAAATATTTAAATACATACTACATACACTTGTAAAAAGTCATGATTTTACATGTACATGTTATGCCTGTTTGCAAACAATAGGTAAAGCCGGAGAAAGGAACAAGGCATTAAAAGCTCGCGGCCACTGCGATTTATTTATAACATTTAACAAGCAACACAAATGTTTGTTTAATGTCTGTAACATCAACGCTCAAAGTATTCCTAATCAATACAGCGACTTGGTTGATGCGTTTGCTAATTCCAACTTACACACATGCCATCTTAGTTTCGAAGACCTGGCTCAAACCTCAACTTCTTTCTATTTATTACGCTTTTCCTGGCTGCGTTCTTATTAGGAATGATCATGTGATCATGGTAATAAGAAACCAAAAAACCTCGTCTAGCATCAGGATGGCTATGCGGTGCAAAACCGAGCTTTCAGCAAATTTAAAAGGTCCGTGAAGATGTTAACTGCACCCTTTATAAAACTGCAATGAATCGGTTTCATTACATGATTCACAACGCTAAATGCCGTTATATTCATTCATATTAATTCAGCTTCTCCCAAGGGTATTTCACAGTTTTTGGGGACTCTAGAAGAATTGACAAACATGGAAGTACTGATCCTCCGTTGACGGTTGGTATAGATGAAATCAATACATATATACACAATATAGGTGAAATGATCACCTCCTTCGTACCTATTGATCATTTAACCAAGCGTCGTACTTGTGAGTACTTAGCTGAGGCATACTCAAAGGGTTACTAGTACTTTGCAGGCTTGATATCGGCTCAAGAACATTTTTTCGTATAAAACTAAACTAATGCTCTTTCGACAATCTGCTTCTTTTATGTCCTGCTCATTCTTCTGGATTCTCTTTTCGAGTTCAATCTGTTTTTCACTGGAATACCTTGCCCCTGAAAGTAGGATGGCATCCCATCTTAATTCAGATCAGCTAAATCATTATAATGTTAGTAACTTATATACCTAGTCCGCCATAAGTTCTGTTACAAATGAAAATTCATTTTTTTTTATAAATATGTACATATAAGTTTTAGTAATGGAATATTACTAAATATGTACATATTTATTAAAGTCTCAGCAAAAAATAAAAACAATATTCTATTTATAATGGCCTTTGGCTTTTATATAGACCTTTAATCTTTTTGACCACGAATCTATGGATTTACGCACTGTTTCCATGGGAAATTTCGCCGTGTCATTTAGAGCAAGTCATGTCCTCTAAAACTGACCATAATTTGTAGTCTAAGGGGTTGAGGTCTGCGCTAGATGAGGGCCAGTCTTCAGCTCTTATAAAGTCCAGAACGTTGGTTCCAAGCCAGGCTTGGGTAGTTTGTGCCTTGTAATCAGGCGCAGAGTTCTGCTGGAAAGTCAACGGTACGTTTTTAAAAAGTGAATTGTTGAGCGGTTTCACAACACGGTCCAAGACTGTCTCTTCATACACTTTAGCTGAAGTTTTCACACCTTTTTCACAAAAATGTTTGCTTTGTGACGCCTTGATAAGACACGCCCCACGAAACTATCATTGACGCAGGATGATGACCACGCTGTACCTTTCCGACTACTTGAGCAGCTTCTTTAGAACTGTGAGCGTACACTTTATAATTTTGATTATTGTGGTGCTCTTCAATCGTGATTTTTTTTTCATCGGTAAAGAGGATATTTCTGTTCCTTTCACCTGCGTATTGTGACAGAAGGCGTTTTGAATAATCCACTGTCTTTAAAGATTGATTAAGGGTGTGTCCTGTATATCGACGATAAGCACCAAGTTTCAGGTCTTGTTTTATAATACGCGACAGAGTCCTAGCGGGAATTTTCATTTCTCAGTATAAGATTTTTTGCTATAATAATTCGATAGACTTTCTTTCAAAATTGTAGGCTCAATATTTTCAAAGTGAGAGGGGGTCGATTTTCATGAACTTTCTTAAATAACTTAAAAAATATATATTGAGACACTTTCATTTAGTTTTCAATTTATTGTTTTGCCCCTAAAATAGGCATCATGTTCAAATGGCAGATATGTTTTTTATATATAGTTATATATAAAACATATATATATATATATACTTCAAATGTTATACCTTATTGCTTATATCAGTTTTGTTGATGGCGTGACGATGACGATACAAATTAAAATCACGGATATTCTTTACTACAAGCAAACCTCCTTAAAAATGTTATTAGTTTTAATAGCACAGTGAGACATAGTAGGTTGATACTTGCTTCCACCATAGAGATGTACTCTGAGTTCGCACGACACCCATGGGTGTTGTAAACAGTATCAAATCCATTTTTATTACTCTAAGGGTCCTAGGAAACGCAAAATGTAAGGGTAAGTTCTTTTTTGTTCATAAATTACATTCATTTCGCGATTTTTCTTATGGATGTTCAAGATTACTACATAATTAGTTGGCAAAGTTACATTTAGATTTTACCTGCCTGTATTTCAAATTCTAATTTTGTTCAAATCTTATGTCTTGTGTAGTTATTATTTTTATTTAATTGTTTAAACCAACAAACCTTCAACTCGTTAGTCCAATGCTTATACGTTTATAACGCAGTTGGTGTTTTTTGTTATGATTTTATTTTGATTTACAGCGCTTAAATAGCAAAAAATATTTAATTGTTTGCCGTTGAACATGGCAAAAATCATTCTGTAATTGTAAACTGTGGTGTACCTTCGTCAGACGAATAAATGTGAAAATAGTATACAAGTGTAGTATCGGTTTTCTAAAAATACAGAAAAATATTTAGTACGAAAATAAAATGTGGTTAGAATTAAGACGGCGTGAAATACTTCGTACATATTGTAATCTCGAGGGCGTCGTAACATGTAGGTACGAGTTGAATAGGTAACGATATTGAGCTTCATACTGTCACAATTTTATGTCACGAAACAAATATGTATTTTATACTAAAATTTACATAAAAATACACAAACATTATTATAGAAAAAAAATCTAATTTTATTATACATCATAAAAATGTTTATGTTTGGAAACGTACATAATAAGTTACTTCAAATATAATAAAGTATGTTGTTATTACGCCAAAGTGCGGGGAACTCTCAACGCGACTGTTTATAATAAATGTGAAGTTTCTATTAAACGGTCTTGACTCTTTCTCTTTTCCCGACTATTTATCCCACGTGGTGGTGAGGTCGGCCCTCCTCGTGTTTGACTGATTGGTTGAAAACGTCGCTAGCGTATATCTTATTGATCCTGTTTATATCAAACCCACATGATACCCGAAAACTTTTCAATACATTAGTGAAGTTATTTAATATTAAGGGCATTCGTTATCCAGTTCAGTTCCACAAGGCCTTGTGAGTTCTAATCTCTAAGGAATTTTCTTTGAAGAGTGTACTATCAGAGATAACCGTTTACCCTGTTACGAGATGAAAGCGTTCCTAGGGATCAATGTACGGAGGATCTAAGTTGGGGTTTCAGGCTTATCTCGTTGTAGATATCCCCTCTCAGTTACACCGACACGGGAATACACTGTGTTGTGCCTGGACACGATTTATGAGCATAACATTGGTCTCTCACTATATTTTTCTTAGAAAAAAAGGAGCTATTAGATTGCAACCTGCAGAGACACAACCTCCAATTCATCATTCCATCTCTTGTGTGTCTGAAATGTAGTTGCTTGGTAATTACAAAATGTTCGAAAGTGCCGTTTGTATTAATCTAGAATATCATAATATCTTAGGGGAGAAATCAAATTAAAATGTCAGTGGCAAGTCTCATAACTTAACAAATAAAGATTTTTACACATGTATTACACACAGCCAGTTTAATATAGGTAAAATAAACATTACATTTTTTTACAAACATAACACAACTTCCATAAATTACACACAATCGTTAGTAATAGATTTTTAATCGACGTCAAAATGTTGCACTTTTTTCGTCTAGTCGCTCAGCCCTCAAATAAAACATGCGTATAAGGAACTGCGTTCCTAAAATGGCCAATCTTTTGAGTACCTAAACATTGATAGCCCTTTCAAGCCCTTATTTTGTGTATGCACCTTTAAATTTGATCATGTCTTTCTATCATACTTTTTTTTTTAAAGTAAATGTTACAAGCACTGTGTCGAGACTTTACAAACATACAAGTCACGGACACAAAGTACACCCAGACTCGGAACCCGTGTGGGAATCGAACCACGACCTCTTGCGTAGCCTCACCGCGCCACGGAGGCAGTCCATCTATTTCTATGTGTATTTTTTTATACATTGAACATTTTTGAGTAAACAAGCTTCACTTTATTTTCAAAGTGAAATTTTAAGGTACGGACACTTACCCTGATCATTAAGCACTAATTGATGTGCTTAATGATCAGGGTTCCAAATATACCATTCTAGACAACGGTAGCACAACTAACTTTATAATCAAACTTTTGAGTAAAACGCTGAACTTACCAGTTAAGGCAACTTCAGTTACTGTTTAACTTCAGTTACCCGTGAAGGTCTAGGACGCAACTTTATATCTTTAAATGAACGCTCTATAATTACAACAACAAGAGCAAGCCCTACATTTATATCTCTATCAAAAATCCATTGGCCTTCAACACCAACTATTATAAGTACAAATTTGCCAAAATTCAAACTTCAATGCAATATTTCTCTAGGTACCAACAAGTTTGTCTCTAAATTTTATGCATTATTAATATTTTTATTTTATAGATGCCTAGTTTAATTTAGAATTGCAAATATTCCAGTAATCGTTTTACCAATTATTTGAAGATCAAAGAATCAGTTTCTGCAAATTGAACTTTATGTAAAATTGTACAAATGGACAAATGTGTGAAATGGAAAAAGTGCACAAACCTCCCCAATAAATTTCAAATTCCAAATAAATCGCCATTACGCAATTTGAACACCTTCATGTCTGATAAAGGTGTAATCAGAGTGAGTGGTAGATGATGCAACTCTAATTACGATTATGACACAAAGCAATCAATAATATTGCATGCATCCCACCATATTACTTTGTTATTATTCGGACAATATCACAAAACTTTAATGCATACTAGAGATGCAAAAATCTAGCTAGAAAGGTGACTCATAAATATCTTACTTGTTGTAGATTTACAGAAAAGTCTCTTCAACCATTAACAAGTATTCGTTCAGTAATGTAGCAGTAGATTATGCAGGTCCAATCATTATTGCCGACAGAAAAGTTAGGTAATACAAATTAATAAAATCATACCTTTGCATATTTGTATGCTTGGCAGTGAGAGCAGTGCAAGTTGAACTTGTCACTGAGCTATGCTCAAGGGCATTTATTGCTGCTTTGAACCGATTTATAGCCCGCAGAGGAAAACCTCACAACATGTTTTCTGACACTGGCACAAATTTTGTCGGTGCTTATAACGATTTTTTTTTAAAACCAAAGTATAACAATATTAGTACATATGCATCAGAGCAATTAATTAATTTTAAATTCATCCCAGCATATAGTCTTCATTTTAATGGCCTTACTAAAGGCTCCGTCAAATCCGTCAAATTTCACTTAAAAATAACTTTTTTTCTTATTTATGTACCGTATGAAAAAATGAACACTGTCATTGTCCAAATTGAAGGAATTCTTAACTTTAGACCTCTCACTCCAATTTCATCGGATGATCTTGTCCCATTAACACAAGCACATTTTCTTCAAGAAAAGAACTCAATTTGCTCGCTACCTCGATACGAAAGAACGCGAGCCTTGGCAGGTCATTTTTGGAAGCGGTTATAGCGAATACATATCAAAGCTCCAAAAGCGGGTAAAATAGCAACGGATAGAAGTAAAACCAGTACAAGTTGGAGACATGGTAGTGGTCAAACTGGGATGCATGAGATGCATCACACATCAGTATTCAGGAGCCGATGGCTGCATTCGCGTCGTTGATGTCAAGACCACTAATGGAATCATCAAGCGCGCTTACAACATCTGCTCATTGATTCCGTGGAACAAAATCTTCCACACAGGGAAGCCTGTTAACGCAAGCCAAAAGCTCAATGTTCAAAACCATAATTTTATATATACGCTGACAATACTGCATCGGGCCCTTCCGACCTTGTCAGCCAACGACGTATCAACATATCATCCTAGAAACAAATCAAAATGACACAATTAACTTCAAAAAACAAACCAAATCAAGAAAATAGAAACTTTTCAAGACAGCACCAGAAAAGGACGAGACCTGTGATGAGCACTGATCGTTTATACAGGTAGCAAATAACAAATCATTTAAAAAAATGAAATACGCCATGTAGTGAATTGAAATTGATTTTTAGAATTTCAAAAAAACTTGTTTCCAGTTAGATCTCACTTCTGTTATTTTAGCAATACCTTGGCATATTTTCAACAGTGTTTTTAAGGCTATATCTGTAACAAAACAATATAGAGAGATTCAACTTGTATCAGACAACTTATACAAGACCATCTGATCCCAAACTGAGGAGAGCGTCTACTACGGCAACCAGACAACTATGGTTACGTGTATCACTCGCAACCATACTTTAGTATATAATTCTATCCAATCAATTAAAAAATATTTAAATACATACTACATACACTTGTAAAAAGTCATGATTTTACATGTACATGTTATGCCTGTTTGCAAACAATAGGTAAAGCCGGAGAAAGGAACAAGGCATTAAAAGCTCGCGGCCACTGCGATTTATTTATAACATTTAACAAGCAACACAAATGTTTGTTTAATGTCTGTAACATCAACGCTCAAAGTATTCCTAATCAATACAGCGACTTGGTTGATGCGTTTGCTAATTCCAACTTACACACATGCCATCTTAGTTTCGAAGACCTGGCTCAAACCTCAACTTCTTTCTATTTATTACGCTTTTCCTGGCTGCGTTCTTATTAGGAATGATCATGTGATCATGGTAATAAGAAACCAAAAAACCTCGTCTAGCATCAGGATGGCTATGCGGTGCAAAACCGAGCTTTCAGCAAATTTAAAAGGTCCGTGAAGATGTTAACTGAACCCTTTATAAAACTGCAATGAATCGGTTTCATTACATGATTCACAACGCTAAATGCCGTTATATTCATTCATATTAATTCAGCTTCTCCCAAGGGTATTTCACAGTTTTTGGGGACTCTAGAAGAATTGACAAACATGGAAGTACTGATCCTCCGTTGACGGTTGGTATAGATGAAATCAATACATATATACACAATATAGGTGAAATGATCACCTCCTTCGTACCTATTGATCATTTAACCAAGCGTCGTACTTGTGAGTACTTAGCTGAGGCATACTCAAAGGGTTACTAGTACTTTGCAGGCTTGATATCGGCTCAAGAACATTTTTTCGTATAAAACTAAACTAATGCTCTTTCGACAATCTGCTTCTTTTATGTCCTGCTCATTCTTCTGGATTCTCTTTTCGAGTTCAATCTGTTTCTCACTGGAATACCTTGCCCCTGAAAGTAGGATGGCATCCCATCTTAATTCAGATCAGCTAAATCATTATAATGTTAGTAACTTATATACCTAGTCCGCCATAAGTTCTGTTACAAATGAAAATTCATTTTTTTTTATAAATATGTACATATAAGTTTTAGTAATGGAATATTACTAAATATGTACATATTTATTAAAGTCTCAGCAAAAAATAAAAACAATATTCTATTTATAATGGCCTTTGGCTTTTATATAGACCTTTAATCTTTCTGACCACGAATCTATGGATTTACGCACTGTTTCCATGGGAAATTTCGCCGTGTCATTTAGAGCAAGTCATGTCCTCTAAAACTGACCATAATTTGTAGTCTAAGGGGTTGAGGTCTGCGCTAGATGAGGGCCAGTCTTCAGCTCTTATAAAGTCCAGAACGTTGGTTCCAAGCCAGGCTTGGGTAGTTTGTGCCTTGTAATCAGGCGCAGAGTTCTGCTGGAAAGTCAACGGTACGTTTTTAAAAAGTGAATTGTTGAGCGGTTTCACAACACGGTCCAAGACTGTCTCTTCATACACTTTAGCTGAAGTTTTCACACCTTTTTCACAAAAATGTTTGCTTTGTGACGCCTTGATAAGACACGCCCCACGAAACTATCATTGACGCAGGATGATGACCACGCTGTACCTTTCCGACTACTTGAGCAGCTTCTTTAGAACTGTGAGCGTACACTTTATAATTTTGATTATTGTGGTGCTCTTCAATCGTGATTTTTTTTTCATCGGTAAAGAGGATATTTCTGTTCCTTTCACCTGCGTATTGTGACAGAAGGCGTTTTGAATAATCCACTGTCTTTAAAGATTGATTAAGGGTGTGTCCTGTATATCGACGATAAGCACCAAGTTTCAGGTCTTGTTTTATAATACGCGACAGAGTCCTAGCGGGAATTTTCATTTCTCAGTATAAGATTTTTTGCTATAATAATTCGATAGACTTTCTTTCAAAATTGTAGGCTCAATATTTTCAAAGTGAGAGGGGGTCGATTTTCATGAACTTTCTTAAATAACTTAAAAAATATATATTGAGACACTTTCATTTAGTTTTCAATTTATTGTTTTGCCCCTAAAATAGGCATCATGTTCAAATGGCAGATATGTTTTTTATATATAGTTATATATAAAACATATATATATATATATACTTCAAATGTTATACCTTATTGCTTATATCAGTTTTGTTGATGGCGTGACGATGACGATACAAATTAAAATCACGGATATTCTTTACTACAAGCAAACCTCCTTAAAAATGTTATTAGTTTTAATAGCACAGTGAGACATAGTAGGTTGATACTTGCTTCCACCATAGAGATGTACTCTGAGTTCGCACGACACCCATGGGTGTTGTAAACAGTATCAAATCCATTTTTATTACTCTAAGGGTCCTAGGAAACGCAAAATGTAAGGGTAAGTTCTTTTTTGTTCATAAATTACATTCATTTCGCGATTTTTCTTATGGATGTTCAAGATTACTACATAATTAGTTGGCAAAGTTACATTTAGATTTTACCTGCCTGTATTTCAAATTCTAATTTTGTTCAAATCTTATGTCTTGTGTAGTTATTATTTTTATTTAATTGTTTAAACCAACAAACCTTCAACTCGTTAGTCCAATGCTTATACGTTTATAACGCAGTTGGTGTTTTTTGTTATGATTTTATTTTGATTTACAGCGCTTAAATAGCAAAAAATATTTAATTGTTTGCCGTTGAACATGGCAAAAATCATTCTGTAATTGTAAACTGTGGTGTACCTTCGTCAGACGAATAAATGTGAAAATAGTATACAAGTGTAGTATCGGTTTTCTAAAAATACAGAAAAATATTTAGTACGAAAATAAAATGTGGTTAGAATTAAGACGGCGTGAAATACTTCGTACATATTGTAATCTCGAGGGCGTCGTAACATGTAGGTACGAGTTGAATAGGTAACGATATTGAGCTTCATACTGTCACAATTTTATGTCACGAAACAAATATGTATTTTATACTAAAATTTACATAAAAATACACAAACATTATTATAGAAAAAAAATCTAATTTTATTATACATCATAAAAATGTTTATGTTTGGAAACGTACATAATAAGTTACTTCAAATATAATAAAGTATGTTGTTATTACGCCAAAGTGCGGGGAACTCTCAACGCGACTGTTTATAATAAATGTGAAGTTTCTATTAAACGGTCTTGACTCTTTCTCTTTTCCCGACTATTTATCCCACGTGGTGGTGAGGTCGGCCCTCCTCGTGTTTGACTGATTGGTTGAAAACGTCGCTAGCGTATATCTTATTGATCCTGTTTATATCAAACCCACATGATACCCGAAAACTTTTCAATACATTAGTGAAGTTATTTAATATTAAGGGCATTCGTTATCCAGTTCAGTTCCACAAGGCCTTGTGAGTTCTAATCTCTAAGGAATTTTCTTTGAAGAGTGTACTATCAGAGATAACCGTTTACCCTGTTACGAGATGAAAGCGTTCCTAGGGATCAATGTACGGAGGATCTAAGTTGGGGTTTCAGGCTTATCTCGTTGTAGATATCCCCTCTCAGTTACACCGACACGGGAATACACTGTGTTGTGCCTGGACACGATTTATGAGCATAACATTGGTCTCTCACTATATTTTTCTTAGAAAAAAAGGAGCTATTAGATTGCAACCTGCAGAGACACAACCTCCAATTCATCATTCCATCTCTTGTGTGTCTGAAATGTAGTTGCTTGGTAATTACAAAATGTTCGAAAGTGCCGTTTGTATTAATCTAGAATATCATAATATCTTAGGGGAGAAATCAAATTAAAATGTCAGTGGCAAGTCTCATAACTTAACAAATAAAGATTTTTACACATGTATTACACACAGCCAGTTTAATATAGGTAAAATAAACATTACATTTTTTTACAAACATAACACAACTTCCATAAATTACACACAATCGTTAGTAATAGATTTTTAATCGACGTCAAAATGTTGCACTTTTTTCGTCTAGTCGCTCAGCCCTCAAATAAAACATGCGTATAAGGAACTGCGTTCCTAAAATGGCCAATCTTTTGAGTACCTAAACATTGATAGCCCTTTCAAGCCCTTATTTTGTGTATGCACCTTTAAATTTGATCATGTCTTTCTATCATACTTTTTTTTTTAAAGTAAATGTTACAAGCACTGTGTCGAGACTTTACAAACATACAAGTCACGGACACAAAGTACACCCAGACTCGGAACCCGTGTGGGAATCGAACCACGACCTCTTGCGTAGCCTCACCGCGCCACGGAGGCAGTCCATCTATTTCTATGTGTATTTTTTTATACATTGAACATTTTTGAGTAAACAAGCTTCACTTTATTTTCAAAGTGAAATTTTAAGGTACGGACACTTACCCTGATCATTAAGCACTAATTGATGTGCTTAATGATCAGGGTTCCAAATATACCATTCTAGACAACGGTAGCACAACTAACTTTATAATCAAACTTTTGAGTAAAACGCTGAACTTACCAGTTAAGGCAACTTCAGTTACTGTTTAACTTCAGTTACCCGTGAAGGTCTAGGACGCAACTTTATATCTTTAAATGAACGCTCTATAATTACAACAACAAGAGCAAGCCCTACATTTATATCTCTATCAAAAATCCATTGGCCTTCAACACCAACTATTATAAGTACAAATTTGCCAAAATTCAAACTTCAATGCAATATTTCTCTAGGTACCAACAAGTTTGTCTCTAAATTTTATGCATTATTAATATTTTTATTTTATAGATGCCTAGTTTAATTTAGAATTGCAAATATTCCAGTAATCGTTTTACCAATTATTTGAAGATCAAAGAATCAGTTTCTGCAAATTGAACTTTATGTAAAATTGTACAAATGGACAAATGTGTGAAATGGAAAAAGTGCACAAACCTCCCCAATAAATTTCAAATTCCAAATAAATCGCCATTACGCAATTTGAACACCTTCATGTCTGATAAAGGTGTAATCAGAGTGAGTGGTAGATGATGCAACTCTAATTACGATTATGACACAAAGCAATCAATAATATTGCATGCATCCCACCATATTACTTTGTTATTATTCGGACAATATCACAAAACTTTAATGCATACTAGAGATGCAAAAATCTAGCTAGAAAGGTGACTCATAAATATCTTACTTGTTGTAGATTTACAGAAAAGTCTCTTCAACCATTAACAAGTATTCGTTCAGTAATGTAGCAGTAGATTATGCAGGTCCAATCATTATTGCCGACAGAAAAGTTAGGTAATACAAATTAATAAAATCATACCTTTGCATATTTGTATGCTTGGCAGTGAGAGCAGTGCAAGTTGAACTTGTCACTGAGCTATGCTCAAGGGCATTTATTGCTGCTTTGAACCGATTTATAGCCCGCAGAGGAAAACCTCACAACATGTTTTCTGACACTGGCACAAATTTTGTCGGTGCTTATAACGATTTTTTTTTAAAACCAAAGTATAACAATATTAGTACATATGCATCAGAGCAATTAATTAATTTTAAATTCATCCCAGCATATAGTCTTCATTTTAATGGCCTTACTAAAGGCTCCGTCAAATCCGTCAAATTTCACTTAAAAATAACTTTTTTTCTTATTTATGTACCGTATGAAAAAATGAACACTGTCATTGTCCAAATTGAAGGAATTCTTAACTTTAGACCTCTCACTCCAATTTCATCGGATGATCTTGTCCCATTAACACAAGCACATTTTCTTCAAGAAAAGAACTCAATTTGCTCGCTACCTCGATACGAAAGAACGCGAGCCTTGGCAGGTCATTTTTGGAAGCGGTTATAGCGAATACATATCAAAGCTCCAAAAGCGGGTAAAATAGCAACGGATAGAAGTAAAACCAGTACAAGTTGGAGACATGGTAGTGGTCAAACTGGGATGCATGAGATGCATCACACATCAGTATTCAGGAGCCGATGGCTGCATTCGCGTCGTTGATGTCAAGACCACTAATGGAATCATCAAGCGCGCTTACAACATCTGCTCATTGATTCCGTGGAACAAAATCTTCCACACAGGGAAGCCTGTTAACGCAAGCCAAAAGCTCAATGTTCAAAACCATAATTTTATATATACGCTGACAATACTGCATCGGGCCCTTCCGACCTTGTCAGCCAACGACGTATCAACATATCATCCTAGAAACAAATCAAAATGACACAATTAACTTCAAAAAACAAACCAAATCAAGAAAATAGAAACTTTTCAAGACAGCACCAGAAAAGGACGAGACCTGTGATGAGCACTGATCGTTTATACAGGTAGCAAATAACAAATCATTTAAAAAAATGAAATACGCCATGTAGTGAATTGAAATTGATTTTTAGAATTTCAAAAAAACTTGTTTCCAGTTAGATCTCACTTCTGTTATTTTAGCAATACCTTGGCATATTTTCAACAGTGTTTTTAAGGCTATATCTGTAACAAAACAATATAGAGAGATTCAACTTGTATCAGACAACTTATACAAGACCATCTGATCCCAAACTGAGGAGAGCGTCTACTACGGCAACCAGACAACTATGGTTACGTGTATCACTCGCAACCATACTTTAGTATATAATTCTATCCAATCAATTAAAAAATATTTAAATACATACTACATACACTTGTAAAAAGTCATGATTTTACATGTACATGTTATGCCTGTTTGCAAACAATAGGTAAAGCCGGAGAAAGGAACAAGGCATTAAAAGCTCGCGGCCACTGCGATTTATTTATAACATTTAACAAGCAACACAAATGTTTGTTTAATGTCTGTAACATCAACGCTCAAAGTATTCCTAATCAATACAGCGACTTGGTTGATGCGTTTGCTAATTCCAACTTACACACATGCCATCTTAGTTTCGAAGACCTGGCTCAAACCTCAACTTCTTTCTATTTATTACGCTTTTCCTGGCTGCGTTCTTATTAGGAATGATCATGTGATCATGGTAATAAGAAACCAAAAAACCTTGTCTAGCATCAGGATGGCTATGCGGTGCAAAACCGAGCTTTCAGCAAATTTAAAAGGTCCGTGAAGATGTTAACTGAACCCTTTATAAAACTGCAATGAATCGGTTTCATTACATGATTCACAACGCTAAATGCCGTTATATTCATTCATATTAATTCAGCTTCTCCCAAGGGTATTTCACAGTTTTTGGGGACTCTAGAAGAATTGACAAACATGGAAGTACTGATCCTCCGTTGACGGTTGGTATAGATGAAATCAATACATATATACACAATATAGGTGAAATGATCACCTCCTTCGTACCTATTGATCATTTAACCAAGCGTCGTACTTGTGAGTACTTAGCTGAGGCATACTCAAAGGGTTACTAGTACTTTGCAGGCTTGATATCGGCTCAAGAACATTTTTTCGTATAAAACTAAACTAATGCTCTTTCGACAATCTGCTTCTTTTATGTCCTGCTCATTCTTCTGGATTCTCTTTTCGAGTTCAATCTGTTTCTCACTGGAATACCTTGCCCCTGAAAGTAGGATGGCATCCCATCTTAATTCAGATCAGCTAAATCATTATAATGTTAGTAACTTATATACCTAGTCCGCCATAAGTTCTGTTACAAATGAAAATTCATTTTTTTTTATAAATATGTACATATAAGTTTTAGTAATGGAATATTACTAAATATGTACATATTTATTAAAGTCTCAGCAAAAAATAAAAACAATATTCTATTTATAATGGCCTTTGGCTTTTATATAGACCTTTAATCTTTCTGACCACGAATCTATGGATTTACGCACTGTTTCCATGGGAAATTTCGCCGTGTCATTTAGAGCAAGTCATGTCCTCTAAAACTGACCATAATTTGTAGTCTAAGGGGTTGAGGTCTGCGCTAGATGAGGGCCAGTCTTCAGCTCTTATAAAGTCCAGAACGTTGGTTCCAAGCCAGGCTTGGGTAGTTTGTGCCTTGTAATCAGGCGCAGAGTTCTGCTGGAAAGTCAACGGTACGTTTTTAAAAAGTGAATTGTTGAGCGGTTTCACAACACGGTCCAAGACTGTCTCTTCATACACTTTAGCTGAAGTTTTCACACCTTTTTCACAAAAATGTTTGCTTTGTGACGCCTTGATAAGACACGCCCCACGAAACTATCATTGACGCAGGATGATGACCACGCTGTACCTTTCCGACTACTTGAGCAGCTTCTTTAGAACTGTGAGCGTACACTTTATAATTTTGATTATTGTGGTGCTCTTCAATCGTGATTTTTTTTTCATCGGTAAAGAGGATATTTCTGTTCCTTTCACCTGCGTATTGTGACAGAAGGCGTTTTGAATAATCCACTGTCTTTAAAGATTGATTAAGGGTGTGTCCTGTATATCGACGATAAGCACCAAGTTTCAGGTCTTGTTTTATAATACGCGACAGAGTCCTAGCGGGAATTTTCATTTCTCAGTATAAGATTTTTTGCTATAATAATTCGATAGACTTTCTTTCAAAATTGTAGGCTCAATATTTTCAAAGTGAGAGGGGGTCGATTTTCATGAACTTTCTTAAATAACTTAAAAAATATATATTGAGACACTTTCATTTAGTTTTCAATTTATTGTTTTGCCCCTAAAATAGGCATCATGTTCAAATGGCAGATATGTTTTTTATATATAGTTATATATAAAACATATATATATATATATACTTCAAATGTTATACCTTATTGCTTATATCAGTTTTGTTGATGGCGTGACGATGACGATACAAATTAAAATCACGGATATTCTTTACTACAAGCAAACCTCCTTAAAAATGTTATTAGTTTTAATAGCACAGTGAGACATAGTAGGTTGATACTTGCTTCCACCATAGAGATGTACTCTGAGTTCGCACGACACCCATGGGTGTTGTAAACAGTATCAAATCCATTTTTATTACTCTAAGGGTCCTAGGAAACGCAAAATGTAAGGGTAAGTTCTTTTTTGTTCATAAATTACATTCATTTCGCGATTTTTCTTATGGATGTTCAAGATTACTACATAATTAGTTGGCAAAGTTACATTTAGATTTTACCTGCCTGTATTTCAAATTCTAATTTTGTTCAAATCTTATGTCTTGTGTAGTTATTATTTTTATTTAATTGTTTAAACCAACAAACCTTCAACTCGTTAGTCCAATGCTTATACGTTTATAACGCAGTTGGTGTTTTTTGTTATGATTTTATTTTGATTTACAGCGCTTAAATAGCAAAAAATATTTAATTGTTTGCCGTTGAACATGGCAAAAATCATTCTGTAATTGTAAACTGTGGTGTACCTTCGTCAGACGAATAAATGTGAAAATAGTATACAAGTGTAGTATCGGTTTTCTAAAAATACAGAAAAATATTTAGTACGAAAATAAAATGTGGTTAGAATTAAGACGGCGTGAAATACTTCGTACATATTGTAATCTCGAGGGCGTCGTAACATGTAGGTACGAGTTGAATAGGTAACGATATTGAGCTTCACACTGTCACAATTTTATGTCACGAAACAAATATGTATTTTATACTAAAATTTACATAAAAATACACAAACATTATTATAGAAAAAAAATCTAATTTTATTATACATCATAAAAATGTTTATGTTTGGAAACGTACATAATAAGTTACTTCAAATATAATAAAGTATGTTGTTATTACGCCAAAGTGCGGGGAACTCTCAACGCGACTGTTTATAATAAATGTGAAGTTTCTATTAAACGGTCTTGACTCTTTCTCTTTTCCCGACTATTTATCCCACGTGGTGGTGAGGTCGGCCCTCCTCGTGTTTGACTGATTGGTTGAAAACGTCGCTAGCGTATATCTTATTGATCCTGTTTATATCAAACCCACATGATACCCGAAAACTTTTCAATACATTAGTGAAGTTATTTAATATTAAGGGCATTCGTTATCCAGTTCAGTTCCACAAGGCCTTGTGAGTTCTAATCTCTAAGGAATTTTCTTTGAAGAGTGTACTATCAGAGATAACCGTTTACCCTGTTACGAGATGAAAGCGTTCCTAGGGATCAATGTACGGAGGATCTAAGTTGGGGTTTCAGGCTTATCTCGTTGTAGATATCCCCTCTCAGTTACACCGACACGGGAATACACTGTGTTGTGCCTGGACACGATTTATGAGCATAACATTGGTCTCTCACTATATTTTTCTTAGAAAAAAAGGAGCTATTAGATTGCAACCTGCAGAGACACAACCTCCAATTCATCATTCCATCTCTTGTGTGTCTGAAATGTAGTTGCTTGGTAATTACAAAATGTTCGAAAGTGCCGTTTGTATTAATCTAGAATATCATAATATCTTAGGGGAGAAATCAAATTAAAATGTCAGTGGCAAGTCTCATAACTTAACAAATAAAGATTTTTACACATGTATTACACACAGCCAGTTTAATATAGGTAAAATAAACATTACATTTTTTTACAAACATAACACAACTTCCATAAATTACACACAATCGTTAGTAATAGATTTTTAATCGACGTCAAAATGTTGCACTTTTTTCGTCTAGTCGCTCAGCCCTCAAATAAAACATGCGTATAAGGAACTGCGTTCCTAAAATGGCCAATCTTTTGAGTACCTAAACATTGATAGCCCTTTCAAGCCCTTATTTTGTGTATGCACCTTTAAATTTGATCATGTCTTTCTATCATACTTTTTTTTTTAAAGTAAATGTTACAAGCACTGTGTCGAGACTTTACAAACATACAAGTCACGGACACAAAGTACACCCAGACTCGGAACCCGTGTGGGAATCGAACCACGACCTCTTGCGTAGCCTCACCGCGCCACGGAGGCAGTCCATCTATTTCTATGTGTATTTTTTTATACATTGAACATTTTTGAGTAAACAAGCTTCACTTTATTTTCAAAGTGAAATTTTAAGGTACGGACACTTAAATCATTTTACGAGTATCTTATTAAGAAATACCTACCTGCAGTAATATCAATTTAAACCTCATATTAAATACGGTTCAAACACGCCATCTACATCAGTAATTGGATGGAACGAATATAAATATTATTTAAGCAATCCGTACCGCTCCTTGCATTGGCGTTCTTTTTGTCGAAAATTACAAATTGTACGGAAAATTCCAGCTGCGTGTCCTATTTGCAATATTACTTGCAAATTCTGCAACGATACTATTGCATGCCCAAAATCTGGGCGAGAGCATGTTGGACCATGCTCAATGTAGGGTTCCGGAGCCATTATTGCAAATATTTTTTTTTTGTTTTTTTTTTTTTATTAGTTATTAATTTTTACAATCTTTTTCTAATACATAAATCCTCGCCAAACGTAACCGTTTAACGGCGAGATACGCTCTTAAAACAATCAATATAATACTACACTACACGATACAATAATAATAATAATAATAATAACAAAACACAAATTATAATACAATATATATAAAATTTAAATATCTTCTAACGATGCATCCCTCAACCCTTTCATTAATACACCTTAAGTTACTTTAGGGTTCTGTCTTAGAATATCTAGGCTGTTAAATACCCTTGGTATAATATACTTATTTGTCCTTTCGCCATAGTAATTTGTAATTTTCGGCTTAATAAATTCATTGTCCCTAACACGTCTTGTATTGTATTTATTGTTGACGGCATGTTCATACTCGTCACTGTAATAATATTCCAGGCCAATCAAGTATTCAACTTTTTTATCTACTGGCAATATTTTGCATAGAGGAAATAATTGATTGTAATTGTTACTACATATCTTTTTTTCTTTATTGCTTACAAATTAGGCTGATCAAATACTTAATTTGATCAGCCTAATTTGTAAGTTTTTAACATCTTTAAGGTAAGTTGCAAGTGTTCGTCCATACACAATTATTCCATAGTTAATCAGTGAGTCGGCAAGGGCATAGTAGATAATTCTCATGGTACCTTTATTCTGTACCCTGTTTAGCTGATAAAACTTTCCTAACACTGATCTTAACCTATTACAAACGTAAGAAACATGCAATACCCAACTAAAGTTTTTATCAATCCTTAGGCCTAAGTATTTAAAATAGTCTTCATACTGAATCCTAGTACAGTCACAATTACATTTGTTTCTATGTAAACAATCATATGTGTGTCCTATTATGGTAAGGTGTTCCATGTCTATGTTTTTTGCGTTTTTGTTGTAAGGAGAGTGAATTTTGTTTTATTAAAATTGAGAATGATGCCATAGTCACGCGCCCATTTCGTGATATTTTCAAAGTCTGTCTGTATATTCTCCTGAACCTGTGTGATATCTTTCGAGGCATAGACCACACACATATCATCCGCGTACATATAAACCTGACATTCGGATATCACATTTACTACACTGTTAACGTGCATTACATATCCTACTGGCCCGAACACTGAGCTAGTCGGCACGCCCGAGTTTACCACCGCGTCCTCACCAGTAACAGTACGTATCTTTCTATTAGTTAGGTAATTTTTGAACCAGTTATTGGGGGGGGCCGCGTATGCCACACTCATCCATCGCCTGCAGTAATATGCCATGATCCAGTGTATCAAAAGCTTTTTTATAGTCAATAAATAGTGCTATCAACTGTTTCCCAGAGTCTTGATTATGATTCACGTAATCCGCAAGGCTCGACGAGGCAGAAATTGTGCTTCTTCTTTTTCTAAATCCATGCTGATTGTCTGATAGTATGCTATGCGATTTCAAGAATTGATTAATTTGTCCAACAACTACTTTTTCGACTATCTTGCCTATTACAGATAATATTGCGATAGGTCTGTAGTTAGCGTATTCTAAGTGGCTACCGGATTTATAGATTGGGCATATTATAGCCTCTTTAAGTTGGTCGGGATATTTACCTGTTGATAGACATATATTTATAAAGTTTCTATTGTTTACGTACAAACTTAATATCTTTTGCTCGTATTCCGTCCGAGCCGGGTGATTTTTCACTCGATAAGGTGTTAATGATTTTTTCTATGTCTAATGTACTTACTTTAATAAATCTAAAACTAACTTGACATGGACGCACATATGTATCCCTGCTAAAAAAAAAAATATTACATGTATGTTTAATGACCTGTATTTCTTTATAACTATTTATTATACGGGAATTAACGCGCATTGTTTACCTTAAAATTGCTTGACGTTTCGACCAGGTTGCACCGGCCGTGGTCACAAGCGGACTCAATTTATTCCCGTATAATAAATAGTTATAATCATGCAACGCGAAAGTTTAAATGTATTTCTTTAGTAAATGTTTGTGTGAATTTGGTGCATATATTACTGATAGTGTCCACTTTTCCTAAATGCCTAGCAATAACACTATCTAAACTAACTTTATGCCGGCCCAGCCAGGAGTTTATATTTGCCTAATTTTTTCTAAAATCCCCATTACATTCAATTATTTCACCCTGACGGTATTTATTTTTTGCCTCGCTTATAACTTTGTTTATTTTATTCCTATATTTTATATATTTGACTGCCTCTGTGGCGCGGTGGGTGTATCCGACTCCTACGCAAGAGGTCGTGGGTTCGATCCCCACTCAGGATAAAACTTTGTGTGATGAGCACGATGGTTTATTCTGTGTCTGGGTGTTATTTATCTATAATATGTATGTATTTAGAAATATATAAGTATGTTTATCGGTTGTCTGGTTTCCATAGTACAAGCTCTGCTTAGTTTGGGATCAGATGGCTTTGTGTGAGTTGTCCCAAGATATTTTTTTTATTATTATTATTATTCTAAACTTTTATTCATATTTTTTGGGTCGGCTTTCCAAACCCTAAAGAGATACATACAAATCATGATCTATCCATGGTTCAATTTTTCTTTTAGGCCGTTTTGTTACTGTTATTGTACTTGCCTTATACATTTCGCCCACCACGCCGCATAATGATTGAAACAATATTAGGGTCGTTCGTCATTTGGGACTGAGACCGCGGTTCCAAAAAGCGAATTGAATTGAATTATTCATTTTAATTCGTCATTTGGGACCACAAATAAAAAATATACCTTTTTTTTTAAAAGTACAGTTGTCAAAAAAGATAGCATGAAATATATTTCGATAGTTATTCATTTTCGATAGTGTGGCAAATTATATGTATTTAAAACAACATAAGGTGAGATAGTGGTTAATTTAAAAAAAAAGTGAGATTAGGTAATCGCATTACATATTTAACATTTTATTTCTAAATACATTTTAAATCAATAAAGTTTTCCCGTACAAAGTGAAAAATGTTTCTTATTGATTTGATTTATAATATTTTGAAGTAACGCATTAAGGCTAACCTAATTAGGTAGAGCTACATAGTACATAAATATGTAACTCTAACTACTCTAACCGTAATGTTTTTAAAAGCACTGTAATTAGTATCCTTAAAATCTAAATTATATAAGTTAGCGTTAATGTAGTACACTGTACTCTAATTGTAGTACGTGGAAACGCTGTGGATTGTGCATAGATTTAATTTGTAAGTTAGAATTAGAATTAAGGCTACATGTACAATTGTTTGTTTTCCCAAATTAAATAAATAAAATAAAAATAAAACATATCCTCCACCTCGTTGTCTGGATGTGCTGAGGTCGGTGCGTACACTTGCACCACTTTGAGGCTATACCTCTCGGTGAGCTTAATAATGAGGTACGCTACCCTGTTCGACACGCTAGACATTTCCACAACGTTGTCAGAAAGTGACTTATTTACCAGAAACCCAACACCACCTTGGGATTGTTGGTCTCCCTCGCGGAAGTACGTAAGGTGGCCCGACCCGAGGGTTATGGTGTCCTCTCCCTCTTTTCGGACTTCACTTAACCCGAGGATATGCCACCTAATCTTCCCAAGTTCCACCTTAAGTTGTGCCAGATGCGAGTCTAGACGTAGCATGCGTCCGTTATACGTCGCCAGGGTCAATCGGTTGTGGTGGCCTTCCGTAGCCCGGAGATTCTTAGCACCTCCCGCCACACCGTTACCGTGGACGCCACTATGTCCAGGAATAGCGTGACTACCGGGAACTGGGGGCCGTGGCTTTTGTGCTTCGTGCATTTGGGGTAATTCCCATAATCGCCACGTTGGGCAGGCGGGTTGGCGATCGCAGGGCGTAGCTCTCGCATCAATGACGCTGCTGCCCGTCACTGACCTATTACTTTAGCTACGTCTTAAATTGGGATGGTTATACCGCCACTAGCCGGTCGCCAGAGCCTCGTTCGTTGAACAGCAGGATGTACCGTGTGCAGGTGAGGTTGGCTTCGAGCGAAAGATGGTGGTACGCCCCATTACATCCTCATTATATTATGTAAGAAGTAAAAAATAGAGCTAGATATCAAGAGGAATAAATTAGGTCTGATGATTTAAAAAAAAAAATCTTTATTTTTTTTTTACTAAATATTGAACTCTTATTGCATTTGCCAATTAATTACAATCTAGTCTTAAAGACTAATAAATAATTTGATTTTAACTTAATCTGCTATGTAACATTTTATTATATACATTAAGCTAGATTATCCTACAAACTAATTATATACAAACTAATAACATTAATTACAACTTACCTAGTAAATTTAAAAAAAAAGGATTATATAAAAAGGGAGTCACAACCAGTTTAGGCGTCGAAGAATTCCTCCCCATCGATGTCCACCGGTATAGTGCCCAGAAGGCTGGCAGCATTGCCACGTTGTATGGCAATGCTTATTCTCTGAGCAAATAAAAGGCCAGCCTTCTGGTCACGAGATGCACTGGTAAGACGCTGGGAAATATCTTTGAATAAAAGGTGAGCACTTGGACCCCAAAGCCCTCCAGTCTCAACCCCAAGCGGCTCAAATATGTAATCTCCGACTAAATTACTATATATGCGCCATTTGAGAGTCTTCGCAGATGCAGCAGCAGCGCAGGTAGAGCTCGCAGTATTTGGAAGATGGGAAGGTGCTAGGGAGTCGACGCAGGTTGCATCCCCATCCATCTGCTATGTTGTATACTAAAACTTAAGAATTATTATGTCCATTGGCACATTTTCTTAATAGTCTTTATTGAAGGGGATCACTTTGTTTTCGCGTTCTAATGGGTAGCACTCATTGCACTACGTAACACTCACTAACAAAAGGTTTAGTCCTTTTGAGTCTTCGCACTATATCCGTGGTGTCGAGGAGCTACATAGCCTTGACATTCACATGTCGAAGAAGTCGTCGTTCATGAGCTTCGGCATATTTTTTTATAATATTTTCAACAATGTCAACCTTCAGGTCACGATGGACATCCTTATTTACTATATACCAGGGAGCGTTCACAATACCCCGAAGTTCTATTGTCGTTTTGAAATCGTTGCATTATTTAAATATTACTTTTTTGGTCTATACCAAAAAATAATATTTAAATGGGACTATGTCCACACTGACATAAGGACTTGTTTATATAAAGTAATTGTGTTTGAAACTGAAAATGCCATAAACTTGCCAAGTAACCAATTCATTTTATTGTAGCGGAGCTTTAACTTAACGCGTTCATTCTTGACGTGTTTCCAGCAAAGCTTAGCATCTGGAGTCATGCCCGAGTATTTAGCTGTACATTCGTCCGCTCAGATATTACCGTTTACAAGTGCCGGTTGATAATTTAGTCTGTTACTCGGATTAATTAGGCTAACTGGAAAAAAAGTGTTGTATAACAACACTTTTTTGTCCAAAACGATGGTGTTTACTGCTATTTGAACTTTTTCCACTGCATCTTCGAGATACACTCTTGCAGCCATAATTGCCGTGTCATTTGCGAATGTTGCAATGGTATTTCCTGATAGTTCTGGAATATCACGAGTGTGTGATATGGTGGTATAGAATGGGACCTAAAACACTTCCTTATGGTACACCAGATTTTATCTGTCTTATTTTTAAGTATGCATCTTCTTGTGCTACTATAAACACCCTAGATTCCAAAATATCTGCATATGGTTTTGGTAGCATATTTTGTAGTTTATGGACAAGGCCTTTATGCCATACCTTTTCAAAAACTTGCTTTATATCTAGAAAAACGGTGGAACAGACTTTCTTTTCTTCAAATGATTTTTCTATTATGTTGGTTATTCTATGTATTTTATCTATAGTCGAATGTTTCTCTCTAAAAGCAAATTGATAGTTAGGGATTAGATGTATTTCGTCTATGACAGGTTTTAGGTAGTTTGCCGGGATTTGGTATCATAATGACTTCAGCACCTTTCTACACGTTAGGCACATATGTGTTTTGTAGTCTGAATGTATTAAAGATATTAAATCGATGCAAGACCGTGGCCCTAAAAAAATTGTACGGCCTAAATGCAAGAAAACAGCACAAAAGAGGCGGTTGTTTAAGAGTCCTCTTAATAACGAGTATTTGTCATATGTGCTTGAAACATATGAAGACAATACATTGACCCAGAAAGGTGTTAGAGTACAGAGTGTAGTAAGTTTAACTGTGGCTTTTCACGGAAGCTTTTGAAAAATATTGCCAGTAGCTAGATCATATTTAGGAGATTTCTCTCGGTTTAAGGATTTGATCCCACTCTGAACTTCTTTTCGTGTCACAAATTTTATTTATAATTGATTATATGAGAAATTATGTGAAATCAAATCTTCTACATTTTCTTCATCGTTTGGTTGGAAAATTTGTTCCAGATGTTGTGCAAATTTAGCTGCAAATCTAAGAAGAATATGCCTCATGGGTTTCTTTAGGTTTTTTTAGGGTTTTCCATAGTGAA
Source organism: Herminia tarsipennalis (assembly GCA_945859575.2). Lineage (NCBI taxonomy): Eukaryota > Metazoa > Arthropoda > Insecta > Lepidoptera > Erebidae > Herminia > Herminia tarsipennalis. The sequence goes on along the minus strand of OX243839.2, from coordinate 28,221,584 downwards.
TAGTCTGTTGCACTATTATTTGTCACTTGGCTAAGGTAGGTGTTCATGGTTTCATTTGTTTAATTTTTGTCTCCCTGCTTTGCTGTTTTATAAGTTTATTGAAAAGCGTTTTTTTTTTGTTAAAAAAAGATAACTAGCAATGTGAGATTGATTCCCACATTACTAGCAATCTTGTTAACCCCCCAGCTAAGCTCAAAGGCTTGTGTTAGGAGTGGGTTCACGTCGGTAGTATAACGGGTGGGATTCGAACCCGCGACCTCACGATTTTGAGACCGATGCCTTAGCCATTAAGCTCCCGCCGCTTTTTACCGGCGCTTTACCACCGTTTTATCGGGTGGGAAGCTTGTTTTTTGCCATCTTCGTCTTTGTTGTCTTTTTTTAGCTGTAACGTCCCTAATTTCTAATGGGAAAAGAAACTAGGAGTCACACTTATGTATGACTTCTAGTTTTTAATACCAAGTCAGGTGTGTTACTACAAGCGCAATGTTGAATGTCAATCTTAAAGCTTTCCCAATCCGTGTTCTTGTTAATAAGAGTCGAGTTGTTTTTGGTCACTGAGAGTTAATGTCATTGGCGAATGATCTGAGTTCGATGATATTTAAGCGATATTAAACCGGATTTTCCTCACCCACCTTACGCCTAGTGTTATGTATTTCAGCTTCGCTCGGCAGGTTATGCTTACTTTTTGGTCCCACGTTTAAAAGATAAATGGGGGCGGGGGGACAATTTAAGCAACTTTTAAACTCAGTTTTTCCAATAATATTCATTAAATGAAAAAAGTTTCTTAGAAACTTTAAAATATTTTTGCAAGACCCGTCGAATGATTTACCACAAGTTGATATTTGCAAAAAAAAAAAAAGGTTACAGACATGTATGAAGTGTCCCCTATAATTTTTTTTTTTTTTAACTATCAAACTAAGTAGCGAGTTACAAGTCACCTAAGCTCCAAATTTCATTAATGTTCATTGTGTAGATTTTGAGTAAAATGCATGTGACATACGGACGGACAGACAGGCAGAGGTTATATGGTATCTCTATTCTATTTATTTTCTTTGGTATTTGGTATCTCTATTTTATTTATTTTCTTAAATTATATATTCAGTTTGTATGTATCTTAACGATCAAACGTCACTTTGCTGGAAAACAGCGATGTGTTGTGGCTTATGTTAATAAATGTTTATCTTCTCTCTTCTTCTTCTTCTTCTTCTTGTATTGTTCACTGCTAAATAATAACATTTTTTAGGGTTCTTTAGCCAAAATGGCAAAACGGAACCCTTATAGTTTCGCCATGTCCGTCCGTTCGTCCGTCCGTCCACGTTTTGCTCAGAGACTTTTTCAGATTTAGGAATCCGTTAGTGAAATATTAGATTCAAAGTGCCAATTTTTGTAAGAGTCAAATTTTTGTTGATGTTGAGTATGTAAGAAAATTCACATTCAATTAGATTGAAATCAAAAGGGAAACTATCAGCTGATCAAATGAGAAGTAACAAAATTTCGTACAAACTTCATTGAAAATTATTATTAAGTAGATATAACGTTGTAAGTATGAAACAAAAACAACAGAAAACCCACTTCATAAGCCGCATTATTCGAATGGAGAGTGGGGGGTGACTACGGAACCCTACAGTGTGGGTGGTCCGACATGCACTTGCCCGGTTTTTTTCATAGATACAACATGTGAGAACCGAAATGGTGACCCCTTACTTAGGTTAGCGCTCCGGCTCCCTCTCACAATGCGCTTGCACATCATTATTGATTGCACAATTCTGTGAGCCAAGGTCGGCGATGCACGTGAACCGCATTCGTGATAAAAAAGATAAGAATTAACTACAAATTATACATTACAACAAGTAAGGTAAAAGTCTCTTATGTCTTTTCCCGGAACTTAAACGATCTTGATACCACATTACATATATAAATCGTTTTATCGATTTAAACATGAAAACGTAACATACAGTTACTTTCATATTTTGTTTTACTTTGAATGGATAAATATGAAAAGCTAAAAAAAATACTAAGTGTATTATTTATATAATAACAATGAAAATGCTTCCATTTACATTTCACATTCTTGTTGTTTGTTACATTAATGACTTTTAACAGCCCGCGGGTGTATGTCCTCTTACACACAGCTCATAACTTGCGAAACACTTTAGCCTTCTTGTTTATTTATTAAGAAACTTTGATGAAGTTCTATATTAATTAATTCCTGTGTTACAAACAAATTGCAAAACATTTGTACAATACTTTGAAAATAAAGTAGAACAGTAGGTACTACTTGTAACCCTAATATACGGTAGTATAGGTATTAATAAGATTCTATCTACATAATCTTCTATAAATAGCCTCAATTAGGCATACACTAACATCATGTATTACTTCAATTTAATTAACTACCTTCAGGTGACTCACCCTAGGTATAAAAATTCCGACATATGATTTGTCACAGAACAGTTATAATTGAATTTAGCCGCAGTACATTGTCGAGGTTACAAATAATATGTTTGTGTGGTGACACGCGATGGTCACACGATCGGACCTTGCTAACTAATCATGGTTAACTTATAACCTTTGCTTTAGCCCTATTTTCTTTAAAATAAGCTTAAAGGTGCGTTTCTACTGACGCGGAGCTAGGCGGTCAACCAATCACTGTAATGAAATTTAGTATGGAGATAGTTTGAGTCCCGGGGAAGGGCATTTTTATCGTGATAACCGACTTCCACGCAGGCGGCGCCGCGGGCGAAAACTAGTAATGATATAATATAATTCACGGTTCTCTCAACGGAAATCAGCTAAAGACTCTGAAAAATTGTTAACAAAAGTGGTTTGGAAAATATAAATCAAACGAAAATTTAGAGACATTTTTATAAAAAGATCACCCATCGATGAAGATTAGTGATCGCTTTCTAATAATGCAATCACTTCATGGCTTAGAGAAGTCCCCAGTGGTATTGAATTTCCGTTTGATAGGAATATGAAGCTGTATCAGACAGTTGAATCAATAAGGACCTCATTGATTTATTTTTATGTTCGGTCGCCATGTCGCCACTTTGTCACAAATTAATAATGAAACTAACCAAACCGGGGCCAGAAGCGAACCACCTATCTGGCCCCGGTTTGGCTACGGAAGTCTCGGGTTCGATTCCTGGGTCTGGACTTCAAATTTTTCTATCTTTCAAAAATGCAATTATTGTATTTGTAAAGTAATTGGCAAGAAATGCCTTTAAAAATTACTTCGGAACTAACGTTATGATACAGTTTAAAACAATGTATGCCTGTCATCATCCACATAATCTTAAGTCTACCTGTTGGTCACTACTTTCAAAAGGTTTCAAAATGTTTAGTATTTTATTATGTATATTTAATTGATTAAATTTTAAAATATTCAAAAAATATACATAAATTAAGAAAATAACGTGAATAAAAATAGAAAAGTATCGTCGTAATAGTTTCCAGAAACTGACGTTAGTACTGTCGTGGTAGATTGGCAGACACCCAACCACTGCAGAGAGCAAAATAGTGTGGAAATAAATATATATGTATTTCCACACTGTTTTTTTACCCCAATAAATGGAATAAAAAAAATACATCAGCCACAAGTACTTCAGGCTCACTGGCCGCCATACAAACGTGAATCATGAATATCTTTAAAAATAACGACTTAATATATTTTTTTGTGATACGTGGTGTCCAGTGGACTATCACGACAGTTGCAGAAGATTATTCATAGCCACAAACAGCGCTTATTGGCTAAGGCATCGGACTCACAATCGTAAGGTCGCGGGTTTGAATCCTACCCAATATACAACCGACGTGAACCCACTCCTAACACAAGCAATTTAACTTACTTGGAGGGGCTAACAGGATTGATAATAATGTGGGCAATTCCATATGGCTAGTATTCTTAATTTAAAAAAAAGAAATTGTAACATACAATGTTACCTACTATCTACGTAAAGATTTAGTCCATTACAATTAATGAGTGTTAAATCGGCTAAGTTTTGACACGCGGTCAGTTCTCAGGTCACCTTTAGGGTGCTTTAAACACCCCGTGTCTCTATGTCGGTCAAGGTGAAGTGGTAGTAATCCTATTAGGCGCGAGATTCAAAGTTTACACATCTATAGATTATATTCATTATTTCTGTTTAACCTACTTATATTAATCAAGGTAAAATACTTCAAACGTAACATAAATTACTTTACTTGAGCAGTACATAATTTAAATTGTTATATTTCATGTTAACATGCTAAAAGCAAATTGGTTTATTGAAGACTTGGGCTGGGGTAAAGGTATTTGGTATTACGGTAAATGTGAATATTTTACTATAAGGTCTTATAAAATTGTTTTCAGAACTTATTGCGTAAAATAAAAGCGTTTATCCAGACATCATTCCTCAATAAACTTTTATACTAACAAAAATAATAATAAGTCGATCAAATGACTCATCAGGTTTTAGGTACAATCGTAGAAAATCGTCGCACAAATATGTTCTCGATGCGGATCCATTTTTATATGAGATAACTACAATAATTTAATTTGGCTGTCAAAAAAATGTAGAGGCAAATTCGAAATTCAAACAATAGTATTTTTACCTTTATAACCAACTAGCTGCGCCCCGCGGTTTCACCCGCGTAAGACTACATCCCGTGATAATATCAAGTTAGAAGTAGGCTATGTCATCATCATTATCAGCCTATCGCAGTCCACTGCTGGACATAGGCCTCTCCAATTGCACGCCACTTTGTTCTATCTTCGGCTTCTCGCATCCAGCTCCTGCCAGCCGTTTTGCGTATATCATCACTCCACCTGGCTTGAGGGCGTCCTACACTACGTTTGCCGAGCCGCGGTCTCCACTCAAGAACTCGTTTACCCCAACGGTTGTCGGTTCTTCGGCTAATATGGCCAGCCCACTGTCACTTCAACTTGCTAATCCGGTGGGCTATGTCGATAACTTTGGTTCTCTGCCGGATCACCTCATTTCTGATTTTGTCCCTAAGAGAAACTTCGAGCATAGCCCGTTCCATAGCCCGCTGAGCGACTTTGAACTTGTGGACCAGCCGTACCGTCGGTGTCCACGTTTCGGCTCAGTATGTCATGACGGGTAGGACGCACTGATTAAAGACTTTAGTCTTTAGACATTGTGGGATCGACGATGAGAAGACTTGACGTAGCTTACCAAACGCTGCCCAACCCAACCGAATTCTCCTGTTCACCTCGTCCTCGAAGTTGTTTCTACCTAACTGCAATGACTGCCCGAGGTACACATATTTTTCAACAACTTCGAGAACGGCGCCGTGCACCGCTGTCGGTTCCGGTAGTACATGTTCATTGAACATGACCTTGGTTTTATCCAAGTTCATTCGTAGGCCGATGCGTACAGAGGAGTCAGCCAGGTCATTCAGCATCCGTTGCAGGTCCTGCAGCGTTTCCGCCATGATGACAATGTCATCTGCAAATCGCAAGTGAGAAATGTATTCACCATTGATGTTGATGCCCCGCCCTTTCCAATGCAGCATCTTGAACATATCCTCCATTGCATTTGTGAACAGTTTCGGGGAAATAACGTCCCCTTGCCTCACTCCTCGATGCAATGGTATAGGTTTTGTTTGCTGATTCTGTACTTGGACGGACATGGTGGCGGCTTCGTAGAGACATCTCATCACTTGGATATATCGCCAATCTACTTGGCATCGCTGCAGAGACTCCAGAACGGACCAGATTTCAATCGAGTCAAAGGCCTTCTCATAGTCCACGAATGCTAGACACAGGGGCTGATTATACTCCTGGGTCTTTTGTATAATCTGCCGCACTGTGTGGATGTGGTCTATGGTGCCATATCCGCTCCGAAATCCAGCCTGTTCCGGTGGTTGGAATTCGTCAAGTCTTCGCGCAAGACAGTTCGTGTTGAGAGATATATCGTCTCTAGCTGGAAATATGTATGTGTATAGCCATTAATAATTACACCAATATTTATTACGATTTCACATTTACATTTAATTTTTAACATACGATTTATAATTGTTGAAACTTTTAAAGTATTTGTCAAAGACAAAGTTTATCTATTACATCTATCAGAGGCAATAAAAGTATTCATTTTGATATAGATCAATCTGTTACTAAGAAATATGTATTAGAAATAAATTACAATTTCTATTGTAATTATGGTTCACTATTTTGACGATAATTGCTTCCACATAAGATACAGTTATTTATAAGCTAAATTATTGTAAAGTTTCATTAAAATCCATTCAGTAGTTTCTGCGTGACAGAGGTACAAACATCCACACATCCACACATCCACACATCTACACATCTACCCATCCACACTCACAAACATTCGGCTTTATAATATTAGTAGGATTTTTTCAAAATATTTACAAGTGGCCAACCTTTTTTCGCAAAACTTTCTGAGTGTCCTGGTATGTTTACGAGTAGGTATCAGTTGTCTGATTGCCATAGTAGACGCTCTTTTTAGGGTTCCGTAGCTAAAATGCCAAAAATGAAACCCTTATAGTTTCGTCATGTCCGTATGTCACGTAGTGGCATAAAAATAAACATTTATAGAGTGGGCACTCCATACATGTGACAGAAGCTGAAAAAAAATTCTGCCATTATCAACGTGACGTACGTTATTCGACAGGTCTTTGGATATTTGAAGGTTTCTAATAAACTTTTTGATTTAGTGAATAGTTTTGAAAATAATGGCTCCGAAAGTTGCATAAATTGTGTCCTTTGTCCTTAACTTTTGAACCGTGTGACTAATAAATGTGAAAAAAAATCACAAAGGTAGCGCTTAATAAATACTTTTAATTAAATTTTAAATATGATCGAATATATAAATTATTGCTGAAAAACTGGGTTTCTCAACAAAAGTGTAAGTGCCATGAACATATTTTGAAAGATAGAAAAATTTGAATCCAGACTCAGGAATCGAACCCGAGACTTCCGTAGCCAAACCGGGGCCAGTCGCTTCTGGCCCCGGTTTGGCTACGGAAGTCTCGGGTTCGATTCCTGAGTCTGGATTCAAATTTTTCTATCTTTCAAAAATGCAATTATTGTATTTGTAAAGTCTTTGGCAAGAAATGCCTATAAAAATTACTTCAATACGCTTTTCTACTGATGCAATTATTCAAGCCTGCGGAAGCCTACACTAAGCACGGTCCAACATGCTCTTGCCCGGTTTTCAGAATGTCATTTCACTACATGAATTGTTATTTGCTACGTACTCAATAGAGAACTATGGTGACTTAGTTTTTTTAACTACTAATAATGTGCGTCCTACATTACCGTGGCCCAAAACCTTGAGTTATAAAGTGCCTGTCTAGATAGATTCCCTGTGATGATCGAACTATTTACATACTTATAAGTTAGTACGGAACCCTTTGTACGCGAGTCTCACTTGCACTTGGCCTTTCTTTTAAAGATAACTTCATCTTAGATTTACTAATAGCCTCTGCGTATTGGACCGATGTTCTCAAAAGGAAGTTCTCCCGAAGGATTGGCGATCGCCCTCACCTCGAGATGTCAATGAAAGGAAAATTAACACCCGTTGAATTTGTAACAGTACAAGTTACAAAAATAAATTATTAGATTTCAAATTACAATTAAAATAGGCTCTTAAGTAGAATCAAATCATAAAAAAATATATTATAGTAGGACATTTTAATCAAAGATAAAGCTACAAAGAAAGATTTTACACTTCTTGTGGTTTAAAAATTCTTGCTCTAGAATATTTTGCTCAGTACAAGTATATTTCAATCTTAATAATACATTTCACAAAGTGTATTCAGTGTTCGTTTTACTCAATAGACTAATGTTTAGAACTCGTGACTCTATTCAGTAGAATTTCTTTCAAATAAATTGAAATGTATAAAAATTGTGAACAAACTGTATTTTGTAGAAGCTCTAAATTCGAGAGTGTGCAACTAGCAAACTCGGAGTTGCGGAGGAATTTTAAAATGTTCTGGCGTTTTAAATTGTAGTTTTTAATTTAATGGTTGGTAAAGTTTGATAGAATATTGTAGGAAGTGCCGCAGCGTTTTAGAAGACTTTGAATTTTAAAACTTTTTCGATACTGGCTGTTCCTTGTTGCTCTGCGTTCGTGCATGTAGGTCTAATAGTTAGATTTAATAGTCTTTAATCAGACTCCAAGCTCTACTAATCTTGAAGTTTGAAGCACTATATCTATCGTAGTAAGAGACGCAGTACTTTTGGAAATTTTGAGCGTTCAAAAAACTTTCCACTATGACACAAACAACAGCATGTTTCTTTAAAATGGACCTTGGCTCTGAAAACTCCCAGCTAAATCAGTACTACTCAAAGCGAATTTTGACAAACGAAAGGGTATTAGTTAGAGAGCTCAGTACATTATGAACTAAATTCATTACGGACCTCCCCTCGATATGAACAACGTTTACTTAAAAATAATTGCCTTAGTTCTCAGGCTTCTCTTTAACAAGTACGGACATGAATTATGTCGATTTAGGTACTCCATGAACTAAATTTAATTAATAAAACTTTTAGACGAGGGTCGCATGTGCTGTTAACCAAAAGTACATTTGATTGAAATAAACTTTATCTATTGCGATCTTTAGTATGATGTGAGGCTTTAGACTAATCTGAAATATAAGTTAGAACATTTTGAAGTAACGGTAGACTAATTAAGGTATCGGATTCACAGGTTGCGGGTTCAAATACCACTGACGAAAACCCACTACTAACACTACTAATTTTATTAAGCTGGAGGGATTAACAAGATTGATAAAGCACGCACAAGCGAGTTAACCACATATACACACATCAAAAGTGTCTAGGGATCAAGCATTTTTATGCGGATTTCTTGAGATTGAGATGTGGCTTTGTAATAAATTTATGATTTTATAAATTTATATGGATCCTTTTTGGTGCATTTCATAATTTGAATCAGGAACTGTGAATCAAATTCGAGTAAAAGATGAAAATCAGCTGTCAATATTTTCCCTATAAAAACATACAACGCATTGAAGACATTATTAGTGCTACTGTTTCCCTACTACTGATTAAAACCAACGTTATTATGGAGCGGCGACGTCATTTAAGCAGGGAAGAAATGCTCAGAGCCGTGGGAATGATAGAAGCTGGTTCCCGGCAACGTACTGTGGCTTTAGCTCTGAATACAAGTCAGAGTGTTATCAGTCGACTTTGGACACGTTACCGAAGCACTGGTACCGTGGCTGAGCGCCATGGAGGACGGTATCGCTGCACCACACGGAGACAAGACCGATACATTCAAATCTTAACTCGAAGAGGTCCAACAATAACCGCCATGATGTTAGCCGTGAGGCTTCATCACTCTTCAGGGAACTTAATTAGCGACCAAACAGTCAGAAACCGCTTGCATGAAGTGAACCTTCATTCCCGAAGACCGCTACGGGTACCACCTATAGCAATGCACAATCGTACGATTCGATATCAATGGGCTCTTGAACACAGAAATTGGGCAGAAGAACAATGGCGTTTCGTGTGCTTTTCTGATGAGTCTCGTTTTGGTATGAGACCGGATACAAGACGTATACGACACTGGAGAACCCCTGGACGCCAACAGCGATTAAAATCCTGCCAGGAAGTCCATCCTTATAGTGGTGGAACCATCATGGTATGGGCGGGTATTTGGATCGGCGGAAGAACTGAGTTGATTTGGATCAGAGGCAACCTCAACGCTCAAATTTATGCTGAGACGATTGTATCAGACGTCATCGTTCCTCTACAAGTGCAAATCGGTCCCTTATTTCAGTTAATGCATGATAATGCACGACCGCACACCGCAAGAGTTGTAAGACAGACTCTCGCCGCAGCTAACATCAATGTCCTGCCCTGGCCTGCTCAGTCGCCAGACTTGAACCCGATTGAGCATGCATGGGATATGCTACAAAGAAGAGCTCTGCCGAATATGGAGGGTATCCAGTCGCAAGAAGACCTTTTTTTGTTGTTGCAACGAACATGGGCGGCCATTCCACAGCGTGATTTGGATGAACTCATTTTGAGTATGCCAAACCGATGTTCTTGTGTTGTTAGTGTTCGCGGTAGAAACACGGATTATTAATTGTTTAAGTTACCCAATAAAATTTTAAAGAAAACTGTTATTTCAGTCTTTTTTTCGAACTTTAATGTTAGTGGTTCAAATGTCAAAAATCCCTTTATTAGGAAAATGGCAAATTTCTTTATTAATGCAAAGGTGACTTGGTTTATCGTTACTGTGACAAACGAAAACACTTTATTTGATGAATCCTTAAAGAAATAAAAAAAAAAAAATCAATCAGGAGAAAAGTTATTGCAAAAATATATGTTGATCCCTAGACACTTTTGATGTGTGTAGTTCTCCTACTATATACATAATATATCCACCTCAATAGGTACAACATAGACCTATATGTGGTCGACCCGTGACCACGGTCGGTGCAATTCGATCGAAACGTTGCGTAAATAAAAGGTTCGTACCTTTAAATATTTCACGCTATTAAGTCCCGATAACATTGTAATAAATGTGGCTAAATCGCTTGTACGTGCTTTATAAATCTTATTATATGTAATCTCAAGTCTTCTATTGTTTTTGCATCAGTCCTCTAAATATAGTGTATAATGTAATGTTAGCAGCACCTTAGCTACATAAACGGTTTATAAACAAATAAACATTGTAAATATTAGCAATTTGAAAAGAGTGGCCGCGAGCTTATTATCTTGTTATTTTTCCTGGATTTACCTATTATTTGCAAACAGGCATTACATGTACACGTATAATCGACTTCGCACTAGAGTAATATTTTGCTTCTTAAGTGAATAAAAAATATTTAATTTGATTTGATAGTAATGTTCAACCCACATTGATCTATTATAGTATTAAGTATCTATTGAGTTATAAACTAATAAGTTATTTCATTAAAGACTTATAAAACTAATTGTCAGCTCCATGCTCAAATCAACAGTAACAATTTTCAAGGTCGTCTCGATTTAATTAAAATTCAGTTCGCGCAAAAGAAATAATCAAACGTCGCCTCAAGACCGTTTGGACGCGCATTTACATAAATTTACATAGTTTTGACATACTGAGTGCTCCATGATTGTAAATAACATAGACAAGCAATACAATTGGATTACTTAAGTTATTTGGAAGCTGTCAATATTCTATTTTTATTAGAATATTCTACTCAGAAATGAAATTTCTGGAAACTCAATTTACTGGTTATTATAAAAAATAAGTTAAATTTGATAAGTACTTTTGTTTCCTAAAACAAAATGATGATTGTTTCAGATTGTTAATGAAGCTATGACAGACAGCAGTGGGCAAATTTATAGCTAGCAATCTTTTATTGTGGTTTTCCTGTTGAGTTTCTCCAATCAGTTAATTCAACATATTTGCCTAAAACTTATTAGAACAATAATACTATTTGACGAACTATCGATTTGACCAATATAAGTATAATAATAACGTGGACTTGTAGCGTAATCGATTACTGAAGAAATTCTTTGTTAACTCCTAACATAACATGAGATCTGTACATATCTACAGCTTCTATAGACACGTATATGTTATAAATATTTGGACCGCTAGCGCCAGGCTCGGGCCCGCGTGGATTGCTTTTATTTTTATTGATATTGGTTCACACTACAAAGGGCTATCTTAGATATATCACTTGAGAGTTGTGGGACACAACATCTTATATTTTTAGACCGTATTGAGTGCGAGGATTCGTTATATATTAGTTTTGATTCGTCACAAAGAATCAGACAACAAAAGAAGATTAAAGTACGAGTATCTTTGAAATGTAGTCCTTGTGATCTTATCGCTGAGTTCACTTAACATAAAATCAGTTTAGCAATGAACATGTCATGTTAGGTACTGTTATGTAACCTACATAATTTATTATGTTTGACATATCATAGGACATTTAGTTATTTGTACATATACCTATTTATTTTACACATATATACTTATATATTTTTTATGACTATTGATGAACAGTTTTCTTTAGATACAGTGTTAATTTCATAAATAAACATTGCCACTTACCATAATAATGACATAACATTGTACCTATACTATAAGGCGAAGACACTGGACTCTGAAATACAGTTCACACTAGTTCAGGTCCCAGAGAATTCACAACTTTTGTATAAATATAAATATAATAAGTCGATGTGTTTAATCGAATCGTATTTCTGCAACTTTGGTAATAAAGGAACAATCAACGTGTCACCTTTTGAGGTACAGTTTCAAACAGGCTTTAAGTATCCTGCCATAAAAGTGCTAGTAAAGCAAGTAGCCGCCTAATACCCAGCATAAAACACTGACAGTACAGAACATAAAACGCGCGGTCTTGCAACGCGCATAAGTCATCGTTCATGGACATGGAGTCTCGGGACGCCTTCCGAACGAAGTGATCTGTAATTCCGTGAATAGCTTCTATGGGTGCACCGTGCATAGTTCGTATGAAGATGGCGCCGCTGCCAGCCCGGTCCCGCTCTACAAAGGTAGCGTCGCTTTCTGAATCCTTTTATCTATCAGAACAAGATACATAGGTACAGAAGAACGACTCCCTACAATGAGCGAAAACGGGCTCATACATACATAATTATTTTAATAAAAGTTATCGTATTATGCTTTTGATGACGGACCAGTACGGTGGTTTAATAGTTAATTAATAAACTGAAAAGATGTAAAGAAGTCGGTTCCGTGGCTACTTCGTCACTACGTTTAGTTACAAGAGGAATCCCTCAGGGATCGTTATTAGGTCCTTCCTCTTTTATATATTTTTATGAACACCTGCAGGAATGTAGATATCATACTTACGTCACTGTACCTCTCTTTTAACTCGAACGACAGACATCGATTTTAACGGAAAATAAATTACGAGCAAAACAGAAATACATACTGGAAATCAAAAGTATAATCAGTAAATCATATTTGACATTCAATTATCGTGTAAAATAGTTCTGTCTGTTTTTAGGGTTCCGTAGCCAAAATTCCAAAAACGGAACCCTTATAGTTCCGTCATGTCCGTCTGTCTGTCTGTCTGTCCATCCCTATGTCACAGGCATTTTACTCAAAGACTACACAGTGAAAGTCACTGAGCATGGTCCAACATGCTCTTGCCCGCTTTAATAATATTGCGACTTTCAACATTTTTATGCACTAGGTACTGTACTTTTAGCTTGCTTATTTTCAATTTGTTAAGTCATTTATTAAATCGTGCAAATCGCCGATTAAAAAATTCAAAAAGAGGCAACTCGTACGATTTGTCCGAATCAAATTCGTGCAAATTGTCGGCTAAGCCATATTTAGGCTTCGGAAATAATCGCTCCGAAAGTTGCATCCCCCTCCCTTAACTTTGAACCGTGTGACCAAAAAATATGAATAAAAATACACAAAGCATTTAGCTTAGCGCTTAATAAATACTTCAAACTAAAATTATTTTGGACATGATTCCATATACCGTCATCGAGTTATGGCGGAACGTTTCTCAACAAAAGGGCGTAAGTACCATGAACATACGCTCCTCTGCTGATACAATTATTCAAAGCTGTGGAACCTTACACCGAGCGTGGTCCGACATGCTCGTGCCCGATTTTTAAAAGTTTTATTTAATCTATCTTACATTTGAGTTCAATGTCAAATATGCTTTATAAAGCAATTATAGCGACTTTTAGGCTATCACATTAAATAATTATAAGTATAAAAAATACGTTTTATACTTTTTTTCATCCAAAATCCATTTTTGACATATCGCACTCGATGCTAGGTTACCGCAACCGTACGACATTTTAATGACAAATATCATTTACAAAGTGTAATCTAATAATAAATTGAATATTTTTTAAAAAATATATTTCATTTTTATTAACCCAAAGTCGCACGAATCCGAGGTTAGTGCGAAATGTCAAAAAATAGGAAAAAATAGGTAGACTAATTGTGAATATTTTGCGTACTCTCTCGAGTTCCAAATTAATAGATTTCTCTGTATAATAACTTTTAATTTTTCAAAAAAAATGTTACAGCGTAAAAATGTCTACAGGTAATATTTTTTTTTTTTGTGCTATTGTAACTGTTCTGTATCAGTTTCCAATTAGAAAAATAATGTTTTTGAATGTTCCTATATCTTTGAAACTCGATTTACGTTCTAATGTGCCCTGCGCGCCCTCGAACTGGATGACTCACAGGTCTACAACAGGTCTACACACGTATTGGGGCACTACTTGTATGTATAGACACAGCACAAATATGTATGTTTTTATATGTGTGTTTTTTTTTAATACTATTTCACTTTTTAAATATATTTCATTGTTATTTTGATAAATTTTGCCTATACCAATGATGTAATTTGCATGCCATTATTGGCAAGTGTGCTGATTCAATAATATGTATTATAAAGATCTGTAAAATGTACCACATTTATGCAAATGAATAAATAAATAAAAAATACTGTAAACAGTATGGAAACTAGGTGTAATTGTTGAAATCATTACCTACGCTTCTTTAGAGCGCTAGAGTTGTCTGTCACTCTTTAAGTTTGTAGTAGAAGTGTACTTAGTTGTAATATTTTTTTAGTTAATAGTTTCTATAGCTCTATCTAGTATATAATCAAGCATCGAGTAAAAATAACTAGTTATAAATTAAAATAAGTTCTTCAGCCTCCATTTTGGATTTACATTTGCGTTAGCGCCCTCGAAAACCTTAACATCTTGGATTTGCATATAACGTCACTATCGATTTTGCCGTTTTCGAAAATCACAAAAACTACTAAATGAATAAATCATTCTTACTTTTCAAGATTAGCAGAGTTTAAAAATGAAAGCTCTGGTCTTGAAGACGCCGAGTTCATAAAAAATTCACGAATTCCAAACACTACGCAATACGAATGTGACATTTTTAAAATGATTGCATAGGGTCGTGATCCCAGTGAGATAGACGTTAACTAGTTAACGGCTATCGTATATATCTGTTGTTGACATGTGAGTCGGTCTTCTGTACGTATATGTACATATATATATATATATATCGTGCGTGCTGTCACTCTGGTAGCTGGGACACAACGTGATGGCAGGTTGACTTTATCTTTGTGAATCTTTATTTGTAAAGCTGCGGTTTGGGCGCACTGACAGGTTCAACTCCGGAGTGTGGGGATTTAGTAATTTTGTGTTGGTAATCAAATCCTTTTTAAGTTAGGATAAATTAATATTTTATATGTCAACATGTATGAAGCTTAGTAAAAGCTTAAAGTATTAGTATCTACTATAAAAAATAAAGAGTCTCCAGTCTATTATATAACAATAACACTGAATTTTGTTATCAAAAACATGAGACACATTTTTATTGTTATTGATAAAATCACTTATAACTCGTTGTCCAAATAAGAATGGTATTATTCTTTCAGGAATCAACAACCGAGTCAGGTCAACCGGGCATACATCTTAAACATAAGTGGTAATTAGCTGTAATTTAAAATTTAAACATCAAATCTACCGCATTTTGTCGTACAATAGGTACATCAGAATAAAAATCATGTAGATACTAAACACAATTCCCATGATAATCACATGACGCCCACAGCCCGTCCCTCACCCCCGTCCCTCACTCCCTCACCCCGCACACAACCTGTATCAAACGAAAGAAGCATTCCTTCCTCCGCACAAATTAAAATTAAATTCGTCCACCGACCCACGTCAAGCGACATTCAAGTCTGTTACGTTACGAAGGGACTTATGAGTGCGTCAAACGATGTGAAACATTACCAGATTGTTTTATGCATAGAAATTCATCTTAACGATGAAGCGCATAGTCGGCTTTACTGCTACAGCTTACATACTAAGCAAAATTATTCAAATTTTCTCTTAATATAAAATGTCTAGTGGTTAGTGTCTGACTGCTAAGCCAGAGGTCGCGGGTTCAATTCCCAGGATATATTATTATATTATATTTGTATGATGTTCTGTAAATATGCCTCTGTGGCGCGGTGGGAGTATATCCGACTGCTACTCAAGAGGTCGTGGGTTCGATCCCCACCCAGGATAAAACTCTGTGTGATGAGCACGATGGTTTATTCTGTGTCTGGGAGTGATTTATCTATAATATGTATATATTTAGAAATATATAAGTATGTTTATCATTGGAATGGTTAGCTGGTACAATTTTTTTTTTTTTATTTATTTTATAAGACGGCTCCCGCAGTAGGGTACAAGCCTACTCGCGGGGTACTTCACAAACAAATAAGTCACGGACACATAGTACAGCCAGACTATATACACATAGAACAACCATTTATGAATCACACAAAGTGGTGTTCCGAGTGGGAATCGAACCTACGACCTCTTGCGTAGCAGTCGAACACAGTCCCACAGCGCCACAGGGGGACTATGGATTGAAGGACTATGGCGCCTGCCCTGCAAACACATGGTAAAAACTCACGGACAAATTGGGAGGCGGTGACTCGCCACTCACTAGATCCTTTCCTATGCCACAGGCATACGAGCCAAACAGGCGACAGGGAGCAACATGTGTGTGAGATATTATTATTATTCTATGTAGGTTTGTATATTTTTATCAGTTTTCGGGTTGCCATAGTACAGGCTTTGCCTTGTTTTGCCGTATGTGAGCTATCCTGAGGTATGTAATATTTATTACGTATACTACATTTACCATGGTCATCAAAGAATAAGAAAGTCTACCTATAGGCTCATTCTTCTTGTCATTTAAAAATACCTACTAGGTACAGTTATTTCGATAAATAAGATCGGCAATCCCTAAGTATTATTCCTGACGTAGTTCTCTTGCCTGACAGAAAATAGTTACATTCGCTTACAGACCACGACTTTCCACAAGACGAGAGTTATGCTCCTTTGCCACCTTGATTAAAAAATCAATGTTTATTAAATTCTTGGTGAAGCTGTAACAAAGGCAATTAGGTAATATTTTTTCTTTAGAACGGATAAAGAAATATTATCGCTACAATGTTGCTCACTGATGAGCGCTACCGGACTTATATTAAAGTTTAAGCGGATCAGTTGGTTAATAAACTTTTTCTTTAGCCTTTTTTAAATATATTTAGGCTTTATTGAAGGCCTCCCAGGTGTAAGAGAAAACATTATTTACCTGAAATATGAATGTGTTCTATATTAATAGTAAAAGAGTTAACTTTTTTTATAATATTAGTAACATTTTTTTTTTACATTTTTTTCCCTTGAAAGAAAATCTCTGCACACTACAATTATTTACCGTGTCGAGGAATGTCATTAAATAACCCTTCCTACGCCGCGCGGAATGTCAGCCCTCACCAAGTACAATTATCACGTAATTAACTGTACTATTTTGTATGTAAAATGTGATTTTAAGTCACGAAACTATTTTAATTACACATGAACACCAACGACAGACGACAGAGGTGTGGCAGATGATATTGTAAGTACGACAATGAGTGATACTTTTGGCGATGCCAGCTTTCTAGTTAGAAGTAAGGCACAGGACTTAGCTTGCTACCAACCAGCGGTAGCTTAATGGCTAAGGCATCGGTCTCGCAATCGTGAGGTCGCGGGTTCGAATCCTACCTATTATAATACCGACGTGAACCCGCTCCTAACACAAGCCTTTGAGCTTAGCTGGAGGGGTTAACAGGATTGCTAGTAATGTGGGTCCACAATCCCACATTGCTAGTTATCTTTTAAATAAAGAACAAATAAAAACCCTCTCAAGCAAATGCTTTGCCGGATTAGCCTAAAAGCAAATTAAACTATTGTTTAGGGCAAGTTTTAATCCGGCAATGGTTGGTGGGTCAGTAACAGTACGCGGCATAGTTAGTAGCTCGCACATACACTAGGTTATTAGCACGTCTACTATCATACAAAATTATACGTTATTAAATGCCAATCTGAAAGAGCTCTAAAGAGGTATATGCTAGTTTACCATCTCAGGTGCATAAAAAAATGAGATAAAAAAAATCTCAATCCAATAAAGCTACTAAATATTATCAAAGTGGAACAAACATTCTCATCACGTGGATGATATAAAAACTCTTATTGCAGTAGCGCCGTGTGCTGCGAGTGGCGTTTACACGAACTAAATTGCTGTTCCGCGTTTAAAATTATTTAAATGTAGAACGAAGCGGTTACTCTCTACGTGACTATTTGCTGACTGCTTTTGCGGTGAATATGTTAGTAATTTAATGAAACTGTTAATTGAAGTAGGAAAAGTAAAAAAAGATACGTTAATGAAAAATAAACATTTTGTAATTAGAATGAGGTACTCATTTTATAAATGTTTTTTGTAAGGACATAATAAATAACGCTCAACTTATTGAAAGTAGAAGTACTAAGTAAAGTATAATAACGTAACATAAATTAAAATTAATCCATACCGAGGTGCCCAAATTACAACGTTTTGAGCATATAATCTTAACTTTAAAGACGTTTAAATGTTTTTATGGCATTCAATACAAAATAAAATAGCTTTATTTCTACAATGCTTTAGAAAACACATTTTGATGAGCATTTATCACTTCTTACGGGTGTTTTTAATTGATTGCTTGCAAAATAGGTGCATTTCTGTAAGACACACAAGCATAAAACAATTACAATATCATCATCATCATTAGTCAGAATCGGTCCACTGCTGCACATAGGATTTGCTCCATCGTCCATCGGCCTTTCGGCAGATATGGCCAGTCCATTGCCACTTCAGCGTGCTTAACCTACGAGCTATGTCGGTAACTTTAGTTCTTTGTCAGATGGCCTCATTACGAATTTTATCCTTCAAAATTACACAATCGATTCTCTTAGAGATGTACTCAGGTGCAATCAATTCAAAACTCAAAACAATCCATAAGATTGATACATTGTCAAAGTTTGACAAATATAAATCGATTTACAACTTAACTTACTCACTTAATAACACTTTTTCAAGTTATAATGCGCGAACAATAAATTGAGCAATCCGATATAATTTTGCAAACTTTCGAATGAATTCAGACTTACTATTGAAGTTTAAATAAGAAAAGAGACCGAAGAACGTGTTTGAAGAATGAAAGAATATGCAAAAGGGCCAATCTGTTACTTTATTACTCGATAAAGGTTATGAAAAGAAGTAAATTGAAGTCTGAGAGTTGTTAGGTGCTGCGTTCTACAATTTATTGAATGTTATATTAGTAGTGAAAATGTGGGTTTACTGCCTTAATAGAGGGTCATGTTGGGTTTTACTGTTATAAAATATCAGTTATATGTTCAAATCGTCAACACTATTTATTTAACTTTGTATTTATACGACTATAGTTACCGGACACAACACTTACTAGATGTTAAAATTTACACAATAACAAAGTGTTTTCATGTTATCAGGCTCTAAGAAAGTGTAACAGACATTATTCTTAGTTATAAAATTAGTGTAATTGTCTAAAATTAAGTTAGAGTAAAATTGCTTATTAGCCTTAAAGGCTATATCGTAATGAATTGAATTAAAAAAAAAAAAAAAATTATAAAAACTAATTGCAGAAATTTAACAAACGTTAAAAGTTAACCAACAATAATGAAATAATACTTTTACTTACACGAAATTACCCTACTTTTTTGAAGTCGGTACTAGTATTTGTAAGGTTTGTACTAAAGTTCTGACAAACATGATTAAAGTTTTTGTATTTGTCTACTTAACAAATTCTCTTTTTTTTATTTGTTAGGTAGCACCTACTATCGATATGTGCTGGCACCGACCTCAAAAAAATTTAGGGTAATTTTATGTAGGTATATAAAAGTAGTATATCTTTATTTTCAATTAACTTTTGAAGTCTGTTTATTTTTTTAATATTATAATTTATAGTTTTTACAAAACTAAAAAAATATTTCTTATACCTTCCTATGTACTATTCGAGCAAGGTTTTGAGATGCTTTTCTCATGAAATTTTCATAAAAACGTAAGCCAGGCCGTCAAATTAACACGTTTTCGTTCATATCTTCCAAACTACCTACTCATTTTGATAAAACTTGCACTTTTCCCTAAATTGGAATCGAATAAGAATGGGCACAATGAGATCTCAACTTTGTTCAACAATTTATTTAAAAACCTTAATAGTGAAAATTATGCAATTCCAATAATATTACATATCTATGTTTCAAATACATAACATACTTTTTTAAAGTCTGTTTTTAAATACATTACATTAGCTATTATACTATTAAAACTGCGGTTCCAAAGCAATTATAATTTGACTACAAATAAATAAACTTTTCTAACTTAAAGGTTTACCTCATACCTTGTCAAAGACCATCAGTAGTCATTAAAAACTTAATTTTACTTTATTATATTACAAACAAAACTCATTTTCATTTATACATCAATTAAACATTTATCATTCGCAACATGAAAATAACTCCTCGTGCGCGCAATTTTCAGTATTACATTTTCGCATACATGCATTATTATTTATATCATGTCTGAAACAGACGACAATTACTTTGATTTGCACAAACCCAGGTAAGTATCAACGTCACGTACACCACCAATTATGTAAACCGAAGACGTTCTCACAGATATCAGCACAAACTCCATCGTCTTCACGATCAAGGCACGACTCGCGTCTGCACAAAAAACATTATCAGTAATTTAACAGACCGAGTTCGACATAACTCCTTAACCCGAGACAGACAAATCCCACGTGGAATATTAACGAGCGGCTTATGAGGTTAACAATCACTTTCGATACGGTTCAACGAGGTTATCTTTAGGATGGGCTCTTAGTTTGTGCGTTGGCGATAAATTCTCAGTATTGATATTAATCTGATATATTGTCATGTTGAACCCAAGTGTTTCTAAGTAAATGTTCTTGCGAGAAACGCTTCCTCTATAACTATCGTAATCATTAAACGCCTATGAAATATATATTTTTTAAAGCAATGTGGATATGTGGGTCCCACATTACTAGCAATGCTGCTAACCCCTCCAGCTAAGCTCAATGGCTTGTGTTAGGAGTGGGTTCCCGTCGGTAGTATAATAACTAAGGCATAGGACCCGCCACCTGACGATTGTGGGTCCGATGCCTTAGTCATTAGACTACCGCCGCTTAGCTTAAACTAATTGAAAATCTTCAATCTACTTATAAGTTTGGTCTTTCAAATTTCTACCTCGCCTGAATCTCTGAAGAGGGAGTATGAGTTCGTTTTCCACACAATGTAAAGCTTCAAGACATCCATGAACGTTGGTTCCGAATCTGGGTGTCCTTTATGTTTTTAAAGCCTTCCACAAAATCGAGCTTGTATATACTTTAGTGCGAGAAGTGTATTTCATAATACAAAATAAATTATATGTTACGCAAACGCTAATTCAGTAGTTTTTATGCATTATCACAAGTAATAACAAATTGTAATCTATGTTCACGCTATTAATCAGACGTTTAGTCCACGGTTATAGCGAGCGAGCGTCAATCGAACATACTCGAGTATTGATGAAGAGATCCTTGTGAGAAATTATGAGATAACACTTGTTTAATGCTACATTATTAATAGAGTTAATCTAAGAATAAAACTCATTTTAAACCAACTTCAAAAAAGGAGGCTGCCTGTTTAAGAGAATTGTATGCTCGAAATTTTCTTAAAAAAACTACTTATCTGATTCTGATTGAGTTTTTGCTATTCGACAGCATGTTCTGGGAAGGTTTTAATGTTTTAAATATTGTCCTATGTTAAAAGACATCGGAATTATAGAAGTAAGTCAATCGAGAAAATAAAATCATCAAGCTTATATAAATATACAATGCTTCAAAAAAATTTAACTTTTCCTAGATTTTATTACGAATCTTATTATTTCCCTCGTTTTTCATTTGGAGTTGATTCATTTTTCTTAAAAGTTATTGTAGACAAAAAAACCTATTACAATAATGTTTCAAGATAACAACCAGTATATTCTCCTAACGATATACAAGTTATAATAGCGTCGTGTAGATAATACAAGGATATAATAGGTAATCATGTTCTTATCATACTCGTACTTACAATATACAAGACGACGACGCAAGTATTTTAAAATAAGAAAAACCGGGCAAGAGCATATCAGACCATGTATCAGTATAGGGTTCCGCAGTATAGGGTTCCCACTTACGTCCTTTTGAGGCGCAGTTTTTGGGCAATAATTCAAAGACGGTAAATCCGATCATGTCCAAAATAATTTGACCTATTGCGGTCGGATATCTCGTACCTGATACCTTGAAGGATCAGTTTTATTTTATAACTAGCTGTGCCCGCGACTTCGTTCACATGGAAGTTGGGTTTATATTAAGGTAGTTTATATTACAATTTAACTTCTCTATAAAACATATTGGAAACATGCTCCACAATGCTCTTTGGCATCTATGGATATTAGGGCCTAGCTTTAATCAGGGCCCAACCTATGGCAGGGCAAGCCAAGCAAATACCCAGTGCAGCAAAATGAAGAGCGACAAAGTTTATGGCGCCAGACGGTTAGAAGACAAATTATAAAAAATCCCATGCTTTCAGCACCTCGACAAAAAAGTATTTCACCAAAATGATTTGCATCACATCAAATATTATTAATATTTTTTAGAAAAATTACCCCCTCCCCCGTCAACTTGGGCGGTTTCGGGTTAAATGAAGCCCGAAACCGCCCAAGTACTCGCGCGAAATTTTGTATTAAGGAGCTTCGATTCTGACCCCGAAAGGTCGAAAATTCCGATTGATTTTAAACCTCCGACTCCAACTTCGGCTCCGACACTTTTAAATCGGACGTTTTAATCGGAGGTACTTAGCCGCTCCTTCAAGATAATTTATACATAGGTAATAAAGGTATGATGGAAAAAACTCTCACAGATTCCCTATGATCGCGGGTTTCCCTATGATCCTGCCCGAGCGATCTTTTCCGAGTCTAAAGTACACCCACTTTGTTTCCGTGTTGTAAAATCCCCCGCGAAATAGGGCTAGTTATGTTTTTAAAAAATATCCTGTTTTTAAAACATTGCATTCCCGCGGTGCTGTGATGCGTGTTCAAACAAACAGACAACATTCAAACGTTTTTAAAAGATATACTCAGATATATTTTTGTGTTTAAATACTATTTATAAACTTATTTCAATATTTTTTTTCACTCACTTTAGAAGATTTAAATATTATTTTATAATGTCTACATTGGTGAATTAAAAAATAGATGTGTCAACCTGTCGCAAATTAAGATCATCATATATTCATATCCCTCTATGTAAGAATTTCAGTTTTTTTTTTAAATCAATTTTCCTGATTCTCTTTAATTTGTATTTAAACGCCATCTATTTTCAGAACTGGATAAGTTTCTTTTAATACTTGATGATTTTATATTAAATAATACTTAAACTTTCATGCTTATTAAACATTGGTAAGCAAGGTATTTAACCTTAAATTTTTCACGCGATTAAGACCCGTAATAGATATATTTTCATAATGTGTACAAATCGCGAAAGTTTATCAACATTTGTAAGTAAGCAATTTTGGCACTCAGAAGAAATCGAATCACAGATGGCGCTACGTGTTTTATTTTGATATAACACTAACATTTATAAATTCTAGAAAATATCAAGTAGTTACTGTTTATTTGTAATGTAATATTGTTTCTCATTTCTACATTCATAACATAATCACGATTCACGCAAAACAATGATAAAGGTGCCTATTGAAAGTTATTGATTAATAAGAAAATTTGTTAAACAAAGTAAACCTGTTAAAGTCGAAAATAAAAGCTTGTATAATAAGTATACATTTGGAAAAATACTTAAAAAAAGAATAAAAAGAATTTTAAAACAACACAAAAAAAAACTCGTACACTTGAGACTCGATCCTCTGACTTCGCTCGTTCAATACCGCCACTTGTGCCATTAGACCACCTCAACCGATACAAAAGCGATTAAAATAGCTGATCTTAAGAAAATTGAAAATGTTGTGTTTAGCTCCTTATAGTTTTAGCGTGAAGTTACTGTTTCCATGGGTTACAATTGTAAATAATGTCTTAGTGTGGAAAAAATTGTGATAAACCATTATGGTTCGACCAAACATACGTTGCTGCTCGCTTCCCATAGACGATAGCGTAATGATTAATAGTCTAAATAATGACCTATAGTATTTACAATAAAACTGCAAATTTTCATGAAGATCCGTCAAGTAGTTATTGTTTTATGACGATAAATAGCTACAGACATTATCCGTTATTGCTTAGCTCCTATGGGAAATAGCGTGATAAATTATAGCCTATATGTTAATCAAGACTTATTAGAATATACATACAAAATTTAAACCGAATCTGTCTGGTGGTTTTTGCGTGATGCGTGTTCAAACAAACAGACAGACAGACAGACAGACAGACAGACATTTCTAAAAATGTAGGAACGTGTTTAAATACTCTTTTCGAACATTTCCCAATATATTTTTTTGCTATGTTCGGCCATGTACAGACACGTAAAATTTACAATTTTATTATATGTATTGAAGAAGATATAGATATTTTCAGTTCCGGTTGGATCCACCGTATCACAAATAATTTTATTTTTTATTTATTTATTAAAAAACTTCCCACAAATATGTTGCAAAAGTCGCACTTAATGCCATAGGCATTCTCTACCAGTCAACCTTTGGGTAGTGGAGAGATAACTGTAGCTGGTGCATATTATTAAGAAAATATTTAAAGATGTAAAATACATATGTAATAATTAAAAAAAGAAGATATCATAAAATAAATAAATACTATAAAATACAATTATTACTTAAAATAAATTCAATAGTTATATAATAGTTGACGAACTCTGTTTGTAAATGCGTAACGACTGGTGGACATCCTGATTTCCACAGAGAGCGCATTCCATACAAAAGAAGTCTAAACTATGAAGAAAGAATAGATAATAACCAGAGCTGTAAGTTGGACATAGAAGTTAGAGGGTATTAGAAGACCGGAGATTTTCTGACATGGTTAGAGCAAAGATACGCAAAGATAAGCAGAAGCATTGGGAGAATGAAGAAACAAGAATAACAAGGTCAGCGCCCTTAGGCTACTGCGCTGCTGAATCGGCAACCGTGTCAGTTGGGTGCAATAATTTGACACTTGGTCGTATTTACGAAGTCGATCTAGCTTAGGCAGGTGTTAGCGATGGCATGTCAAGTTTACTGGCCATTTTGGAGTTACCTATGATGATACATTTTCTCAAGATTCCGGTTTACTTCGTCGATTGCTACGCTTGAGTCCTCTAAACTGACCTGAGAGTAAATTTGAAGGTCATCGGCATACAATTCCGACGTTCATTGAAGTCCAGAGGTTTAAAGATTAATAAAAAGTAAGAACAGAAGAGGAGAAAGAATACCGCTTCGAGGACCCCAGGCCAACTTGATGACTATTTATCTATTCTGACAGACTGCTGACGCCCCTGAAGATAAGATGAGAACCAATCCAGTGCATCGTTGGAGATGATGAAGTGGTACAGATTGGATAGCAAGATACAATGACTGACGTTGTTAAAAGCGTTAAAAAAGTCGACCAGAACTAGAACTATAGTCTTGGTATTCTCAATACCCACCTTAACACCGTCACTCACTTTAAGCATCGCCGTAACTGTACTATGCCCGGATCTAAACCCTGATTGTAACGAACTAAGAATGTTGTTATAATAGACAAACTTGGACTGTTAGCTATAGGAACAAGTTTCGTGACCTGAAATGAGAAAAGGTTTCCCCCCCCCCAACTTAGACAATTGTCTAGACTCGAAAGAAAAGTTAACTTAGTAAATGATAACAGGTACAAGATGGACCTTTATAGAAAGGTCGTAAAACGACTAATTTCGACGTAACCACTAGCACCAGACTTAATAAACAAAATTTGTTTTCTTATCTCAGACAATGCTACTGGGGCCAGCAATATAGTCCACCGGACAACTAACACTAACATAATCCAATGCGCTTGAGGTGGTGAAATGAAGATTGAGATCGTCTACAGTTATCGATTAATCTGTATTTTGCCAATATAGAGAGTTCCTAGAAACTTCCAGATATCGGCAGGAGACGAAGCACAGATGTTATCGAAGATGTAACGGTGTTTAGGTTTACGTATCACCTGATTGCACCGGTTGCTAGAGATTTTGATCGCAGCCGAGTTTTCATTACACCGATCCCTTTTGTACCTTTGGAATGCCTTGTCTCTACATCTCATAGCCATCCGTACACCGCTCGTCAACCAAGAATTGCATTGTTAAACATCGCGACTCTACTGTATATTGTGGTGGCTACCTCGAGTGTCTTCCAGTCGATGTTTGAAGCATCCGCTTGTAGTTTGTTGTTCTCTATTCTAGTCTGAACAGTATTTTTGGCTTAGGTTTCGAAAGTTTGAGGACTATGATGGAATATGATAAGAAAATTAGGTCATGATGCGAAAAGCCTGGCGTTTGATATTGACCATAAGGAGAAACTAGTGTAGGGGCGGAAGTAATAATTAAGTCTAACCACTGTTCTTCCCCATAGATATTGTGGTGTGTGATGTGTATAGATAAAGCATGGAGACAGTTAGAATGTAATAAGCGAAGGTAAAAGTTATAAGAAAGGAGATCGGTAATAAAATTAAAAAACAATACTAATATATTAATAGATTTTTGGGATAGTCAGCAACAAAATACACGTACAGGGTTTATTGAAATACACAATATTCGTACTCAATTTGGGAAACATCCAGAGCTTTTGGGTAAACAAGACAAAATTATTCATAAAACCTTGTGTAAAATTTTGAATGTGGCATTGAACGACTGAGCGTGGCTTCAAGCGACATTATCCGTTCGCTTTGGTGGCCTCGGCGTTCGCAAAATTTCTGATGTTAGTTTACCGGCGTTCTTGTCCTCACTTCACAGCACTGAGGAGTTAACCAGGATTTTATTTGCCAAACGTATCAACGTTTGACAAAAAAATTGTTGGGGTTGGTGGGAAAATCATTGCCCATCAACCCCTTCTCACAGGGACAGTGGGACGGCCCGCTCTGCAGTTCAGTGAGAGAATACCTTTTAAATACAACATCAAATCTTTTAGAGCGAGCTTTACTACTGGCTGTGGGTGGATGGGAATCAGGTGTTTGGCTTCAGGCTCTTCCATCGTCCAACATAGGCACTATGTTGGACGAAACCACAAACAAAAAAGGATAACATAAAAAGGGGTTATTATGTTATCCTTTTTTTACAGTACTAAGTAAGTTGTAAATAATGTTAATAGTATGGATATAGTTCGTTCGTAGGGTAATCTAGCTTGTATTTATTAACACTGTAAATTTTCATTTTGCTAATTAATAAACTCGCTTCACAAGTTTACGAGTATTCCATTCAATAATTTTTATATAACATTGTTAGTAGTATGAAACAAAAAGAACAGAAAACCCACTTCTTATACCCCATTATTGTACTGGGTAGCTAGTTTCACAGAGTATTTGCTACCCAAATAATCTGTGAAATTATGAAAAAAAAGACTAGCTGCATATTTTTGCAGTGTTATGTGTGTTGTTTTGTACTTCAATAAATCCTTCATTATATTTTGTTGCTCACTGCCCCAAAAAACTATCGATAGATAACTACTTTTAATTTATTTGTGATACCCTGTACGGTGGATCAGACCGGAATATAAAATATTATATGGGTTATGCAATCAATATCCAAATAACTCAATAATTATAGTTTAAAGTATGTATTAAGCGTTACCTTCTTTTTTTTTTATAATATTTTGGTCACATGGTCTAAAAGAAAAAGACCCCTTCCTTTATCTTTCACAACATTTGCAACTTTCAGCGCGATTGTTTTCAAAAATATTAACTAAATTAAAAAAGTTTTAGTAACCTCAGAATGTTTTTAAAAGACCTGTCAAATGATGTGCCAAACGTTATTTTTTGCAATAAAAAATCAGCTTGTGTTACCTACAAGTATGGAATACCTCTCTTCCCTAAAAATATATTTTGTTTACAGAACCCTAATAAAGGAACAAAAAAATGTATTACTAACTCCGTCGTACCTAAACGATTTATGTCTCGAGACATCAAGCTCTTCCTAAATATTAACGAGTCATTAAGAACAGCTATATATTTTTATCTCACAATAGATTATGGACCTGATTAAATTGACAATTAAATTGAAGCTCAAACGCGTATGATTAAATTTCTACCCGAAATACAAATAGACTTACTTGGGCCTTATGGACGAGATTAAACGTTGTTATTTACTTCAACTTTATATCAATCCTAACTTAGCTAACATAAGGTTGTCTTTGCAGTCACATAAATAATTTAAAACGCTATAACCAAAAAATATCTGTATTCAAATTCGACTCTCGATTCGACGAAATTGTGTATTAAAATATGTTTCATCTCGTTTGGTATATCTAATAATAATAATAATAATAATCTAATACCTTTAAACGAGCAATTGTTGTATACACAGCGCAAACAATTTTTTAAAATTTAGTATACATAAGGCTTCGGGGGCGATAAATCGATCTTTTACTTTTAGAAAACACCGTTTTATCCGTGTTTTATACAATTAAAAAACCGGCAAGGGCAGGTCAAACCATGCTCAGTGTAGGGTTAAAAAAACCGATTTAAACCAGCAGAAGAGGTTATGTTCATGGCACCTACGCCCTTGTGTTGAGAAATGCAATTTTTCGGCACTCAATGACGGCATATTTGATAATGAATTTGTTAAGCGCTACCTTTTTGAACTTTACATATTTTTTTATTTTTTTCTTCATTCATTTTTGTTTTTTGATTAATATTATTATTATTATTAAAATTACGAATTAAAATTTCATTACGCGAACATAAAATTTCACATTTATTGAATTTCGCAAAGCTCGGTCATCCACGTGCTGTATATTTATGTATGATACCAAAGTTTCAGGTTTACAAGATCAGTAGCCTGACCGTTTACAGTTATTTTTTCTTTTCCTGAATGTTTCAATTTCAGTGGGAAGTAAACATCTGTCGCATAATTTTGTTTTCTTTTGACTTGTTATAAAATATTCAAAACAATTCTATTGTTATTATTTATAACTGTGACAACTTTCGATATTTTATAAACCAAAACTTTAAGCGCTTTTAAATTTATGTATGATTTTTAACAAATGTTATTTTTTTATACTTCATGTTATTCTGCTAGATTTTCATCGACATAAGACATTATAGTATTGATCGAAAGAGTTCAACAGAACTAAATATTTAAGAATAGTGTGCGGCTGGTCTGTCAGTCCAGTGGTTAGTGACCGTGACTACTGAGCCGGAGGTCTTGGGTTCAATTCCCACAAAAGATAAATGTTTGTGTTATGAGCATGATGGTTTATTCCGTGTCTGGGTGTAATTTCTCTATATCTAATATGTATGTATTTCTAAATGTTTATGTATGTATATCAGTAGATGGCTTTGTGTGGTTTTCTCAAGATATTAGACCTTTATTAATATTTTCTATATTATTTAATTTATATAAAAATTAAATATTCACAGTAATTATAATATTATTCAAGAATCATAACTAACAACAAAATATAATACGTAGGTCAAATACTCAAAACCCTCAAAGAAGGTTCGTCGATGGTCGTTCGTCATTTGGCCGTCGCTGGACGTTAATAGAACCCGGTACCAGTACGAGACGATACGAAGCTCAACACAAACACAATTAACGTCTTAATGTTATTCACTCTATCAGCAATTCAATGAACGACTCTCCACCGAAATATGCAAACCCTTTCTGTGAATCGAGAGCGGGGTAATAATGAACTCGACGCCATATTGTTTTTTGTTTCTAAGACGTTTGATGACAGACCGTGTTAAAGACATCGTGAATTTTATTGTAATAATAAGGTTAGTTAATTAAAGTAGATGATGAAACACAATGAATTTACTTTACTTCTTTGATAAACATAAGTTTTTCGTTAAATTATTAAAACGTTCGCGTCACTCATTTGTGGTAAAAATAGTGAATGAGTCATCTACGCCGTAGATGCCTACGCTGTAGACCTATAATGCAGTGTTAACAGTGCTACGTCATAAGAAACCAATACTAGCTGTTTTCTGTAGCTCTTCCTACATATGCCTACGTTATTCTACAAACGTAATATTTTTCCAAATTTCATCGAAAGTGACCTAGTAATTTGAGAGATTAACCAAAAAAACATGTTTTTCTCTTTATTACAATAACATAGAATAGGCACATTATATAATTACAATAATTACTTTTACATAGGTGCATATCGATGCCCCCGTGCAATAAGTCGATAATCGTAAAATCCAAATTTTACAGAAGAAATGATTTACTGTTTTTGTTGAATATCTTTTCAAATATTGAAAACATTGATTTGATGCATCAATAAAAGCATTATTTTTAGTAAAATTATATTGCAATGGAAATAATAAATTATATTTAACCAAATTTCTATATAAATGTTACGTGAAATTGATACATAACATACTACACTAATAGCACTTACGAGGTTATTGCAGTACATTTATCAAATTTTACAACATGTAATAATTTGATATGGACTTCTAAAACGATATTTTTTAAGTTAGAGACTATGCGTAATGTATTATTACGATGTTGTTGCGGCAATTTTAACTAGCATTGTTTACAGCATTGTTACAAAACATTGCTGATGCATGATTATTCTTTTCAAAATATTTTATGTAACTGTTTATTGTTATTCTTTTACTAAATGTTAAAACGTTATACTTTCACGTTTATGAGAAAAAAACATCGCATATGATGATATAACTTTTATTAAAAAAAATCACTTTTAAAAACTAGACTAAACAGAAATTTATATTATGCTAATGTAAGTAAACAAGGGTTCTAATTATGGGCTTATTGGTCAAAATTCAAAATGTTTTTATAATGACAAGAACCGTCTAACAGCTCATTAAGGTTCATTTAAAAAATATTGACATATTATAAAATATTTTACGGAGCCAATTTTTTCACGGAATTAGTTAAGATCCTGGAGAAAGCTGTGTCCAGGTATCGTAATACGTTGACTCTTACCGTAAAGTCAGACAACGACAGTCGTAGTTGATAAGATTTATAGAAGTATTAATGAATGCGTGAGATCTACACAAAATTAAAAAAAAACGGGCAAGAACATATCGCACCATGCTCAATGTATAGGGTAATTTTTGCATCCGCAGAAAAGAGTTTGTTCATGACACTTACGTAACAGTTTTTCGGTAATAACTCAATGACGGTATCATATACGAAATAATTTTAATTTAAAGTATTTATTAAGCGCTACGCGCTTTGTGATTTCTTGCATAGTTTTTGGTCCCACAATTTATTCAACTTTTGGAGAAAATATTTCTATAAATATTTACATAATCAAAAAGCTTATTAGAAATCATAATTTTGGTACTGATGCGTATCCAATGATATTTTATGTAAAAATACATTATTTTTTATGTTATATAAACAACATTCGATCTTTAAAAACAGCAAACTAATGCACCTAAAGATAACCCATATATTGCAATGTCACACTATTTTAAAAAGTCGTACAAGTAAGAAAGCACGATTAATTACCACGAGCGAAAAAGAGAAAAATGATATTCGCTGTTTTAATTTGTTGACGCCGGCGATGCGACACTGACATATAACAATTTGGACAATTAGACTAGACCATAGACTTAGGATATACTAGTAGACGAACAAAGAGCTCATTGACGTGTGAAGATTTTTGATTTACCAGTGTATACGTAAGCTAGTGACGAGATATCTAAAAGTCGAGAAATATCGAAAAGTACTATTACAAAATATGCCTAGTACATCCTAAATGCACCAATCCACTGCTGCGCGAAAGTGTTAAACTAACTGCAATTTATAGTTGTGGCTTCGAAGTGATTTAAGGAATACTGATTGCATTCTAATTACACTAGATTATCTAATAACGTCCTAAATATGAATAAGAAAACACAACGTACACCCCCATCCTCCAACAAGAAAACTTTAACACAAGAGAAATCAATCTCAGACCCTGACTTATCGATATTGCAAGGGAAAAGTGAATCAAATAATAATATAACACTACGGAGTAAACGCCAGCGACTCGAAGATTCACCGACAGGCAGTCAATATAGTCAAAATTCGTTAGTCAATATGGACAGTTTCAAAAATGACCTCATGCAAATGCTTACAACGTGGAAAACTGAGCAGGATATACGATTCACACAATGGAAATCTGAGCAGGATACCACCCTTTCCTTGCTTATGCGGGAAGTATCAGATATAAAAAAGCAGTGCCAACAAATACAAAAAACTAATTTAGAAATCGAACAGGGCATGGAGTTTATAAACTGTAACTACGAGGAAATGAAAACCAGAATATGTGTTTTAGAGACTGAGAAAAAAGAGAATATAAAAAAAATTACATATACATACATATCAACCCATATGATGGCCCACTGCTGGGCACGGGTCTCCCCAGTAGAACCTACTAGTATGTAGATCCTGGGGGTAATTGCCATAATCGCCACGCTTGGCGAGCGGGTTGGCGATCGCAGTAAGGCTTTAAGTACGCAGAGGACGCTGCTGCCCGTCCTCCGGGGTGAAATCCCTTAGTCGCCTTGACGACACCCATGGGAAGAGATGGGGTGGTACTATTCTTAAGCCGGCACCACACGGCAAAAATTGACAGTCTTGAAAACCAAATTCACGATATGCGTATAATGACCCGATCTGCTTCATTAGAATTTCGCAATGTACCACTTAGAGAACAAGAAAAACTTAGTGATCTGTTAGCCGTTGTATCAAGCATTGGTCAGGTTATTAATTTAAATGTAAAGCCCACGGACCTTCGTGACGTATACCGCCTACCGGGAAAGCCGGGTATATCAAGACCTATCGTGGCAGAGTTTACATCAGTCTCTACAAGAAATAATTATCTATCAGCAGTGCGCACGTTCAATAAAGAGCGGACAATGAGCGATAAATTAAGCACGAAAACAAGTAACTTACCAGAAGATCAAAAAGCCATTTTTGTAGATGACCATCTTACACCTACCCTTAAGAAGTTACTATATGAGGCTCGCATTGTTGCTAAAATAAACAATTATTCATGTTGGCATTCAAATGGCAAAATTGTAATTTGCACGGAGAAAGATGCTAAGCCAATTCATATAAAGACTGAACAATGCCTAACTTTTTTATCAAAGAAGTAATTTTAGATATACACAATTTATTTGTGTATTTGGTAGAATATTATAAATTACTAGCTGTGCCCCGCGGTCTTGCCCGCGTTTTATTAGCCTATGTGTTAATCCAGGGTGTCATCTAACTCCATATCAAATTTTATTTATATCGCTCTAGCTGTTTAGACGTGAAGAAGTAACAAACATACACACTCACATACTCACAAACTTTCGCCTTTATAATAATAGTGTGATTAAGTGGTTATAGTATCACCTTTTGTCCACTTAGTAACTCTATATGTAATTTTAGTTTCATTTTTTATTTTTATATTTTTAAATATTACGGTATATCAGGCGCATGTATGTTGTTTTTATGTAAAATTGTTGTAATTTTAGATCGATTTAAAGTTAAACGCATATTCTATTACACCAAACAAATAATACCTAAAAGTTTGCTACATGTTTTATATGTGAAAAATGTATGGAATTAAAAAAAAATACACATTCTTTTTTATTGAACTATTTAAAATTTTGTAAAATAGATAACATAATAAATGGTAACACTATTCCTGTATTCTCTTCTCTTTGTGGTATGGCAGTAGGCTTTTTACTAAACCATATTAATTATTCGAATCACTACATTTATTTAAAGTTGACTGCCTACTCTCTTCATAAAACTGATCTTTTACTACATATAAAAAATGTTAATGTTGCTTTCCCGAATTTTGAACATAATATTAAAATATTTAAGAGAATCATTTGCTTTTGCTCATTAACCATTTATTATGATATTTTGCAAAGGAAATATTATCTAATTTATTATTGTAAACAAAATATAGAACCGGTTGCCTCTACACAAACTACGCTTATTAATTATGTACACAATCCACACCTTAAACCTCTACATAAAACTTTTAAACCCTTGCTGCTTGTCATCTCATCAAATATATGTTTTAAAATTCAATACAATCATCAATTAAATCAAATACAAACTGACTTAGATAACTATGAAATAGCTGAAACATCCAAATGTGAGGTTGAAAACTGCAACCTATTTTTACCTGCTTCTAGTTCCATTCTTAAAGTGTTCCTTCAAAATACAAGAAGCATAAATTGTAATATAACAGGTCTACTCCCAATTTTGGTAAACACTAAAATAACAGTTCTTTTTCTTCAACTGAGATAATAAGTTCACTATTGAAATACACTACAACTCCTTCATTTTGCGAATAGTTTTTGACAGTAGCATAGGAAGTATAACCACCCACAGTAGGAATATTAGTAGTCAAAGGGAGCCAGCAAGACAATATAATCCTATATTGTCTTGCTGGCTCTCTTAGTGTATTTCAATAGTGAACTTATTATCTCAGTTGAAAAAAAAGAACTATCGGAGGCAAACTATTTGATCATAAAGTGTGACAAAAATACTATTACAATAGCCATCTACCGACCTCCAGGCTACAAAAACGTAAATAACTTTATTCAATCGCTACATGAGTTACTACAATATTATTCCACAGTACAAAATATCATTATTCTGGGCGATATTAATATTGACATAGTACCCACCAGTACGGATGCTAATAAAGCATCTTATCTAGACATGTTAGCATAATGGTTATCTACCAGCTTATACTATTCCAACCCATGGTAAAACCTGTCTGGATCATGTCTTACTTAAGACTAAGTTATCTACAAAATGCCTGGTTCTTCCAACGTCGTTAACCGATCACGAAAGTATAGCACTTTATATGTCTTCAACACCTATAGCAAAACTTCCTAAAACTATTAACCGTCTAGACACCTTACAGTTCGACAAAGCGATCAAACTTGTTGATTTTAGCCCGATTTACAGTTCTGACGATATTTCGTCAACTAATTGTTAGAAACACTATATCTATTAAAATTACCCGCCGTAAAAGATTATTGAAGCCGTGGATGGCACCAGGTATGTTAAAATGCATTAGAAAAAGGGACAATCTCTATAAAAAAACGAAAACCCATCCTAACAGTGAAATTATAAGAATTACGTATAATTTATGCACTTGATAGATAAGGGATATATTAATGGCTATTTACATAGATAAATATCAATCGTAATAAATAAATTCAGGTAAATATTATACCTGTGTACTAAGGGATGAATATATTTGATGAATTTGTTTAGCCTGTCAATAAATCGTAGACATAATGACCACTTTAATAAGGAATCCTAAATATCACTGTAATGTTGTTAACTGTAGAATATGTGACAGTATTTGTACATTAGAATAACAGAATACGTTATGGCAGAGTAAATTGACATTATAGAAGTAGCTACAGGTTGTTTATATTATAACAATAGCCATGGATATGCAAGTAGCCATGTCTTTATGTCAATTGTATTTTTAGTAACCTGAACAATAATTTGTATCACGGAATAGGTTATGACAAAGTACAAGTACTTACAGTTTATGTTGTAATTAACATGTAAATTACTTAAGATGATTATAACACATTATAAAAGCACCACACAGTATTATAAATGAATTAAAACAATAAATATCCACTGGTCACAAATGTAGGTACTGCTTGAAACGTCAAATATTGTTGTTGTGATATTTCACTTCTTTTATGTGTGTTTTATCTGTGTAATAGTTTTATTATTATTCCTTTATTTAAATAACATAGTTCTGTGTATTAAATTATTTTATGGGTTAAAGTATAGTAATTAGGAATATTTGCGAAGTACCCACATGTTCTATAATATTCAGTGTATTTGTTCTATAAAAGGACTGACAGATTGTGATCGAGGCTCAGTCTGATTGCAACATTTGTGGATACAGGTACGATCCGATTCAGATTATACTTATTGCTGGTTCTTTTGTGCTGATATCCTATTATTGTGTATTATGTATAGATATTGACTAATAACAATATATTGCAATGTGATATGATTTGATGATTATTGCCTGGTGTGATACTTATCAGCTGTTCTACAGCGATATGGTCGTACATTGCAATAATGTTGTGAATTGGTTATGTTAGAAAGTATCTGTGGTATATTGTATTTAGGATGTATGAAATGTAGTATGGCAAATGTTTATTAGGAGACTGGCTATTATGAAACCTTTGATACAACTAGACCAAACAAGGTTGAAAATATATGATACTTGTCATTTATTCCTTTGTATTATTTACCTCCCTAATTTATTCTATTTCCTATTGATACTATACTGATTGATAAGGTTAGATTGCAACTGATTGGGTATATGATCCAAATATCCTGACACAGTAGTAAGTGTAGTTCTACGATGAGTCGTAGTGGTCTACAATGAGTCGTAGTACTACTACGATGAGTCGTAGGTCTTCTACAAGGAGTCGTAGGACTTTTACGTAGTTCTACAATAAAAGCTTTAGTATTTTATTACAAATTGCTACGACCCCTATGTAAAATCTAACATCAGAAGTTGGATAAGTTCTCATTGGCCACATAACTAATACAACTGTTGTAAGTTTCAGAATGGTTACTGCTGCTTGGGATTGTTTCTTCCGAGTCCATCTGCAATATTGCTGGTGTTGCTGCTTTTACTACTTCGGCAACTACCAGAGCTGATCTACAACGCTGGTTTTTTTTTTTCCCGTGGTCCGCTCCCGATATTCCTCCAGTGGAATTCTCCAGTCAAGTAAAAAGCGGAGCAGAAAACATGGATTAAGTTTGAGTATGAAATACTCGGAGAGGTATTTACTATTATGTTTGCTTTGTTGAGGTAAATGTGTAAATAGTTGAGAAAATGAGAATAGAATCAAAATTGATTTTGTACTATGAGTTAGACTATATTAACATGGATTGAAGTTGAATTGCATATTGGGTTATCATAAATGTTTTCTCGTTGAAATGAAATTGAAAGTACTGTGACAATGTAATGACCTTTTACCCAAAAGTAAAAATAGACCGAGTATGAGACCATGACTATAAATAACTATATAATGATGTCAGATTGACCGAGCGGATTGATGACAATCGTGAGTCACTAAACATTTCTAATAAATTTCCGTATAAAGCTAATAGGCCAGTAGTACAAATTGACGTTCATATCGACTCAAGAAAAAAATTGCATTTGACAAAGGACGTTTTGATAAAAGGACGTTTTGATAAAAGGACGTTTTGATAAAAGGACGTTTTGATAAAAGGACGTTTTGATAAAAGGACGTTTTGATAAAAGGACGTTTTGATAAAAGGACGTTTTGATAAAAGGACGTTTTGATAAAAGGACGTTTTGATAAAAGGACGTTTTGATAAAAGGACGTTTTGATAAAAGGACGTTTTGATAAAAGGACGTTTTGATAAAAGGACGTTTTGATAAAAGGACGTTTTGATAAAAGGACGTTTTGATAATAGGACGGTTTGATAAAATGACGTTTTGATAAAAGGCCTTTTGATAAAGAGGACAGTTTGATAAAAGGACAGTTTGTTAAAAGGACAGTTTGTTAAAAGGACAGTTCGATAAAAGGACAGTTCGATAAAAGGACAGTTTGATAAAAGGTCAGTTTGATAAAAGGTCAGTTTGATAAAAGGTCAGTTTGATAAAAGGTCAGTTTGATAAAAGGTCAGTTTGATAAAAGGTCAGTTTGATAAAAGGTCAGTTTGATAAAAGGACATTTGAAAAAAAAGGACATTATGCGCTGAGATGCAATAGCAAACTGATTTTGATATTGACAGCTCCAAATGCTCTAATAATGAAATGGTTTTTTAAACATTTGAGTATTTCCATGCAATGATTGTAACTTCATTCATTGCTTTAATATTATTTTTCGTTCCTTATTTTTTTTTAAATAGTAAAAGAAATGGTTAAATCTTTAGTACCGAAAAAAAAAAACGGTAAATGGGAAAAAAATATATCAAGATTTTTGTGTAAAGAACGGTTCAGAGTATCAAATAACTACCGAGTACATAGATTGATATAAATACTATATTGAGTACTCATAGAAAAAACACTGATATTTATAAAAAAAAAAAAACATTTTGAGGGTTTAAACCCTTAGTCCAAAATTGCCTTTAGAAATATTTTGTATTTCCCAATTTTTTTTCTTTTTGCCAAGTATTACGGTACCGTACAAGAAAAAAAAAAACAACACAGGTGTCCATTGTAAATGTTTGTGTACCAAATATGTTGAACTAGTAAACTAGACATTTAAAATGCATAGTAGCAAATATGACTGGTCTGGTAAACAAGACATTTAAGGAGCATAGTAGCAAATATGTTGGACTGGTAAACTAGACATTTAAAAAGCATAGTGGCTAATAAGTTGTATATTATACAAAACCGTTTTTAAGTGCAATGCTTGACTGTTCATACATTTCGATGATATTTTTGCTTTTATATTTGAATCCATTTTCGTTTATTATGTGATAATTAGTTTCTTTGGCTCGACACTAGGACTCTTTCAAGTCATCCCGTACACATGACTAGTTGCGTATTTGTGCAAGGTTATAGTAATAGTCCGCTGTATTGCTTATTTGCAGGGTGGTTTGATTAACTTTGCTTAAAAATGATCTCATTTAAAAATGGTTGAGTTTGATTACTCATTGTCACCGAGAAACTGGAAAAAAAAAAACAAAATGATTCCTACTATTTTATTTCTAGATCTAGACGCGTTTTAATTATCATTTGTTAAACCTTAACAGTTGTAAAAGTTATTATAATATACGAGTATATGCAAAAATTACGAATTTATAAACGACTTTGACTGAATATTCATTTGAGACTCGATCCTTGACTTTACGACAAAAAAAAAAGGGAGTCCGCTAGTCGGTCACTGCCCTGATGTTAGTCTGTAATATCACTGGCAGTGGGTGGTAGGACTAACATTTAATTTGTTGAACCTTAAGAGAAGAGTTGAAGTGCTCTCTATTTACGAGTATATGGAATGTTTACGAATTTTATCAGCTTTAATTTTGCCACTATTCTTTGACTTATAAACGACTTTGACTTAATATTCGTTTGGAACTTGATCCTTGACTTAATGACAAAAATTAGTCCGCTGGTCGGTCACTGCCCTGATGTTAGTCTGTAATATCACTGGCAGCGGGTGGTAGGACTAACATGTCAAGGCCAGAGGCTAATTAAACAATGTATACGCTGGTCGGTCCCTGCCCTGATGTTAGTCTGTAATATCACTGGCAGCGGGTGGTAGGACTAACATGTCAAGGCCAGTGGCTAATTAGACAATATATCTGCCGGTCGGTCATTGACCTGATGCTATACTGGAAGTCATGTGCGGCAGATGATAGGTATGGCATGTCAGGGTCAGAGGCTAGTATTTATATATTTACAAATGTGTGTGTATGTGTCTGTCTGTTATACTTCGAGAGCGAAGTATAAGTCAGTATGGCCGTGATAGATAAGGGATATATTAATGGCTATTTACATAGATAAATATCAATCGTAATAAATAAATTCAGGTAAATATTATACCTGTGTACTAAGGGATGAATATATTTGATGAATTTGTTTAGCCTGTCAATAAATCGTAGACATAATGACCACTTTAATAAGGAATCCTAAATATCACTGTAATGTTGTTAACTGTAGAATATGTGACAGTATTTGTACATTAGAATAACAGAATACGTTATGGCAGAGTAAATTGACATTATAGAAGTAGCTACAGGTTGTTTATATTATAACAATAGCCATGGATATGCAAGTAGCCATGTCTTTATGTCAATTGTATTTTTAGTAACCTGAACAATAATTTGTATCACGGAATAGGTTATGACAAAGTACAAGTACTTACAGTTTATGTTGTAATTAACATGTAAATTACTTAAGATGATTATAACACATTATAAAAGCACCACACAGTATTATAAATGAATTAAAACAATAAATATCCACTGGTCACAAATGTAGGTACTGCTTGAAACGTCAAATATTGTTGTTGTGATATTTCACTTCTTTTATGTGTGTTTTATCTGTGTAATAGTTTTATTATTATTCCTTTATTTAAATAACATAGTTCTGTGTATTAAATTATTTTATGGGTTAAAGTATAGTAATTAGGAATATTTGCGAAGTACCCACATGTTCTATAATATTCAGTGTATTTGTTCTATAAAAGGACTGACAGATTGTGATCGAGGCTCAGTCTGATTGCAACATTTGTGGATACAGGTACGATCCGATTCAGATTATACTTATTGCTGGTTCTTTTGTGCTGATATCCTATTATTGTGTATTATGTATAGATATTGACTAATAACAATATATTGCAATGTGATATGATTTGATGATTATTGCCTGGTGTGATACTTATCAGCTGTTCTACAGCGATATGGTCGTACATTGCAATAATGTTGTGAATTGGTTATGTTAGAAAGTATCTGTGGTATATTGTATTTAGGATGTATGAAATGTAGTATGGCAAATGTTTATTAGGAGACTGGCTATTATGAAACCTTTGATACAACTAGACCAAACAAGGTTGAAAATATATGATACTTGTCATTTATTCCTTTGTATTATTTACCTCCCTAATTTATTCTATTTCCTATTGATACTATACTGATTGATAAGGTTAGATTGCAACTGATTGGGTATATGATCCAAATATCCTGACACAGTAGTAAGTGTAGTTCTACGATGAGTCGTAGTGGTCTACAATGAGTCGTAGTACTACTACGATGAGTCGTAGGTCTTCTACAAGGAGTCGTAGGACTTTTACGTAGTTCTACAATAAAAGCTTTAGTATTTTATTACAAATTGCTACGACCCCTATGTAAAATCTAACACACTCAAATCTTAAAAAAACTAAAGAGGAACTATGATAAGCAGCAAATTGAACATTCTAAAACAGATAATAAAAAACTATGGAAAACCATTAAAGAAATTACAAATAAGTACAACTAAAATAAAAGATTCGCCGCATGAACTGCTAAGTTCAGGTAATACATTGAGAGACTTATACTCTGTTAATGAGTTTTTTGCCGGTATAGGGAAGGTTTTAGCTGATAAGATAATACCTAGCCCATATTACAATAACTTAGTAAGTTATAGGTCGTGTGACTCTTTTGTTCTTTTGCCAACAGATCGTTCTGAGGTTAAAACAGAAATACAAAACCTCAAAAGCGATTGTGCAGTGGGGCTAGATATGATTACTGCGAACATTTTAAAATCATATAAAGACATTTTGACAGCACCTATTACACACATTTGCAATCTGTCTTTTTCGACTGGAGTCTTCCCAACAGCATTAAAAAAGTCACGCATTCATCCCGTGTACAAGGGAAATAGACCTATTTCTATCTTACCGACATAATCGAAAATTCTGGAACAATTGTTAAATAAAAGGCTAGTTAAGTATTTAGAAGAACACAAATTGCTATCAAATACACAATATGGTTTTCGAGCTAATAGATCAACTGCTGACGCGGTACACGAGCTTACAAATTTTGTGGTTACGAAATTAGATAAAAAGCAGAAGGCCGTAGCAATATTTTTAGACATAGCAAAAGCATTCGACACAGTCTCTGTTCCGCTACTGTTGAAAAAGCTGGAAAATTTAGGATCAGGAGTATGCAGTTAAAATTATTTAAAAGCTACCTAAGTAACCGCACCCAGTTGGTAAAAATTAACGATGTCAGGAGTGAAGAGGTATGTGTTTGTATCGGCATGCCTCAAGGAAGCATATTGGGCCCAACTCTTTTCCTGGCCTATATAAATGACCTGTGTCAATTGGATCTCCCTCATACAAAAATTTGTACCTTCGCAGATGACACTGCCCTACTTTTTTGGGGTGATACTTGGACCAAAACCTTTTCATATGCTCAAAAAGGATTTGACGTAGTTAACAGATGGTTACGAGCTAACATCTTAAGCCTAAATATAGACAAAACTAGATATATGACATTTTCCATGAGAGGTTCTGGCGGGGAAGAAAACCACTTTAATATTCTCTGTCACACATGTCCAAGCTCCAATGTAGTAGGCTGTTCTTGCCCCAGTCTGCAAGTTACGGATAGCATGAAATATCTAGGTGTAGTAATTGACAAAAAAATTAATTTTGGGGAGCATATCGAGCAGCTATCAAAAAGAGTACGTAAGTTTTTATACATTTTTAAACACCTAAGACACGTGGCCGATAGAGAGTTAATTAAGTCTGTTTACCGATCACTCTGCCAGTTGCTCATAACGTACTGTATAGCATCTTGGGATGGAGCAGCTAAAAAATATCTCCTTAAGATTGAAAGATCACAAAGAGCCATACTCAAAGTTAGCTCCTTTTACCTTTCTACCATCCTACTACTGTTGTCTACCTACAAAGTTACGTCCTTACAGTTCGGCAGCTGTTTGTTCTGCATACTGTGATTAAACAACATCAAATGGTGGCATTTGATCCAGACCTAAAGTACCAAAGGCGTAGAAAGGATAGAGTTTGTAAGTCAAAGTCAAAGTCAAAGTCAAATATCTTTATTTCGTAAAATCAGGTTAATGATTATTTGAAACGTCAAATTAAAACATACTAAAAATTTTATAAAATTATGAACAATTGAAAAAAAAACAAAATGAGGTTAGGTGGCAGTTCCAAGTGTAAAGCTCATGAGAAGAAGCTGCCAAGAAACTCATGTGCCACTCTTTTAAAATGATCAAGTTTTTCTTTACAAAAATAGTGTATTTGGTGAGTGTAATCGTTTATAAAATAAGGATAACTAAATAATAATACTATTAGTAACTCTAAAATGAGTATATATAAACGTATTCAGCAAACACTTCTTACAAAGTAAATATGTATATATACATATAATCTTAAAGTACATTTTAATAGCCTGTGAGAGAAAGCAGTTCAATCCCAAGCGTTTTTGTCTTCCATATAATCAATTATTGAGTAGTAACTTTTCATACACATTTTTTTCTTAATGGTACTCTTAAATTTATTACGACTTAATTTTTGAATATTGCTAGGGATTTTATTGTAGAAACGTATACATTGGCCCCGAAATGATTTGTTTACTTTTTGTAACCTTGACGCTGGTACAACAAGTTTATGTTTGTTCCGCGTGTTAATATTATGTATATCACATTTCTTACAGAAACTATCAATATTTTTGTGAACATATATAAGGTTTTCATAGATATACTGACATGCAACAGCAATGATATTGATTTCCTTAAATTTTTCTCTAAGTGAGTGTCTACTACTAAGATCGTAAATTGATCGAATAGCCCTCTTCTGGAGAACAAAAATGGTTTGAATGTCGGCAGCATTCCCCCACAGTAGCACA
Organism: Herminia tarsipennalis; assembly: GCA_945859575.2. Taxonomy (NCBI): domain Eukaryota; kingdom Metazoa; phylum Arthropoda; class Insecta; order Lepidoptera; family Erebidae; genus Herminia; species Herminia tarsipennalis. The sequence goes on along the minus strand of OX243839.2, from coordinate 28,178,162 downwards.
CCGTACGACATTAAACTATGAAAGTAACTAAAATAAACTAATCGCGCTGTTTCAACGTCTGTTAGCTGACGAATTTTTCTAACTGCGTACGCTGCAGAACTGAGTCTATTAGACAATTCACTTATATGTGGGCCCCACTGAAGCTTAGAATCTAGAGTAATTCCTAAAAACTTTGTGGTCTCTACAGGGTTCAACTCATCTTCTTTTATTTTTATAGTGGTTTTTACTGGTTTCACGTTAGGTGTTATAAATCGAATACATTTAGTCTTGCCCTCGTTTAAGAGTAAATTGTTAACATCAAACCAGTTAACCACTTTTGAGATAGCCATATTTACATCTTCAAAGTCTTTTTGCTGGCGTTTTAATTTAAATAAGAGTGATGTATCATCTGCAAACAGGACTATCTCATGATTATTTTTTACTAAATATGGTAAGTCGTTTATGTAAATTAAAAACAATAACGGCCCGAGAATAGAACCCTGTGGGACTCCCATTTTGACCACAGACCCCGGGGAGCGTTTACCATTAACATCAACTTTCTGAATCCTGTTACTCAGATAGGACGTAAGAAGATTCAGAGCTGTGTTTTGAATACCATAATGTTGCAATTTCCTGATTAATGTTTCATGCAGAACACAGTCAAATGCCTTAGATAAATCACAGAAGACGCCTAAAGCATCCTGCGATTCCTCCCAGGCGTCAAATATATGTCTTATAAGCTCCACACCGGCATCGGTTGTAGAGCGACCCCTAGTAAAACCAAATTGTTTAAAGTGTAATAATTTATTTTTGTAAAAGAAGTTCTGCATCTGATCATATATCATTTTTTCAAAGATTTTACTAAATGTTGGTAGTACTGATATGGGTCTAAAATTAGTGGGGTCAGACATACTACCTGATTTATACAATGGTATTACTTTACTATATTTCATTAAATCAGGAAATACACCACAATCTATACATTTATTAAATATAAATGCCAAGTCCTGCGCAATAAAAGAAATTATAGACTAAGTAATCACAACTAAGTTACTCCAGAGGTCGGTAGTCTGCTTAACATTAATAGAATTAAAAGCTTTTATGACATCTATATGTGTTACATAATCAAATTGAAAAGTGATGTCACATTTATTAACATTTTTAATCAAGATAGACTCAGCTGCAAAAGGTGAGGAATTCAATGACTTTGTAGTAGAGACTGGTATGTCAGTAAAGAATTTTTCAAAAGCAGTGGCCACTTCTATGTCCGATGTGATGGTTTTACTATCTATTTTAAGACAGTAATCATTATTGTGACCTCTGACTCTTCCGGTCTCACTATTTATAATATCCCAAGTCATTTTAATTCTGTTATCACTGTTTTTAATTTGTGAACTAAGGTAGCAAGCTTTTGCTGTTTTGCAAGCCTGCCTAAATATTATAGCATAATTTCTTACATAAGCTTGAAATCTTTCACAACAGTTATAATTTCGTTCATCATACAGCTCATATAATCTTTTTCTACTTTTATGTAGGCCGACATTAGCCCACTCACTAAAAGTTGCATTCCCCTTAACCATAATCGTTTTGGGAGAAATCGAAATTATGACAAAATTTATTAAAGAATGTTTTATATAAAATGTGAGGATCACTGTCCTCATTCAACAGTGGAGGGTTATAAATGAGGCGGCTTTTGAAACTCTCAAATCGACTGACAGTTTTAGGGATAACAGTTATACACTTTTTAGTTACTTTTCTACTTTTAATATCAAAAGAAATAAGTTGACCACAGTGGTCAGAATCCATTTGATTAATTACTCTCTTGTTATCTACAATAATATCTGTGAATATCTACACATGTGGCTGTAGTGGCAATTATGCGGGTAGGCTCTAAAAATAAATTACACAGATTAAATGATTTGGATAGAGCTAAAATCCTCATACTTGAAGTAGTATTCTCTAATAAATTAACATTAAAGTCGCCACATATTATTACATTTTTATTAAGGTTTGTTACCTTATGCAAGACTTCATCCATAACATGTTCAACAATATGATATTGTGCTGAAGGTGGTCTGTACACAGTCAATACAATAAACCGCTTCAACTCTACACAGGCTATTTCTATGCTACATTCAACAGAGAAGTTAACAATATCACGGCGTTCTTTGAATTTAAGATTTTTATTTATTAATATTAGTGAACCACCATGTATAGCCAGTTCCCTGCTGAACGAGCTGCCTACCTGGTGATTGTTGAAATTGAACATGAACTGATCGCTCTTTAGCCAGTGTTCAGTAATACATAAAATATCAATAGCTTCAGCATTCATGAACAATTCCAATTCCAAGTCTTTTCCTGTCATTCCTCTGATATTCTGATGCACCAGGTTAATTTTATTAATGTAACTATTGTTCTGTTTTGACATAACAGAATAATTTTCATGTGGTTTCACTCTCTATTGTCTTAAAATTCAATTTAAATTATTCGGTATGTCAATATTATAATTATTATTAATACATAAATTATCATTATTAATGTCAGGTGCTTTAGCCAAATTGTTGGCTAAGTTAAAATTAATGTCATAATTTTGTTGCTCAATAGAAGCAACTTGAGTAGCCAAATTCTTGGCTGAAGTATTAATATAAAAAGATAGCGAAACAGCTATCTGTCTTTTACAACTATTTTTAAGATAATATCTATCTTTTGTCAAATAAAAATATTTACTAACAAGTTTGTTAGTGTCAATAAAATGAAATTTATTATAAAAAGGTCCATTAATTTGGCATGTCAGTTGATGCATAAGGTTATTCAAATTATATCTAATAATGTTTTCTTCCTGTGATAATCCATTACTCAGGGGAAATGAAAACATAACAATTTTTTTTACATTTAAATTTGACAACTCCTCAAAATAATTTAAAAACTTATTTTTGTTTACATTTCCCCTATCACCGACAAAAATAATTATAGTGCTGTCCTGACTTAAATTAGATCTTAAAATATTTTCCATGATATTACTATAGGACAAAGCAGGCGTGCAATTATTGATGATTCTAGTTTGTCCCGTACTCAACTTTGACATTAGGGATCCAATGCCCTTACTAATTTCATCACTATACATCATAATAGTATTTAATTTAAAAGTACTGCTAGTTTGTGCTAAGTTATTATGAAGTGCTGGCAGTGGAGAGGGATCACATGCTAGCGATTTGCAATCTAGTGATAATCTACAGATTTGACTATGCCTACTTTGTAATGGAGTTGATTGCTCATTGTTGCAGTTGCAAGAATTGATTAGCTTACCTATAGCCAACACCTGCTCCCTGCTCTGTTTTTCAGTTACTTCATATTTCATTGTTAGAGTCTGTAATGATTCATGGAGGCGGTCAATCTCTAATTGCATAGCCCGTGTATCCTTAACATACTGCGATGAGACATTGTCCAGCTCCAGTGAATACATTTGAACCTGATCGATTAGTTGCAATCTCTGTCTATTTAATGCCATGCTATCAATAAAGAATTTGTGTTTACTAATTATTTTTTTTGTTTTTGTAATGTATTTCTTAATAACCTTAATAACCTTGACAGATTTATTAGACTTTTTTTTCATGTAATATAGACAAATTTAATACTGGCTTCTCGCATCACTTTTTCTGTTATGTGGGCGATCCCTTTATAACAAAGTAAATCGCATTCTCTCAATATATGACCATACTACATCTGCATGCAAACCCATAATAAGAGAATGGTTAAAAGAATTGGACAATCGTACTACTGAAAGTTTACTACACAACTAATAATATCAAGCAGAATAAGGAGTTTAGGTATGTAATACTTTAAATTAATCAAATCGACTCATAAAATAAATCAAACAAATACATTCACATTCACACACACATTCATACACTCACGCACATATTCAATACAAACTCTGAGGTATCCGGCATGTTGTTATAATTCACTTTCTCTTTCCTTTTCTTTATTTAATGTATCACATAGAAAACCTCTCTCAAATTGTTATGTGTCATCTTACGTACATTAATAATGCAATTACAGCACAGCAATGTATCAGCAGGGTGAGTTCCTGGTGATCTGAGCTACAGGCTCACGCCTATTTCAGACACCAGTACTCTTACAATTACTATTTTTTTTATTAATCATTGTTAATGTGATGAATTGATTTTGTATAGATTGGTGATTGTGAGACGAAAATAAAGAAATAATTATTTATTTATTATTTAAATTATTTAAATTTATACAATACGCCAGATTAAGCTCATCACCCTTATGTTGTTGAATTATAGTAAAACAAATGTCACATACGATTGGCTAGTACTTAACATTGAAATAACATAAAACTAAAAACCATAAAATAAAAATATTTAATAATGTTTTATGTTTATTGGAGTAGTAATGTACCAACACACTGGTTTCACCTAACTTTGGAATCGGAGGACCACCTCCGACTCCAAAGTTAGGTGAAACCTGTGTATTGGCAGTCAGGATTCCATCGTAATTACATTGCGATAGCGGTTGGCGAAGCTTCAGAAACGTTTTTGGTTACTTGTGATGCAGTCTGTTACTTTTGGCTACCAAACAACGTATTTGCTTTTGGTTTACTTTATCTTCTGCTTTAATATGTAACTTGAACCTCATCTTTTTGGCCTAAAGATGACGACAGTGGCGAAGTAATGTCTCGATTTACGCACAATGGCGACGTTACAAACCTCTCATGTTTCAATTGTACTTGTACCTAAAAATTTACTAAAATAATTATAGTACAGGATCCTTAGAGCAAATTTCATAATGAGATGGAATTATCATAGTAGCTTCGTTTTTACGAGACGTCTAACTTGATGTAGGTATACGACAAAATTTATACAGTGGTGGTGGAAAATAGATGTTAACATTTCGAATGGGTAAATATAGAAGTTGAATAACAACTATTTTTTTCAGTCTTTGGATAATTACAAAATACATACAGGTCCCAAAACTATGCCACACGAACGGAAATTTTTGCCATTTGGGAGGAGTTCGATCGTAAAAACCGTGATACGAGAATTTTATTTAAAAGATTAGGAGGATACTTTCGTTAAACCATTATTTTTGTAGGATGACAATTTTTTTAAGTGCATTTTGAAATTATCTAAAGATTGGAGTAAAGAAATAGTTGTTAGTAATCAACTTTATGCCTTCACCCATTCGACATAATATGTTTTCTCCACTAATCGACCACTATATAAATATGTCGTAGACTTAATTTTAGGCATCTCATTAAAACAAAGCTACCATAGCAATTCCAGCTTAGTACGTAAAAAAGAGCATTTAAAAAAATGTACCTACTTACTGGTGCAAAGTAGAAATCACTCCTTTCAACAAAATTGTATTCATATTTCTTTTCCATATAAATTCATCTTTGAAATGCCAGATACATATTGAGGAAAATTTTTGGTTGGGCTATTATTCTTATCTATTTTTGTTTAACAGTAGGATCTACTGGAAATCCGTAGGTACAACAGAAAAAAAATGTAACTGATGCAAATAGATACTGATATCCTAGGCCTACAAATAAAAATAATTATAGAAAAAACCATAATGATCTCAATATGTCCTGTCTATAAGCTAGAATTTATTTTAACGATAAAATTATCGTTTAAGATTATGGGTCAAGCCCTATTAATAATAATAATAATATATTTATTCCTCTCAAAAAGGTACATTATTAGTAAGTATATTAATATATTCTTATGATAAGGAGCGTAAGATTTAAGTATTGAGATTAGTGAGTTATTGTAAACATAACAAAATAATATTTTCCTAAAAACGCTAATTCTAACGAATGAGTTACTATATTATCCCTAATAAAGTAAAGTTTATGATTTCTTTAAATGAATTCGGTATTTATTGTGATGGTTTTCATATAAATTTCTTCGAAATAAACAAAAATAAGATCTATTAAGCCAATGACAACTTACCTGTGAAATCAATGATTCCCTGCATTATTTAGATTGGTAACATCACAATCAATAACAGAGCATATAACCATGATTTGAGATGTAATATATTTGTAAAATAATCACGATTAACATAAATAAAAACAAATTCTGTTAGAGTTCAATAAAAGCAAGTTGACTTGGGAAACCCTGTCATTCAAAACAGGTTACATTGTGTATTTGTTTGTTTTCTCTCTCTTACTTGTAGCACTTTCATAAAGAAGTATCCTGCGTGCACACTATGTACTTTATACGTTAGTATATTCTAAGTTTATGGACTAGACTTTAAGGGACCTACTACTTTTGCCTACGTAATATTTTACTTATTCTTCCGTCTAATAAACCTGCATGCCGTTATAGCTTTGCCAATGACACTAGAAAAAACTAAAAAAAGCGTGCCACAGCCATAGATGCCGAATTTGATTAATAGTACATTGTCGATTTATTGCACGGGGGCGTCGATATATTTAAAAAACCGTGCAAGAGCATGACGGACCATTCTCAGTGTAGGGTTCCGCAACCTCACGCAATTGCATCAGCAGAAGAGCGTATGTTTATGGCACTTACACCCTTTTGTTGAGAACCGGAGTTTTTTTAGCAATAACTCAATGACGGCATATCCGATCTTATTCGAAATAATTTTAGTTTAAAGTATTTACTGAGCGTTATCTTTGTGATTTTTTCCATATTTTTTTGTCACACGGTCCAAAAATTAAGGGACTTATGGGACACGATTTATGCAACTTTCGGAGTGATTTTTTCCAAAAATATTCACTGAATCAAAAAAGTTTCTTAAAACCTTAAAATGTTTTAAAAGACCTGTCGAATGATGGGCCACACGTTAATTTTTGCTGATTTTTTTTTTCAACTAGTGTTACATGTATGGAGGCCCCCCCTTAAAATATTTAGTTTTATTATTTAGCTACTAAACTAAGTAGCGGACAAAACACCTTTTTACCAAATTTCATCAAGATTCACTGAGTAGTCTTTAAGTAAAATGCCTGTGACATATGGACGGACAGACAGACAGACAAACAGACACACAGACGGACACGACGAAACTATAAGGGTTCCGTTTTGGCCATTTTGGCTACGGAACCCAAAGAATGTGTTAATTTTTTCACGGCCTTCATTGTATTTTAAATTAACTACAATTATTTATCACATGTATATCGTATCTTCTGTACGAAGTTATCTCAATCTTCATATTTATCTTCTGGCCGCAGCATCCAACTGTTCATTATTTATCTCAAAGACAAACTTGACAAACATATTGTTTCACTATATCCACTAATTTTGGACGCGGTATCAATGAAATTGGATTTCAAAGTTGATTGATTGGTTCAACTATGGCTTTGACTATTAGTACATTATCTATTAATAGTGACAATATTTTCAGATACATAGAAAACAGATATTAAATACTGAACTGGTTTTGATGAAACTTGTAGCATTGTTTAAATTTAATTATATAATTATTTTTGAAATAAAATAACCAAGAATTATTTTCGAAGTTTCTTGTTAACCCCAAACAAACAAACAAATAGATGTAAAAAAAACCTGTCTGCAAAAACCCAGAAACACACTTTCCTTCATATTTAATATTTCTTAAATGCCTCCAAATTTATGATATTAAATGTGAAGGGTATCTTGTTTCTGTCTGGTATCTTGTATCTTGTACTTTCAGTCGTTGTAAGATTATCATAAGGTGATTTATTATGAATGATTTGTTTTATTATTAACGTTGTTTTTTATGTGATTTGTCACTCCATACTTTTTATGGTTCCGTAGCCAAAATTGCAGAAACGGAACTCTTATAGTTTTGCCATGTCCGTCTGTTCGTCCGTATGTCACAAGCGTTTTACTCAAAGCCTACTCAATTAATATGTATGAAATTTAGTGGAAAGGTGTCTTGTAGTAGTCGCTACTTAGTTTGATAGCTAAATAATAAAAGGAAAAATGATTAGCACTCCATACATGTAACTTAAGCTGTTTATTTTCAGCAAACATCAACGTGTGGCACATCATTAGACAGGCATTTAAAAAACATTTAAAGGTTTCTTATAAACTATTTTGATTGAGTGAATATTTTTAACTTTTGAACCGAGTGACCAAAAAAATATTTAAAAAATCACAAAGGTAGTGGTTAATACATACTTAAAATTAAAATTATTTCGGACATAATCGGATATACTATCATTGTGTTATTGCAGAAAAACTGGTTTTCTCAACAAAAGGGCATAAGTACCGTGAACATACGCTCTTCTGCTGATGCAATTATTCAAGGCTGCGGAACCCTACACTGAGCATGGTTCGACTTGCTCTTGCCCGGTTTTTTAAAGATAAGGTTACACTGGGTACACGTATCATTTAATAAAATCGGTTGAGCCATAGAAGAGTTATGAGTGGACATAAGAACATTAGAAGGAAACCTATATAAGTCAAACATATAACCGTCCTCTGCAGTCGGGTAGAAAATAATTAAAGTTTCGGATTGACTCTAACTTAATTGATCTATGTTACTTTATTAAATATCCTTAAAGTACAGATACACTATACATAATAGTTATGCTTCTAATTCAGCACTGTTCTGCCCACCGTCATCTATGGCAACCGCAGATATATGTGTCTGCCGGTGCTATAGATTCAATTTAATCGTTTCAATTCAATTCAATCGTTTATTTGCATTCCACAATGTATACTTAGGTGGTAGGCTTAAAATTAGACCATCGTGGACCCCGTTGGGCACAACAAAATAACATAAATAATTATATTAAAATCTAATTAGAAGAGAGGAGGATATCATCTATGTAGCATAATTAGATAATTGTTTGTCATTTAGGTAATCATTTACAGTGTAATAGCATTTTTGTAGTAAAAGGGTTTTTATTTTATTTATATAGCTATTTAATTTAGATTTGTTTCTAATTTTCTCGGGTAATTTATAATATATTTTTATAGACATCACGTAAGGGCTATTTGAGTGCATGCTTAAATGTGAAGTTGGTAAGTGATAGTTGGTAAGATGACCAGCGGTTGCTCTTATATCGTCCGACCATCTGGTTGGTGGTCTGCCTGCACTTCGGTTGACTTGACCGTTTTTACTCCACCTGCCATCACTTAAGCAACAGATGTCCGGCACACAACCATTAATGGTGTATGCAGTTTCTAAGTAAGCTCTGTAGTGAGAGTCCAACTCTCACATGCATACGTCATGACTGGGAGTACACATAGGTCGAAGACTTTGGTTTTCAATGATTGAGGTAATATAATGTAAAAATATACCATATCTAGTCATACGTTACTTGTATATACATCTTTGGTGAGAAAACATTTGGTTCTCTACTCACTTTGGTAAATACAAAGTTCGTTTAAAACTTCGTAGCACCGTAGCAGATGAAGATCTAGTGTAGCACCTCGTAGCTCGTAGCCTGTAGCTTGTACTCGTAGAGCTTCTGCCACGAGGTAACGATTCGTGGTAAATGAAATAAGCTAATAAAATATTTTCATTGAATTAATATTATACCCATATTTTTTTTATTAAAACACTATATATAAAATTGTATATCCTTCCTATCTTTCGGTTCATGTAAAAAAAAACCAGAAAATTTGTGTGTGTAGTTTTATTCAAATCATAGTATTGTGATTAATGGATACATTTTAATATTATAATAATAAATATGTTATCAAGAAAAGGTTGTGAGCACTAAAAGTTGTGAGCACTTTTAAGCAGTGATAACATTTGTTTTATACAGAAATAAATAAAAACGAAATATACTTTATTAAAAGTGATATTACTCAAGCAAGTTTCAGAACCATCTTAATAAGACTATAGATAGTTGAAATTTGTAAAAGTAAAACACCTGTCCACCACTGACCATGAAGTTGTAGCTCCTGACTCCTACAGAACTGAACAGGTATATTAAGAAGTGATTTTAAATGTATGCAGAAAAAATGTTTTAGGCGGAACTAGAACCCGTAACCTCAGGGGTCCTGGCACTAAGCCACACTGACCCTGGCATCGAGACATGTTCATCTAAGTCGAGATTTGCTTCCACATAATACGATTTCCATCGATAGTCGAGCCAAAAACCGTGTCCCCAAGGAACTTGTACGGCTCCGTGAATTTCGTTGAAGAAACCATTTACACACAGATTTATGATGATGTTGGGCCTGAATATTACATTATGTATTTTTTTAAATTTAGGCTTAGGGCCAGTACTGCTAAGGTCGCGGGTTCAAGTCCTGCCTTAGACGATTTTTTCCTCCATATAATTTACATTATAAATAAAATAAAAAAATACCATGAAAATGCTTTTGAGAACATTACGAAAAGTACCGTAGCCAAAATGGCAAAATCGTAGTGTTCGTCTGTCTGTCTGTCTGTCTCTCTATCTGTCCGTCCGTATGTCACAGTCATTTTACTAAAAGACTACACTGTGGGAGTCTACTATGCGTTGCCGGCCTTTAAGAAAAGAGTAAAGTCTTCGTTTTGAAGGTCCCTAAGTTATATCGGTCTGGAAATACAGCTGGCGACAGTTGATTCCACAAGATGGTTGTGCGTAGCAGAAAATGGCGTTTAAAATTTACTGTGGTGGATTGCCAAGTATGATATAGGTGAAATAGGAATACCTTACCAAAGTAAGATGTGAAAAACATATATTTTGATACCTGCAAAGTTTACTTAACAAATAAGTACCTAAATGGAACAATGATAGTATCTTTTATTTAAAAGTTAACACAAAGTAAATACCTATATAAAATGATATTGTCGACGTACTCGTTACTTCGTATTTACATGAGTGAGTCATAAGTTTTCTATAAAGATACATTTTAATATAAATTGTTCAACATTTGTATTGTAAGGAAAAATTATTATGTATGTAATGAGATAAGTTTTTCTTTATTTCTTTCTCAAACGTCTCGAGATATTCGTGTTTTATTTAATATTGTGTTTGTAACTGTGCTTCAAAACGTGAAACTTTATTAATAATCTTTATATTAAAAACATTTTCTCGCAAATTTCTGCTCTTTGAGGTTTGTTCTGTAGTGAATTACATTTTGTTTAGTTTCTAATTATATCACAAGTTGGCTACAATTGTATTTTATTCGGGTTTATTAAACCGTTGTCCTGAAAGCGTCGGCCTGCTGGGCTATCCACTAACAGCGGCCAATAAAAAATACTTTATACTTAAAAATTTTGTAATAAGATACACATCATATTTTTCAGTCAAAAGTATTGTAAGTCTACCTCTTATTTATTTTTCACAAATTTTGCAAACGTCAGTAGATATTAGATATTTTTTAAATGTCTTCGCTTTATAATTAAAAATACTTGGTGGCTGCCTTTCACTCACTATTTGAAAAGTTCAGTGGAGTAAATAACTGTCACAACTGTGTGAAAAACAAGTAAAAGAATTGTAAAAAATTAAATAAATTATTATTTAACTGTTTGGAAGCAATCACTTCCACAGCTGCATAGTATTTAGAATTATTTAAAGCTTAGTAAGGTTTATAGTGCACATGTATATTTATATACACACAGCTGTAGTATTCACGTGCTAGTTGTGCCGTGGAACTATGGAAAATGGCAGAACAAGAGCATATCAAAAATCACTTTCGACATATAGCTTTTGATATACAAATTATTATAATTTTATAGTATAAGGGACGAACTAAATTAGAATGCAGTATTTTTTCGTATATGACTGAAAATCTATCTTTCACAATGCCTCAAACTACAAGTTTTTGAAACATTGATATCGAGTGCGTTCATTAACTTTAAAAGTGATTTTTATGTTATACTTTGTAGTAGCAGATATCAAGTGTCATACATTTTTTGAAAGCCGCCGATCTGCAGATTTCAATTCAATATATTATTAAATTTCTTGTGGACCTACCTAATTGCAATATAAGTTAAGGTAAAAAAAAAGTTTTTTTAAAACTTAACAGAGACTTTTGCTTAATCTCCCTAAATGTCAAATTTAATGTTTAATTCGTAGCCAATTATAATATTATGTCTTTAATAGATAATCCAATAGCTATATTGATTAAAACCATAATATTGGCTGCGTGTTATCGTGCGTCATTGCAAACGTGTGGTTTCGGAAGATAAGGATAAAAATATGATAAAAGTCAGAAAACGGAAAATCGCTATCTATTGCTGTTTCGATAATAAACATTTTATATCAAAAGTATGGGATTTTTCGTTTAAAATTAATTGATTATTTAAGAATTTTTAATTTTTGCACTAATTACGTGTGCGTTTTGATAAAATTCAAATATAAAGAAATAGATGAATCACTATATTTAATTGGATGATATCGACGTATTGGGAATATCTTGTTTCCATCTTTTTCTTTTGTTTTTAATTTATTTAATTAACATTTTTTAGTCCTTGTATGAAGTAATCCCATTAAATCAGATCTTTAACACAGGTTTATGGTTATTTGCCATATTAAAATCGTTATACGGGTTTAACGATTTTAAGATGGTAAACAACCATTAACTATACCTAGTCTAGCCATAAATATTGTTACGAAGAAAAAACATTTTTTTTTATTGCAAATAATATTTATTACTTTTACAGTGTGTTAGTTTAATACATAAATAAAAAACAATTCAAAATATAAAAAGCTTATTCGAAGTGGTCTCCATTGGCTGCAACACAGTCCTTTAAACGTTGAGGCCAGTTATCAATAGAAGCACGCACTCTTTCCATGGGAAAATTCTTCACTGCCAATCGTATGGATTGTTTTAGGGACTCCAAATTATCATGGCGTTTAGAGCAAGCCATACTCTCTAAAACTGACCATAAATCATAATCCAGCGGATTAAGATCGGGACTAGACGACGGCCAGTCTTCAGCTCTGATGAAGTCCGAAACGTTCACTTCCAACCAAGACTGCGTGGACCGAGCTTTATGACCCGGCGCTGAGTCTTGTTGGAAGGACCATACTTGGTTATTGAACATGGTGTTGTTAAGGGGTTTAACTACCTTCTCAAGAATGGTATCTTGATACACTTGTGCCGATGTTTTGATACCTTTTTCACAAAAATATGGCTCAGTCACTCCTTCATAGCTAACACCCCACCAAACCATCACTGAAGTCGGATAATGCCCACGTTGCACTCTGTCGACTAATTGGGAAGCTTCCTTAGAGCTTTGAGCATAAATACGGTCATTTTGTTTGTTAAAATGTTGCTCAACTGTAAAGATTTTCTCATCCGTAAACAAAATTTTTCTGTGACCTCCCTTTGCGTACCGCTTCAGTAGTTGCTTCGATTTTACCACCCTATTCTTTTTTAAATTATCAGTTAAAAAATGACCAGTGCGTCTCTTATAGGCTGCAAGTCCTAAGTCATCTTTTAAAATGCGTGACATGGTTCTGGGTGCTATCTTCATCTCCCGAGATAAAATCTTTTGCTTTCGGACAGGATTTCTTCGAATTCTTTCCCTTACTGCTTTGACCACCATTTTCGTACGAACACTACGTGGACGGCCAGATCTTTTTCTGTCACAAACAGAGAAGGTCTCATTGTACCTATTAATAGCCCGGTACACAAACATTTGACTAATACCAAGCGTATGGAGAGTTTTAAAAATTACATTCGGCTCCATACCAACTTTGTGTAATGCAATCACAGCGATTCGGTTTTCTTTATCACCCCACTCCATTTTAATATAGCAAAATATTGTACAATGTATTGGCGCCAAAATTAGAAAATACAATGAACAATCGTATAAAAATGACAGATTCCAAATTCAAATGTAATATCTTTCTTATTTTTAATTGTAACAGTATTTATGGCCAGACTAGGTATATTCTGAATGAAAAATATCTTCAAATATGATGGCTGCTTTCTATCTCACAAAATGCTGGTTTCCCCAAAATTGATTTTTAATTATTGTCATGTCTTTAATGACACTTGCAATATTAGGACAAATCGAGTGACGTAAGAATTATTAAAATCGGTTCTCGTTTTAAGTCAGTAGAATGTAACAAAGGAACACACATAAACATATTAAGTACATAGGTTTAAATACACATTACCGTCCTTTGCAATGCGCAGTAGGGTAAGAACGTGAAAGAAAATATTATCCATACAGGCTTAATTATTCTTGAAATATAATTTTAGTTCAACAAATTATACATCATTAAACTTATTGTTTTGGTACTTATTTAGCAATTATTTTAGAACTAGCACTGTATTTGTAAGCTATATGTGTTCTTTTAAATTTAAATTTATTTAAATATAAAAATAATTAGTAATACGATTAATATAATACAAATAAAGTTACTAGTCTGGCCATAAATACTGTCACATAAAAACTTTTCTTATTTCTTATTTTCAACGTTTTAATTACTTTGGATTTGAAACGCGTTTATTATTTTTTAAAGTTCTTTCGGTTTTGCGCCATTTCACATATTTTTTCGTGTTCATTATCAAATTAAAATATGGATTGGGGTGTTAAAACAAATAGGATTGCGGTGATCACTTGCACAAAGTGTGTATGGAGCCGTCGGACATATTTCTGACACTTCAAAAGCTTGGTATCAGCTGTATGTTCGTATATCGTACTATCAACAGATACAACAACATTTCCTCTGTCAAAGACCATAAAAGATCGGGGCGGCCGCGTGCTGTTAGAACTACAAAGGCTGTTAATGCTGTTAAAGCCAGAATTCGTCGCAATCCCATTAGGAAGCAAAAAATCTTATCGCGAGAATTGAAGATTCCCGCTAGGATTCTGTCGCGTATTAGAAAACAAGACCTGAAGCTCGGTGCTCATCGTCGATATACAGGATATGCCCTAAATCAATCTGTACAATTAAAGAGAGTGGATCGATCAAAACGCCTTAAGTCGCGATATGCAGGTGAAGGGCACAGAAATATCCTCTTTACTCCTTCATTAAAAAGAATTGCAGTTTCATTTGTAACAGAACTTATGGCCGGACTAGGTAGTTTTAAGCCGTTTAGTTAACACATATATATTACGAACAGTATAAGATGAGTAACAGTTTAAGACAGTCATCTGTCTATTTAATAAAAGAAGCACACATACACACACTTGTGATATTTCTTTGCCCCGTTAGTCCATTAATTAATAGTATCACCAACCATCACCGCTACTGATACTACACAAATGGTATTTTTTGTGATTTTCAATTAGACTTTTATTTTTAACCATTTATATTTAAATAAGTATTTACAAAAAATATTTTTATTATGTCTTATATATTTTTTTTAAATATAAATAGTATTGTGGGATTGTGGTCTCACATTACTAGCAATCCTGTTAACTCCTCCAGGTAAGCTCAATGACTTTTTTTGTTTGACCATTATACTACCGTCGAGAGACCACTCCGTTAGGAGTGGTCTCTCGACGGTAGTATAATGGGTAGGATTCGAACCTGCGACGTCACGATTGCGAGACCGATGCCTTAGCCATTAGGTTACCGCCGCTTTGAAATTCCGCTTATTTTATAATTAAGGAAAATTTTAAAATTATATCTTTAAAGATAAAAGAGTTTTTTATTTTTTTGTTTTAGATTCATCATCATGCATACTTCGGTGAATAAATAGTGTATTACAAAATATAAAAGAGTAGATTTAAGAAATGACGTAGTTTTCTAAATGGTCTAGTGGCCCTGGCTGCTAAGCCGGAGGTCATGGGTTCGATCCCCACCTAAGATAAAACTATGTGTGTCTAGGTGTTATTCATCTATGAAATGTATGTTTTTAAAAATATATTATAAGTATGTTTATCAGTTGTCTGGTTTCCAAAGTACAAGCTCTGCTTAGTTTGGGATCAGATAGCGTTCAGTGAGTTGTCCCAAAATATTATTATATATAAATGATTTTTAAAATGTTATATTTACTTTTAACATACACACACATGTTAAAGACTAATTGTTTTCCTCATTAGTGAGACTTTTTACTAATTCTTTGTCTCTTTGTGACAGGATTTATGTGCCCACGAACTTAAGTATATTTTCGCATAGCTATCTTAGAATTGACCTAAAATATCACAGGTAACTAATTTCTATTGGGATTAATTTAAAACTGGATTTATTGTCACAGTAGAAGAAACTTGGGTTCTTAATTACCCCTTCACTGATATGAAGCACATTGCAAAACAACCGGCAAAGAACCGGTCTAGAATACCAATAAATTGTTCCAAATGCAAATATTAAAACTAGGAAAGATAAAGCTATAAATTGCAGGGTCGTTGTCCGGCCAGCCGGCGGAGCGATAACGGCGCCGGACACCGCCGGACACTCACCGGACGGTTCGCCAGCGGACGCCAAGACTATAACTCACAGGTCCCTTGCAACCTTCGCGCATTGAAAATGAAAAGATATTCCTCGAATTATGATGAATGGCGGCCTGATATTGTCCTTGACCACAAATCTTGCGTTTTGTGAAAGTGACAACACCGCTCTGCCGTGCTCTGCTGACCTACAGGTTTCACTAATTTATTGATGTACGGAATGTAATGCAGCAATGTTATAAGCGTTATTAGTTGTTTCATTTAGTCACACTGCGGCATTGTTATATTATATGAGAACTAAAATACCTATATAATTGTATTATACTGTATTTGTAGTGTTATATTTTAGTTTTAAGGAAGTCAAATTATATTAACTATCATAAAATCATACTTATCTTGATACTTTACAGATATATTAGTGTATTTATTTGTTAATTTTAAGCAAAAACCCTAAACAGAAATTCTACTTTCATTATTAATATACAGATATAAGACAAAGAAAACTCAACAATAGATTAGATTATTTATCAGTTTTAACGTATAATATTATTATATTCTCGGAGCACAGTCGTAGGAAAACGGTTGATTACCATAATGCTGAGACGAAGATTTTGTACGATTTTATAACTTTGTCGTGGAAGTTCGCAGTTATATGCGCTCCATTTGGCATTGAGGTGAACTGTGTGAGACGTTATTAGTTCCTGCATGCAGATTGTTTTGTTTGTCGAGTTACCAAAGTACCACTGCTGTGATTGTATGATACCGGCTTTAATTCCTTTGTCGGGTGAGCAACCTGTATTTATCCGCTGAGCATTTCCCTAACAGTCTGTTGTGATTCTGTGGAACTAGATATATTCTCTCTCGCTCTTTCTTTACGGATACTCATAATATCTTTGTTTACAACTCCTTTTAACAGTAACATCACTGCGTTTTTGGTCAAGATGATTTCTATAAGATATGTTCTAACTAAAAGTTTTATTGTCTAGCGTTGCTGCGTTTCAAACAGAACGAGGCCTGCCTGGAATGTATTACAAGAGCCACTTGTAACATAAAAATACTGCACTAGCAGGCCCGCGCAACTTCGTCTGCGTATATTTTTCCCGTTTTTGCAACATTTCTCATTGCTGCTCCGCTCCTATTGGTTGTAGCGTGATGTTATGTAGCCTTCCTCGATAAATGTGCTATTCAACAGTGAAAGATTTTTTCAATTTGGACCAGTAGTTCCTCAGATTACCGCGTTCAAACTAACAAATAAACTCTTCAGCTTTATAATATTAGTATAGTTGAAACACTTACTACCCACAACACATGCCCGACCATTGCTAAGATATTATCTTTTAAAATACTCTGTTTTCTTAAATATAAGATCTTCATGAGTGTGTATAATTTGTCTGCTTATATCTACAATCTGTTTATTTATTTGTTTGTTTCATTTGACAAGATAGGCAAATGCCAAGGGAATACAACATGCAAAACAGTGTCTATGCTAGCTCCTTATAAAATCAACTTTCTTCATATTAGTTATCTAATGTTATAAAGACGCAGGAAGTCAAACATTGATGCGCTATGACGATAATAAAATATTCGAGTCGTAAGTTAGGGCCGAGAGGGCGAGTTAAAGACGATGCGAGGCGAGGGGGGGGGGTGGATAAATAAAATTTATCGTCGCTTGAAACAAATTCACTAGTTTTATTACTGAATTTCGATTCGGACCGTAAAATAAGTGTCGGTCCATTAAGACGAAGCTCTTTTAATTAAACCTTTTCGTTGAGATCTTTTCTGAATCGCGAGCCATTATAGGCCAGTGAAAAGTTTAACAATAAGATGATTATAGTCTTTGTTTCATCAAAAAATAAAACAATTTATCACGACGGTAACCCAATAAGATTTATGAACATCACATTGTACATGCTTTTATTAATGTTTCAAGGTAATAATATTATTATATAATAAAGGTGGTCGGTATTTGATACTTCGAGGTTTATTGAAGGTTGATACGGATGACGAATACATCATATGTATAGGTGCACGAGTAAATGTTATGTTTTGAAAACATATTTCTTTCTAAAATGAAGGTAGGACTTGTTGCATAAATTATAAAAAAAATATGCAGAAGCTCATGAACGACGACTCCATAAGCATGTGAACGTTGAGTCTATCCACTACAGCTCGACTAGCACTAC
Source organism: Herminia tarsipennalis (assembly GCA_945859575.2). Taxonomy (NCBI): domain Eukaryota; kingdom Metazoa; phylum Arthropoda; class Insecta; order Lepidoptera; family Erebidae; genus Herminia; species Herminia tarsipennalis. Next base: position 28,159,728 of record OX243839.2, on the reverse strand, counting down.
GCTCCTTGACATCACGTATGAACATAGTGAAGAGACTAATTCAAATTCAAATTCAAAATTCTTTATTCACTTAGGATGTAAAACAACTCTTGTGATACGTCGGGATTCTACATGTATGTTCGCAAACTATAGGTAAAGCCGGAGAAAAGAACCTGGCAATAAAAAACAAATCAAATTGTCAATTTTACAATGTTTATAACCTTGATATGAAGGTAAGGTGCTGCGACTAATATACCATACACCATGTTAAAGGGCTGATGCAAATTGTATTACCAAAAAGTTGAAACATGAGATAAAGCAAAATCAGCCTTAGTGGGTACAATATAGTAGGAGCATCTACTTACAACAAAGGTTAAAACTATATGTGCTTAAATATTGGCCAAAGTACTTGTAACGAATGATTAAATATAAAATGTTAATTCTGATATCAAAAGGAAGAAAAGAATGGCCTTTATTCGTCACGCAGAATCTTTACTTACAAAATCAAATCATGCTCTTTATCAATGTGACAATTAAAACAAAGTGACAACAAAATTCACCCAAGCATATTAAAGTAACAAGGAGCAAGCAACTAGATCCATTTTCTTTATCATTTAAATATTCATCCACTGTATATTAACCTCTACGTATAAGATGATTTTTGACTACATTTTTGAACTTAATCACTGATAGACTCATAATACTAGCTGGTATCTTGTTAAATACTCTAACAGAAAGACCCATAAATGCATTATGAGTTTTATGTAGGCCATGATATTGACCTACTAATTTGTGCTTATTTCTCGTGTTCACCGGGTGAACGTCACTATTTTTGTGATATAAATGCATACTTTGTTTAACAAACATAATGTTTGCAATCTCATAATACCTATCTCTTTAAACTTTTCTCTAAGGGAAACTCGTGCACCTAGTTTGTAAATCGCACGCACTGCACGTTTTTGAAGAATAAAAATTGTTTGAAAATCAGCCGCCTTGCCCCAAAGCAGTATGCCATACGACATGACGCTGTGGAAATAACCGAAATAAGCTAGCCTTGCTGTTTCCACATCAGTAAGCTGTCTGACTTTGCTGACAGCATATGCTGCAGAAATGAGTTTCCCTGCGAGACATGATATTTGGGCGCCCCACTGTAACTTACTATCTAAAGTAACTAAAACTAAAACACTAAAAGGAACTGCCTCTGTGGCGCGGTGGGAATGTATCCGACTGCTACGCAAGAGGTCGTGGGTTCGATCCCCACGAAAACTTTGTGTGATGAGCACGATGGTTTATTCTGTGTCTGGGTGTTATTTATCTATAATATTTATGTATTTGGAATTATATAAGTATGTTTATCAGTTGTCTGGTAGCCATAGTACAAGCCTTGCTTAGTTTGGGATCAGATAGCGTTGTGTGAGTTGTCCCAAGATATTAAGATATTATTATTATTATAAGATATTATTATTAGCCGTTCGAGTTAGTTTAGTGAAATAAGTGTAATATAGTGTAGTGTTATTTATAAAGAACACAAGAACACAGCGTCTTTACATTATATCAGAGACAATAAGAAAAATGTTAACGGACATATTCTTAATTTCAAATTTTGGACTTAGCTGATTTAGATAGAATTAAACTACTCATTAGTCTAACTCTAAACATTAAATAGTAATTTCAAAGAGGATCTATGTGGTCTCACAAAACAAAAAAAAAATGTTTCTTTTAATGTTACTTTATTATTTATTCTCTTTATTCTCGTTCCATTAAAATAAAATGCTATATTTGCAAAATTCTCTACAAACATAATAACAATGAATTTGTGCAGGTAATTTATTCTTTATCGCATTTAAATAATGAGATTTTACATTTACGTATTCTATTTAATATTCTCAAAACACAATTCACACATATACTCACGCGATATCATTTGACCTCTGTGGAAAGTTCCTAACCTGGGGGTATTTACCTCCGCGGGGGAAAAACAACTAATTTTTGAGGGTAATGAATGTGGTAAAAAATTATACGGTACACTACAATATCTACACTTCTATACAAATACATCACTTACAAATCCGTAAGTTTGCATGTAGGTATGTATGGATGTTTACACAATCACGCCACAACGAGTAAATGAATCCGGGAATTTGCAACAGAGATAGATTAAAGTCTAGAATAACATAGGCTAATTGAATACTGGAAAATTGTTCCCCTGTTATACATTTATTTTTAAATCAAAAATATTAGCGAGAAGGTCAGCGCAATACCTAAATAATACCAAAAATATAGTTATCTACCTACTTAATGGTTTCTACATTTCTGGTTAAATTAATGAGGTACATTAAAATTGTAGATAGCAGTGAGTAAAACGCGTATAATAGTAGTTCATAGAGGTAATCAGATCAAAAAATTAAGTTAACACTATAAATGAAGTTAACACTATAAATTTGTAACTGAAGAGAACAAATTCTAATTTATTTGGCTGATGATCTTTCTTTTTATAACCATGATTTGAAACTATGCTTAGAAAGAAAAGAGAGAAAATACGATAAAACCTAGCACGTAATAAACCAAAGTAAAACTACGTGTTTTGAGTTCGTTGTCCAGTATTCACTATACTCGTAAGCTTTTTGGTTATAAGTAATGAATAAAAATTTCACAGATTCAAATTCGTGATAGATAAATTGGGTGGTGCCCTGTTTTTATAAATTCTAATGTTCCTAGTATAAGTTATAATGATATCACTTGTTTACTGTACAAAAGTTTATAAACTCGTCGGAGATACGAGCGCTACTTTGTAAACTTCTTAAAAGCTACCATAAACTTAGCATTGTGGCAAAATAGTTTAAAGAAAACATTCATCTGTTGTGGAGCCGCGTCCTCTGCCGTATTTACGTAACATTGCATATTTTAGCAAAAACATAATTATAACTTGCTTTTTATAAAATTGTTTAACAAAATAAGGGATTGAAATCGATTGCCGGTTATCAAATTGTACAACCTACTTTTTACTTTTTTGTCTATCTATGATCCGATCAAAGTGATTTTTTTGTCGTGAAAGGTCCAGCAAACAAACAATTTCACTTGCGCATTTATATTATTGGCCGCTAGGTTGACTTTTCCAGTGTGTTTGTGACAGCTATGAAAGGTTTTACATTTTTTACCGTGATAACATGGACCTTAAAATGATTCATATTGTATTTATATTTAAATACGCACATTAAATCTTCTTGAAATTTAAAACAAATGCCTTCGAGGATGTCATTCCGAAGACTGGTTATAGCAAGGGATTCAAGTTAACTTAATACAATGTCCACTAAAATGTCATTGAGTTCAGCCCACACAGTGACCGAAAAAAATACTAAAGATAACGCCAGTATATTATTTCGTCATAAAATGTCTTATCTGTTGCGTCCAGGGCCCAGACCCATCTTGCTAATATGAAATACACTATTGTAGTATAAGCGGCCGCTATAAGATAAAAGCGTTTTTATTTTAACCCAATAAAATAGACAAAAAGAGCCATTTAGAGTTTGGGAAAATTTGACGCGAGAGATAATGCTTTTCCGTATGTTGATGCCCGTATATATAGCTATGTTTAATATTAGTACCTACTATGTACTCGTGCACATAGTAGGTACTACTTTTAGCTCTCGGCTCCACTCTCGACACCTCTTAATGCTTGATTTTTCTCAAATCCTTTTGCAAAATTTCAGCTTCCTGGGCTTTATTAAGTGAATAAATGACTCAGTTCTTTTAATTTTACCTAAATTAAATTAAGTGGAGTATTCACTAGCAAGTAATTATCGTGCCGAAGTTGGTATAGCAACAAAAATAAAATAAGTAATGGAATTGTTGCGAGTGTTTACACAGTTCAGTGCAAGTGACTTGAAGGCTGACTTTGTGTACTTTTCGTTGCTAGTGAACACTCCGTTTAACTTGTAGAGACGTAAAAGCCATTACACGAGTGTATGTACACGTATTTTAGTGTATAGTTTAAGCATGGAATATTGGCATTTTTAGACAAACACAGTCGGTGCAATCTGATCAAAACGGCGTCGAAGATAATCTCTCGTATTATTGTTTGCTTTGATCGTTTACGTTTATTCGTGTCTCCGAGCACTGTTTACTACATTGCGTGTATATATTAAACCCCCTAGTGTGTTTTCAATAGCGTTTTATCGTGCAATCATATTCTTCAAATATAATTTATTACTTTTTACAACATTTCTGGTTTTATCTTGTAAAGTTACGTAAGAAGATTTTACAGTATGAAAATATTAAGAACCAAACTATTTTTGTAGTTAAATTTGTAACTATTTGCTCGTCGATCGACGGTTCGAAAAATAGTCGATTTCAAGGCAAGGTTTTTTCATCATTATTATCATCATCATCAGCCCATATCGGTCCACTGCTGGTTATAAACTTCTCCTAATATTCGCCACAACATTTGGTCTTCTGCCAACTCGCCTAGAGAGCACAAACTCAACATGTTTTGCTGTTAACGTCACAAATATATCGATGGAATAATTTGATGTGAACCTATCTATTTTATTAATTTTAAATTATTACGACGGCTACTCATTTTCAACCGACTTCAAAAAGGAGAAGGTTCTTAATTCGACTGTATATATATATATATATATTTAATGTTTGTTATCCGATTACTCGCAGACGTCGGGACCGATTTGATTTTTTTTGTGTATAACAAAAACACCATAGGCATACAATTTATTTATTAGTGTATTATATCGACGTAATCAAAAGCCTTACTAAAGCCCATATTATACTTATATAATATGGGCTTTAGTAAGGCTCTTGATTACGTACAGGACTGCCTTTTCTTATCAATGGCTGTCTTTGCCATTTGAAAAAAGAATGAAATTGTCGGAATCCAAACTGTTAAATAAATAATAATAATATAATTCACGCAATTAAGTCCCGAAATATATCTAATATCTATGGTTAGTTTTAATTGTGATGGAAAAAGTCATGGAACATTAATTATATAACTGAGTATATTATTTGATAACTTAGTAGATACTATTTTTAATATTTTGATAAATATACCGTCATATCCAGTACTATTGGTTGAATTAAGACTAAATATAATTTTGTAATTTCTTCAGGTATAGGCAGTATCTGGCTCATTATTTATGCCACCAAGGCATAAATAATGAGCCAGATTGTTTTGCCATACAGATTTTGTGCGATATAGGTCTTAATTTAGCCATTTCATCTATAAAAAAGCGTAAAACACATTTGTATTTGCGTGAGATTGTTTATTACATTGCTATTTATATTTATATATTGGATGTGTTCCTTAGGCACATTGCATTTATTTTTATTTATTATAGGTAGTCCGAGTAGCTTTGCACCTATTGGATGCTTTATTAATGAAATTGTCATTTTGACATTAATGTGTGAGTTTGATAATGCTATTTAATCTAGTGGACAGGCTAGTAAATAAATGTTTATTTATATCAGTGTGCTTTTTACGAAATTGCCATAAAATACGCTTTCTTTTGCAGCAGCAAGCAGATCCTTCCTCTATATTAAAGGCACGTTACACTTTGTCTTCCGCATTGCCAATAATAATTAATTTATAGTTTCATGATACTAAAATTATTCTAAAGAGCTCGATGTTTTTGTTCATATTTTTCCCTTTATTTATGTAACACGTGTCTATTTTAAACAATAAGGTCATCAGAAATTATCCTGCTTTAAAAACTGATGCTCATTGTAAAATACATTCGTCAAGCGATTACAACAATTGCGTTTTGAGATTCTACTTTATAACAGACGAAATAGAGTTTATATTCAATTGAATATTGTACAATGAAAATAACCGAGTGTGGGATGTTAAGTAGATTCGATATGTTCTGCGGTAAACGTATGATATTTCTTTGAAGGGCTCTCAAAGGATCTAAAGGTAGCCGTTGGTTTTGGGACCAAAGAATAAATATTATATTGTTTGGGCTGTGTTTGCACGGCCTGTGAACGTATTGTAGCTGAATACATTACCTACGATTCGCAATCAATTGTTACCGGAGTTTATTTAAGATTACAACGGGCCTCTGAACCCTTTAATAAAGTTTAAATGTGCGATGTTTCTATTGTTGTGATGGAGTTGTGAGAACCATGCAATCAAATGGTTCGATCTCAAAAAACAAATCAGCAATATTTTTTTAGTACCTCTTTACACAATAAAGTTAGTATACCATCAGTCGCGCGACCTGCTCACCTCTTTATTTATGAGTATCTTCCCATTATCTGTACTGTGTGATAGGATAGATTGCCATAACTCCTTTCAGACGTTTTTCATATTGAAACTAACTACCGCCACATAAATATATTTATCAATATAAACATAAACCACGAACACAAATACTTTTAATTAGTAGGTAAGCCTACAACAAGATTAAACAATTTAATTGCCCCTTGACATTTCGTACAGAACCCTTATCAAAAGGGCACTGAGCCAATTAAGACGCCCTTACATTTTTAAACATTGTTACTTTATTGATTTATTGAATTAATGTGTATTTATTTGTTTATATCATATTGTTTCGGTTACATAATGTGTGCAGGGTTTTTAAACTCCAACCTTGCGGGTTTCTATTTATTCTGTAAGCATCACTCTCTGAGAATCACTCTCATACTCATTATAAAATGTTAATAAAAAAAACAGTTTTGTAAATCGCAATTTGTTGTATTCTTATTATCCTTATAAAAATAAAATATTTGGTAGTTAAGTAACCTTTTTTAAAGCCCCCGAAACGCCCTGCATACAAAATTTCATGAAAATCGTTGCCGAGATTGAGATTATATATATATATATATATATATATATATATATATATATATAAATATATATGAATTGCTCGTTTAAAGGTATTATTAGACAGATGGATAATAACATGTTATGGAATAAAAAGATTAATGATTGTATGTACAACTTATTTATACAGATATTACAATGCTGCCTTAACATAAATTTCTGTATTTAAAAATAGACACTTAATAGAAATGTAATCCAAATAAATAACAAAGCTTTTAATATGTTCGAATTCAAAAATGTAAAGTAATAGAAATATTTTAGAGTACGAGTATGTCCAATATTGTAAAACAAGCGTACTGTGGTGTGTGTCGAATAAATCAATGAAACGTTCTACGTATCGTACGTCGCCGATACGAGTCGTGTGTTAGTATGTGTGTGAGCTCCTCTCCTGTCAGTTTTCATTACCATTTGTCGGAAATCATTCGTATCTAACTGAATGTTTACAGAGAAGTGTTATGTGTGTATTAAAATAGCTGAATTCTGTAAATTCTTGTTCATGAATTTATACGACTCTTAATTGATACATGCCAAATATTGCCACTACCTAGCGCGTTCACAAATTCGTTTGTGCCAATTTTCCCAACATTATGTCGTTTTTGCAACATTTTTCATTGATGCTGCACTCCTATTAGTCGTAGCGTGATAATATAATATAGCTTATAGCCTTCCTCGGTAAATGGGCTATTCAACACCAAAACACTTTTTTCAATTCAAACCAAAAGTTAATGAGATTATCACGTTCAAACAAACAAACAAACTCCTCAGATGTATAATATTAGTATAGATGATTTCCGTTTTTTATATTTGGCCCTGCTGTTACCGTGTCTTTGTCCGAGTGGAAATTTTGAAAAACAAGTCTATTCCGAGGAATATACTTGTTTTTCAAAATTTACCCCTTACTTTTAAAAGTTAGTCATTAAACGCTATCTGATCCCAAACTAGTCAGATCTTGTCAACAGACAACTGATAAACATACTTATATTTCTAAATACGTACATATTCTACCCAGACACAGAATACACCGTCATGCTCATTACACAATCTTTTATCCTCGATCGAACCCACGAATTAAGTTTTAGACTATAATCTATCTTTTTAATCTAATCTAGATAACTTTTTGGACTTCATTCGCGACAGACGTGTCTTTGTTAGCAATGCAATGTTTTTAAATAATTAAGTTTACGTGTTAAATTGGAACTATACCGCGGCGTCAGTGAAATTAAGTGTGTCGCCAATGATTATCTACTATTTATATAGACAGCAATTATGAAATATCGTAACCATTATAGCTAAAATTGTGTTTTTGTGTTAGTGATGTCTAACCAGGAATTTAGCCCGTTTGGACGTAATCAAACAGCAATGAGCAGCCACCCGCCGACGCCAACTCGGCAAGGTCACTCTCGAGACGAAAAGCAGACTCTGCCCACGGAAGTAGTACCTACTTCGGAGATCCAGAGATGGATGGGGAGCATTGACACCCTTTTGAATGAAGTGTGTTCTATAGTCTCCGAGGGAAAAATGAACTCGGACCAGAAGCTCCGAGTCACTAATCTTTGTCGCAAAGTCACGAGTGGGACATCCCAGATGGCTGTTCTATATCAAGCGATAAAACAAAAGACTATGCAAGCGCATGCGACCATTCAGCACCTAGAGGAACAGCTCGAAGTAGAAAATTCTCTTCGGCAGTTTAAAGAAGTCATTGAAAATAAGATAAATTTAGTACAAAACAATTCTTTTGCTGACATGGTAAAAAAAGGTGCCGATAGCTTTATTCGTCCTAATAACTGGAGCTCTGTGGCCATATATCCCAACGATAAGACGAAAACGAGTGATGACACTAAATCTCTCGTGCAAAAAATTATTTCACCCGAGGAACTAAATTCGTGGCCTGAAGAAAGTAAGGAATGAAGGCGTTCTTATTAGTACCGAGTGTAAAGGAGATATTGAAAAGTTAAAGAAGTCAGAGAAATTAGCTTGTTCCGGCCTGACTGTAGAAGAACCAACGAAACGCCGCCCTAGGATCGCTATCATAGGTGTCCCTGTAGCCCTCAGTGAAAAAGATGTTGAAACACGCGAGTCCTTTTTGAAGACTATCAGATTGAGTCACAAATCTGGCAAGAAAAACTTCTTGACCTGTAACTATATATTAGAAGTTCCTGCCAATATTCGAAAAGCGCTCATCAATCAAGGACGTATTTTTATAAATTGGACGTCATGCCCTGTTAGAGACTTCACATTAGTCACCAGGTGTTTTAATTGCCAGCAGTTTGGACACGCAGCCAAGTTCTGTCGAGAATCCAGCCCGACTTGTAACCACTGCGGAAATCTGGGTCATTCCTCTAAGGAATGTAGTAATAGAGACTCTCCTCCGAATTGTGCGACGTGCAAACGTTTTAAACGAAAATGTGACCATCAAACTGGGGATGCAAACTGTCCAGCACGTAAACACGCAGAGGATAAATATATTAACTCAATTAACTATGAAACTGCATAACGCTTCATTAACATTTGTTTTAAATATCTTTATGTTTTGCTAGTTTGTAAATTATTGTAGTTAGTATTCACAAGTCTATATTATATTCATTAAAATTATCTATTTCTGACATAAATTTTGTAAGCGCAGCAATATCAAAATAAATATGACTAACCTTGTAAGTGACATACTTATTCGTAACGTAAATTTTTGCCTATTCAAACGATGTAAAATATTTCTTATGTTATTTTATAAACGCTACATTAAGCAATAAATTGTACATAATATTATTATCACATATTAAGAGCAACTATAGTGAGCATAAACAGACAATAAACTGCTAATTTTAATAAAAGGGTAGGTATAGTATAGTACGTATACGTGTAAATATGACATTTTATTTTGTTCATTTTCTTTTCTGTTTGTGAAAATAGATAGATATTTGTATTAAGTGTTATAATAAAAACACAGGTTTATATTTAATCTACTCGAGATATGGCTATCTTGTAATTGATTAGGCTCACCTACTATTTGTAACTTAAAATATAGCTCAATATATTTTCTAATTTTCTTTTAAGGCTTAATACTTTTATTATATCATTAGGTTGTGGGTTCGATTCCCACTCAGGACTAACCTTTGTGTGAGCAGCACAATAGTTTATTCTGTGTCTGGGTGTAATTTATTTACAATAAATATATATTTATAAATATATAATATACATATTAAGTATGTTTATCAGTTGTCTGGTTGCCATAGTACAGGCTCTGCCTAGTTTGGGGTCAGATGACCGAGTGTGGGTTGTCGTAAGATGTTATTAGTTAGATGTTATTATATATTTACTGCCATTGTATGTTTTTTTTTGTGTGTTAAAGTTTTTCTTAATAAATATTATTATTATTATTATAATATTATTATCTCTTCGCTAAATTTCATCCAAATCCATTTAGATGTTCTGGCTAGATTGAGTAACAAACAGCCATCTATCGAGAGTTTCGCATTTGTAAGTGAGATTGTTATTTTAATACCATTTAATTAATTAATATATTGATAATCAATAAAACAAGCAGATTCTTTCAACTCTTTCGTTTTCAGTAATAGATCAACAGATTACAATAGCTTTATATATGTATGCATACTAAGTTGGTTGCCGTGGTTAAAATGAAAAATAATGGGTACTATTGTCATTCAGCCATAAAACTTAAGTGAGAGAGGCCAACCAAAAATAAGTCTTATGTCTTAGTAGTTATACGTTATGTGGGGTGCAGGATAATGTTGGTGGTATGCAAGTGTAGTAAACTCATAATTCATAGAAAACGAGCGGCGAATTTAAAGTGGACTTGAATACAATGGATTTTGTTGAGTTATTTGTGATAGTTTACGGATCGAAAGAGTTCCAAAATATTACGCGTGAATTTGTTAACACTGTTATTTACGATTTGGTTGTGACACAACTGACTGAAAGCGTAAAACATGTGTTTCCACGAAAACGAATTAAAAATCAATCAAGTCGAGAGAATTTAAAAACGTAGCTGTAATTTGCAACATCAAATAAATTCAAATAATACCTTCTAAAACTACTACAACTACTTAAATCGTATAGCAAGCACATTGATTATATATTACTATATTATTTATTATTAATATTATAAAGGCGAAAGTTTGTGAGTATGTGAGTCACGTCACGTCTAAACGGCTGGAGCATTTTTAATAAAATTTGGTATGGAGTTAGCTGACACCCTGGATTAACACTTAGGCTAATAAACCGCGGGTGACACTGCCGGGCACAGCTAGTATTATTATATATTGAAGTAATGTGAGTATCCGTGAAAAAGTTGCAAGTTATGCTCAAAATTACATAATTGTTTTTTTTAAAGGTGTCTTTTTCCCTGTCTTCATATCGTAGGTGTAACTGGGACACAATATTTTCCAAATACGGTTTTCGTGCAGATTCTGTGCAAAGAAAGACCTGAGGCTCATAATGTAAATTAATGCGAACTTGGCTCTGTCCGTCAGTGTTAACAATTTATAAAATTTTGACCAAGTTTATTCTAACAGAAAAATTAAATAACATAGTTTACCAACGTTTGGGTACATTAAAAACCAGCGACGTGTATCGCCATAAGTAATTCACGTTCACTTTAGCCGAAGTAAATTGTGCCGCTGTTTGATCGTCGAGTTAATATTGTAGCGGCACCGCTCTCGGGCCGCGACTCCGGGCTCCGGCCTCGTGGCTCCTCGGCCGTGTTGTGAGCTCCACTTTTAGTGCTCCTGAATTAATCATGGCTCCGACAACTTTGAGAATAGTTCACTTAGTATTAATGTGTTGTATACTTTCTGTGTGCTAGAAAAAACTTGACTTACGCATTGTTTGCTGTCATTTAGTAAACTTGTTTTAATAATATCTCGGGACAACTCACCCAACGCTATCTGATCCCAAACTAAGCAGAGCTTGTACTATGGAAACCAAACAACTGATAAACATACTTATATATTATTTTCTAAATACATACTTATTATAAATAAATAACACCCAGACACAGAATAAACCATCGTGCTCATCACACAAAGCTTTATCCTGGGTGGGGATCGAACCCACGACCTCTTACGTAGCAGTCGGATACACTCCCACCGCGCCACAGAGGCAGTCTTTTTTTTTTTTTTTTTAATAATAATATCTCTTATAACTTTAGTATTTAAGTAGTATTACAATTTGTTTTCAATACTACATTACAAAAATTTCATTTTAGGCATATTTTTGTCGTTTGTATTTTGTAACTAAATAATTAGGTATAACTGACAATACTGTTAGTGTCATCAGTTACGTATATAAATTAAAAAAAGTATGAAATACTAAATAGAGGCGATACAATAATATGGTATTTTAACAATGTCGGTGTATTTTAAGAAAAGCACCAGCATTGTAAGTCAATTTTAGGTGGCACGAAGTTCATCGAATCAGCACTAACTAAGTAAAGACAATGGGCAAGGGCTGTAGAAAGGATTATCGTTTACCAAAATATAAAGAAATCGCTGTTACGTTTCTAAACAAAAAGGTTGTAATTGTAAGCTATATATAGCTTACAATTACAACCTTTTGTTTGTATATATATATATATATATATATATATCTCTCTCTCCCACGTTTGCAGTTTAGTAGTGTTTCAAAAAGTAGGTCTTTTCTCTTTTGTGTTCATTTTATACGATTTTCTACTTTGGCAAGGTTTTGCAATGTAAGCGATTTTACATCATTTTCGATTTATTCCGCTTGCATAGTACCTAGAGGTATTTAATTGCAGTTTAGATAATACCTATGGCAAAATGCATGATTTTAGCTTCCAAAGTAATCTACAATTGTTTACGAGTTGTGTGTAGTTTGTTTGTTGGCCCCTCTTGCATTGTTCACTGTAAATATTCTTGTACTGTAAATATTTTAGTGACTATTATTTATTGCTCATAAACGTATAAAACGAATATGGGTCGGTTAATTGTAATAAACAGGTAGTAAACAGGTAAAAGTACATATATACAAAAGGTAAAAGTATATATTTACCTGTTTACTACCTGTTTATTACAATTAACCGACCCATATTCGTATATATATATATATATATATATATATATATATATATACTTTTACCTGTTTACCACAGCCCTGAAACTGAAACACAACTCTATTGTGAACAACCTAAATGTTTCCTAACTTATTTCTTAGAATTTTGAAACCGATATTCAAGATTTTCGGTTAAAGTTGAATTAAACTGTTCATTTGACGCAGCGTGTAACGCCAACTTCAGAACAGGTGAAATCTCAGCGGTAGGTAAACTAGTCAATTATTTATATGATAAAATAAAATGTGTTTGGAAATAACGAGACTAGTATTAATACCTAGTGCACTCACTTCATTTGGCAACACTAAGAGGTACAAGCCATGAAAAACAAGGAAATAAAGTACGCACTCTGTTTCAAATAGAGAGCAAAGGACAGTCTTGAGTTGGCTCCTTTTTAACTAGCGTCTTCAATGTGAGCGGAACTAAAACGACGAATTTATTCGGTACATGATAATAAAAACATTCTTAGGCTTTTATCGAAAATATTAAAACATAATTGCTTCACTATTTATGAATGCATATCCATTTATTTTCATGGGTTATTTATAAACATTTTGTTATATTGTTAACGCATTGTCGTTAAATCTTACAGAAGCTCACGAAACTGATTACTTTAGATACATCCATCTCTTGTCCGAATGTGTTGTTTTGAGAACAAACAACTCACATATATTTTGAGCAAAAGAATTTGCAAAATGTGCATTTTATTTTGTGTTTGCGAATCAACTACTTTTTGTATAATAGCTTGCACAGTTCATGAGCATTCGGACAAAGAAGTCAACAAACAATCTATCTATAGCAAAACCAATAAAAGGCTTGCAATGGCTGCATTGGATCATTAAGCACAATCTGAACCGGCAAACTTGCTCCAATCATTTCCGCTTTAAGCAAATCCCTCAATGGCTGGAACCGTTGACGGTGGCCGCTACTTCAAGTTTCGTAAGCCTTTTGTAAATTAAAGGGCTGTGCTCTGGGACAGTTTGAACAAAGTACCTACACCTTGTGATTGTTTGTCAATGGCTAGTTGAATGCTATGGATGGGACTAATCCGGTTTAGTTTAGTTTTTATTTTGGCTTGAAAAGAATGCGATTCTTTTATGATGGTCTGTTAAATTATGATTAATAACATCCGCGCAGATTTATTTCGGGATTAAGTACTTTAAAACCATATTACGTTAATTTTTGCTTAATATATTAGTCGATATTACAATTAACCGACCCATATTCGTTTTATACGTTTATGAGCAATAAATAATAGTTACTAAAATATTTACAGTGAACAATGCAAGAGGGGCCAACAAACAAACTACACACAACTCGTAAACAATTGTAGATTACTTTGGAAGCTAAAATCATGCATTTTGCCATAGGTATTATCTAAACTGCAATTAAATACCTCTAGGTACTATGCAAGCGGAATAAATCGAAAATGATGTAAAATCGCTTACATTGCAAAACCTTGCCAAAGTAGAAAATCGTATAAAATGAACACAAAAGAGAATAGACCTACTTTTTGAAACACTACTAAACTGCATATATATATATTATATATATATATATATATATATATATATATATATATATATATATATATATATATATATATATATATATATATATAGCAGTGTTTCAACAAGTAGGTCTATCTCATTTTATGTTTATTTTATACAAATTTCTAAATCTTTTTTTTGGTCTGTTACATATTTCAATATATTTATAATATATTTAAATATATATTAGACCTACTTGTTGAAACACTGCTTAACTGTAGTTTCAGCCATAGTCACGTAACTCGTGACCGAACAGTCGAACACACAATGGGCCCCTCTGCACGCACAATGGCGCGCCCCACGTACAATGGCCCGACCACTAAACACTGGCCCAAACCATTTTATATCTGCCAACGACCACAATAAACAAGACAGGCAATTTTGTCACAACTCATTGGGTCTTATCTTGACCACAAATACGACCCCAATACTCCCAACAGATATGTTAAACGACGAGGGACACTCAATTTCAAATTACGTTGCCTGTTTTCCCCAAAACAATGTTTCCTTATGAGTATAAAAGTGGAAATGGTTTTCGAAGTAAGACAATGGGTAGGCAGATAGGAGACGAGTACGCGTGTCACAGGAAAAAATGACTATAACTAGGCAGAAATTGTCGACATTATGTCTACTTATTTATTTCTGAAAAGCAAAGAAAACATTTGTGGGTAAACCATTTGAGGATATAAGCAAAGATGTATGGCAGACGTAAATAGCGCTTTATGTGACGCAATAGCATCATTAACACGAAACACTGGAACTTGTATGGTTTATCTTATACTTTACACATTTATTTTCTCAGATTAAATTTTAAAGTCAAACTCAAAACATCAAACTGACCATAATATCTATTCTTCCACTCATGTACCTAACAGAACTATAATTTGAGCTCAAACAGGGAAGCCAACTTTGAACATGCAAACTAATTA
Source organism: Herminia tarsipennalis (assembly GCA_945859575.2). Classification (NCBI taxonomy): domain Eukaryota; kingdom Metazoa; phylum Arthropoda; class Insecta; order Lepidoptera; family Erebidae; genus Herminia; species Herminia tarsipennalis. Next base: position 28,144,353 of record OX243839.2, on the reverse strand, counting down.
GTATGCTATATTTAGAGTATGTAGGTTGGAGTTAGTATATATAGTTAGAAAAGGTGAGGCAATATAAATTTAGATTACTTATTAGGTATAGCGACTGTAACTATTACTCACATACTTAAATATAAGCAACTAAATGGGTGTAATTATATCAGATTTGAGGAAGCGCAGCAACGCAATGCCTACCGTCTCCAAAATAATTACAATGAACTCATTTGAAAGCAAAGTATTCGCGAATCACAACAATAAACAGGGAGCAGAAATGTGGTATTGGCAGAACACCAACTACGTCTCGACAGTGGACTTGATATAATGGTCCCTTTAATTAACTGTTGTGTTATTGTTATATTTCTTGTATTCCACAATGAGAAACGAGGTTTTACTTGCTCAATTTTCGAGTTGCATAATCATTATACAACTGTAAAAGAGAGAGCTTTTAGTATACGATCGCAACTGAATAACGGTGCCAAAATGATCGCGTCAGCTTGCCAACGTTTTGGGGTTTTGTTTACATAAAAATATTTTGTCACTTAATAACCATTAGGACTTCAACGTAGAATCATAATGCATACTCTAATATTATTCTTATAAAGTATCGAGAGAAATATACTTAAGGTACTAAGTTTTAAATTAAACTTTGCTCTAACATTTTGTTAAACCATAAGTCTGTGGTGACTTCAAGCTTCAGTGGCTGATAATAAAATGGAGAGAACTTATTGAGAATTGCATAGGTGTAAAGCTGTGATAAGCTGAAGTCATGAAAATGTATTCTTCAATTCATACTACTGATAAATATACATTTTGTGAGGTTTAGAAAGATATTTCTACCAAAATGAATACATTCAAAACGAATAATAATAAAGAAAAAAAATATATTTTAAATGTGAATACATTAATGCTAATCTTAAGGGTGCTTCCTCACGGGAATTAAATTATAAAACATTTAATGAACATTCTATCGTAAAATAATTTAGAAAAATGATTAAATATCTTGTTGTTATTAAATGTTAACAAAACAATTTGTAACTTTTTTTACAGGAAACTAAAAGCTTTAATTTTACTGGCGGTTATAAAATGTTTTACAACTTGTTTTCTCAGTATGGAAGCTTTGAAAACATCTAACAATAGTATTTAATAAAGTTAATGAATGTTGAAAAAGGTTATGTAATGTTATCAAACATATTTAAATACTGTGTGAAAATACCCTTATGGTGTACCTAATTTTTGGTATTCCTAAATGATCGTCCATCAAAATTCTGGTTGGCACTTTAAGTAATCCATTATTTTAAGAGGTTTATTTACGCACATATAGGCAAGTTATATGACATGGAGCGTGGAGGCTTCATCATTTTAGCTTCACTGAAGCAACGTCACATGGTTAAACGTAACTCAACCATACATGTTATTGCTCACAAGATTATGTATGAAGTGGTAATGTATGAGAGTATTACTTTCACATTATTGGCGAATTGTTCAATTTTAAATTTCACCGTAAGAAACAGACATCCCACCATGAAACTGATATCACAAACATCATGCTCGAAAGTGAGTCTATTCGAATAACGTCATGTTAAGCTACCATGATGTTTCATCGTATCGGTTAATAGCGTACGATGTGAATGACGGACCTATTTTCTTGCTCGATTTCAAAGTTATTGGATTTCGTGATAGGTATTGCCCCAAAAGGCTGAGGTTAAATTACACGGCAAATTATCCTGAGATTGTTTTTATTGACATTAATATTTATTAGAGATATCAAAAATCGATGGTTAGTTTTACTGTTACCGTTACTTACTGCAAACACTTTATAATAATAATTATAATATCTTGGGACAACTCACACAAAGCTATCTGATCCCAAACTAAGCAGAGCTTGTACTATGGAAACCAGACAACCGATAAACATACTCAAATATTTCTAAATACGTACATATTATAGATAAATAACACCCAGACACAGAATAAACCATCGTGCTCATCACACAAAGTTTTATCCTGGGTGGGGATCGAACCCACGACCTCTTGCGTAGCAGTCGGATGCACTCCCACCGCGCCACAGAGGCAGTCGATATTTTTTAAAAAAAGCTCTTACTAAACCTAAGATGATCTTAGGTTTATTGCATGGTTCATTGTAATTAGTTTTACATTATGATTACATGACTCCGACAAGGAGTAAGATGTACTTTTTATACTGTTGCTACTTTGATAGTCTTACAATATTAATAAAACATCACTGTTTAATGGTACAGCTTTCTTGTAGCAATGTACGAAAACTCTCCCGTACTTTGTTGAGAATTCTACAACTCAATACATAACTTATTTCTCAAACAAACAAACCAGTTAATAAGTTAACATTGTTTATATAACCGCGATCTTTAGTGCCGGTGCGTATAAATTACTGAGAACATTTTGTGAATGGAATTGAAGTAGTCAAGTTAATCAAGTAAGGAACTTAATGTTTTGCTATCAATAGTTCTGATTTGGTAATGTGTAATGTTTTACGAGGTAGGAAGTTGTGTAATGGCTTGGTGTTTTGGGATTTTCCTTTTGGTTTTGATTGCTTGTAGTCGTGTCTCTTACATTGTTGTTTGATTTTCTTATTTGATTTATTTTCGTGTCGCGGGGGAATACATTTAAGTTTATCTTTATGGTAAGAAAAAAATACATAAACAGTTTATGACACACGTCAAACGACACAACATTATTTTTAGTCCATTTCTTACAAAGTGTAATAACTTTGAGAGTACTCTAATCGTTCTTTATAAAGTCCATCAACATTAATTATGATAATGCACCACCTCATGCGCAGCACTTATAACAGACTATAAAGTTCGTACTAATTATGTTGTACCATGAAATAAATGCATAAGCCGTGTTGAGAGTCCCTCGCACTTTAGCTCAGCGCCACTGTCATTAAATTTGTTTAAAGAAACTTGTGACGGTTTATTGCCATCGTTAAGCTCATTAGAATATTGAAATAAACACAGTAATATGAGACATCACATTTCACATACGATACTGATGAACATTTTGTATAAATTATGAATAAGTAATATCTTTATGGGGAAGATCGAGAGAGGCAGGTGTACCTCAAACTGGAAAAGGCCTATGACTAGTAGTGCCGCAGTGTACCTATGGATCTAGGGCAATGATGATGGTTATGATGAATGTTTCAAAGCTCTAATAACTGATTTAACTCATTAAGTGGTCCAACCTTGTCGTTGACCAATAGTTATTCCATAAATGTTCTATAAAAAGTTGGATCTATTGTAATCAAAGCTATGATTCTCTGTTGCTCACCTAAGTCGCAAACTAAAGCCGGAGATTTTTTTTTATATATTAATAATCTTTATATGCAGGTGCACCGGGCATAATAATTATCTTCTAGCTATTCTTGATGTCTACAAAAACATTATGTTCAGTAACCATTTAGTTATGTAGCATGCAAACGTCGCTATTTAACATCAAGAGTACATAGCGTCTCTGCATATTTAAAAGGCTGCGTAACTGCAAAAGTTACATTAACAGAGTGAGGTCGTTGCAGGAGCTTCTCTCCAAAACATTAAAGGGTGTCTGTTAAACGGCCACAGAACCATCAGAACACTTTCACCGTATGTTTAATGATGCGACCGCATTAAAAAGCTAAATTCCGCATCCACTCAACTTTAAGTAAAATTGAACAACATTGAGTAAAGTTAGCAAAGTTACTGAAATTGCTCGGAGCTAATTACATTTTAAAATGTCAAGAGATGATTGGATGTATGTGCTCGTGAGATTATTCGTATATTTGGTGCGAGAGTCAGTTTGTAGCTGTTTTATGGTTATTAGGCTGGGCTCGTTATTCAATTATGAATGTATAGAGACGTTCCAGTTATTACGATGCCTATGAAATTGCGTACTGTTTTGTAAGCGTTAATGTTTTCATTAGGGTGCTGTAGCCAAAATGGAAAAACGGAACCCATAAAGTTTCGCTATGTCCGTCAATCCGTCCGTAGCTTAGCTCAGAGATTGTTAGAACTAGAAAGATGTAATTTTGCATGGATGTACATTTACTTACGCCGACATAGAGGTAAAATACAATTTTGATATTTTTTTTAGGATACCAACATGTAAAATGGGGATGTGATGTTTTTTCCCATCTACCCCATCGGGGGCTGTATCATTAGATAGGTCTTTTAAAGGGTTAGAATCAGTTTTCAATTCAGGTGAAATATTAAGCCTTGAAGTTAATTTTTTTGATAGAGTCAAGTGTCCCCCCTTCCTCAAGGTTACCCCATTTTTGATTCTCGATAAACGGATAAAATACAATAGTAAGAGAATTGTTTAATTCGGATCAGTAGTTCTTGAAATTATGGCGTACAAACTACATACTACTACTATACTACTACACTCAGCCTTTTAATATAAGTATTGATTATTGGACACCTACGTAATCCTACATTGTGCGTGGCCTGACACACCACTATGACCATACACTTTCATGTTTTCGACAATGTTATATTAGCTTCATTATTGATAAAAAGGCAATATTATTTTCTGCAGTTGTAATTTGACAAAGAATCACAATACGTCCCATTTATTTTCTATTCCTTCTTTTTTTTAATAATGTTAAAAACTAAGAACCGCATAAACATTCAACAGAAGTAAGGTTCGCCCCCATTCCATTGCAGCACTATCGCGAGCGCTATGTAATAATTATTTCTTTTGACGCGAATTCGTGTATTCAGTAAAGTGAGGTATTTACGTAGCATTGAATACAGCGCATTGATGTTCTGCAGACGGCGAAGATTTAATTGGCCTCTAATTTGAGAAGCTATTCGGTTCGACGTGTCCTCCATCAATCAATTACGTGTTATGTTTCAAAAGCGTGTCTTGCTTAACTATGTGCAATTGACTAGATACTAGAATGCCAGACAATATACATTTATAATGCAATATTATCGAAATCCTAAAAGCTACTTAACCCCTTGGTAAGTGAAATTTGGCATGTGATCGATAATTTAAAGGTAGCAAACGTCAGTAAATAACAGGTTTTTAAAAATTCGACTTAAGTTCCAAAGGGCAAAAAAATAAGTCGTTTATACAGTAAACATGAATACCAAATCTGGATAGGCGTTCTCTATAGAAATAGGAACCAAAACTGCATAGGTATTCTCTTTAGTAGTTGACATTTGACGCTTATAAGACATAGCATTCACTCTCAATTCCACACCACTTAGCCAAAAGTCAATATCTAACTAGGAATTAGGCTCGATCCGCCGTGGAAGATAAATCGTTATTGCTGCTGTAACTTTGAGCTGGGCTTTAGATATTTTCAAGAAACAGTTGTTGGGTAATCAATAGCTTTAAGAGTTAGTCGTGTGTATTATATGTAGATACAGAAGACTGCCTCCCTACAACGATCGAAGACAGACCCACGCACACAGAGAAGTACACGTACGGAATTCTCGGTCGAACTCGATCGAATGCTAACCGAGACTGCCGTTGTCGATGTAAGTGTGTCTATGTGTGTGTAGACTTGTTTTTGACCTGCAAGCTGGTCTTCAGTATCCATGTATTTTGTGCCAATAGTGCCGAGCTAGTGGTTCACAAGCTGCCAGTACTTACAATACTCCAGGCGGTCGTATAATTGAGTAAGTTGGTGGTAGTAGTGCTTTAAACTTGTGCCCATATATCACAACACGATGCTCGGGTGAAGTTGACACTTTATGTTCAGCTAGGTATATCCCGCCGATTTGGCAGATTTGGGCTGCGTTGTAGGAAAGTCATGCAAGAGATGTGTACGTCCAGTTGTGACACTTCCATGCATACGTCTCGAATATGATAAGTCTATAAAAGTCGTAAAAGACGTCTCGTATACCTCTTTATGGTATGAGTAATAATTAAATAAATAATTAAAATGATACTTTTAACAAGATTGCTAGTAATGTGAAACCAACAATCCCACATAACATGTTTTCCATTAATCCTCCTTTTTCAATCCACAAAGTCTAGAGTCTAACGACCCAGCACTGCACTCGTTGGCCGCTCACCGCCACATGCTGGTACCGTCCGAGGAACAAATGAGATAAAGTCAAATACGATCATAACAACGGCCGCGATTACACAACACGAGTCGCAAGATTAAAATTAAACGACATGCGGACCTTTGTTGAGCGATCCCTTTCCCGATGTAAGTAGATACTGACATTGTTCCATTCGCCGCACCGTGGAAGGGTTCAATACTGAAATTAAAATTATTTTTAATGTTGATTTATATTAATTGTAACGTATGTAATATTTCATTCCGTTCGTATGCCGTATCATTCCTTATCGTTCGTATGCATCATATTTACCGAGAGTGGTAACGTTGCTCATCCTCAGATCTCTCGCCATATTGACTGGCAGGTATACTGCAGGTATGCTTAACGCATCTTTAGTATTCAACATTTATTTAATAGTCAGTCAATATTTCAATATTATGATTTTCACAAGCTTTTATTTATCTTCCTCTTTATGTTAGTATGTCAGTTTGTGTGGGTCAAATCTTGTAAGCTAAATTAAAAGTGTGATAATTACACAAGATGGTTTACTGTTGTTCAAGGGTTGTTTTATCTCTTGTAATAACTGCGATAATTGCTACTTACGGTCTTACCTTGTACCCGACTCATCTGTATCCTACCCGAAGGCGCCATAATCTAGCTTCACTAGTCAACAGGCCACAATGTCTCGATATAAAACTCCTTGGCGTCATACAGTCCTGCGGAGATATCTCTACTGCTCGACTACATAATCGTCAGCGCATTTGATATTGTCCAAGTAGGTATCAAATCTTTTGTGAAATATAAATAAAAACATAACGTTTTATTACATGTACTGATTCTATCAACGCCTTTTTCGACGCTCGCCTGTCCTGAGGCAAAGACGAAACCTACTTGTACAAGAAATTCTCTGTCTATCTAAAGAATTATTTCAAAATGATATCTAGAAAATTTATTTGTAAATCTAATTTGAATGGATTATGACTAGGATTTCTCGGGAGGCTCGCCCCGGGCTAGGTTATGATTTACATAAAGAAGCAGCTGCGTAGCGGCCTTCTTTGATGTAGGTACTAGTGGATGTATTAGCGGATACCTTGTTCAACGTTCTGTCTTAAATATCATTCAGATATTTACTATTTACACACAGATTTCATTGAAAATGGGTAGCTCGTTGCGGTCAAATATATGAATATATCACGCTATACAAAAATTACATAGCTACATATTGCGTAAAAACCTTACAAAGCTACGTGTAACGTATAAACATTACATAGCTACATGTTATGTATAAACATCCCGTTATACAAAAGTTTTAAAGTTATTTTTTTCATTAATATTGTCACATATTTTAGGACCTTACTACCTTTCCTGTACATCGACAATGTTATACTTGTTTAAAGTTTTGTACAATAGTCAGATAATATCCGACTGTTTTGTTTAAAATAAAACAACGTGAACATTATTTAAACTGCGCCTATCTCGTTCGAGACCGGAACCTCGAGATCGTCCGCCCGCTCTAAACGACTTGATAATTGACTCATTTATTTAACCTCTATTAAGGTAAAGTGGTGAAATACAAAACTGTACCACAGAACTGGGCCAGCTCTGTGGGAAGTAGCGAAGTGCTCTGCACTCAGGCAGCTTAATTATAGTTATTGATTGTGAGACCGATATGAAGGCTAAGCGGTAGTTTAATTGCTGATCAGATTTTTACAAAACTTAACTGAGAATCTTAATAAATCCGGGCAAGAGCATGTGGGACCATGCTCAGTGTAGGGTTCGCAGTTCGTAATACAAATAAATGCACTACATATGAAAAAATACGATATGCAAATTGCACCAGCAGAAGAGCGTATGTTTAAGGCACGAACGTTTTTTGGCAATAACTCAAAGATTACCATCTTTGAGTTATTGCTTAACTAACTAAGTAACGGCTTATATAAGACATTTATAATGTAATGAAAGATTAGATAAGGATTACAGGACTATAATTAATTAGATGCGGAGTAGAAACTTTAAAACTAATTAAAAATTAACTTATTAGGTAGAGATGCAGCGTCTGTGTGTTGAGATGCAAAGGCGATAGGTAGAGATGCAGCGTGGGTGCATCGAAATGTAACGTCGGTAGGTAGAGATGCAGCGTCGGTGCGTATGAGATGCAAAGATTTTATAAGTATTTATAATCTTAAGTGAAGGAATATAATAATAAGATGAAAAAAGCAAAATACATGGAAAGTAAAAATTAACACTACTCACCAATTTTCCTGCAACACAATATAACACCTATGTTGGGCTGGCCACATTTGCCGAAGGACCGACGGCCGATGGAGCGGAGTGGACGGAGTGGAGACCGCGACTTGGTAAACGTTAGGTAGGACGACCCCCAGCCAGATGGACTGACGACTTAAAGAAAGTCGCTGGAATTAATTGGATGCGGAAGGCGGAGGACCCGATGTTGTGGTGTAAGTTAGGAGAGGCCTATGTCCAGCAGTGGACCGCTACATTTAAATTTTTTATTTTAAGTAAAATGCCCGTGGCTTACCTACGGACGGACAGACAGACAGACGGACGGACATGACAATAATATGGTCCTTTTCATACGCTCTGGTTTCAATCTACCGACTACGTACCCGGCGTGAAGTGTATGGCGATGTACGGTAGCTTTCACACGGTCCTGTGTCCGCCCGGGCCGGTCACCATACATTCGCCGCCGGCTACACAGCGCCGGTTTTAAACCGGAACATATGAAAAACACCGAAAGGTTTCGTTTTTGCCATTTTGGCTATACCTAACCCTTAAAAAAACCACACACAGGCACAGACTTAAGCGAAAAAAATATACACGTAAAATCAAGCGTGAAGCGTAAAAAAAAACAGTATGTCAGCTGGGGTACTCTTTTCCTATTAAAATGTTTACTCCAGTCAGGGGTTTTAAATAAATATTTTATAAGTAATTATTATACACAACTTGTCTGTTTTGCTGACCGTAGATAAAATTTAGATCGTAGGCAATGTACAACAAAAGCCATAAGTTAATCAACCCTCAACACATGGCTACAATAAGCAGTTATCTTCACTAAGGTAGCGACGTGACGTCGCACCCACAGGTAACACTATCGTACCATTAAAGCTATTACACTTTAATGGTTGAACGCAGCTCTGTCTGGTACAGACGGTAGTGTATTTTTACAGTTAAGTACCTACTATCTGGGTGGAGAAGTTGGACCGTTTTGTCTAATACTTTGTAAGTAAAATAGTCGATAAGTACCTATAACTAATAATGCTAGTCGATATAATAAAGACGCTGTTGTCGCTGCCGATAGTCACATGAATTTAGTACTTTTGTGATAGTTATATTGAAATTTCAAATAGTTAAACCTTTGTTGTGTAGAAAAGTTCTGTGGAATTTGTAATTAAAACATAAGTAAATTAGGACTTAACTTGGCTTGCACACCAAGCCGGATTTACTACCAACAAACACACAAACACACAAGTATCTATTTCAGGGCTATCGGAAAATTTTAACACCGACTTATAAGTTACTGGTAACTCCATATATTTAAAACCATTATATTATAATCCACAAATTGTTACTTTGTGTCCGTGACTTTGTATATTTGTAAAGTCCCCCGCGACACAGGGTTTGTACCCTGCTGCGCGAGTCGTCTTTATATATAAAAAAAAAACTAGGTGGTGGTAGCCTAATGGCTAAGGCATTGGACTCGCTATCGTGAGGTGACAGGTTCGAATCCTACCCATTGTACAACATTCGTGAACCCACTCCTAACACAAACCATGGAGGTTAGCTGTACGGGTTAACAGGAATGCTAGTAATGTTGGATCCACAATGCCACGTTGCTAGTAATCTTTAAAAAAAACCACCATAATTACATAAACTTAACATACATAGACACATATGGTTTAAGGATTTTTTTTTACATAGCTGAAGATGATATAGCCTTATTTCTTTTGTTTTGAGATATAGGCTATGGTGGCAATGTTTATTGTGTAGAAAAGCACTTCCATTTCGAAATAAACATTCAGTTTATATTCAAAATGAGGTGCGTCGTCATCGAGACACCACCAAATATCCGTTACCGGCGTCGCAGCGCCACGCCGCGCGCCGCTGTGAATACGTTATTATATCGTTCAGCGCCTGTTCTGCGTCAATTTATTATTGTTTGGGAATTGTATTGTGCGGCTTGATAAGGTTGACGTGTCGCCGCCAGTTGCTGCTGGGTGCCTGTCGCACAAGCTTACAGGAAGCCTAATGTCTTGCACCCATACGATACAAACAAACTTTGTAGCTAATTTTGTATTTATGAAAATATATAACATCTAAAGCCGGCTGAAGTTACTTATTTAAATAGAGGAGGAATTGGGATAAAGAGTAAGATACTCACTGAAATGCGCAACAAAATAACGGAAACCAATATAAATACAAATAAGTACCTAGGTCGGCACTCATGTAGTTCGTTTACTTTTTCTAATACTTTTATAATTTGTAAGTACTTACCTACCAACAAAATAATTATTCTCAAATCTAATAGAGATCGGGTTCCAGACGGGTTTATAAAATTGTATCTTCCCTAATTGTGTTAGGTCCCTAAATATGTTAGGGACGACCTGATTTTGTTATAGTTATAAGTAGACGGTCAATTAAGTAATTCGGTACTATGCTCCAAGAATATTAGAAATAATTATGTCTGAAATTTAAGTAAGTACCTATTTTGGTTTCAAGACTGAATTTAAATGAGCACATCAATATTCGAGGCGTGTAATCTGGATAATCCGTTATTATAATTGGTGAAACTTGAAACCGATTCAAGGGAATAGTCAATGTGGTCCCGCGGTCCCGCGGCGACGATGGCGTACCGTACATCGTAGTCTCGATTCACAATATTAATTCATATGTGTGAAAGCACATGTCATTACGTCATAGTGACGCTACGAACTGGTGATGACTCTGACCTGTGCTTCGTACGGAACAAAACTAACAAGTTCTACGTCTTGGAAGAAGTTAGCTAGAGACCGGTACAGGGACTTATACTGATAACAAGCATGTGCTTTAGTACTTTTGTAGTTTTACTAAAGTGCTGCAAATAAATGTACAAGTTACTAGCTAAGCTACAATTTAAAGCTTAAGACGTAGATAAAGTAGTGTATGAGTCAGTGTTCTCCTTAAATGATATCATGCGGTTAAAATGAACCGCGAACTGAGAACAAATACGTGTGGAGTGTAGCGGTCTGTATTTCCCCGGAGATGTGTGTATTGTACAGGGAACATTTCCGTTGTTTCAATGAGAGTTCTGGCGAACGAAAAGATAGCTTTTATGTGTGTGTTTATGAACGTTGCGTAGAATTTTAAATAACTTAAATCAAGGATAATATAAAATATAAAAGAGACTCTTATTAATTTATTGAAAGGCTCGCTCTAGTCTTTACATCTATTACAGACGTGCACAACATTAATTATACAAAATTAAAATAAAATATATATAGATAGAAAACATAATCAAAGCATTTAAACTTAAACATAAACAAACTCAAAATGTAGGTAAAACTAAAGAATAAAAATAAAACAGTAAAACTAAAATATTACAATAAAATCAAAAATGAATTAATAAAATATAATTTAAACTCTTGTTGAGAACTAAGAATATATTTGTTGTTGGTATCTATGAAAAGCATTAAATCTAATCAATCAATGAAATATAGCTAAAGTTCTTCAACTTAATTACCTATTACTCTATTTGTACCAACCAATACTAAAATATGATTAAATTTCACCAAATTTTCTTTGGATGTAAATACCAACCATTGTATATACTGTTAACCTAAAGCGTGTATAGAAACTTGTGAAAAGCAGAATTTTCTGCTTCCCTAAACAGGAACCTTCGAATAGTTGATGTCCGTAAGTAATTTATAGAGTGGTACCTACTCCATAAGAGTCGCAACATTTGCGATAAGTAATTGCCTTAGCTATAAAAGAGCTGCATTCAATATTTACTTTGACTTTATAGAAATATAAGTAATGTTTTTAAGAATTGTGTACTATATCATATGTTTTATTCACTAAGTTCTAAACAAACAAAACGCATGGGTAAAGAGTACACCTTAGTAATTTAGAACAAATGAAGAATACTCGTAGATAGTTTTAAGCACTTGTTCGCCTGTTCATCTGTGGTAAAAACATAACTCAAACGAATTAATGACTCGAAAAATATTGGTGACTCGTGTGCGTTGCAAGTGAATTCGACCACGTTAACGTACGAGCCTTTGTTGATCACATGCAGGTTTGCATAATGCAAATTATAGGTACACATCAAAACAATGTCGTATTGATGTGCGCATATATACGGGCTCACTGTTCACATCATATCGCGTTAATCGTACAATGTGATTTAATGTTTTCACAAAGCAATTTCTGTTTAGGCTGAGTTTGGCTATTTTTAGGGTTCCGTGCCTCAAAAAAAACGGAATCCTTATAGAATCACTCGTGTTTCTGTCTGTCCGTCTGTCATAGCCAATTAGCTCCGAATCTACTAGACCGTTTAAGTTCAAATTTGGTACACGTTATGTATTTCTGTGAGCCAAACGTGGAAGCGTAAGGTAAATAAAAGAGTTTTATATTTAAGAGCCACTTTTGAGGGCCAAAATATAAATTAAAAATAAAGATTAATTAGCAAACTGTATCGTGTGATATATCAAAGAAAGAGCTTGTTGTGAGCATGTTTTTTTTTTAATTATTTAAATTTAATTATATGAATTTATTTAAAAAAAACCCATGAAAATAAACCAATTAACATGTTAGGTGAGGTGCTGTATTCCTACTTAGGTTATTTAATTAACCTGTATCTACTCCTTAAGTAGGCACTGAACCTACGATTCCTTTAAATATTGTCTGCTTTTTTTTTGTGTATTCGGGTTTTTTATTTTTAAAATTTTATAGAAGGTACACAGTATAAAGTTATGCACTATTGTGGAACCACATAATTTCAAACAAAAATAAATAAATTACCAGACGTTTTATCTTTATAATGTATTCCATTTTTAAAACAGAATAGAAGAAGTCCGAATATTCACTAGTTAAAATGCTCTTAAGGCGTCTGCTAATTTATTTACTAATTATGAATAAGGGGCCTGACTGCATAGCTAATCGTCGTGGGTTCGATTCTGAACCAGCATAAATATTTGTGTGATGATCACAATTGTTTATTCTGTGTCTGGGCAATCAAAGATCTTGAAAATTGGCACATCATATATCATATCAACCCATATGATGGCCCACTGCTGGGCACGGGTCTCCCCAGTAGATCCTGGGGGTAATTGCCATAATCGCCACGCTTGGCGAGCGGGTTGGCGATCGCAGTAAGGCTTTAAGTACGCAGAGGACGCTGCTGCCCGTCCTCCGGAGTGAAATCCCTTAGTCGCCTTGACGACACCCACGGGAAGAGATGGGGTGGTACTATTCTTAAGCCGGCACCACACGGCATTGGCAAAATTGGCACACCCGTTGTTATATTCATATAATATAATGTATTTATTTAGAATTATATATGTATATTTACGAGCATCGGTTGTCTGGTTGCTAAAGTAGAGGATCTCTCCAGACTGGGTTTAGATGGTATTGTGTGATATTAAATAAGTCATTCGATATAGTTGCTTCGTTACCGAGATCCCGTTAAAAACAAAAACGTCAAAATGTGTCAAGTTGTTTATAGGTTGCGCTTAAAACCAAAGTTAGATTTGATTGAAAATCATGTTTTTCGAAGTTCTAAAAATCGTACATAGCTCCTATGATACATGATGTATTTTATTTTCTTTTACGATCTGTACCTACTAAAACAACGTGAGTCGTACATTACCGTGGCTTGAAATGCTTTGGGTAACCACGGCTGGTGAGTCACCATTTTGCAATCTGGTTGATCGCTGTGTCCATATATATTCCTTTGATGATCGTACTATTTACACGCCAATAAGGTTTAACGGAACCCTCAGTTCGCGAGTCCCACTCACACTTGGGTGTTTTTTTTAATAAAACAGAAATAACATATACAACGTGTAACATAAAAGTGTGGTCAAATTTATGGTGTTATATGCAATAAAAATTGTTACAGTTCAGTTAAAGCTTTTCCTTTTCATCGAATTTCAGTAGTGCGAAATACAACAGCATAATTATGTCATAAAACTTTTTCATTAATTTATTTAAATTTATTTCTTTGTAATTATTAAAAAATGATGAATAGAAATTTCAGGGTACTCAGATATTGATAAAATGTAGCATTAGCAAACTGAGTATCAACATATCATGATTTTGACCACACCTTTTTGTTATACGTTGTATCTATTTGATTTGAAGGTAAAAATATCTGGTGTAGGTAAAGAATTAAATTATAATATATCGGAAGGGATTTAAAATTAATTATTATTTCAATACACATATTTGTGGCGTGCCTTCATACTATGGTTTACTATTTGGCAAGTTTTGTGTAACACGGAGTAAACCGGAAGCTGAATTTATACCTATGGCAATACTGAGTTATAAGCCTATTATTTCCAATATTCTGTTAATTACTTGGCGACATAAATGAAACTGGACAATGGACAATTAAACCCGAGTAAAAGCATTTAACTCTCGTAAGTCCTACACTGATAAAAGTAAAAACTGAGTCAATACAATTTTATGAAAACCTTAGCTAACGCGAGGTTGTAAAAGAGTTCCCTTTTAATATGGACACAATGAAATATATTTTACGTAGGTATATCGAGACAGACTGTTGAACCACGATACGGATTAAGTCAATTACTATACCTACTATTACCTAAGTTTATATAATTATATTTAATTTATGACGGCAATAAACTAAACTTTAATAATACGCATTCTTAGAGCGCCCACATTTGTATTCCATCACATGTAAATAGGCAGAGCTTCATTATTAATATTCATATTGTATTAGAGAACAAATGAACTCATATGTTCTCTCTTAATATTATATAACATACAAGAGAGAGAGCTCTGTGAGAGCAATGGGGTAAATAATAAGCCGTTTACTTCAAATCTCTTCATATTTAACTCCAACGCAAACATTGATATTACATATATAAAGTGTGCACCCGAATGTCTGTATCTGGCATCGTCGCACCTAAATAGATACATTGCGCATTTGAATACATTCTTTGATTTATATATTTCAGTCGTTTTGCTGCTTTGCAAGAGGTTGTGATTTCGATTCCCATACGTTATAATGTTATTGCCATTTGTGATTATTTAGTTAGTCAATAGGTAGTTATTTGATGTGATTTGTTTGTCTTAAAATTTTACATTTGTGTTATTTTGTAAATGCGAATTAGCATTTCTCTTCTTTCCAATGTTGACTTCCTCAACCTCTGGCGAACAATTTGTGTCTTTAGTGCGGATCCTGTCTTTTTAGAACATGACAAAAACCGATCTATCAAACGACATAACTCAAAAATATATAAGTAAGTACTTACAATCGTCGAAACGTTTTTGTATCGGGTACGTTGTGTCGAGCGCCGAACGTCATGTAGTCAGCGACGCGACGCGCGTATATAATTGTTTGCTAAAACACAAAACGTGTTAATTTCCCGGTTGAGCACAAAAGAGCGAGATAGCATTCATCTGGCGGAGCGATAACGCGGACGAACGTACACGAGGGGCATCGCGACACTGCGGCGGTGCTGCAGAGAGTCAACTGTGTCGTGGCTCTATGTTTTACATGTCTATAATTTTTATCATTTACTTAGTAATATTTAAAGCTGTTTTGTTATAACGTTACGTGCGTTAAGCTGTCAGGTCAAGTTTATGTTTAGTTCATCAACTTTTAACGAAAAAATAATCATATAGGGCAAAAACTTTCCTTACAGTGAAACTAACATGACGTTTTATTATTTTGGTTATATTTTCAATGACTAAGACAATATAGTGAAAAATAAAAATTTAAAAACAAAGTAAAAAAAAACTTTCTTAACTTATAAAAAAGTGTATATTTGCGTCATTACAATTTGGGTTGAAC
The DNA here is from genome assembly GCA_945859575.2 of Herminia tarsipennalis. Lineage (NCBI taxonomy): Eukaryota > Metazoa > Arthropoda > Insecta > Lepidoptera > Erebidae > Herminia > Herminia tarsipennalis. The sequence goes on along the minus strand of OX243839.2, from coordinate 28,128,297 downwards.
CTAGTGCATCCAGTGACATCCATAATACAAAAAGTAATTTAAAAAAATTAAACAGGCTTAAAAGTTACCTAACTAAAAATAATAAAATAATAGAAAAGATCAGGGCGATACGGAGGATGCATCAACACATCCCAGCCAAGCTCTCTCAATTTTTGCTGAGTGGCTATAGATGAGTGCGGTCTGGCGTTGTCACCACGCCCTTCCTGTTCATAGCTTCCGGTTTTTTTCAATGGCTTCTTTTAAGCTTATCAGTTGCTGACAGTAGAGGTCAGAATCGACAGTTTTACACGGCGGCAAAAGTTCATAGTGGACGATTCCTTTCCAACCCCACCATACACACAGCTTTACTTTGTTCCGAGTCAGGCCGGGCTTTGCCTCGGTCTGTGGTGCTTGTCCATGCTTCTACCACGATATTTCTCAGACATTCTTTTCGTAAGTGATCCATTTTTCATCACCCGTGATGCATCAGAATTGTTACGTTTCAACAAAGAATCGCAAATGGCCTTTCATTAATAAAGTTTCACTTCCGTGAGATTTTGTGGCACATCAAGTAACATACATAATATACAACATATCAAGTTGTTTCTTGTACCCACTTGTGACTTTTGTAAATGACATAAAACTGTTTTGTGATCAACATCCAGTTCTTTAGCAATATCGTAACTACTAATATAACTATTTATTATACGATAATTAACGCGCATTGTTTGCCCTAAAATTGCTTGACGTTTCGATCAGGTTGCACCGGACGTGGTCACAAGTTCACTTGTGACCACGGCCAATATAATCGTGCAACTACTATGTCGATTTGTGTCCACTTTTTCAAAGATGGCATTGATTTTATCCGTCACAGGTTTTTACGCGTGCAGAGCGAGCTTCATCCTTCGCACCAAAATTTCCAGACTTGAAACGCTTGAACCACATTTGCGGTACTCGTACTGGTACCGCATTAAGTCCGTAAACCGCACAAATTTTATTCGCGGCGTTCATCGCATTTTCACCTTTTTTGTAATAAACTTTAAAAATGTACTGATTTTATTGATTTTACACGATATTAAACTATGTACTTTGATTGTTACCAAAACTTTCGATGTACCGGCGGCCGTTGGTTTCGATGAACTGTCAAAAGTTTGTGAGAAGCGGGAAATCAGAGTTACCACTTAAAACAAATTCGTCAACCAAATTTATTCTGAAACTATGGAAATAATGCAAGTGGCTCTTTCAAAACCTAGCTCCTTCATGGCACTTCTCCCTATGTCTATATTTTGTTTATTCTTCTCATCTCTCTATCTTCAAGATCTTCTTTATTTATAACTTTTAAGTATAAGAATCTAGATTTGCTTAATGAATACGTTCATTATAGATTGTAAATTAAAGTGTATTTGATAATAATATTAAAAATGATGATTTACTGTATTCTTTCACAATATTGACACATTGTAGCTATAAAAATACACATAAAATGATGAACATAGCGGTGTTAGGTGGACGGGAGCACTTGGCGACATTTACACAGCGTCGTGTAAAATCTTATATTTTTATTTTAACTAGTAGGTACTTATCTAATAATTGACATATTATTTAAAATGTTAAACACAATCAATATTTATAATATTATAAACTTTTTATAGATTAGATGGCCGTGTGATTTGTATAATAGATATTATTGTCATAGATATTGATTGGGTGTTGGAGAGTATTATTATAGAGTTATTTGTAAAAAGCGACGATGTTAAACGTTAAGTCCAGACAGTGAATACGCTATACAGCAATTATAGACTTGATTAACATTAAGTAAAAAAACATACTTAACGTTATACCAATGCACAAACACAGTGATAGTATTAGTATCTGTAAAGCGATAAGAATAAATAACATAGCGTTAATAAATCATTAACAAACATAACATTAATCTTGCGTCAATAGCCGTTCACCATTATACCCACCCACACGATATCCAAGAGATGTATTAAATTGTCCCACTTGTGACATGTGTCTCGACCACAGAACAGAAAATACACTACTTTAGAGACATTTTGCATTTGGCTGGCGCCAGAGCACACATTTATATTACAAGCTGTTGCAAATAAGACCTGTAAGAGAGAGATGGGTTAAGAATTTAACTTTTATAGTCGAAAGTAAAAGTCAAAGTACTTTATTAACCTAGTACATGAAGTACATGCAAATTTATTGGCAAAAAACTCATGGCCACTTATTTTTTTTAGCATTAGGAAATTAAGTTAAGAAAACCAAAAATAGAAAACGGAACTGCCTACTTAAGCAAATTATATTTCTATTCGTTTTTCTTTTTGGTTAATAGCAGGGTTTAAGCCCTGTGTCGCGAGGAACTTGACAAACATACAAATCACGGACCCAAAGTACATCCACACTTGGAACAACAATTTGTGGATCACACAAAGTGATTTTTCATATACGGATCGAACCCATGACCTAGCTGCTACTTAGCAGTCAGGATCACAGGCCAGTCGACTATGAACTGTCAAAGTAAGAAGTCCCCACACAAAAGGCCATTCAAACCAATTTTCTGTTCTGTGGTCTCAAGCATCATTCGCGTCGATAGCGTACGTCTGTTACGGTCCTTAGATAGCGGCGTCTGATACCTTCTTAATATTATTCATTGTTCCCGGGGGAATGTTCCAAGATCTCTGTCGTGTCAGACCTATTTTATTTTCCGATAGATAAAATGTGGGGCTTCGGGTAGTGCTTGTATGTACCCACACTCAATTCTAGCATATTAGCTAAGTTGTGTAGACGGCCAATTTCCAGGTACCAGGTAAGAAAGGTATGAAAAAATTGGACTAAGTTATCTTATTTTCTGACAGTTGATTTTCATATTAATGTAAAATACAATATTCACCATTGTCAGACACTTCCTACCGGCCATAACTTCCGCAAAAAAATGGTAACAACTTATCTTATTTTCTGATGCTTGATTCTTATATATGTTACTTAGAGGATTATATAGAATATAATTACTCAGCTCATTGTTTGAGCCAAACATTCTCCCAGATACCAAACAGATTCAGACTTTAATATGATTATGAAGGTATTATCATACCTAACTTATATTTTGACGCTTGATATTCCATATATTACTAAGAGGATTTTAAAGAACATATATTTGCCCCGCTTTATAAATTGTATGGGCCAAACCTTCTCCCAGACATCAAAAACATTCTGCAGCGCGAGGGTATTATAAAAGCTACTTAGCTTAAATTCTGACACTTGATTTTTATATACGTTACCTAAGAGATTGTATGGAACATACAGCCAGACAAATTGAAACCAAAACGTTCAACCGTTATATGATCGTCATGGTATTATAATACTTAGCTTATATTCCGATACTTGATTTTATATTTAAGTTACTTAATATATTATATAGAACATAAATTTGCTTTGCTTTGTCAAACAGAGTGTATGGGCCAAACCTTCTCCCAGATATCAAAAACATTTAGCCATGTTTTCATTTGTTATAATACTTGGCATATATTAAGATGCTTGATTTTATATAAGGTCGGGGCAAAAGTACTTTCGTATGTTTTGTACAAGAAAAAACTTGATATTTGGGTACCACATGATCTCACTATGAGAAACTTAATCCAACGTGTTTCCGTTTGCGATTGTTTGTTGAAACGTAACAATTCCGCCCCATTTCTTATACGGAAAAAGAAAAAAGAAAAAAGCATAGTTTTTTAAATGACGTAAAATTGTTTTGTGATCAACATCCAGTTCTTCAGCGATATCATAACTACTATGTCGATGTTGCTCCACTTTTTCAAAGATGGCACTGATTTTATCCGTCCAGAGTCCGAAAATTTCCAGACTTGAAACGCTTGAACCTCATTTGTGCTACTTGTGTTGATACCGCATTAGGTCCGTAAAGCGCACAAATTTCATTCGCGGCGTTTGTGGAATTTTTAGCTTTTTTGTAATAAAACTTTAAAATGTATCTAATTCCTTCGTCATACACGTTCATTTTGCTTTGAAAAAGAATTGAAAAATGGCGGGAACTTTTTTTTTTATTTATTGCATCGCCAGAATGTCAACATTTGATGGTATTAAGACCAGGTTTGATTACAAACAATACATTCAAAATACGAAAATACTTTTGCCCGTACCTATTATGTTACTAAAGGGATAAAATTGATCATATATTTGCTCAGTCAGACAAATTGAAAAGGCGAAATATCCCTCCACAAACCAGCGGCCGGCGGGAAGTGTCTGATAATGCTGAATAATATTTTTTTTTTCTAGTATTTTACACCACATATATAAAAATCAGCTGTCAGAAAATAAGATAACTTAGTCCGATTTTTTCTTACCTTTCTCACCTGGTACTTGAAAATTGGCCGTCTACACAATTTAGTTGATATGCTAGTATTGAGTGTAGGCTCGCTAGTAGGTATGCTAGTATAGGTACATACAAACACTACCCCTAGCTCCACATTTAATACGTCAGAAAATAAAATAGGTCTGACACAACTGGGATCTTGGAACATAAGTGATTTTATTGTTCATTTGTTATTGACAAATTAAAGGGGTAGTATTCCCTGCGTATTATAGAAACAAAACAATTATACAGTACTTTCAATAATTACATCAGTAGATACTAGCTTGAATTATCAGCTTCGCCTGTACTCCCGCCTATAGTAACGGTTATTAAGATTAATAAAATTTTAAGTATCATTCCTAGTTAAAGACTATCTATGTACCACATTTCATTAAGTAACAAACACCAAACCATCTTAACTTAGGTAGGATAACTTATATGCAGTTGACGTAATAGCAGTATGCAGTTAGTTCAAATGAACAATTTACGGTGTAAATCATAATAGAAGCAATAAATTCGTAACATTAGTCTACATCGTGCCTCGTTCTTAGACTTGGTCGTAAAATTATCTTACAATCATAAATTTGGGAGCGTCAAAGCAATTAAATTGAGTGCCTTACATAATATGACGGGATATTACTTGTATGAAGACATTTACTCGCACGTCACATTTGCGATGTCATTTAGAGAGAGCTGGCTACATAATGTGATATAATATGAGCCATAAATTCCATAACATAAGTTACTTACGTTACAGGTGACTAAGAGATGATTCGGCTACGCGAATTTTCATAAAACAGAGCCAAAAAACCATCCTGATTAAAGTAGCCTTATAATAAAAAAAATCGGATCCTAATCCCTCCGTCCATTTGTGCGCTATAACGCATCAGACACACAAAAACACACAGTATGTGTAGGTACACAGGTTAAACTTATAACACGTCTTCTAATGCGTTGGAGGTTAATGAAATAGAGATTGAAATATGTTTTTATGTTGTTTATCACATTGTGCCTCATACTCTTAATACATACAAAATGTAGGGATGTGATAAATTCCATATGTAAACAAAATCATTTTCTATGTCGATTTTGTATTCACTAAACTATCAACTGCAAACAAAAAGAATCAAAAATGGCTTTTTAAATGAAATGTTATTTGTCAAAATAAAAATCAAATTATTTGAACTGCTTTGTGTGATGTTATCATAAAGTTAGACAGATAGAGGCGCCGTGACCTGCAACTATCTTGCAATTATCTATGGAGCTGATATCGCAAATATTAGCTTACACTCAATGCTTTTATAATACCTAAAAACTTTGGTTGAAATTATCGAACACAGTTCACGAGTAAATTCAATTCAATAACATAGTCAGAATTAGCCACTGTTTGGCCACATAATGTATAATATAACAATGCCAATATTACGCAACCTAATTATCGGACACCAATTTTAGTCTCATATCGAAAACTAAACTGTATGCAAATATTTTGGCAAACTGCAGTGACGTTTTGAACATGACCCAATAATGAAAATGATATGACAATAGGTAAAGTGGAATATGAAGTAATTTTGAATTTATATGCACAATTCATTAGTTGATGTTCACCTAAATATTCGCGTTGAAACACAGTATGTACGCTAATGCGAGCATTTAGCGAATGGACACTACTATTAGCTGCATTGCAGGTTAAAACAGGAAATAATTAAACCTTATTATCCTTGTTCTACCGTGATTTGCAATGATGATATCACGCATATATGAGTTTCTTGGATTATGTTTTATGTATAATTAAATTTGAAATACTTGTATGTACGACTGACTATGCACGACACACATGTACCTTTATATGCGGTATTAGTATGAAAGATATTTAGAGAGGTGAACTGTGTTATTCATTGCACTCGCTAAACATAAATTTTAAACAGCAATAGGCGTTGTGTAATGGTTCAACCTTTGCGTCGGACAACATGTTGTTGACGGTATGGACTTAAACTGAATGATGCATTTTAGGTATTTGAAGAGCAATTCTGGGGTTATTCTTGTGTTTGATGATTATCTGTTCAATTTAATTTGTCTGTAAACCGGGTCAAGTTCAGAATATGATAACTCTCTATGAACAAAATCACTTGACCCAAAACAATGGGCGCTGTCGATAGTCAAGTCAAAGAATGCAACGCTTATGAACGTCAGACAAAATGTGGAATAGAATGATTCACCATTTAATGCCAAATTCGCAAGAGTAAAGCCGTGATGCCAGTAACTATAGTACGTAAAGTAGGTATAATTAAGTTTGAAATGAATGAGCCTTCTACGGTGTGGATGGCAGCATCAACTAACAAAAATCACAGAAGAGGGTAAAGGCAACATGCAACTCGATGAATGTAAGAAAAACTACTTTACATACAAATATTTGTGAACCATTAATTGAAAATTATTTGATTTTTTTTTCCATAATTTATAATGACAAGGCCGACCAGTCACTCTAAGTAGCACCCGTTCACGAGTATGACGCATGGGTCCGTCATCGTCATCTTCGCCATATTGAATAGAAGGAAGACGATCGGCTACCACAAGCCATGACATTTATGTGAGCATGACGATAGCTGACATTAAAACTTATAGAACCGAAAATAACTAAAATAATTTAATGAAGTACGACCGCTAGTTGCTGTTACTAACAATTTCAATTATAGGTAGGTACTCTGTGAATATGAATACTGTTAACGTCACGTCACTTGTAACGCTTGATCTGCTGATCTTGAAGAGAAATACTAGTGGGGGTTCTAATATAATAAAACCAACTGTATTTTGATCTCAGCTTAAAGACAATTTTATTGACAAAAACTTTGAGTTTATATAGGTCGCTCGGTAACGAAACCATATCGCGATTCAGAAATACTGTACAGCGCCATCTGTTGAGCGTGAACTAACTTAAATGATCTATAGATCTTGAACATACCGCCCACCAAGGACATTTAGTGGCGAAATGTCCTTCTTTAACTACTCTTACAATAAGTGATTCTTAATTTACAACATACTAATCGTAATACATCAATAGTAATTAAACACAGTAATTGACACATCATAAAGTAAAACATAATTTGAACATTAACACAAGAATATTTATGGTTTAACAAAATGTAAAACTAAAAACTTACGAACTAAATAAAAATAAACAATTAACAAGGTATAAACAAAAATAACTATAAAAATACATACAACAAGCGTAAATTTATTGGCTTTCGACAGGTAAAATACACAATTTATTGATTGCTTTGAACTTTTAATAGTAGAAGACTTTGTGCGTAAAGTAACCACTCGGGTAACATTATCATGACCTGGGTGTTTTTCAACAATGCGACCTAATAACCAACGACTTGGCGGCAAGTCGTCTTCCTTAACTAAAACTATATCGCCAACCTTTGGCTCAGTGGTTTTCGATGACCATTTATACCTATTCATCAAGTTTGCCAGATATTCCTGAGACCATCGCCTCCAGAATGACTGCAACATTCGCTGTACAAATTGCCATCGAGTCAGTGAAGTTAAGTTTGAACTTTCGAGATTATAGTCAGGAACAGCAAGTATCGGTTGTCCGATCAAAAAATGTCCCGGCGTCAAGGGCATTGGCTCACCAGGATCATCCAAGTTGATCACGCTAATCGGGCGTGAGTTTAAGCAAGCCTCGACTTGACTCAAAAAGGTAATGAGTTCCTCGTACGTAAGAGTAGTCTCTCCAACAACTCGTCTAAGATGGAACTTTGTCGATTTCACGCCGGCTTCCCACAAACCTCCAAAATTAGGTGCGTGAGGTGGAATAAAATGCCACTCCGTTCCGTTCGCTTCTAAGTGTTCTGATATAGACGATTGAACGTTTACTATTTGTTGGAATTCTCGTGCGGCACCAACAAAGTTTGTGCCATTGTCACTCCATAGCTTTGCACAATGGCCTCGTCTGGATACAAACCTCCTGAAAGCGGCGAGAAATGCCTGCGAAGTCATGTCGCTAACCACTTCCAGGTGAACTGCGCGTGTGGACATACACACAAATATGCATATGTACCCTTTGTACGCCTTATGTCCACGACCCTTCGTCGTTCTTATACTGACGGGACCTGCATAGTCGACCCCACTATGTAAGAATGGCCAAGCTGGTAAACATCTGATGGATGGAAGCGAGCCCATCATTGGGTTTTTTGTACTTGCTCGTTGTTTAGCGCATATCACACACTGCCTCACACACTGCCTCACACATCGTTTCACCAAGTTCCTCACTCCAAGTATCCAATAGGCTGTTCTCAAATAATTGATCATCAATTGAGGGCCTCCGTGCAATGTTTTGTGGTGAGCATTTAAAACAAGAAGGTGCGTCAATTGTGAGCTATTTGGTAGCACTATCGGATGCTTCATCTGCTCGTCTAGTTGTGCTTTTTGAAGTCTGCCTTGAACTCTGATGATACCCTTGTTATCAAGGTAAGGGCATAATGACTTCAGTTTGCTTGTTTTTGAACTTAAAAAACCTTTGTCCTGCAACTGCGTTAGCTCCACTGTAAATATTTGTCCATGTGTCCGTTTTATGCAACATTCCAGTGCTTCTTCAATTTCTTTATTTTGTAAGTATATATTTTTGTTTGTCCTAATTTTTAAAAATCTCCTACAATATGCTATTACTCTTAATAACCTTTTCAAGGATGAAAACCTTTCAAAAATATCTAAGCTATCCGGTAAAGTAGCAACATGAACTTTGATCGACTGCTCCAGATTTATTTGAAGATCCTTTGGTCTTTTATACACAATTGTGTCTTCTCTTAAAAATTGTGGCCCAGAAAACCACAACGGTGTTTTTATTAAAGAACTAGGGTATATACCTCTAGATGCGCAATCTGCCGGGTTCTCTTTGGTTGATACATGAAAACATTGTGAAGCTTCCAACGCAGATAGGATTTCTGAAGTACGGTTTGCTACAAATACCTTCCATTTGCTTGGGTGACTGCTTAACCATGCTAGTACTACCGTGGAATCTGTCCATGCTCTCATCTTGTCGTTCGAAATATTCAAGATTTCTCCATTCTCTATTAAAAGTCTTGACAGCAATACTGCCCCTGACAACTCAAGCCGAGGGATGCTAATTTGCTTTATCGGAGCTACACGGGATTTTGCGACTAACAATGTGACAGTGATATTACCGGCAACATCAATTTTCCGCAAGTAAACGACGGCGGCATATGCTGCTTTCGAAGCATCGCAAAAGCCGTGAAGCTCAAGATCATCGCCAGGTGTTGTCCCCAGCCAGCGAGGAATTCGAACTTCAGTCAGCAGTGATAATTCTTCACGGTAAGTGATCCATTCATTAACTAATTCACTTGATAATGGTTCATCCCAACCTACACTGGCGAGCCATAATTTCTGTATCAATATTTTTGCCGTCACCACGCTGGGTGCTAACCACCCAAGTGGGTCAAACAAACGTGCTATATCTGACAGTATTATTCTTTTTGTTACAGATGCCGTCTTCGGAGGAGGGAGATTCAACTTGTATTGAAAGCAGTCTTCGTAGTGATTCCAGGTAAGACCTAGAATTTTCATAGTATTGTCTAATTTTATGTCTATTCCTTCCCTATCCTTTTGTTCTTTAACCCTTGATCTATTTTCTTTGATATCATCCTTTGTTGTCCTAATTTCCTCATTAGATGAGTGAACTATTTGGCCTTCAATTTCCTTTTCTTCAATTGAACTTATTATATCTAATATTTGTTTGTTATTGCTATTCCATTTTTGCAATAAAAAACCTCCCTTTCTTAACAACTCTTTTATTTGGGTATACACCTTTATTCCTTCCTCTACACTAGAACAACCGGACATCAGATCATCCATGTAGAAACTATTTAAAACCTCATCTACTGCTAGTGGATACGATTCGCCTTCGTCGTATACAACCTGATGCATAGTTCTCACGGCTTGATATGGTGCCGATGCTGTTCCAAATGTAACAGTGACTAACTCATAATCTTTGATATCTTTTTTAGGATCATCTCGCCAAAGTATTCTCTGATACATAGTGTCTTCTTCAGCTACACATACTTGTCGGTACATTTTAATAATATCTGCCACTAATCCTATACAGTGTGTTCTCCATCTTAAAACGATGTGTCTCAAGTCAGCCTGTAACTTCGGCCCAACCATCAGAGTATCGTTTAAAGAAATTCCATTAGTGTTTTTTTCAGACGCATTAAATACGACTCTCACCTTGGTCGTAGTTTTGTCGTCTCTGATCACGGCGTGGTGTGGTAAGTAAACTGCTATATCTTTTTTAATATCATTTGCCTTTACAGGTTTCAAATGTCCTAACTGTAAGTACTCATTTATGACTTCGGTATATCTTTCTTTTAATTCTTGATTCTTCTCCAACCTTCTTTCTAATGAACTGAATCTATTTTCAGCAATACCGCGAGAGTTGCCTGCTTTGCAAGAGGGATCCTCGGTTTTGAACGGTAACCGTACTATATATCTCCCATCTTCTCTTCGCTTAGTAGTGGCTTTATAAAACTCTTCACAACGTTGCTCTTCTGGTGTAAGTAGCGTTTTCAAATCTCTGGGTTGCTCTTCAATCTCCCAAAATTGCTTTAGTAATTCATCTTCTTTAAACTGTGCATGCAATACAGTTATATTTCTTTCTATGCTCTTTAAATTACATTCTTCATTTACTGCTCCGGATAAGATCCAGCCCAACGTGGTATCCTGAGCCATTAACGTACGAGATGGACTCTTCATCATGGCTTCCTTCAAGATACTGCTATAGACTTCTGCGCCTAATAATATGTCGATCCTATTAGGTTGGTCGAACTGAGGGTCTGCCAAATTTATAGACTCCAAGCCTGCCCACTCAAATGTCTGTCTATCAACGCGTCGTTCAGGTAAGTAGAAAGTTATTTTATTAAGGACGTAAGCGCGTTAACTTAACTCGAATGATTGATCTACTCTAGATTTAATCTTCAGGCTTACTATGTGCTTGGCTATGGATGACTCCCGACCCAATCCTGATATGATGCCCTGGACAGGTATCTTTGTCAACCTTAGATACTGGACTGTGGCCTCTGTTATAAAACAGGCTTGAGAACCTTGGTCAAGTAGTGCTCTAACCATATGAAAATCACCTGTTTTTGACTCGACCTTTACTCGCGCCGTGGCTAGTAAGACCTGTCTAGGTATACGGACGGTTTTTGAAAAGCATGAAACTACCTGTGATGTACTCGTTCCAGGACTAGTGTCACTGACCGCTTGATTAACTATTTTATCATTGACTTTATTTAACGAATCACTCAGATGCAGCAATGAATGGTGACGTTTCTTACAAAGCTTACAACTTGTTTGTTTCTGACAATAGGCTACAGTATGATTACTACCCAAACAATTAAAACATATTTTGTTTTTTGCCACGAAATCACGTCTGCTTTCAATCGGTTGTTTGGAAAACGTCTTACAGAAACATAATTTATGACTTTCGGAACAATATTCACATCGAATATTGTTTGAACTAACAGCCACCATAGCCTTTGGAGCGTGTGAACTATTGACCTGATGAGGCAAAACCCTTTTTTGCTCTATATTCTCGAAAGCTCGAAAACGACCTTCAATGAATATTGAAAATTGCTTAAAAGTAGGCAATTCGTCAGACTCTTGGTTACTAACGTGTAACTCCCACTGTTTACGCGTTTCGTTATCTAGTTTAGATGTCACGATATGGATGATAATGATATCCCAAGTGGAGACCTCAACGCCTAAATTACTAAATGCACTAAGACAATCAGTTGTCGTGTCTAGCAGTTCCTTTAAAGAATTTGCTGACTCGACGTGCATACGTCTTTGACCAAAAAGCCTCTTCAAAATAGAATTGGCTAGGTATTTTTTGTTATTATACCGTTTCTCTAATTTAGACCAGCACTGAATATAATTGGCCTCTGCAATTGGCGTCTGCCTTACTAACTGCTCGGCCTCACCACAAAGATGAGTCTTCAAATAATGCATCCTTTGTACATTGTCCAAGCTTTGCTTATTATGCACAAGAGACAGAAATAAATCGCGGAAGGTTGGCCATTCAGAGTATTTACCACTAAATTTCGGAATAGATATTTTAGGTAACTTAGCTAAATTAGAACTAGATTTTGATGTACCACTACAAACCTTGGCTACATCTTTTGAAGTACTATATTTATTTAAAAATGATTTTATTAAACATTTATATGTAATATATACATCTTCTGTAGCATCATAAAGGTTTTCTAACTTTAAAGCCTCATCTATTGTATATTGTTCATAAATAGACGTATATTTAACTTGAAACGAAGCCCAATCTTTTTCTAACAATTCTTGCCGTGTTTCAATATATTCAATAGTTAGTCTCTCTTTAGGACTTTTCTTAAAATTTGCTAAGCCCCTTTGGATCACACTTTGAAGCTCTTTTAAAACTTTAATTAAACCTTCCATTTTGAAAAAGAATAAAATGTTAAACTACAAAAATAAATATTCGACTTAAAATTTTCTAAGTCCTGACCAAATATTAAAAATTTTACAAGTGTTTTAAATACTATTTACTATCGGCGGAAAACCGGCATGGATTCCCCGTTCCCCCGTTTTCTATAAATTATACTAAGTCCTAACTAACATGCACAAATATTAAGTTCTTAAAATTAACATGCACTTAAAATCTATACTAATTTCTAAAATATTGCTTAAATTGGCTAAGTCTTTGTTCATCAAATGTTCACAAATAGGTTGATTCTCTTGACTAGAGTTTTTGCCTGACGTTTTAATAATTAAAGTAAATGTACTCACGGTTGCACTTCACTTTGTGTCACTATATCACAATTTTTTGTGTTCTTACTGGTGGCGCCCTCTGTTGGATGTCAAACTGCACCTGCGCTAACGTCGCGTGTCGCCTCCCTAGGCACCTCTCCTTAGGCACCCGATGTTTCTCCTGGACTCGATCTAATTTTCAAACACCGGTGGCGCCCTCTATAGTTAACCTCTTGCCACTATGTTGAACTGCACACTCAGCAAAACGCACCTTACTTGTGCGGTATCTTCGTACTGTTGCGCAGCGATCCACTGCGTACGAAGGGACGATCCGCTAGAGACCGTTGAACTAAAAAATGGCCTTTAAAGCTGATCCGTCTCGTAAGGACCAATGTTAACGTCACGTCACTTGTAACGCTTGATCTGCTGATCTTAAAGAGAAATACTAGTGGGGGTTCTAATATAATAAAACCAACTGTATTTTGATCTCAGCTTAAAGACAATTTTATTGACAAAAACTTTGAGTTTATATAGGTCGCTCGGTAACGAAACCATATCGCGATTCAGAAATACTGTACAGCGCCATCTGTTGAGCGTGAACTAACTTAAATGATCTATAGATCTTGAACAAATACAAACAAAATATTAATATTTGACACTGTATTTGTGTTAAATATTAAAATTTTCTACGACCATGCATTTTATATAATTCAAGTACTTGACGATTTATATAGCCCATACGGCTTGGTCCCGAAGATACAACTTAACTTTGCGAACTTTGCACGGCTCTATTATTTCAATGCAACTTAAAACTATCAGCTTCATTGAGAGCCAACTGGACTCAAACCGAAACATTGAAATTACTAAGCAAAATACGTAAAATTAAGAAAAACATAAATAAACTGACCACATAGATGTTATTATTCTATGTAAGGCAGAATTATCTTTATCATTCAAGGATACATATGAATTTTCATTTAAATAAGGTCGTGTAATATTCGTCAGTTTTACGGCTCGCTCAACCGGCGGTATTGTAATAAAGCTAGATATGGAACATTAAACGAACTATTCTACTAACGTCTGTTCAAACGGGAAAGGGTTTACTCGACTTCTAAATGGAATAAATCACGCCTTACATCGTCGTAATGGAAAACGAGTAGAGAACGACTCTACAGCGAAATTATTTCCGTGACCAAGTTTTCTTGTTTCTAGTTTTAGAAAAGCGTACCGCGGTTTTAAGAAGATTACGTTCTGAGTTTATGAAATTGCATTTTTTTAATGCATCTTGTGTACGTATCCTAATTGTCTACAACGCATTTAGACCAGTCGCAAAGCTCGTTAAATCGCACTACGTAAGTATGTACGCTGTAGTCTTGAGATTTACGTTACTATCTTATCAAAGTAAAGTATAATATTTTCTTCTGAATACTTGACACTTGCTCGAATCGTACATCATGTCATAAAATTTCATTTTTCAGGTTCCTTTCTCAAATATTTTAGAGTCAAAGCGTAGTGTCGTGCGCCATCGCCACGAATTTGTAAATTGAACTGAAAAATCCAAAATGTAAAATGAAAGTAGGAATTCTTCAAAAGTGCGCCTCAGCAAAATGTAGTTTTATCTTAGAATTGTCAAAACTCTTACCAGTATTTTGATACGAGTATTTTTAGATTATATTCAATGGAAATTGGTATAAACTGTACTAGCAATATTACAAGTAAAACTGCATTTCTGAATATAGTAAACAGAGTAATAACTTCAAATTCCAACTCTTTCTTTGTTATCTCAAAAGCCAGAGCGGGTGAGCTTCAACATTTGACAATCTCATGTTTATATATGACTTTACTCTAACCCGTCGAGTGCTGGATGCAGTAATATTTCTACAGTATAACATCACTACAGTAAAAACGTTTCTTCACAACATCCGACATGTTTTTCGACATATCTCGATTGTGAGCTGTACACAGTCAAAATGTTTCTTCTCGACATTCAAGACGTCTTTTAACATAACTCGTTTGCTTGTGGTGTAACGACAATCGATTCACAAATAAATCTCTAAGATTAGGGACGTTCCTGTGCATGAACCGTTTCCTCCGGGACTATGCGGTGACAACCATTTTAGATCGAGTAGGTTTATTTCAGTAAATTGTGGTAGCATATTTATTAACTTATATTTAAATAAACAGTGTTCAATTTTATAGTTTTATCTAGAAGGTATTTGCGTTTATCGTTACCCTATGGTTTATAATAAATTAAGAAAGTTGTTGTAGTACTGGTAAACTGCATAGTTTATGCGTTGATAAGTCTATGTTGTTAATTAGTTATTTACCGTCTTCACTGTGATTTACTGTTACTGTTTTTTGTTTATTGATTTAGGTACTCAAATATGTTTTTATGGCAAGTTAGAATATTTTAATAAAACTGTGTATACTTATACAATTTTACGGGTCGGAGAAGATCAATCATTGAAGAAAACTAAAAATTATAGAAATAAAAAAACCCGCCTGCACAAAAATATGGAAACAAGATCCCCTACATAATTATATAATTACATGCAGTCGGAGGCATTATTGAATCTCGATGAACTTAGTAAAGTGCCTCCGACTGCATGAAATTATATAATTATGTAGGGAATCTTGTTTCCATCTTTTTGTGCAGGCGGGTTTTTTTATTTCTATAATTATTTTTTTTATTTAATACTTTTTAGTGGATAAAGGATGTAACTGATGTAACAACTAACTTTTATCATAGCTATTGTCAAGTATTTAAGATTGTAAAAAGAATGGTTGCTAACTAACTTTTTTAGTATTACAGTCATAATCCTGTTATACCTTTTTGAAATGCTTAAGATAAGCCCTTTAATTTGATACCCATATTATAATATTCTAAACAACTTTTTTTCACACCTCTTGATTTTGACATCTCACAGCCGCCATGTTTTTTTTTCTTTTCAAACTTTACATATGTAAGAACACTTGGGCGATCAAGACGAATCTAACGACGTCTTAATTGTGTAAATCCGTTTAGTGGATTGTGAGATATCAGGTTATAAAGAATATTACATACATACATATATACATACCAGTTACGCGCGAAAAACATAACAATACTTTACAGTCGGGTAAAAAAGGGTAAAATTTTAATGAAGTAGAGATAGAGTTATGAGTTTCACCTAGTTTCACGTTTTAACTTTGTTGAGATTAAGCAATGATATGTTGGCATTTTGAAAATTTCTTGCGCAATTCTCGCAATTTATTTACTATAAATTCACGTTAAATTTCCATCAAACGCACGTCCACGTATGCCACAAATTGATTTGTACCTTAACTGTGTTTAAAAATATTTTATGATGATCGACTCAATAGTCGATCATCATAAAATATTAAACACATACTGTCTGGGATACAAAATATGACATAGAGTAAAATTTCATTACTTTCATTAAAAAAAAAAATATTGCACCTTTGATGCAAGTGAAACAACAAATCCGCGGGCAAAAGTGAGTTATTTATAATTGTTAAAAAAATATTATAAATCACTTTTATTTCATTAAATATCTTATCACTATTAATGAAGCTTCTTTCTTTGTGATTAGAATTTTGTTCCCCTAGATTCGCATCACTGTGCGGCGGTAGCCTAATGGCTAAGGCATTGGACTGAGGCGGTGAAAGTTTTTCGTTGAAAGTCAAAGTCAAAAGTAATTTATTCACTTAGGTTACAAAATGCAACGCTCATGAGCATCAGACAAAATTTTGAATAGAATAATTATATATTTAATGCGTAAGTTCGCAAGAGTAACACCATGACAAAAGAACTTGGCAATAAAAACTCATGGCCACTTTTTTTAAAACGTCAATTTATACAATATATTTGTATAATACAGTTACGCCAGTAAGGTGCTGCTAATATAGTCAATAGTGTGACTTGTAGTTTAGTGACAAATTTAACAAACTTATGAGTTTTCGTACTAAAAATAAGGTACCTGTTGATGAACCTGAATTTTATTTTTTATTTTATTTTATAAACCACTTCTACCCCTACTCCTGGTCCTTTTTACCTTAGAGCGAGGCTTTTAAGCCCTTTAGGACAACTTGGAGAATAATCCAGAACTGATCATATTCTTTGGTTATTATGTTTATAGGAAGGACAAGGCGACTCAATAGTATTTAGATCTTTTTCAGAACCCCTATAGTTAAATAGTAACGAAGGAAAACAGCAATATTGAACCTTTGTACCCCGGTCTACCCTACCTATAATACATATATTATGTGACGCTATTTGTTGAATGAAAATATAGAGCCCAGTTCAAAAGTTATAGCCATAATCACTTTAACACAGTCTCATATAAAACTAAACGTTATGTCCACCCTAACTAACGCGTTCCGGATCGGTCGTAGGGTAAGCTGGTGATGGCCGGCCGTCCGGCCGTTCCGGTTAATATCGTCCGGTGATAAAACCGTTATTGTGTTTACGAACCAAACTGTTATCCACTTATATTTTTACTGACGGGACCCCGTAGACCTTATATTTTATGCTTATTTTTTAGATATTTGATTTTTTATATGACACAGTATGAATTGGTTAAAATACGAATTGTATAAAATATATCAATGGCACTTGAAGTTAAAATAGCAGTTCCGCAATCCAGAGCGAAGAGAGAATATATATTTACTTTGTAAAAAGTGAAGTATTGTGTTTGCTGAATACGTTTATATGTACTTATTTTAGAGTAACTAATAGTATTATTATTTAGTTATCCTTAATTTATAAAAGATTAAACTCACTAAACACACTGGCTCGTTCAGTAAAATTAATTTTTGTAAAGAAAAACTTGATGATTTTAAAAGAGTGGCCCATGAGTTTCTTGGCAGCTTCTTCTCATGAGCTTTACACTTGGAACTGCCGCCTAACCTCATTTTGTTTGTTTTATCATAATTTTATATTCCTTTTAGTATGTATTAATTTGACGTTTTCAAATAATCATAAACCTGATTTTACGAAATAAAGATATTTGAGTTTGAGTTTGAGAGAGTACGTTTTCGAATTCTGTTGATATGAAGCCTTTCTTATTCTTATTCTAAATATTACTCAACACTCAGAAATTACTCAATAAAAATAGTGTAAAAAATCCATACTAATTCATACTAATATTATAAATGTGAAAGTAACTCTGTCTGTCGGTCTGTTACGCTTTCACGCCCAAACAGCTAAACCGATTTAGATGAAATTTTGTACGGAGATAGTTTGAGTCCCAGGTAAGGAAATAGGATAGTTTTTATCGCGAAAACCGACATCTAACTAGTAAGAAATACGCTACAAAAAGTCTACGAATCATCTACGCCGTAGCTCCCGTAGCCACCTTTGTCCTATTTATGTGTGTAACAGTAACGATAATGTAATCTTTTTTTCTTTATCTGCTGTATAGACGCATTATAAGACTTTGCTATCTAAATCCTCTTTAACGGCCAGTTTAAATTACTTATATACCGATAACTGTCTGTTAAAATAAGTAACGGCCGGTCTCAATAATCTAACTATCGATGGATTTGGCTACTAGAGGTAGGTATATATTTGACATAAGCTCCATACAAAAAAATGACAAAATTCTACCTCTAGTAGACAAATCCATCGATAGGTAGGTTATTGTGATCGGCCGTTAGTCTAGTAGCGAAATTGTCATTTTTGCCATCATACATTTTGGGTTTTCTATCCATCGTCTGTTATTGAGACGCACAAATATCGGTATCGCTACTAAAGTTAATTATTTAACCAACAGTTAACGGTAGATCGGTAGATAAGTTATTGAGATCGCCCGTAAGTGAATAAACGTGAAATAAATCCTTTGATATCTGTATAAGTACATACCAACCATGGTAACCCCAATGAATAACTCCAACGTTCAAACAAGTTAAAACAAGTTACAGTTTGTCTTCAGCCATGGGCTCGTGAAATATAAATAAACTGGCCGCAGGATGTATGGGCCGGGATATCGCGGCCCACTCCATGTATACAAGTTATAAGTTTGCAGCGAACTTAGTCTTAGTTTCACTATAACTGTGTTAAATATATTCTGTATTGCATGTTGAAAGAATTAACATTATTACGCTTATATTCACGTTGCAATCGCTAGCGCCTATATGGAAATAACAAAGCAATAAAAACTTACAGCCACTTTTTAGGGTTCCGTTGCCAAAATGGCAAAACGGAACCCTTATAGTTTCGCATGTCCGTCCGTTTGTCCGCACCTTTGCTCAGAGACTGTTAGCGGTAGGAGACTGTAATTTTGCATGGATACACATACTAAATATGCCGACAAAGTGAAATTATAAAAAGTTAAAAACCAAATCTTTCCTTATAGTGTACCTTCCCTATATGTAAAATAGGGGTGTTATTTTTTGTTCTCACCTACCCCATCGTGTGGGATATAATTCGATAGGTCTTTGAAAAATGTTTAGGGGTTGGGATTTTTAAAATTTAGTAATCCATTTGTAAAATATTAAGCTTTAAAGTGCAAATTTTTGTTAAAGTCAAATCCTCCCTTCCAGCTAAATGGTTGAAGTTGGGTGTGTGAAAAAAATCACCGTAGTAGTACATATAGTGAAATTAAAAGAAAAATGGTCACAGCTAAGTAGGCTTCACAAATTTACGAAAAACAGCTGATCAAATGAAAACAAAATTTTCGTACAAATTCCTTTGAAAAATATTATTAAGTAGATATAACAGAAAACCCATTTGTTAAATATTTTTTCTTATGCACTTGCCCAATTTTAAACGTATATCGGGTCTTAATTAGGTGTAAAATGTTTTTAGGTGTCTTTTATTTCCCGATATTTCGATCAAGTGAAAGAGTTAAAAGTGAAAAAAACCACTCTCAGCCAGCTTTACTAATAAATTTCCAATTTCTGGAATGAACAAAATTAAACGGAGAGTATACATAAATTTAACCAATTAGGTAGGTACATTGATAAAACAACAAAATCTTATGTTGTTCAAAATAAAACAGTTCCCGACGTGATATATTATATCACGTCGATTTTGTAAACATATAATACAACACAACAATTTTATTGATTAGCGTAGATATTTTAAAGGGTAAAAAATCAAAGGTACTCAACTTTAAAATATCAATGAGATTAAGACATGTCATCTCGCGAAAGTTTAAAAATGCAGGTGTAATACATGTTTGGTTTAGAATCGACTTCGTAATGTAAAGCGCAACAAGTATCTGCGTTCGTACCCAGTAGGTAGGCATTACCTCAATATTGATAACGTCATTAACATACAGGTACGTCGAGGCCGGCCTAATGAGACTAACGAGCTAACATGATACGACGCAATGTTGCTCGTTATCTGCGTGTCGACAGATCTGTTTAGGTATACAGTTAGCTTGTTATCTTAATTTACATCTGTTCGATATACTGAATGTCAACTTAATGAATGTTTGGCATCATTTTATGCTTTTTTAGCCGCCTTTTTCTATTTTTGGAACTTCGTTCCAAAAATAGAAAAAGGCGGCTAGACGGAAAAAAATCTCACGAAAAGTTGTAACGACACTTTTTGACACACACAAGCCGTGCGGCGTGCGCGTAAGATATGAAC
This sequence comes from Herminia tarsipennalis, assembly GCA_945859575.2. NCBI lineage: Eukaryota > Metazoa > Arthropoda > Insecta > Lepidoptera > Erebidae > Herminia > Herminia tarsipennalis. The sequence continues at coordinate 28,107,550 of OX243839.2, read as the reverse complement.
ATCTAATTTGATGAAGAAGTCACCTGTCGATTTGGTCTAGAGGCATAAATTCGGTACACAGTATTGGTAACAATTGTGTAGTTGTGGGTTCGAGCCTTCGGTATACAATCGTCTTTTTGTAAGTTATTTGCGTTTCGTCTTTCTATTTCGCATTAAACAGTGTGGTGTTGCGAAGATTATAAAAAAAAAAATTAAGATGAGAACTTCGTTCCATCCGGGTGTCCCTTGACACCTCTCAAGTTTTTTATTCCGTACTTAGCATATTAAGTCATTAGTCCTGCGCCCAATCACTCTCCAGGCGTATAGACTTTCCGTACCATCGGACTATTAAAGTGAAGGAATAGGGAGTGCAGTTGTGCACTATAAACATCTCTTGCGTAGTTGAGTAGTCTTTGATGGATTGGTCGTCGTAAATGCCGACATCGGTTGGGAGACCATTATCATTATTTTTATAGGTATTGTTGTATTTCGTCCCATTAACAAGTGGCGTGCAATTGGAGAGGCCTATGTCCAGCAGTGGACTGCGATAGGCTGATGATGATGATGATGAACAATTTGTAATAGCGTGACAGCGGCATTTGCGGTTCAATAGTTGAGTTGTCTCTATTATTCCTTTGGAGGAGGCAAATAGTTTATTAGGTAATGTAGAGAAAAAAAAACTTGCAATTATGAACATGATGTTTTAATTATTGTCTGTTGTAAAATTACTGTAAAGTTTTACCTAATTACCAATACGGGTAAAGGTTCGGAGTGCAGATGTTTCACCTGACGTGTGGTGTATCAGCCAGTAAGGACTTCTAAATTTAATATCGTCATTATTTTGACTTGTTATCATTGGGTAACGGATATCGCAGTCTGCCCATCCTATAGAATCATGCCGTAGAACCATGAACAAAGGGATGTAGAAATAGTTAGTTCGTTATGCCACCAAATATCTTTCCACTCTATCGTAATCGCAATAGCTACCTGTTTTAAAATACTTGTTGATGAATATAATAAACCCATTTATGTCTGCAGTTGATAACAATAATTACTGTAATCAAACTTTATTACTTAGTACGGTATCGAGGCAGCTGTTTATCTGTTGTACGGCCCGACCACCAGACAAATTCGTAACAGATTTCGTTTTAGGAGGTAATAGTTAATTCCGTACACAGTAAGATTGTACTGAAACTATGTTATTATATGGTAATACTAGCTGTCGCCCGTGGCTTCGCCCGCGTATATGATTATACTACCTGAAGGGTTAATTTATCGCTTTCGATCAAAACACTGAAACTTGTTTTTCCTTACTTGCAGCCACAAAGCAGAATTCAAAATTTTTCAGATCTAACCTCAAAACTGACGGAGTTCTATACAAATTTTCAACCCTTATTATAGCCCCTTATAAGTTGATTTTCCAAAAACGCTGAAGAAAGTATTTCTTTCGTTTAATTTAAAAAACCAAATACGAAATTTTACAAATCTAACTTCATAACTAAGTTGCAACCCCTAATTTACCCCGTTCGGGTTTGATTGTTCAAAAACGCTGAAACACGTGTTTCTTTGTTTTAAACGAAAAAGCTTAATAGGAAATTTCACCGATCTAACCTCACACTGTCAGTTGTGAAGTTAGATTCTTCACAATAGACAGAGTTTTATACAAACATGCAACCCCTGTTTTACCCGCTTTAAATAAAACCTGAACGCTGAAACATGTTCTTTTTTTACTTTAAAACAAAAATGCAACTGCGAAATTTTACAGACCCTAATTTAAAACTGACAGAATTTCACACTATCTTGCGACTTGACATTATGTTTTACACAAACTTGCAACCCTTATTTTACTCCTATAGGGATTGATTGTCCAAAACGCTGAAATACGTGTTTCTTTACTTTTAACGAAAATGCTAAATACGAAATTACATTAACTTGATTTATTACGTAAACTGAAAATCGAATATGAATGCAAAGTACTATGTAACAATAAGAACAACCCAAAAAAACTCTAGCTATCAACAGCCGTAATATCACACCAGAAAATAAAAGGAATCTTCAATGCGTACACGTCATCGGCGATCAGACAGGTAACTATGCAACCAATCAATCACCGTTGGAGATATGTTGATAGAACGTTGTATACCAAGAAGAATATGATTATCAACAGTGCTAAGTCCAGTAAAGTAAGTACGGCCAGATTTTCATCTACCATGCCTAGTTAAATGTCATCTGTAACATTTAGGAGAGCAGTAGCATACTAAGGGAAGGACGGAAACAGACTGGAAGGGATTTGACAGTTTATGACAGATTTTCAGTAGTGAGTTGAGAATAGACAAGTCGTTCAGTTCAATTACTTTTGAAATGAAAGGCAGTAGGTATAGATATATACCAATATTCGGAGAAGGACGAAGTATTAATTTTTTTAGGGAGAGGAATAATTTGGACTTCTTTGAACATTCGTGAAAAGGAAACGCTAGTAATGAAGGAATTCAGAATGTAAGTTATAACAGGAAATATTTGATCAAGGATTGGTAGGATCATAATACGGCTGATACAGTCAGTACTTACTGCATTCGATTTAATTGATACTATGCTCTATCTAACATCACAATCAGTTGAAGTAATTTTTATAGGCATTTCTTGCCAAAGACTTTACAAATACAATAATTGCATTTTTGAAAGATAGAAAAATTTGAATCCAGACTCAGGAATCGAACCCGAGACTTCCGTAGCCAAACCGGGGCCAGAAGCGAACCACCTATCTGGACTATGTCACTAGATATCAAATTCTTCTATCTCTTAATGCTTTTACGGGTTAGGCCCCCGTAGCGCCATCTAGTCGGAAGTTAAAGAACTATCACGGCTTTTGTTATTGCTTCGTTACAGAGAGCATTTTAACAAATTATGATGACGCAGGCCGAATATTGAAGTAATTTTTATAGGCATTTCTTGCCAAAGACTTTACAAATACAATAATTGCATTTTTGAAAGATAGAAAAATTTGAATCCAGACTCAGGAATCGAACCCGAGACTTCCGTAGCCAAACCGGGGCCAGAAGCGAACCACCTATCTGGACTATGTCACTAGATATCAAATTCTTCTATCTCTTAATGCTTTTACGGGTTAGGCCCCCGTAGCGCCATCTAGTCGGAAGTTAAAGAACTATCACGGCTTTTGTTATTGCTTCGTTACAGAGAGCATTTTAACAAATTATGATGACGCAGGCCGAATATTGAAGTAATTTTTATAGGCATTTCTTGCCAAAGACTTTACAAATACAATAATTGCATTTTTGAAAGATAGAAAAATTTGAATCCAGACTCAGGAATCGAACCCGAGACTTCCGTAGCCAAACCGGGGCCAGAAGCGAACCACCTATCTGGACTATGTCACTAGATATCAAATTCTTCTATCTCTTAATGCTTTTACGGGTTAGGCCCCCGTAAAAGCATTAAGAGATAGCATATCACAATCAGTAAATTGATTTCAGACAAAAGAAGGGTAGTTGCGTGATGAAATATGAACTAATGTATTCGTTTTAATAGAACTATTAAAATCGGAAGTAGAGGAGAAATGCGTATTAGGTGCGTTGAAATCTGTTGGTTTATGAATCGTGTCTTGTCTTTGTTTTCCAGCACCCAATGCTCTACGAAATCAATAATAGATTAACATAGTACTTGGATTCTCGTAACTTACTATCATACAGACAGTTTTGTTTTCGGATGGCTAGGAATACTGAAGATACAGTTTCACTTAACATTTGTGGTAGTCTCGCAACTTGACAATAAATGTCACAAATGTATAGGTGGATTTTTAGACTTAAAACTTTCAACACTGTTTCTGTCCCTATACATACACCTGGCTCGGAGCACTACTTAGCACAACAAGGCCTTATAATCATGATAGATAAATCAGAAAAGGGCGTAAAACGGAAGGAAGTCAAATAACAAGCATAGCTGTAACCACACGCATACCTGAGTTATGGCACGACGAACCGAATCTATGGTTAATATATTGAGGCGGTACTCATCCCTAAAAAGCATCGAACGTAGCAAAATATCTAGTGGTCGCATCAACATTAAGAAAAGAGCTACTCACTCAATTCGCTGACATACTCCTGGAGCCGCCAGAGATAAAAAAATACGAGACATTAAAAAACAAACTATGATTTTAAGATCTACGCATCATCAGAAAGTCGCCAAGTGCAGAAACTTATTGGGGTGATGGAATCAGGAAATAGAAAAATAGCCATCTCAGCTCCTAAGGAAAATGAAAGATTTGGCACGCGGCAAGGTCACCGACGAAACCTTGACAATATTATGGCACAACCTCTTGCCAACTATGGTCAAAGGTGCTTAAGCAGTCACAGAAAACAAGGACTTACAGATTTTAGCTGGTGTTGCAGACAAAATCATGGAGACAGTAACGCCAAGGGTGAGCGGTAATGGGATTGACGCACAAGCGGAAAGTTTGAGAAATCAGTAAACCAGTTTAATAGTGGAAATACAAGCTCGAAAATCGACATTCAATGTCAAAAGATAACAACCGAGGTAGTAGGCACATGTTCCGACCAAGATCACGAGGATGCAGTTCCAGTCGCCGGCGAACACCAGAAGATCCAGATTGGCTTTGCCAGTATCATTCCCGTTACGTAGTGGTGGAGACCTGTACATCAGAAATAAACCACCGCCTCCCCATCATGGACAGAAAAACCGGTACATGATGTCAAAAAAACGGTAATGTGTCCGTATATCCGCGTAATCTTGTTTTTATTGTTTATTTTTTGGTAAAATGTGAGTTGTTAATTGATTTAAGTAGCCGTATATTTAAAGATTGTAATACTAAGTTAGAGGTAATTGGTTGTATTCCCTACAGTCTACGTTAAAAACTGGATAATCATCCTTATCCATCACTGCCTCTGTGGCGCGGTGGGAGTGTATCCGACTGCTACGCAAGAGGTCGTGGGTTCGATCCCCACCCAGGATAAAACTTTGTGTGATGAGCACGATGGTTTATTCTGTATCTGGGTGTTATTTATCTATAATATGTATGTATTTAGAAATATATAAGTATGTTTATCGGTTGTCTGGTTTCCATAGTACAAGCTCTGCTTAGTTTGGGATCAGATAGCTTTGTGTGAGTTGTCCCAAGATATTATTATTATTATTATTATATTGATATACTTTCTAAATACTTAGATATAACTAAACCTATTTCATTCAAGGGTAAGAGTTTCAAGGTACTGGGGCATAACGGGTATCATTGTATCAAAATAGACGGTGCACCTGTACATGCACGTGCACGTCCACTTCATAGGTACCACCTGCATGTACCAATACTTTTATTGAATTTAGGTATTTGTAGACCCAGTAAAAGCGCATGAGCGTTGAACATAGAGGCCAAAATAGAAAGTAAAATTAGGCCATGGGGAGACTATAGATTTATAAACGGTATGACTAAATCAGTATCGGGATGTAAGGGGGCGCATCACCATCTTTCGCTCCAAGCCAACCTCACCTGCACGCGGTACATCCTGCTGTACAACGAACGAGGCTCTGGCGACCGGCTGGTGGCGGTATAACCATCCCAATTTAAGGCGTAGCTAAAGTAACAGGTCAGTGACGGGCAGCAGCGTCACTGATGCGAGAGCTACGCCCTGCGATCGCCAACCCGCCTGCCCAGCGTGGCGATTATGGGCATTACCCCCATATGCACCAAGCACAAAAGCCACGGCCCCTAGTTCCCGGCAGTCACGCTATTCCTGGACATGGTGGCGTCCACGGTAACGGCGTGGCGGGGGGTGCTAAGAATCTCCGGGCTACGGAAGGCCACCACAACCGACTGACCCTGGCGACGTAAAACGGACGCACGCTACGGCTAGACTCGCATCTGGCACAACTTGAGGTGGAACTTGGGAAGATTAGGTGGCATATCCTCGGGTTAAGTGAAGTCCGAAGAGAGGGAGAGGACACCATAACCCTCGAGTCAGGCCACCTTATGTACTTCCGCGAGGGAGACCAACAATCCCAAGGTGGTGTTGGGTTTCTGGTAAATAAGTCCCTTTCTGACAACGTTGTGGAAATGTCTAGCGTGTCGAACAGGGTAGCGTACCTCATTATCAAGCTCACCGAGAGGTATAGCCTCAAGGTAGTGCAAGTGTACGCACCGACCTCGGCACATCCAGACGACGAAGTGGAGGATATGTTCGATGACATATCGAGGGCCCTCCACTCCACCACTAAGACCCACTACAACGTTGTTATGGGGGACTTCAACGCTAAAGTGGGAGTACAAAATTGCAGCGAATTGGTAGTAGGATCCCATGGATTTGGAAGCAGAAATCATAGGGGGCAAATGCTAGTCAACTTCCTCGAACGGGAGGGGCTCTTCTTGATGAACTCCTTTTTCAAGAAACGGCCCCAAAGGAAGTGGACGTGGCAAAGCCCCGACACTATGACGAAAAACGAGATCGACTTCATCATGACGGACAAAAAGCATATATTTAGAGACGTCACCGTGATCAACAGGTTTAATACCGGTAGTGATCACCGACTTGTCCGAGGCTCTCTGAATATCGACTTCAAGGCGGAACGTGCCCGTCTGATGAGGTCCAGGCTCCGACCTACTTTGCTCCAAACCATGATAGGATCCGAAGCGTTCCAGTCAAACCTGGATAACCGATTTGCTGCCATGGAAACCACAACAGACGTAAACCAGAAGCTCGTAAATGTGGTTCGGATACTCAGGGAAGAAGGTACAAGATTTTGTGAAATGCAGCGTAAGGGCAGGAAGTCAAAGCTTTCGGAAAGGACTTTAGCGCTAATGAAGGAACGACGTGAAAACCCACCCGTCATTTCGTCGGAAAAGCGCGCTCTCAACCAAGAGATCAATAAACTTATACGACACGACCTTCGGTGCTCCAACACTCTTTTGATTAAAAGAGCGATCGAGCAGAACCGGGGGTCAAAAGTGTTCGTACAATCTCTTGGAAGAAGCCACCTGACGAAGTTGACCACAACAAGTGGAGAAGTCGTTTCCTCGAAGCCGGCAGTCCTCTCCGAAGTGGAAGGCTTCTATGGCCGGCTATACGCTTCGCATGCATCTCGACCTGATCCAGAAGATGAGGGTCCTAGAGCCACTCTAACACGCCACTACACCGAAGACCTGCCAGAAGTCAACATTGACGAAATCGTGCTGGCTCTTAGACAGCTAAAAAATGGAAAAGCCCCTGGAGAGGATGGCGTTACAACAGAGCTGTTAAAGGCTGGAGGTAAACCCGTACTGAGGGAGCTCCAAAAGCTCTTTAATGCTGTCCTGTTCGAAGGGAGAACTCCGGAGGCGTGGAGTAGAAGCGTAGTCGTCTTGTTCTTCAAAAAAGGAGATAAGACCCGGCTGAAGAACTACCGACCTATTTCTCTTCTGAGCCACGTCTATAAGCTGTTCTCAAGAGTCATCACGAACCGCCTTGCGCGAAGACTTGACGAATTCCAACCACCGGAACAGGCTGGATTTCGGAGCGGATATGGCACCTTAGACCACATCCACACAGTGCGGCAGATTATACAAAAGACCCAAGAGTATAATCAGCCCCTGTGTCTAGCATTCGTGGACTATGAGAAGGCCTTTGACTCGATTGAAATCTGGTCCGTTCTGGAGTCTCTGCAGCGATGCCAAGTAGATTGGCGATATATCCAAGTGATGAGATGTCTCTACGAAGCCGCAACAATGTCCGTCCAAGTACAGAATCAGGAAACAAAACCTATACCATTGCATCGAGGAGTGAGGCAAGGGGACGTTATCTCCCCGAAACTGTTCACAAATGCAATGGAGGATATGTTCAAGACGCTGCACTGGAAAGGGCGGGGCATCAACATCAATGGTGAATACATCTCTCACTTGCGATTTGCAGATGACATTGTCATTATGGCGGAAACGCTGCAGGACCTGCAACTGATGCTGAATGACCTGGCTGACTCCTCTGTACGCATCGGCCTACGGATGAACTTGGATAAAACCAAGGTCATGTTCAATGAACATGTACTACCGGAACCGATAGCGGTGCACGGCGCCGTTCTCGAAGTTGTTCAAAAATATGTGTACCTCGGGCAGTCATTGCAGTTAGGTAGAAACAACTTCGAGGACGAGGTGAACAGGAGAATTCGGTTAGGTTGGGCAGCGTTTGGTAAGCTACGTCAAGTCTTCTCATCGTCGATCCCACAATGTCTAAAGACTAAAGTCTTTAATCAGTGCGTCCTACCCGTCATGACATACGGAGCCGAAACGTGGACACTGACGGTACGGCTAGTCCACAAGTTCAAAGTCGCTCAGCGGGCTATGGAAAGGGCTATGCTCGGAGTTTCTCTTAGGGACAAAATCAGAAATGAGGTGATCCGGCAGAGAACCAAAGTTATCGACATAGCCCACCGGATTAGCAAGCTGAAGTGGCAGTGGGCTGGCCATATTTGCCGAAGAACCGACAACCGTTGGGGTAAACGAGTTCTTGAGTGGAGACCACGGCAAGGCAAACGTAGTGTAGGACGCCCTCAGGCCAGGTGGAGTGATGATTTACGCAAAACGGCTGGCAGGAGCTGGATGCGAGAAGCCGAAGATAGAACAAAGTGGCGTGCAATTGGAGAGGCCTATGTCCAGCAGTGGACTGCGATAGGCTGATGATGATGATGATGACTAAATCAGTTAGATACCCCGTTCGGAGATTACAGGATTTTTTTGGCCTGCGAAATGCGGCACTGTTTCTTCAAAGGTTTAAAGATCAAAGTGTTCTTAAAGGTCTAGATTTCTTATTCTCATTTACTGATGACGTAGTTATAGCCTCTGATGAGGTCACTATGCACAGAATTCATATTAAACAAGTTTAAAACGTATTAACGATTTTGGTATTACAATTAATATTTCAAAATGTTTGCTTTGGACATGAAAAAAATAAGTTTTTAGGCTATGAAGTTTGTTCCAAAGGCATCAGACTTCTTCTGAACAAGGTTAAGGCCATAATGGACATTCCGAGACCGGTAACCGTCGTGAAAGTATTTAAATTAAGAAGGTATTTAGGTATGTTACATTTTTATAGGACACAACTGTGGGGCTTATACTGGGCTTAAACTTTGGCTGGTAAACTCAAGACGAAATGTTTATCACTATAACATTTATTGATTTCGGATTACAAGCACTGTTAGTTATAACTTAACACTTTACAATTTGCACCATTCAATAACCGCCCTGACTGAATATTTGCATCGTGGATGCGTGACGTCATGCTGTCGATTAATTATGAACTAGATATCATATTACATAATTACAGTAAAGTTCATTTTTTTACTATCTTTGTAACATGTGACTGAGCTGGGTCTTTACATTACAGGCCTGCCTAGTGTGAAGCCCGTAGAATTTAACATTATTTATTCTACATTAGCATATATTTTTGTTTTAACTTTGTTTGTTGTTAAGGCTTTTTTAAACGCTGAAATAAATATTCTTTTTCATTTTTATTTTTGATAACTAAACTTTACGAAAATAACAATATTATTTAAGAACCTATTACTACTTATACAAATTTAGTTTGTTTATTTGTGTTGTTTTGGAATCTGACATCAACATTTACATCATACATATCAACCCATATGATGGCCCACTGCTGGGTACGGGTCTCCCCAGTAGAACCTACTAGTATGTAGATCCTGGGGGTAATTGCCATAATCGCCACGCTTGGCGAGCGGGTTGGCGATCGCAGTAAGGCTTTAAGTACGCAGAGGACGCTGCTGCCCGTCCTCCGGGGTGAAATCCCTTAGTCGCCTTGACGACACCCATGGGAAGAGATGGGGTGGTACTATTCTTAAGCCGGCACCACACGGCAGTGCTGACATCAACAAGTTATATTATTTTCCGTACTCAACTGAACCATGCTAAATTATAAAATGTATCTTAGTACTGAGATGTATTGTAAGTACCTCGTGTTGATTCTTTTCTGTGCCCATATAATATGATACTCTTTATTTCAGTGCATGCGTTCAACGTTCACCAGTATAAGACGTTCTCGTCGTTCGCAAGGAACGAGTGTTAAATTATTCATAGACACATGTATCTCGCTTAACGCATCATTTTTCCTTGACGTCGTTACTGAAGGTGAGACGTGTTCGAGCCGGCGCCGCCCGCGTCCCATCATGTACGACGCGCTGATACGAACGTCGCTCCACGCACCACGGAGTTACCTGATGCTTTATTTAAATACCTTTACTTAGAGGAGATTACGTCAGAGCCGTGTGACGGGATCCGGTAATGACTACTTATTATTATTTTCAATTAACAATAAGTTTGCTAAGAACCTTGGGTACTTTGTTTAATGGCGTATGAAATATTCGTACATTTATTACTGTTGTTTAGGGCTGAGGAGTTTATAATTACCTTTTCAGAAAGTTTCACGATTAAAGAATGACGAGAAAGAAGAAGGCGATAGGTTTGATATATAATTTAGATTTGTAACAAAGAATATCAGCGAAATCATTATTGATGAAATTCATAAGTGTCTATAAATATCAAAACAGATAAAATTTGAATATGTAATTCTATAAGATTTTACAAAAAATGATTGAATTGTGTCCAAGTCTAGGAATATAAATGCATAATTTAGTTATTTTATTTCACTCATAAATACTTGAAATGACTTTTCGTTGACAACGCGTAAACGAGCCATCGGAAATTCGAGTATTTTTGAATTAAATTAAATTCATTTATTAGCAAATATGGGCACGATAGTAAGGTCTTACGATTATGGTTAGCTGCCATATTTCATCTGCTGGCATGAAAAAAAATTACAATTCAAAATTTAATGATGATTATTACACAGAAGATTTTTATTACAGCTTCATGATATGTTGAACGTTGACATATTTATATATTTTTTTTTATTTGACATAATTTTTTTTTTCATATAACCAATAGAAAAATATATTTTTTCAGATTGGTCCAGTAGTTCCTGAAATTATCGCATTCAAACAAACAAACAAACTCTTCAGCTTTATAATATCAGTATAGTTAGTTTGTGTATTTTTTTTTCTGAACATGAAATATTATTTTATAAAATATTTAGTACCTATTTTATTCTTAAATAGTATCAATATTAATGTACAGCGCAATCCATTGCTGCGTTTTCTGCTTGTTAGCATTTTATAAGTTACATATTCATTTTTCATTTTTATCATTCGCGGCTCCGTCCGAATAGTTTTCATTTCACAATCACAATACTAAGTATCCTGCTCGTATGTTGTTCTCCATGATATCATATCTCTCCTTGCCAACTCTTTATTAAGATTCGTTCAGCCATTAGTCGTTAATACAGAATATAAAAATAAGCCCTTCTTAGGGTCCGTAGTCAAAATGGCAAAAACGGAACCCTAATAGTTTCGTCATATCGGTCTGTCTGTCTGTCCGTCCGTATGTCACAGGCATTTTATTCAAAGACTACTCAATGAAAAGGTGTCTTGTAGTAGCCGCAATGTAGTTTGTTAACTAAAAAAACATCAACATGTGGGACTTCATTCGACACCTATTTTAAAATCATTTTAAGGTTTCTAATTTTTTTTTTTGATTGAATGAATATTTACGGAAATAATCGCTCGGAAATTTGCATAAATTGTGCCCCCACCCCCTTCTTAACTTTTGAACAATGCGACCAAAAATATGAGAAAATCACAAAGGTAGCGCTTTATAAATACTTTAAACTTAAATGATTTTGGATATGATCGTATAAACCGTCATTGAGTTATTGCTGAAAAATTGTGTTTCTCAACAAAAGGGCGTAAGTGCAATGAACATACGCGCTTCTGCTTATACAATTATTCAAGGCTGCTGAACCCTACACTGACCATGGTCTGACATGCTCTTGCCCGGTTTTTATTTTATAAATTAGTTAGCATTAACGTATTTTATTTTTTACTTTGTTTACTTTTGTATTAGGTATTTCCTTCTATGAAACGCAAGTAGCTTTCGCAGAATTTTGTACCTTGTCGATGTTTTAGTTACTTACTCTTCATTAGTAACTTATTATAACCGTAGTCAAAAAAAATATTTTTTAAATCTTTAGTCTGGGTCTTGGACCAGGAAGCCCACATACTGCCAATAAACAAGAGTATACTATATTATGGTGACAGATCTGACCTAGTTTCCAAAATTTTAAACGAGAATAACTTTGATACCAGGCTTTATTTAAAGGTAAACTGGAAAAAAAAATGTTTAGAAATTCGGCCTTAGTAATTTCATTTTTTTTTATTCATAGATGCAACAAAGAAATGTGAGAATAAATGTTAGGCCCTTTGCCATGATTCATTGTAAAATATATATTAGACTTAAGTTCGTAGGTGACATATTAGAATTATAGTTAAATTTACATAAAGGTTAACATTTTCATTACAAATATGTATACAAGAACGTAGTTAAATTACTTTCAAGACAAAATATCTTCACCAGTCCATTACTACATTAGGAACACGTCGAGAATGCGTAGTTGCTTGCACGCAATTGAGCCCGCACTTAACTTACCGCGTTCACATTGTTGACTTCAAGCTTCAATTGAAGGCATAAGATTAACGTTCTCAATTTCGCTCCCTTTATATTGCGTGTCGGTGTGACGGCGGCCTGATGTACGACCGAGCTACTTCGGACACAGATTACTTCATTCATTACGTCACAAGTGACATTGCCCACCGACTAATGACGCAGCTCGCTAGATTACATTTCAAGTGAACTAGATAACTATGCCTGAATGTGATTGTCAGACCTCTCCCATGCTTATCTACTTTGGCATTAGTAATACATTCCATAAACGGGCTGTGCCGGTGAATCTTCTGGGTTCGTCTATTGCTAGCAGTTGCCTGAGACTTCGTTCACCTAGAAATTTTAAACAACATCTATACTACGGGAACCGTTCATTTTTCCGTAATAAAAAGAATAAATACCATTTCCGACTTTAGTCTATATTTGTGCCAAAGTTTATTAAGTAATCAATAATTCTTTATTCATTTAGGAAGCAAAATACTACACTTGTGAAAGTCAATTCGGTTTATTCCACCTTGGGTGATGACAAAAGTCCACTAAAATAAAAATAAAAGTCGCGTTTATTCACCTGGGTGATTATAATACACAGGTGAACAAAGAAATCTTATCACCACTCAATTCACCTTGGTAATGTCACCTGGGTGCAATGATTCCAAGGTGATATGAGGATACTAGTTGTGTCCACTTTGTTCACCCATTTGAACAAGATGGATTAAACCGTCGATCCTACATGTACATACAATAGGTAAAGCGGGAGAAAAGAACGAGGCTATAAAAACTCGCGTCTACTCTTTTCAAACTACTAATGTTTACAATGTGTGTTTCTTTATAAACTGTATATGTGGGTAAGGTGCTGTCACCATTACATTATACACTATATTAGAGATATCAAAATCCGTTAACCTATTTTTGCGTGAAACTCTTACAATTATAACATTAGTAAGGATTATATTCTTTTGTTTGGTTTAACCATACCTTAGTCACGTTATGTCTCACCAAATCTATTTACAAAAAAACATATATTGATACAAAATATCAAAGAAATGAGTAACCTCGAACTTGTCAGTGTTTATCGTGTTTTGTCAGCTTCAGACACTCGCGTAGCACAATGCGATTATTAAGTAAGTTACAAAAAACTGTTTATCAAAATAAATAAAAAATCCGACTTAAATAAATTCGGATTTTTTATTTATTTAGGTAAATAAAAAGGTAAATAAAAAGAAAAAATAACAAACAACTAAAACATTTATAAACATTTATAAAAAAGATATATTTTTTTTCTTATAGTGTAGTAGTTGGATTGTAAGTTGAAACTATAATATCTACTGCTCATCTCTTTTTTACAAAATATTGCCTTTCACAATGCAGAACCGTTTATTTTTGAGGATTTCATCTAATACTTGATCTTCATCAGATGCATTGTGACAAAGTGGTAAATGTCGCTGGTGTCATAATGATAACCATGATTTGGTAGTAGGTACTATTAATTATCTTGTATTGTGTCACTGTTTATTTACCTAAAAAAAAAAAAAGTTATCGGATCACAATATGCAACCCGTGTAATATTTATTATTGAGTAGATAAGCTGCTCATCTGCGGTCTTCATCATGAGTACCACTTCACTAACTGGTGCTTTTTGAGAGTATATGTACAAATCACTGTAGGTGTGACTATAAACATTGAAAAATTGCCTCCATTTTCTCCAGGGCCCCATTCCCTTTTTTCCCTGATTCTTTTTCAAACATAAAAAACGGGTTGCACTCCGGCAGAAGTGAAAATTGAGCATTAACGTTAAGGGTTTTTTTATCAGTATAAAAGTACTATCTATATCCTATTTAAGTGGTTAAATACAATATTGACAACGACATGACAATCAAAAAGCATATCTCTCAGAAAAAATTACATACGGATGACATTTGAATAATATTTTTTGGTCATACTGACCTAATAATAAAAAAAATATGAAATAATAAATCACAAATCAACGAACCCAAATCCAAAAATTAAAATAAATAGGGAAAAAATAATCGTTACTCGGACTCCAACTAGGGTCTTCAGGGTTAACGGACCGCCCGATTTCCCATCTGAGCTACAATAACATTGTAGGTAATATTGTGGACAATATATATTTGTTTTGACATTATAGATAATATATATAATAACAATTTACCTTCGTATTCTAATATTGTTGTAGCAGTTTTTAATTGCTCTCCCTCCGTCTTACGAATTTTCGTCACACGTGAAGAAAATTCGTAGATCACGTGATCAGAAGCAAATAATAAGAAATATATACAGTCGAATTAGGAACCTCCTCCTTTTATGAAGTCGGTTATTAAAGTATTACCAATTATTAAAGTATTTATAATTATAATATAATTACAAAAACCAAAATACATTTAGTGATTCTATGCTTTTCTAATAATTAATTAATAATAGTCGTTATTAATCCTAATCGATATTGCGATATTATTTTTGTAATAGTGTTACCACCGTTAAAAATAACTTCATACGAAAAAATACTTTAATAAATAAACTGAAAGACTAATATTTTATTTTCGTTTTATTAATCCGGCAAATGTGAGACTCCATATCATCATATAAAAATGTTATAATTAGAAACAAGAATTATACGTTTAATCAACTTGTGGCACAACTTAGATACATACGATACTGCTTATGGGCATTCCCTTTTGATTCTTAGGTAGAGTATTATGTGCTTCTACAGAGCATACAATACTAAGAATCATGAAGCGTAACAGAGACAAAATCTTCGAGAGTATTTATTGTCTACAATCTTGATTTGAGCTCGTTTCATCTGCAGATAGCCAAACAGGGTTTGCAAGCGCAGTAAACTCATTAAGGCCAGGCTTTGTCTGCAATCCGACCAGGAAATAATATTGGACTACGTTTAGGAATTTAACTAGTCCGCCCGCTTTAATATCGGTTTTTTGTGAGCCAAGGACGCCATTAGCATGCTTATGAAATCCCGAAAACGGCACTTGGCTGAGTTTGACACTTTTTAATTAATTTCGAGTTTTTGTAAAACTTGACGACGATCTTTTTGCGTCTGTTCATGCACTCGACAGTTTACATCTAATTTAAAATTTTAAAATTAGTGGTAGGTATTTTACAAGAATTCCTATGACGTCAGCACTATTTTTAATACTCCGGGTATCATAAGCACTGAGTCATTAGTTTGATGAAATAACTACAAAAAGAATTATAAATATTATCAGAAAATCTCGAAAAATTATCAGAAATTTAGATTCGAAATCACTCTTCTCAATAATTATTAATAAAAATCGGGCAAGTGCATATCGTGGCCCACGCACAATGTAGGGTTTAGTAGTTACCCTCTCCCCCATTAGAACATTTATTGTGGCTTAAGAATTAGGTTTTCTGTTGAATTTGTTATTCATCATACATCAAGAACTAATCTCGTAGTCATAAGACGTGTGCACTAACAATTTTATTTAAATCAATTTAATTTAAATGTGATCTACTTTTAGTACCCATCATTGTACTTGTTGCTAAGTGTGTAATATTGAAGCACTTATCTTTGAGCCAACATGGCTGTTTTATTAGGTACTCAGTATGAGTAACAACCCGGTTAATTTGATCGGGAGTACTTAGCCCTCTCACTCACCAATGAAGCTGCAAAACCCAGCCCGAGAATCAGGTTTCTTATTTGAACTCATGTCTACGCCTGAAATCCAGAAGTGCTTGTCGGCTACTGACTAGCAATTAAGCGAGGTATGCTCAATTTCTTCTGAAGGCAAACCAAATAGTGAGCAAAAAATATCCAAACTGTGCCGAAAAGTTCAACACAATGCGTTTGCGCAATGCCCAAACAGAAGATCATTGAAGCCTCTGGAAACATCAAGGAACTTCGAGAAAAAGGTAACCTATCGAAGCACATTATGGTGCTTAAGCTGACTATTGAGGAGTCCTGTGCGGGAACTGCTTCGTTTGCAGATATGGTAAAGAAAAATTTTAACAATATAGTACGCCCAACAATTTAAGCGCTATTGCCATCGAGCCACAGAATAAGCAAAGATCCAGTGACGAAACTAAGACAGTTGTGCAAACACTCATCAGGCCTGATCAAATTAAGCTACATATTCGAGGTGTTAGAAAAACGACCAATGGGTTTGTTATCATTAGCACTGAAACATAAGACGATCTGCAAATCTTAAACAGGTTGTACAAATGTCCTTGACCGGCTTTACTGCCGGCGACCCTCACAAGCGCAGACCACGTATGATTGTTGTTGGAGTACCAGCTTCTTCGTCGGAAAGAGATTTTGTAACCTATAGATATGAACAAAATATAGCAGTGTCCACGGATTCGTTTTTGTCCTCCATAAAATTAAGCCACAAATCTGGTAAAAAGACGCTTCGACATGTAACTTCATAATTGAAGTCTCAGCACAGATTAGGAAAGTGTTGGTTTCCCAAAGTAGACTTTTTATTAACTGAGATTTACGTTAGTAACTAGATGATACAACTGCCACCAATATGGCCATGCAGCTAAGTCATTCAAGTCCCGTGACTTGTATGTTACACAAAGTACACCCAGACTCAGATCAACAATTTGTGGATCACACAAAGTGGTGTCAGTCGGCGGACACACTCCCACCGCGCTATTTATTATTATTATTATTATTATAAGCCCTCCTATAGTAGGTATAATTATTATAAATTATATGTATAAAATTAGCACGCAAAGGTTCATGCACTTAACACTACAAAATATAAATGATTCTATTAATATTAACCCACCGCGCTATAGAGGCAGTCAAATATTACCTATAAAAGTAATTTGACATTCGCTGCCATTTTGTTTTTGGTTATTATGGATATCCGTTTGTTGTCGATAGACTTTGGGGCGCTATATAAATGCGAAAACATAAAAAAGTTTTTATCACGATAACCGACGACAAACGATTGCGATTTAAAATTGTTATAAAGTGAATATTGCACTTAATTTACTACTTACTAATAGCTGGAGAAAGCAATAAAAAACTCGAGATTACTTTTTCGAATTGCTAATGGTTACAATGTTTGTTATTTATAGGTACACTGTATATGTAGGTAAGGCTGTTTCCATTACATTGCTGGAAATTCCTTCCCAAATTACAAAATGTTTTAACTTTGCTCTTATCTAGGGCTAAACCCAAGTGAATAATATAATAATTTATCAAATGTAGCCGAATCAAAAAATAACTTGTGTATGTGATTTAAAAATCACGTAAAGAAATAAGAAACGCTGAAACCTATGCATTTATAATACAACAGCGTATTAGGGTTTGGTACTGACGTGGCGAAGCTACGATGAGATGAGATACATTTTATTATCACTAGGATTATAATAATAATAATAATAATAATAATAATATCTTGGGACAACTCACACAACGCTATCTGATCCCAAACTAAGCAGAGCTTGTACTATGGAAACCAGACAACTGATAAACATACTTATATATTTCTAAATACATACATATTATAGATAAATAACACCCAGACACAGAATAAACCATCGTGCTCATCACACAAAGTTTTATCCTGGGTGGGGATCGAACCCACGACCTCTTGCGTAGCAGTCGGATACACTCCCACCGCGCCACAGAGGCAGTCAAATAACGATTTTTAGAATAACGGTCTGCGTAATTGAATTTGAGTTTGATTAAAATCTAAAGTAGGGCGATACTAACGGAGGGATTATCTGGTGAGATAACACGATCATCCGCAGATAATGGAATTATGTACGCTTGAAACTTTCTACTTATTAGTGCTTCAACATAAAATCGTGCTCAGACGCGCTCAATTGGAATCAGACAATATATCGATGTACGCTAAAAATATACAGATTCAAAAATTATAAAATATTTATATGCACATTTATTTATACCAAAAAAGTTGAAGCAAAGTTCTTATCTTACCTTACTTATTTCGAACCTTACCTGAAAGTCAAGCCAGTAACCAAAATCTTTATATGGTTACAACAGCTGTGGAGTCAATGCGCGAACGCCTGTAACGAAAATAGCAGTTAACGCATTGTGGCATCAAAACCTGTACGTATTTACAGTACACAGGGAGTACTGGATGAAGTTTTATCGAATTTAACACTTCGCACGGCAACACTGAAACGTAATGGAATTTTCGACTACAAACCTAACTATAAACTGCCTCACAACAAAACTCTTTGAGTTAGAGGCGTGTTTGTTACTTTGTGTAGTGTTCTTAAAGCGGGGTTGGAATTAAAACACCGTATCTCGACACGGCATTATTTCAACTGACGTGAACACATTAATATTGAATCTATTCCACTTATTATTATTATTTACTTATAAACTAAGGAGTGTAAAACTATTTACACTACACTTTAAATGATTTTTCATAATGTGACGAGTTTAATAACTCGTAGCATTAAATAACTAGTTAGTTCAACACAATTATATTTCTTTGGAATTAATTAATTAATTTGATAGCTTCAGTATGAGTATTTTAAACATGAACACTGCCTATCTATTTATATGATTAATGTGGTAAATTTGTTTTTTTTTATTATTTAATTTAATTTAATAAGCATGCTACTCTGTTTCTTACAACATTGAATTTGTTCCTAATGTTATTGTAATTGTATTTGAAATAATTAAATAAATGTTTAAAGGGTTTTCAACTGTATCCTCATATAATGCATTACGTTTAGCAATGCTAAAACGGATTGTTAGTACCAAATTGCAGCGGCGTGTCATATCATCTTATGTTAAGAAATTAAATATCACAAACTGTGCACCAAGTGTCTAACAACTGTCATGTTTACAATATGCAAATGTTCAGAAGTTTACTTGCACGTTGCGAGCGAACTTGCGCAGACATAGGATGACGTGAGCGCCCAATTTGACATTATGTTGAATAATTCTTTCATAAAGTCGTTCAGTAGAATGGAATAGGAAAATATTCGCCTGAAAGGACTTTTATGAACAGCACTGGATAGCTAAACCGTTGCCGTACAAAACGTTACACATTTTTACATTATATTTCACTTTATTATATCTTACTTTCAAAATATCAGAAGCAAAGCTTTTAATGTCTGTACTTAATTAAGTAAACAGAGGCAACATAAAAGAGTCCCAAAAAAACACGACCCTACCTTAAAAATTAAAGAAAAATGTTAAAAAGTACACAAAAATACTTGTTAATGTAAAGCAGCTATACGCGCCACGTAACGCGAATGAGCGAGGTCGGTCTGTGACAACTCTGTTATAGTCAAGAGGACCAAATTACAGCTTTTAAAGGCACTTTGTTCAGCTTGCAAAAGGTCTCCATGCCTATAACCTTTGCGAAATGTGTGTAAAACTACATGTTTTGATGTCACTCAAATACGATTGCAACGCAGTATGGGACCGGATGTTTAGGTTTACAGTTTATGACAATATACAGATCGTCTTCCAGATAAAAATAATAATATACGTGAAAACTGAGATTTAGGCGTGCGAATTCTCGAAGTTCATCATTTATCAAAAACTTTGTTTAATAATAACACTCTTTATCATAAATTTGAATAAAATAAGAGCTTGAATTAAACATAAAATAGTTTAATCTAAATATTGCGTTCGCTCAATCAGTTGTTGGAAGCTTGCCAACTAAAACGAGTATCGAAAAGCACTTTGTATCAATCTTGCGCCTTAATGAAAATTCATTGAAACAACTTGATTAGCTTGTGTACTTAAATAACTTAGGCTTCGTTAAACTGATATATACACATATACATACCTAATAGCAAAACTATGGTTAAGTTTAAAATTTCACCGAGTGACCTCCCAGCAGCAAAGGATTTAAACTTACGGTCGTACTAAAACAAAATATATTACTTTGCTTTACATACATAAAGCAAGTTGGGTGGGGCTGAAGGTGGCCAATATGTCACTACTGATGTACCTACACCTGCTCGATTAATTATCCGTAGTAATTAATCGAGCAGGTGTACTCACTCCATAAATGGAATAAATAAGATAAGCATACTATTACTTTATCTGAATAATTATATTTCTGGTTGAAAGTAAAATTGTGTGTCTATTGAGAACTGATGTTTTAAGATTGTCACAAGGTTTTAGTACACACACACACAACCCGATACAGGATCGTGTTATTAGTTTATCGATAACGAGATTGTAAGGAAAATTGAATCACTTTTGTTTTGTTGTGTTTTCGTGCGAGCGAAGTTCCGAGTCATCGGCTGAGATTGTTATGTGTCAATACCAATAAAGCTTTAACATAATGCGCACAATGTTGAGTTCCATACCCATTTGCCTGAAATATTACAGCGGATTTCGTTTGCGCTGTCTTCAAAATATATTATAAAGTACACTTGATAAAAGTTCGAGCTTCCTACATACCATTTATTGAAAATAGATTCAATGATTGAATGGAGAAAAGTTATAAATAGACAGAAGGACAAACTTACAGACGGTGCTGCCATTTGCAATAGTAGCTTTCAGTCAGATCACAGTGCGGATGTCTGTAATCACGTCAAAAACGTCCTATGTACGTATCTGTGTATTCACTCAAATAATACAAATCGTCGAACTGTTTGCCTTGCCTACTTCTGAGTGCGCCCTAACCTATACAATCTGTAGGTACTAATTTTACTCATGTAAATGTGACCGGTTGATTAATTAATATTCTCAAACTTGTAGCATTACTGTCTTTTATGCAAGATATAATAACAATGTTATTTATGGTATTTTATTCTAAATTCAAAGCCGAATCTAGTGCACCAGTCTGTGTGAAAGACGTTGATAAGCCAATTAGCGTTCATCGCTCCTGCCTGGTATTAGACGAACCACAAATATTTTGTTGGTGCCTGTCAGACTTTTCTTATCTGGCCATACACATCATATTCATGTTTTATACCATAACCATTAGAAAAAAAATCTCTGAAAAAAAAACGTCTAAATCCGTTGCGTTTGAGTAGGGTGCGACTTTGATTTAAACAATGTAAAGATTCTACGTTTAATAAAATTAATGAGATATCTGAAAAAAATCAATAAATTAATTGTAATTGTCTATTTCTCGTATAGACAAGTCATTTTAAGTAATTCAAGCAAACCTAGCAGGCAAATGAGTATTATAGATCGGAATTTAATGTCACCATCGTGTCGGCAGCCACCCTTATTTTAATAAATAATCCTTTCCTAACCCACAACGCTCAAAGAACCAATATTGCCCTAAAATTTGACATCAAAGATGTAATTGAAATAGCTCAAGACTGTCGTTGAAAATCAAATACCTCGCTACAGGCTTGTTGGCCTCAATTGATTATATCTGGGTAATTTCACTCTAGATGACCCAGCCGAGGTGACCCACGCAATACTGAGGTACATTGTACAGAATTCAATTAATTTATTTTAAGCAACAAACGGCACAAAGACTAAGTTTATATAAAAACAACGATGAATGTACACATAATATGTTTGATAAGAAATGCCATCTCCCCGCATAAAGGCCAGATTCTCTGCAATAAAAGGCGAAGAAAATCTAAAGTATGTAATAAAATCCGTAAAACAAATTTATTTCAATGCTAAGGCCAACGGTTAAACGTGAAGATATCTGAGTCGTTCAGTTGTGGCGGCACAATAAACCAAGTATTAAATCTGGCAAATATTCCTTCAACTATTCTTGTTCAACGAGACCACTTGTGTGCTTAAATCTCAGTGTCGAGTGTCAAGGGACAAAGACGAAGCTCGCGGAAAAAACGACATCTTTTCTTTTGTACCTGGTGGTAAACAATATACCGAACCCGAGACTTCCGTAGCCAAACCGGGGCCAGAAGCGAACCACCTATCTGGACTATGTTACTAGATATCAATTTTTTCGAAAAATTGTATTTTTAAAGTAATTGGCAAGAAATGCCTATAAAAATTACTTCAATATTCGGCCTGCGTCATCATAATTTGTTAAAATGCTCTCTGTAACGAAGCAATAACAAAAAGCCGTGATAGTTCTTTAACTACCGACTAGATGGCGCTGCGGATGCTCTTAATGCTTGCGAGTTAGGCCCCCCTAACTCGCAAGCATTAAGAGATGGAAAAATTTGATATCTAGTAACATAGTCCAGATAGGTGGTTCGCTTCTGGCCCCGGTTTGGCTACGGAAGTCTCGGGTTCGATTCCTGAGTCTGTATTTCAAATTTTTCTATCTTTAAAAAATGCAATTATTGTATTTGTAAAGTAATTGGCAAGAAATGCCTATAAAAATTACTTCAAACAACATACCGTTTAGTAAAATGTAACAAATTGAAAAGTGTTGATTCTGTGATGCTCCAATCCTTAGATGAGAATAACACCATTTAGTCTTTTAACGTCTCCAATAAGTCTTTTTTTAAAAAGACAGTATAAGCCCTGTGTCGCAGGGGACTTTACAAACCTAAAGGACACCCCGACTCGGAACAACAATTTTTGGACCACACAAAGTGATACCCCGTGTGGGAATCAAACCCACGACACACGTAGCAGTCTATGACGTGACAGTAATGACCACAGTAGAAATGCTCCCAGCATCAGACGCATTGCATATGAAAGAAATTTAACCAGGTACATAATTTTAATTTATTTAATAATTTCATCTATACATATAATAAAACTGTACATTTCACGTGTCTGTACATGGCCGAACTTAGTGAAAAAAAATATTAGGAAATTTTCGAAAAGAGTATTCAAACACTTTGCTGCATTTTTAGAAATGTCTGTCTGTCTGTCTGTCTGTCTGTCTGTCTGTCTGTCTGTTTGTTTGAACACGCATCACGCAAAAACTACCGTACAGATTCGGTTGAAATTTTGCACGTGCAATCTAATAGATGCAGATTAACATTTAGGCTATAAATTATCACGCTTTTTCCCATAGGAGCTAAGCAGTAAGGGATAATGTCTGTAGCTATTTTTCGTTATAAAACAGTAACTACTAGACGGATCTTTATGAAAATTTGCAGTTTTATAGTAAATACTATAGGACATTATTTACACTATGAATCATTACGCTAACGTCTATGGGGAACGAGTAGCAACATATTTTTTGTCGCACCATAATGGTTTATCACAAAATTTTCCACAATTAGACATTATCTATAATTGTAACCCATGGAATACATAACTTCACGCTAAAAATAAAAGGAGCTAAACACAACATTGTTAAGTTTCATAAGAACAGTTATTTTGACGTAGCAAATAGCGAACAGTATAGCCTCGAAGCTATGCTGGCGGACTTTGGCGACGAAGTACCGGGCTCGAATCCGACGTCTGATTATGTTCTTTTTGTATTTTTTTAAATTGTCTTTATCCTTTTTTAATATTTTTCTCAATGCTTTAGTTATTTTTTCGACCGTAAGTAACTTATTTACTTTGGTTATTATTTTTTTATATTAAAAATCAAGTAAATTATGCACATAGGTAAGTACAGTGAAATTAGTCTCGAGAAATTTTTGCATATGTAGTGGTGTGTATGTTACTTAGATATTAGAGCGCGTTTCCACTATATCGTTCTGGCCCTTACAAAAATGTTTCAATATCCTAACATTACTATTTAATTTAATACTTATCCCTAGCAACACTCTGATTTTTGTTTTCAATAAAAACAAGTTTTTATTTTAAAGAAAAAGGTTTTGACTTTATTAAAAAAAATATGTCATTCAATTTCACGTCCTTGAGCAAACGACAAGGCGACTACCGTGAAACAATAAAATATCGTGTCGTTCTTTAGATGATAGTAGTTTAGCTATAGGTAAAAAGTTTTGACCATAATAATTACGAAACAAAACAAATAAATAAATCGTCACTTGATAGTGGAAAGTGGAAACACGCACAAAACCAGAATAAACCAGTTTACTCTGTCCGCAGGTGCCACGTGCAGTCTGACGTCAGTCGCTTGATACCGTTAGAACATAAAGCACGCATTTCATTTAAAAATTATAATTATTAGATACGTAGTAGTTTCATTGTGAAATTTTGTATTTGTTGATTGTTGTTATTGTTTGTTATTATTGTTAAAATATTTGTTGAAGTGTTTAATTTCAAGTGTGTAAGTGTTGTAACTTTATATTGATAATTCAAAATGGCTCCAGTGTTAAAACATGGTCGAGGCAAGCCTTTGACTTCTCAAACTAAGGAAGTTTTGTACTGTTTGTACAAATATTTCGAAAATGAGTGTAATAACAACCCGAGCAGTATTATGACCCCCACTCAATTAGTTGCTAAATCAACAGGAATTTCAATAGCATCCGTCAGAAAGGTAGTATCAGAAAGCAAATGTCGTCCTTCAGATCAGGAAGTAACATTTAAATCTCCTAAAAAGAAACCGAATCGTAAACCTACAATAGTAATCGATAACTTTGATCAGCAAGTTATCAGAAGAACAATTCATGACTTCCACATCACAAATAAAGAAGTTCCCACTTTAAAAACTTTGCACTCAAAATTGAAAGAAGATATCGATTATAAAGGTTGTGTCAGCACGTTACGAAAACACGTCATGTCATTAGGTTTTAATTGGAAGCAAACAGAAGATAACCGGAAACTTCTTATGGAAAAACACGAAATTAGATACTTGCGAATTAATTATTTGATGAAAATTGCTGAATATCGTGAACAACGCCGACCAATTGTTTACACCGACGAAACATATATACATACATCACATACCCTCTCGAAATCTTGGTCAGATGGAAGCACTTCAGGTTTGAAGCAACATATATCGAAAGGCAACCGCTTAATCATTGTTCATGCCGGTGGTATCGATGGCTTTATACCAAATGCATTGCTTATGTTTAAAGCCGACCAAAAAAGTGGAGATTACCACAACAATATGAACTATGACAACTATTCAAGGTGGATTCAAACTCAATTAATACCCAACTTACAACCAAATAGTGTTGTTGTTGTTGACAACGCACCATATCATAACTCAATACAAAATCCTGCACCGAATAGTAATTCTAGAAAACAGCAAATGATAGACTGGCTGACATTTCGAAACATTGAGCATTCATCCACGTTGCTTAAGCCTCAATTATATGAACTGATTCTGCAAAACAAGGCGAGATTTATAGAGTACAAGATAGACGAAATATTACGACAGCACGGTCATACTGTGCTGCGTTTACCACCATACCATCCGGAGTTTAATCCTATAGAAAATATATGGGGGATAGTGAAAACATATGTCGCAAAAAAGAATGTCGCAATGAATATGAAGGTTATAATGTCATTAGCTGAAGAAAAAATGAACGCCATAACTGTAGAGGAATGGAGAAAAGTTTGTTTGCATGCTATTGAGGAGGAAAGCAAATATCAGGGTAGAGACGCAGCTTTAGACACAATATCAGAACGAATCATAATTAATTTAAATAATTCATCTGATGAAAGCGAGGATGGGGATGATTGTGATATGCCTGGGGTTGATGAATTATTAGAATAAAACATTTATGGCCGGAGAACACCTAATTCATACACGTCTTCACTGAAGTGAAAACCGGCATGTTTGGAACTGGCTTGTCTGCCTCATACAGTTCCATAGATTACAATGCGGTGGATACACATTTTCACGACCGTATTAGTACGTAGTGCGTATGCGTAGACGTGCACGCATTTGGTGTGCTCCAGCCACAAACGTATATTACCTTTAAAACAATAAAAACTAAAAATAAAATGTTGTTTTTTTTATTTGCTGACCATACACTACTACAAACGCAAAAATTTCTTCAAGCTAATTTACCTGTATGTGGCTAGTTTTTAATACATTATCTAGTGTTTAATTAAAAGTAAATTACGTACAATTTCCGTTTAAAACTATTCATAATTATATCTATAATAATACAATATATACAATTTTTTTACAGCAATAAAATAAAAAAGGAGGACAAAAACGTTCAGGCGTCATAGAATTCCTTAACATCGATGTCCCAGAAGGCTGGCCCATGTTAGATGGCAATGTAAACAACTACATATTTACAAATGTGCAAAGAAAAGACCAGCCTTCTGGTCACGGGAGACACTGATAAGGCGTCGGGAAATTTCCTTAAACGGCGCGCACTTGGGCCCCACGGCCCTAGAGTTGCAACCCCAGGCGGCTCAAATACATAATCCCCAATCAGATTACTGTATTTACGCTGTTTGAGGTTCTCAGCGGATGGAGCAGCAGCGCAAGCGTAATTAGACGTGCTTGGAAGATGGGTAGGCGCTAAGGTACCGACGCAAGTTGCATCCAATACCAAGGGCCGACCCATCCTCCAATGCAACAACGACGTACGTAAAGACGCCTGTAGCCATGCTCGGTCGTTTATAGCAATATTTAAAATTTTGCAAAGTGTGTTTTGTATAATATTGTCCATTTTATCTAAAAGTGCTAAATTTTTAAACAATTGAGTGCATCTAAGCGCGTTTGTTAATTTTGGGACGAAAAGACAATATCGAATGATAGTGAAGGCCGAGTGTATATATCCGATATCCGAAACTTCACAGAAATTTTGTAATTTCTCCTCTATAAAAGAATAGTAGGCTTCTTCTAAAATCGGGAACCCAAGACGGCGAAAAGAGTTATATTAAGTTTTAAATTTGGAACCAAAGAGTTGAATTTAGATATAGCCGAAAGTTTGTCAATGTTATCACTTATGAAAATTTCATATTTGCTGCGATTTAATTCTAAGCCAATATCTTGAAATTTATCTTTTAGAAATGCCAAATCGTTATACACGGTTTTCACATCCTACCTACTATACTACTGACCCGAAATCCCCCAGAGTTCCGTCATCTAGATACCAAATATTACATTTTTAATTCAGCTGCCGAATAATAGGCTGGATAGCTAGCCTAAAAATGGCTTTCCCAAGGGGTCACCTTGTTGGTGTCCTACTGCTGAATCCAAAAGGTTGTCCTTGTAGATTAATTTGGATGGGAGTCTGTAACACTGCCAAAGATAACTTTTTGGGTGTATCTAATTTTGCCTGTGCCAACAAAGTGTCCCTGTTGACTGAGTTGAAGGAATTACTCACGTAACCCTCAGAATGACCACTGCCTTAACCAAGCCAAGGTATGTGGATGGAGCATGTACGGCAGCCTCACAGCCCCTCTTGAACCAAAACCAAGTTGCAGGGGCTGGAATTTACTCGCTAGATGGTCGCGGTAATAAGTACAGCATAATTTGGCTGCCGTACGCCCATAAGTACTTCCTACGGCAATGGGACGAATACCACCATCTTGCAAAGAACCCATAAATGTTCCCCATATAAAATGCTTCCCGGCGCTTGCGGTAGGCTGGGCTTTGCATATAATGTTCCCTTGGGGGCATTATATGTTCTGTGTGGCCTGTCGCGAGTATAGCTCTCTTCCAAAGCTACCGGGCGGGTGAGCAGGTTGCGGATAGCTCGCCTCATCTCATGCAATTTGCTGCTTGGGATGGGGAACGTCTCAACGTGCGGACCCCGGACAATGGAAGGGTAGCCCTAGCCTAAATAACAAGCAAGGGTTACCTAACCTCTACCCATAATCCCGTGTTCTCACTCCCTCTTCCTCCCCATGCCCTCTCCTGTCGCAACTCGGCCCAAGTGCTCGCCTCTCAGGTAAAGCCGGGAAGGGTTACTCCTGGTCTCCTTATTCCCGTAAATCCCGTCACTCCACTCCTAATTCCGGAGGAGGCAACCTCGACTCCAAAAACCCCAATCCAAGGTGTAAACCGACCCGTGCCGATGGATGCATGGCTGAGGGGGAGCTCAGTCTTGAACGGAGGATCTTCGATACCAGGCGACCTCGAAGATTAAGCAGCCTTATCTCTGCACGCGGGGCTCTGCAGAGACGGACCAATTTTCCCTAGCTGCTCGTGGGACCAATATGAGTGAAAATAACAAAAAAGACCAAATTAATATTCCCTTCCAAATCCCAATCCCAAAGCTAACTATTGTTAGCCCACCCCTAAGTCCCTTTACTGAGGAGGAGTGCGTTAGTCCCTCTTCAGCTATGTCCCTAGGAGACTTCTCTGAGGAACATATCTCACACGACACCGCAGGCGAACAAATCCCAGCGACGTCCGTGGATCAAACACACACAGCGGCGGGACCCGGAAGTTCTACCGCTCTTGACACCAGCACCACCTTGGGTAGCAATACCCGTAGTGGCGCAGGAAAACAGCCTGGTAAGAGGCTCACTGGAGCGGCCAAGCGAAGGCTCGCCTGGTGGATGAAGCATGGGAAAAGCTTCGAAGAGGCTAAATCCCTAAGCTCCACTCCACTGAGGAACGTTCCTGAATACCTAGCTGCCCAGGGAGAGGAAAAGCCGAAGCCGGAAAAAAGGTCTAGGCAAGAACAAAGTGCCTCGTCGCAGGAAAAGCCGGTCAAGGTACCGAGGGCTGAAGGGCCCACGCAACCTAAACCGACCTTTAGCGAAGTAGTAGGTGCTGTTCGTGTGGGGATCATTGACGCCGTAGGGCCAATGTCCCAGCAGAAAATCGAGGAGCTGCAGGCGAAAATGACGGAGCTCATGGATGAGGAGGATCGCGGTAACGCGCCCCGAATCGAGGGCTGCTCGGTCAGAGCCGGTGGTCTGCTCTTAACCTGTGCTGATGAAGCCGCTCGGGAGTGGATCTTCAAGCACATGAGTGGCTTCGTTCCGTGGGAGGGGGCTCGTTTGTCAGTCCTTGACGAACACAAGCTCCCCAAACCCCGGATCGGAGTCACCTGGATACCGGACGCGAAGCTCAAGCCGGTGGGGATCATTAAGCGCCTTCGAGCGCATAATGCCACGCCGGACTTCGACTCGTGGAGGGTGATGCATCGGAGACCGGAGGGAAAAGGTCAGACAGTGACCTTCTCCTTCGACGAGGCGTCTATGGGACCCTTGGAGGACAGCAACTTCAAGCTGTACTTCGGATTACGGCCGATCCTCCTGAGGATTAAGCCCAGGACAGGCGCTACGAGCGGAGCAGAAGGACAGGCGGGACCTTCCGCCGTGAGTCAGAGGGAGCGGGAAACTGCCCCACCGGAACCTCACGGCGCAGAGACCCACCAACCCAACATACTAGCAACCACATCTGCAGGTAAGGTAGACACAAGTAAGGAGGTAGGCGGCGCCATTGCCACTATCACCCAAAAAACTAGTACACACCTACGGCAGACTAACATGAAGCTGACTGCCCGGGCGACTAATCTTGCAGGACCGAGCGGAAGCGTCATCGAGAGGCCACCACCTAGCCGGGCTAACAATCCATCTAGGGGGGCCAGGAGTGGACGCGGGAGGAGAGGCGGACCGACGAAGAAGCCACACCAACTGCTCACACAGGCCGAGGGCCCACGTCACTAAAAAAAAAAAAATGTTCAAAGTCATTCAAGTAAACTTGAGGCACGCGAAGGCTGCAACTGCGGTTCTCAACAAACGCTTCATAGAAGAAAAACTTGACATGGCTCTGATCCAAGAACCGTGGATCCATAGTAACACGGTAATGGGTCTCACTTCCGCTGGTAATCTGCTGTACAAGACCGACGGGAGAAGACCCAGAGCATGCATACTTTTTAAGAAGAATGTCAAATTCTTACCGATTCCATCGCTATGCGCGGACGACCAAGTTGTCGCATATGTGGAACTATCAGGAGGAGGCACGAAGATACTAGCCTGCTCAGCCTATTTGCCTGGAGAAGTAGCAGATCCTGCCACGTCCCTAGCGAATATCGTAACTTACAGTCAGGAGCAAGGAAAACAACTATTAGTGGGCTGCGACAGCAACGCCCACCACACAAGTTGGGGAAGCACTGACACAAACACTAGAGGTGAGATACTTTTCGATTTCCTAATCTCTAATAACCTTTCTGTACTTAACAGGGGCAACTCCCCAACATTTGTCAACAGCTTGCGACAAGAGGTATTAGATATAACGTTTTGCACAGAGGGTCTCCAACACCGTGTAAACAAATGGTACGTTTCTAGTGAGGCGTCCATGTCTGACCACAGACACATAAAGATAAACTTGAATATTGCCAACAAAGGCGACACACTTACCTATAGGGATAGGAAAGCTACCGACTGGAACGGCTATAGGGAGTCCCTCAAGGAAGAAGTTATCATAACAATTGATAAAAACATCAAAACCCTGGATCAGATACTGATCATGTACTACTGAGAGTAATTAATTAATCGTAGTAGAAATGAAAAACAATATTACATTACAATTAAAAAGTATTCGACATTTTCCAGAATTGATGTGTTCGTTGCTAAAAAAAGACATTACATACGTAAAAAAAAACATGTAGCGCCATCTATGTAATCAAATTGTTCACCGTGATATAATTCCTTATTTGTGAAAACATTTATTAGGGCTGCTTGCGATCACGTATTCGTTTCTTGCTGAGTGGCAACATTGTCCTATTTATTTCATTATGGTTTTATTGTACTAAAACCATCTTGCGTATATTAATAAAAAAACATTAAGTATTAAAAGAAACTTCACTGGTTTTGAAAGTAGATGGCGTTGTATTCAATAATGTTCTATACTTAGTAAAATAAGTTTTAAAATAGTATTTAAAAGAAATAAATTGCTATCATTCTTAGAAATGTTTGTCTGTCTGTCCGTTTGTTTGACCACGCATCACACAGGTGCATCGAGGATCATACTCTGGGATTATGGTTGGATATCAAGTGTTCATCAACTCAACGATAATGAATGATTCAACATCGGCTAGGTGTGAGTAGTTCGGGCGACGTACGGGAGGAGGGGGGTAGAGGGTCATTGTCTGTCAACGCTTACCCAATGTATGGCGAAGGCTTGAAAACTCATGAGCCTGGGGGATGGGGGTGCATGTCTTTTTCTTATTACTTACGTCATTGTAACGTAAGAAAACACTCCGCAGAGTACAAATTATTGTTTAAAAAATCATTAAAAACATCGCTAATGTTTGACCTATTTCAACGTTACCCATAGATTAGTATGTACCTATATACCTATAGATATCTGACGCTGCCATATTCGCGTTTACTAAAGTGTTACAGCAGTTTTATAAGCATTTCAGTTGTTAATCTTTGCAGACAAAGGAAAAACTTGATAAAACATTTTATAAGTATTGCGTTGTACACCCCATTTTTGGCCAAAATGGCAAAACGGAACCCTTATGTCCGTCCGTCCGCAGCTTAGCTCAGAGACTATTAGTGCTAGAAGGCTGCCACTTTGCATGAATACACATATTACTTACGCCGATAAAGTGAAGGAATAAAATCATTTTTTTATGGGTACGTAGGATATGTAAAGTGGGGATGTGATTTTTTTTCTCACCTACCCCATCGTGTGGGGTATCATTAGATAGGTCTTTTATAAAGCGTGTACAAATTCTATGGAAAATTATAAGGTATTATGTAGGTATAACGTTGAAAGAATGAAACAAAAACAACAGAAAAACCACTTCTTAAGCCGCACACCAAACTAACTATCTAAAAGAAGAATAGAAAGATTTTTATTTAGTACACAGAAGACGTGACACATAGACATTATTATAATTTAACAGGAAAATTCATGAAGAAGATAAAAAATATAACAAAAAATAAAACAGTAAAATAATAAAAATAACAATAGACAAAAAAGAACACAGAACAACAGACACAAATTATTAACAGAAAAACACAGTAAACGAATTGACTGCCTCTGCGGCGCGGTGGGAGTGTGTCCGACTGCTACGCAAGAGGTTGTGGGTTCGATTCCCAAACGGGACACCACTTTGTGTGATCCACAAATTGTTGTTCCGAGTCTGGGTGTACTTTGTGTCCGTGACTTGTATGTTTGTAAAGTCCCCCGCGACACAGGGCTTGTACCCTAGTGCGGGAGTCGTCTTTTAAAAAGAGAAAAGAGAATACCTAAAGAGTCTGTATTTGGTATTTATTTATTTTCACAAAGCTTTTGGGTGTTGAAGCTATCAATTGATGAATATATGACGATTCTCCGCTGCTGAATCATATCGCGGTTCATCTGACAGGACTGTTTCCAACATATTATTTCGTAACATAAACTTCCTTAATTTAGACCCGACTTTCACGCGTACGAAGTCGCGGGCACAGCTAGTACGACAAACATAAAACAAATAATCGACATTAACTTACAAAATCAACTATTTTTAAACGAACTTTTGCTAATTATACTGCACAAAAATATGTCAATTTGATTATGAATCTCATTTACGGCAGAAGGCCAATGGCGTCGCAGTAGTTCCTGTAAGTTCAAATACTTTCATACCAGTAAAGACGACCAACAGAATCCGAAGCACGTGTGAATAACCGTGATAAATTCTACTTACCTAAGAAATTATTGCCATTTTCTGCGACTCAACAAAACGGAAGCCCGAGAAAAATTAGCGCCATCTTTAAGGCTCTGCGACGAGACTTAAGCCTCTGACACACTCGCTCATGACTCGTGACGTCACAATATAACACATCTCCACAATTTTGTCGTAAGAAATGATTTACTCAACGCTGCGGAATAAATCGAGCGCGACAAATATAAAAATGTTTGTAACAACGGTGTGACGCGACGAACTAATCTTGGGACATGTGACGTGTCTGTCACGTGTCGTGACGTCATGTTCTCTGTGAAACGTGACACTGTCATTTAACGTGGATTGATAGTGGGACCAGTAGTAAAATTATATTTATAGGCAACTAAATACTAAATGGGAAATAAATAACATTTAATTTAAAGTATAAGATGACGCTTCATGTTACAATACTTGCATAAATTAATTGCACTCATGTTTGCTTCCTTGTTTAGGTGACTTGAGGTGGTTCTTTGAGGCCTAGATTGTCGATCCGATGGTCTCGGGTTCAAACCCGAGACCACGAATGACCACCCCAAGTCACCTAAACATATTGTTAGCTAAACTTCTTTCTTTTTTCAATGCATGAGGGTTAGGCTCTATCGAGCGACATTTACCGCAGTTTTTAAGAACTCTTATGTGCTATTCTCCGTTAAATCTTTAAAACACAACGGGAATAAGAAATCAAAATCCAATTATGGATTTCTCTGTTTGTTTATTTATTACTAACGTCGCGTCTTCGTCCAATTTATTTCTAGAGAATGGATTCATTTTCTTGGAAATTGAATTCAATCCAGCGAAAGGATACGGCCCTCCAACGCGGCCGCATCGCCTGTTGAGCTCATTAATAAACAATTATTATTTATAGACGGATTTTACAACTAAATATGATTAAGTATATTCAGTATTTTTGGCTTTCGTTATTTCTGTTTTCAAATAAGAAAGATCTTTTAAAAAAAACTAATTTTGTGCACTACATATGTCGAGAATTTTAATGGTTTGTTAATATTAATTGATGACTATTTGGACACGAAATAATATACAGTTAAACATAGCACAAAACTGCGACAAACTAATTCACACGTTTAGAGCGCTGGGATGTAGGTACATAGTTAAGAAACATTTAAGACAACATTAGCATGAGAATCTCGTGCATACCTAATCACGCCGCCGGCGTCGCTCGAACACCTTCACATTGCGCTGAAACTGCTTTAATAAACTTTATTGAGTATTTACATTACTCTGTTTCCTCTTTGCATCATTTTATTAAAACCGCGCAAGTGCATGTCGGGCTACGCACTATGTAGAGTTCCGTAGTCACCCCCCCCCCCTCTCCAACCGAATAATGCGGTTTATGAAGCGGGTTTTCTGTTGTTTTTGTTACATACTTATAACGTTATACCTACTTAAAATAATTTTCAATGGAGTTTGTACGAAATTTTGGTACTTCCCATTTGATCAGCTGTTATTCGTAAACTTATAAAGCCTTATTAGCTACCGTGATTTTTTTCACATACTCAACATCAACCATTTAGCGGGCAGGGGAGGGGGCACTTAACTCTGATAAAAAATTGCATTTTAAATCCTAATATTTCACACAAGGATCGTTAAATCTTGAAATGACATTCCTAACCTCTAAACGTTTTTAAATTACCTATCTAACAATACCCCACACAATCAGGTAGCTGAGAAAAAAAATCACATCCCCACTTTATATATAAGGGAGGTACCCAAAAATAAAATCCTTCTAGCACTAACAGTCTCTGAGCAAAGCTGCGGACGGATGGACAGACGGACGGACGGACATGGTGAAACTATAAGGGTTTCCGTTTTGCCATTTTGGCTACTGAACCCTAAAAACCAACCTCTTTAGTCGTCTGGACACTATTGCTTTCAAAATTTTTGTTTCTTTTTACTACAAATTTAACTGATTTGAACTACGTTATAACATTGAATGATAGTGTACCTACACTATGTTATTATACCAACTCGATATGATATAACACGGTGGAAAGGCTTTTACTAAATGCCAGGCTACTTAAGATAGAAGTCAGCCTTTTGGCAAATTCTGTGCACTCAAACATTGCAGAGAATTTCCTGACACATAATCACACAAGCCGTATAACATATGTGGCACGTCACACCACTCGCACTGTACCAAGCGAACACAAAGCGGACCATGTAAACCAATTCGGCTTAGAATTGTACACCAGAACAAACTTTGGGAGATAAATGTGTTTGTTTACACTAGGACTATTCTGAAATGTTTATGTACCTAGCAACTGACTAGGTAAACTAACATCGTACACATTAAAATAACATTATCGAATAGACTACGAACCTAAATTGCCCTACGAAAAATGCACGAATTACTATAAAAATACCGAAATCACTATTGATGTGTCTTTAGTATTCGAAGAAGTCCTTGGCTTAATTTGATGAAAATTGCACCACCTCGAAGTATGTCCTTTCAAACAAAAAATGTTTTTTTTTTCGAACCAGCGGGTCTAGGTAAAGTCACATTTAAAAAGCGATGTCGTTAATGGAAAATAATTATAGTATAGAATTCGATGTTTGCGGTGGAGACCATAGACATTATATAATTTTTTTGCGAACGATTAGTACAGCTTTATCAAATTCGCCACGAAACGAATGTACCTTATCTAACCCCCCAGTTCCGCCGTCTTTGAATAATCGGGGAACAAATAAAAACTTTATCACAAAACATAGGTACAGTGAAATTGTAAACTCCTTCTGTTTTAAATGCGATTGAAAAAGAGAAAATCGATAACGTACGTTTATGTGTCTGGTTTATCTTCCGTTTCTGTAGTACTGCCAAAAGGCTTCACAGCTCAACTAACTAAAAGCTTGTCCATGCACGTGTTAAGAATTGAGACATTAGAATGATATGTTTAAGTCTATATAAGCAATATTACGCAACTTTATTCTTGTAAGACTTCTATGGAGCCAAGTTTCTGTCTTAAGACTTCTAGAATCTAAGCGACTAAAGTGAAGAAATTATAAAGTAAACTCAATAAAACTTATTTCATGGCACAGTAAAAAAACATAAAAAAAGATTGCAACATCACTGTTGTCCTAAAGTATATCTCTGAGCTTGTTGATTGCACAGTAGTAATACATTGCTCCGCTCCGGTTTAGGATAAGAATAAATTTATTATATGATTCCTTTAGATCACTGTTATTTTTTATACTAGACACCAAGGAAACAAACAAGGAGAAAAAAAACGACTTGTCATCAAGCAAGGAGCTCGCTTGATGACAAGTCGTTTTTTTTGTAAGCAATGTGATATTGGGTCCCACATTACTAGCAATCTTGCTAGTACCAGCTCAAAGAGTGCTGTGAGCTGTGTTAGGAGCGGGTTCACATTGGTAGTATAAACCCGCAACCTCACGATTGCGAGTACGATGCCTTAGACATTAGGGTAACTTCGCTACTGTACTGTAGTCTATAAATAAATAAATAAATATGTAGTGACAACAAGTTTAGTAGCACATGAAAATGTATGAGTTGTCCCAATATATTATTATTAGAATGTTTATGGACGAACAACCTTCAAAAGCAACCATCTATTTACATAGCGAGTTCAAGCGCGGTCGTCTTATTTTGGGGGATGAACAAAGGAGTGGTCGTTCTGCGACGACTGTCATGAAATAAAGTGTGCTGGCAGTAAAAAAAAACTCAAGAAAACAGTCGAATTACATACGAAGAGATTCAGCATACATTGCAGATTGGTTTCGGAAACGTTTATAAGATTCTGCACGAGCACCTTCGCGTTAGAAGAATAGTTTCGCGCTGGGTGCCGCACAACCTTACCGTAGCCCAGAAGTAGGGCCGTGTGGAGTGGTGCCGTGATATGATTCAAAAATTTAAAGCAGGCTCGTCTCGGCGCAATAACAACATTGTTTGGGGTGACGAATCCTGTATTTATCAATACGATTCAGAAACAAAGCATCAGTCGACAGTTTGGCTGTTTCAAAACGATCCAACGCCTACCAAAGCGAAGCGATGGAGAAGCGCAGAGAAAAATTTTATCCCTAGTTTCTTCACTTTGACGAGGTATCTGGTTTCAATTCCATTAGGAGACCAAAGCAGCATTAACGCCAAATGGTAGACAAAAAATGCCTGCCAGAAGTTTTGTCTGCAATGAGCAACAAGCGACCGAACACTTTGCTCTGAGGGGTTCTGTCTCACCATGACAACGTGCCTGCGCACCCAGCGGTCAAAACGAGGAACTTTCTAGACACTACACCGGTCAAAGTCTTGGGTTACTTTCCTTAAAGTCTTGATCTGGCACCGTGTGACTTTTTTTGATTCGGTTAATTTAAAAAATCAGCTGAAAGGGATACAGTTTTCATCGCCGGAAGGCGCGGAATGGCCGTGGAAGAGTTGTCTGCGGCGCACTGGAAAAAAATTGGCTCAGATGCATGAAACTTTGTATAGAC
Organism: Herminia tarsipennalis; assembly: GCA_945859575.2. Lineage (NCBI taxonomy): Eukaryota > Metazoa > Arthropoda > Insecta > Lepidoptera > Erebidae > Herminia > Herminia tarsipennalis. The sequence goes on along the minus strand of OX243839.2, from coordinate 28,070,208 downwards.
GCTGGTGGAGAGTACTTTGAAAAGATTGAATTAAAATATTTTATCCATAGAAGTCAGTTTTTTAGTTTCTCAAAACTTTCTGAGTGTCCCACATATTAGCATGGATTCGTGATTCATAGAATAATAAACTTTACAAGCTGCCATTATAATTATATTTTACCGGCTAATAACGACGCCAGCGGAGTAGTTGGGCTTATAACATGACACAATGAGATTATCAGGATGTGGGAGTGTGTGAACAACTATCGAACGTCGGTTGTACGCCAACTAGCTTACTTTTTTAATTCGCCTACCATTAGAACAATTGAGGATACTTTCTAATCACATTCTTAATTTCTCTTTAAACCCGGAGTTTAGATCAATTTGCATTCTTGTCAGTGATCAACCATGTTTAATTAATGGGCAATTACTTTATAGTGAACGTATTTTTAGTACAATACATAATGCCAATCTAATATAAAACTCAACTTGGTGTTATCTTAAGACGAACTTTTGTACTTACATAAAAATCCCTAAAGGCATTTTCTCAAAACTTCACAACGTTCTTCGAAATTGCTAAGTTTGGCATGAAATCGTATTCATAGAGTAGAATATTTTATAATAATAATATAATAATGTCTTGGGACAACTCACACAACGTCACCTGATACCAGACAACTGATAAACATACTTATATATTTCTAAATACGTCCATTTTATCGTTTTATCCTGGGTGAGGATCGAACCCACGACCTCCGGCTTAGCATTCAGGGTCGCTAACCACTAAAGCCACAGGTCAGTCGATTTTGGTACGTATGGATGATGAAAAATATTTTACATGAAGTCGTGACCCGGGAGGAAAACTAATTTGTTGACTATCATAAATGAGAAGAACGGTCCGTGTGATTAGGTTACGCGTTACGAGTAGCGTACAGCCAGCGCAACAATTTTAGTGTACACTTACATTATTACATTTATACAGACTCCCCCTAATTGTAAACGAGGACTAGGGGGAGTCTGTACCCAGAACAAAGGCTGCTCCCCTACCTTGTAAAAGGAACCCCTATGCAAAATTTCAAGTTTCTAACCCTATAGTTTAGGCCCTGCGTTGATATGTCAGTTAGTCAGCCAACTTCTCCTTTTATCTAAGATCTAAATAGATTTACTAAGCTAGCCTAAGTACAGTCAGCTAAATAAATGGAAAAGCAATATTTTAAATTCTTGATCAGTGATTTTATAATTTTATTTTATCCTTTTCCTGTAACAAAAAACGTAAGTCGTGGGATTTAAAAAATGTTTTATTATTGGGACAAACCATGATGTTTATCGGACTTGTTTTTTTTTTTAATTTATTTTGGCAACAAATAGTTATGTATAGTTATAATACTTATAAATATGTGGCTCTTTACAGTTAACCTACAGCGCCGAAAAGAAAAATTCAGTAATAAATTTTTTTTAACTCATAATTTGGAAGGACGCGTATAACAAGAAATTGCATAATAATAAGAGAAAAGATACATAACAGTGAAGTGATATAAATTTAGTTGAAGTGAACAAGTACCATTTAGTTTTACAGTTTTTACTACAGTGACTATATTGTGTTCTTATGAATTACAATAAAATACAAAAAATACAAAAATGTTTATTTCATTACCAAAAATATAAATAACAATGTTTGTGATTGGAGCTTCCTTTTAAGCAGCTATTGCCTGTGTTAGGAAACTCCGCTCTTCCATAGCACATTTCGTTTACATAGTTGGTACACATTTGTGTTAAATTTACTAGATATTAAAATAATTACAATTTTAACAGTTATGAGCTTAAAAATAGGTATATAATAAAATAAGGTGTAGACTGTACTTAGAGATGGGTGGTTGAATGTGTGTTTTGTGGGTGTGGCTGTGTGATTCTATGGGTGAGTGAAAGTGTATGTGAGTGTAGGTGTGTAGGTGTATGCATGTGGGAGTGTATCCGGGTTGTAAGTTAGTTAGTTATACCTTAAATTGCAAGAGTGCTTCAGTTTCTATGTATGAAAGAGATTTCAACCAGCTTTCCAAATCTTTTTTACATTCGTGTAATGGTTTTGAATGTATATATATCTCTTTATTTATTTTGTTATATAGTTGAGCAGAGCGCTTACTATATTGTCGAGTGGCAAGTTCGGTTTTGGTTCGAGGACTTAGTTTAATTTTATCTTTCCGTCTCTTTGATAAAATGTTTGCATCAAAGGGAATTGTTTTGTATGTCCTAAGAACTACACTAGTTATATAAAGCTTTCTAACGGAAAGAAGGTCACTCATTTTATAGAGACTTTCAGTGGGATATGTAGTCTTTTTAAAATACATAATTTTTATAAGGTTCCTCTGTCCTCGTTCCACTTCAATGAACTTAGATTTTACCGCACCACCCCATATGGCAATACAGTATACTAGCACTGATTGGGCAAGGGCTATGTAAATTTCATTTAATATATTTCTGCTGTGACCCAATTCGTTAACTGCTGCTTTTGGGGCAACGTGTCTAAGGGTTTTAAAAATCCATCCTAATTTCCTCATTCTTCCAGTGACATGTTCTAGATGCGGATACCAGGTTAAATTTTGGTCAATAATGACACCTAGATATTTTGTCTGCGAGACTTTAGCAATGGCAGGACATATGCAGCTATTATTTGCAGCATTGCCACATGTATGTATTTTTACATTAAAAGCATTATTTGGCTGTGAGCGATTGGAAACACTAAAGCAAATAAAGTTAGTTTTTGCTGTGTTTAAGCTAAGGAGATTGTCTATAAGCCAATTAGCTATTTGGGACAAGCCTTGTTCAGCACTAACTATAACATCAGGCCAGGTTTTTCCGTGAAAAACAACAGCAGTATCATCGGCGTAAGAAATTATTTTTGCATTAGTAACTTTGAGATTACACAGGTCATTGATGTATACCAAAAACAAAGTTGGGCCTAACACGCTTCCCTGTGGTACACCAAATGTTACCTCTGCGTCACCACTAGTGTACGCTGCTATCTTAACTCTCTGCTTTCTGTTAGATAGGTAATCTTTAAATAAATTCAGAGGGGTTCCTCGAATACCAATTTTTTCTAACTTGTCCACAAGTCTTGGAACAGAGACGGTGTCAAAAGCTTTTTTTAAATCTATAAATACACCTAGACAGTTGTTGCCTTTGTCAAGATGTTCAGTTATTAGTGAAGTAAGGGACATAACTGCGTCCTCGGTGGATACTCCTTGCCTAAAGCCAAATTGTGTATTGGATAGAATGTTAAATTTATTGAGGTAATTTGTAAGTCGTTTATTAAGTAGCTTTTCTAAAATTTTGGATACAGCTGGTAGCACCGAGATAGGTCTATAATTATCGACATCGTCTCTGCTCCCACCCTTGTGTACTGGAGTGACGATGGACTGTTTCAATGAGGTTGGAAAAATCCCACACTTGAAACACAGGTTAGCCAGGTGACTAATGATAGGAACAACTACGCTACCAGCATACTTTAAAAATGTAGTTGTGATATTGTCCCATCCTGGTGCACTATTCGATTTCAAGCTGTTTAAAATTATATCCACTTCTTTTGAGTCAGTATCTAGTAAAACGAATGAGTTTATTTGTGGAGAGGTATTTGTGTGTTCGGTAGACACATTATTTGGGAATGGTTGAATTTTTTGAGCTAAGTCTTTTCCGATGTTCACAAAGTACTGATTTACAAAGTTTATTGATTCTTGTGCAGATGTCTTAGCGCTTAATAATTCTGTACTTTGATTTCTTTGTTTGTTTGTGTAAGTTATTGATTTAACATTTTTCCAGAGCAGTTTTGTGTTTGCTAATGACTTAGTGAGTAACTCTCTTTCGTATGTTCTTTTTACTTTTTTAATTAGATTATTGCAATAATTTCTATAACGACAATATGTAATTTTTAAAATTGTATTATATGGGTCACGCCTAGAGCTTTTTTGTAGTTTATTTCGGTTTTGAATACATCTAAGTATACCCGGGGTAATCCATGGCTTGATTATGCGTTTGCTGTTTGGAATTTTTGTAGTTGTAGAGTTTGTGTTGATGGCGTCAGTTAGTTTCTGAATGAGAAGGTCAGTAAGTAAATTGGGATCGTCACAAAAAAGTAAATCTGAGATATTTTTTTCTTTTAGGTATATCAAAGCTCGCTCGTAGTGTATAGTAGTGGCGTTTTTAGTTACAAATTCTATATTTTTTATTTTGGACAGTGATAAGAATATGGTATAGTGATCTGTAATTGTGGTTTGTAGGATAGCAATAGATGCAGACGTCTTCTTTTTATTAATTCTCAGCATGAAGTGATCCAAGCAGTTCTGTTCTCTAGTCGCTAGTATATGACCAGGTAATATACCATAATTCGACATCATGTTGAGATAGTGTGAGCGATTCTTTTTTTCATGGGACGGTAGATTTTCTCCGGGTCTAATATTAATGTTAATATCTCCTGCTATAGTTAGATTTTTTTGTGAGGCTATTGTATCTAAGTGTGCACTGAGTGAGTCAATAAAGTTATCGATGTTTGTATTAGAGGGTGAGCGGTATATACCTAGGATAACATTATTTAGGATATCAATCTGAAGACACGATGCCTGCGAGAGTTGTATTTCCAGAATTTTTGGTTTTAGAGTGTTTTTTACATATACTGCAACCCCATCGTTTTGGTTCAATTGCCTTGTCGTTGCATAGGAGTTGTAGCTATTTAGTTGCGGTATAGGCTTGTTAGTGCAAAATCTACACTCGGTCAAGATTAACACATCGGGTTCTACTTTAAGAGTAGATAACATTGCAGCAAAATCGTCGAAATTACAGTATATGCTCCTGATGTTCTGTGAGAGTATGGTTAAATCATTTTTCTTTAAAGCAATGTGTTCCGCAAGATTCGAGCAATCACATTCAACTGAGCTAGATATTTCAATGTTGTCTATTTCTTTCGCTGTTTGTAGAGTATCACTCATTAAGGTGTTTTGGAGATAGAATAGTAGTCGTTTTGTGGTTTTTATATTGATGATTTATAAATATATGATTACTAACATGTATATAAAAACAGGAGATTGGTTTTATATGTGAGAATATTTTGAGTGACTTTTTTTCATTGTACGTTATTGTATTAATAGTTAACGCCACATAGATGTTTGATGTATGTATTTTGTAATTGTTTATGTTATTAGAGGTCACGAAAGTATTACATTTGAAGATGAATGTTAGTGTAAATAATGTGTAAGTGATAGATTCCTGCAATTTGAATATAGCGTATATATGTAAAATGGGGGTTATTTGTTCGTTGAATGATATGTATGTGTAAGTGTCTATAGGGATATTTGAATTTAAATGTACAGAATAATAAATAGCTGATTGTATTGATATGACAAGAATGAAAAATGTTAGCAAAGTGCAACAATAAATGATAAGTGGTAGGTAATAAACTAGTAACAACATAGATTCATTGCGTGTACATGTTGATTCTAGGCAGAAATTGAGAATTTTATATACTAGTCATGCTTTAGTCATAAGTTGATGAATTTGTTCTTCACTTTTTAGAGTTATAATTGGGGCGTGGTCATCCTTCCTGATATAAACTTTGCCATAAGCGGTCCAGCAATATTTATATGATCCGGATTTTGCTAGATCTCGAGCAAGGAAATATAGTCGAGATCCCTTATTAGTCAAGTGTTCCGATAGGTAAATAGGTGTATCTGCTTGTGTCTTGAGGCCAAGGTGCTTACAGCAAAGCTTGGATTTGTGTTTAATGTTAAAAGTCTTGCCAGATCTCAGTATTTCGTTTTTTAAAATAGTGGAGCCAGTTTCTATAATGATTGGTGTACTCGTGTTGTCGTTACTTTTTCCACGCACTCTATAAATATCTTTAATATCGTCTTTAGTAATGGGGCAGTCTATGTTCTGGGAAAGGCACAGGACCATCCCTATTAAGTCTTGCTTAGACTCACCAGAAGCTTTCGGAACATTTTTTATAACAAAATTGGCTTTACGGCTTGCTGTTTCCATGTCCTCTAATTTGTTCTCTAACAACGCGATATATTTCTTATCTTCTTTCCCCTGTATTTCTAACTGAGATATTTTATTTTCTAGATCTTGGTTCTGAGACATAAGGAAGGTAACTGAGCTTTCAATATTAAAATTCGTTTGTTGGATTTCCTTTAGTGTTTCAGCAACTTGGTGGGATTCGCGGATTTGTTTTGTTAGAAAAGTCGACATCATTTCTTTCATCTCTTTCTTAAAGTCGTCTAGCTGCTCCGCAATGTCAATGTCCTCACGACGCCTTTTATTTCTTTGGAACACGTAATTATCAGTTGGTGTGGTTTCACCATCTTTTCCCGCGAAATTAATCGCAGATTCGGAGGTAGATTTATTTATCGGTGAGGTCATAATACCAGTTCGCAAAAATACAATAAAAGTTGGTATAAATACAAGGAAATAATAAAAATAATAATATTTATATTATTTATTATTATTATTATCACTTTTTCAGTACTAATTATTGTTGATAAGGTAGCAGTAAAAGATATGATCCACAAAAAGTAATGATCGCTCAGCAGGCTCGAACTCGAGGCGTTTGTAGTGCAGTGTAGCAGTCTTAACCTTTGAACCACGCAGACAGGTACTCGACTTGTTGAAATAGGGCTTCACTGCGTGTGGTGTAACAAAAACCTACAGAAGTTGCTGCTGTCCTGGTACTTGGTAGAACATATACGAAATGAGTAATATAGATTTGTCTCTCTCACCCGTGGGCGGGGCTTCTTTGTAGCTTGCGCAGGCGTTGCGATGAGAGGGGGTTCGACTTGTGGCTACCTCTTCACTACTTCTGCACTCCTAATGGTTTTCTTGAAATTTTGTGTTGTTATTAAAATTATTATGTTTTTAAATTTATTTTATTTTAAAATCACGTAAGCTCTTGTGCACGTCTACTCAATACAGAGGTCCGGGGGGAAGAGGATATGATTATGAATTGGTTTAAAAAATTGTAAATGTTAAGTGACTTTTATACCTACGATATCATGCAATATGTAATAATTTCCATTTCGTAATGAACATAACAATAATTTATATTCTCTCTTAATTGACTTGACTTTTGACTTATCTATAAATGTTTAAATTATACAGATTGTGTACCTAGACTCAAGTTGTAAACCACAACTTACTTTACAAATTATTATAATACTGCTTCACATGTGCACATAAATTATATCTTGAATTTAACGAAACCACGTTAAATCATGATGAATACTCATACATATTAATGATTTTTCAAAGTAATATTGTGTATATGTTATTGAGAGTAAATAATAAGTGGGTCGCATCTTGGCGTCATTCATCACCATATAACCACCAAGAAGCATCTGATCTTGCGCAGACGATGTTAACATGTCACAGGAGACATTATAGTGGACAAGTGCTCACTCTCACCTTTCGTTTCCTTTCCTTTTCTTCTTTATTCTTTTATACTTGAATACTTTGATTCTTGGTAGGTATGTATTTCAAAACTTAGAAGCTTAAACTATTAACATACATGGTTATAAATCTAAATAGTATTAATAATGTGTTAGTTGCCTAATTATATAGAAATGTTGCGTGTAATCGAGTGTGGGGGGCCAATTGCTTAGGTTTTTTCCACAATTTGTCAAGAAGAAATATCCAAAAAAAATATTACCGACTTCAAAAATAAATACAAGACAACTAAAAAGCAATAAATAATATACCTAAAATAACAAAATCAAATGAAAGATTTTGAAGTTGGTGCCATGGAATAGTAGTCTTTATGTTTGATTCGGCATCAACTTCATTAAGTTTAATTTGTTATTGTTATTATAGGTATATTATTTTTTGCTTTTTAGTTGCCTTGTATTTATTTAGAATTCGGTAATATTTTTTGTAAAAAAGTAATAATAATAATAATCTTTATTGGCACCAAAGAAAAAGAAAAAAATCCTAATTACAATAATATTTGAGGCTCTGACTCCTGTGCTAGTTATATAACTGTGTTACAGGAGTCAGTTGCTTCTCCACTAATTCAACTAATTACCTACATTAAAAATTTAGGCAAAAGTAATAAACAAAATATCAAAAAATTGAATGCTATTACAGAAAACAAAATCGCATTGCTAGAAGCAAGCCTGCAACAAACAAGTTCGCCAAGTACTTCCTCTTCTGCGCTATCTTTACAAGAAAATATATTAACCGAGATCAATGAACGTAATATAAGATCCAGAAATATTATATTGCTTGGTGTCACTGAACCATCTTCCAAAAACCCCGAAGAAAGACAAAATATTGACAAATCAGCAGTTAATAATATTATAGCTTACATGAAAACACTCAAAGCGGAGCTTGATCGTCGCACAAGTGGTGGCGAAACAGGACTCATTATAAAATATGTAAAAGGCCTACCCAAAATCATCAAAGCAGTTCCAAAAAACCTAAACCCCTAAATGATTCACAAATGTCTTACCATGTCACTAGTAGCTACTCCAACATTATAACAAACAAAAAGTCTCTAAAATGCTTGTATGCAAACATGCGAAGCATTGTTAAACCAAGCAAACTAGATCAACTTATATGTATTGTCCAATCTTTTGGTACAACTATTCATTTAATAATTATCTGTGAAACTTGGATAACTTCAGAAGACGAGGCTGAAAAAATCCAGCTGCCAGAGTACACACATTATTTCAATTTTTGACGAAATACTAGGGGTGGAGGTGTCTCAATATTTGCTCATAATAGTCTCAAACACAACCTAATAGAAGAACGAACAGTAGATGACAATCATTACCCATGGATTCACATTAACAAATTCTCGTTAGATATTGGAGCAATATATAAACCAGGACGTACTAATGATGAGGAGTTTCTTGATTTCTACTCAAACGAATTAGAGAAAAGAAACAGGGCGCTAGTGTTTGGTGATTTTAATTATGATCTCCTAAGCCCAGATAGACGCATTAAAAATTATAAAGATACTGTCAAAGAAAGTGGCTATAACATTATAAACAAAGTGGACAAACAACATTCTACACGTGAAACAAACTTAACAAACACTATACTGGACCATGTTAGCACAAATGTTAGAGAACAACAATTCAGCCTAACAATAATAGAGTCTGATATGTCGGATCACAAACAAATATATATGGAATTACATAATTATAAACCACAACGGATCGAAAAAATAAGCTATAAAGCTATAAATTACCAAAAACTATATAATACATTTAAAACGCTACAAGAAGTCAATGAAACCAATGAGTACACTAAGTTGGAACAAATCCTGATGTCAAGCGTAAAACAAGGTAAAATCAAAAAATTTAGAAATGCTTATCCACCGAAACAAGGTTGGATAAAACAAGACATTATCGACGCTATAGACAGGAAAAACACTCTATGGCGAGAGTACAAAAAGAACTGTAATGATAAAGAAATAGAAGAAAACTATTTTAGAGCGAGAAAAAGTGTTGCACAAACAATTCAAAGAACAAAATCTCAATACTACCATAAAGTTTTTACAGATTGTCATAATAAGCCCAAAAAAATGTGGTTGCTAATAAATAATCTATGTAACAATACAAACAAGGGACTCCCAATTATATCTACTCTAGAGACTGAAACGCATACAATTAATGACCCACAAGCAATCTGTGACTACTTCAACGATTTCTTTTCAAGTATTGGTGAAACCTTGGCTAATGCAATACCTAGTAACTATCGTATGAATAGTATATATACGGATGGAAAGGCTGTGAAACAATCAAATGCAACGTTATCGGAATTTGAACCAACAACTCCAAACGAAATCAAGAGAATCATTGACAATCTCAATTGTAACACGGCTATGGGCGTAGACGGAATCAGCACTAAAACAATTTTGTGTGTAAAAGACTTAATTATTGAAAATTTAACCAAATGTATTAACAAATGCCTCGAGTTAGGTACATTTCCTAATAGTTTAAAAATTGCTAAAGTTACTCCAATACACAAATCAGGTAACAAATCTGATCCTAGTAACTATCGGCCTATATCGGTACTACCTGTGTTGTCAAAAATTTTTGAAAAGGTACTATCCAACCGTCTTGAACAGTTTATAAATAAAAATCAACTTCTCTCAAAAAAACAGTACGGATTTAGACCAAAGTCCAATACGCTATCTGCTGCAGTAGACTTAGTAACTAAAATAAAACTAAACATAGATCAAAAACACATAGGGTTAGGTATATTTATTGATCTAAAAAAGGCATTCGACACTGTAAGTCATGAAATTCTTTTAAAAAAGCTTAATGGCATAGGTATAGTTGGCTCTGCACATAAAATATTCAAGTCTTATCTCTCCAATCGTAGCCAGATAGTAAAGATCGGTGGTCAGGAAAGTCAACCTAAATCTATTACTTACGGAGTCCCACAAGGATCAATTCTAGGGCCCCAATTGTTTCTAATATATATTAACAACCTGCTCGATCTGAACCTTAAGGGTGACGTCACCTTGTATGCTGACGATACTAGCATATTCTACTTCGGTCACTCAATAGACACAGTCATATCCAATGCTCAAGAAGATCTAAATTTACTTAGCACATGGTTTCAATACAATTTGCTTACTATCAACATCTCAAAAACAAATTTTATCCTCTTTAAGGCTAAAAATAAAAAAATTACCAACTATCCTCCCCTCAAAATAAATGGTCAAAATATTAACCGAACTGACAGTGAAAAATATCTTGGCTTAATTATAGACAGTAACTTGACGTGGACATCTCACATAGAAAAAAATAAAAATAAACTATCATCTCTCACAGGAGCTATTAGAGGAATCTCAAATCTGCTACCAAATAAAGTTCGTTACTATATATATAACTCACTCGTAAAGCCTCATATCGATTACCTTATAGAAATCTGGGGTACAGCTAGCAAAACCAACTTAAATTCCCTGCAAAGAGCTCAGAATAAACTATTAAAAGTTCTTTTCCAATTTGATTATTATACCGCCTCTGAAAAAGTATATAAAAATACAAATTTACTTAATATAACCCAGACGTATACATATTGTACTTGTTTATTGATACGTAAAATATTAACTAAAAACATAAATACACAAATAAATTTCACAAAAAAGAAAGACATTCAAACAATGCAACTTAGGAGCGCTAGCAATCTAGTTTTAAAACCAGCACGTACCAACTATGGAAAAAAGAGTCTTATGTACGAAGGCGCCCAATTATATAACAAGCTGCCAAAAGACATTAAAGAATCTCAATCTATACATACTTTTAAAAAAATATTAAAACACCACATACTAAACAAGAAATAAAGCAATAAAAAGAGTAAAATAAAAATTAAAAAACAAAAAACCGACACTTAAAAATAAACTGAAAATGTAGACAATGTCACTTCTAGTTGGACGTACTAAAATTTTACATCTTTGTATTACGATGTCTGTGTCCGTCTACGTTCGAGTTTGTGAGGGTATTTTGAAAAATCATTTGTTAATCATTATTATTTAACTACCTACTGTTGTTACTATGTACGCTCTCAAGTAATATTTTTTTTTTTTTTTTTTTTATTTTTTTTTTTAAAAGACGACTCCCGCACTAGAGTACAAGCCCTGTGTCGCGGGGAACTTTACAAACATACAAGTCACGGACACAAAGTACACCCAGACTCGAGACAACAATTTGTGGATCACACAAAGTGGTGTCCCGTGTGGGAATCGAACCCACGACCTCTTACGTAGCAGTCGGACACACTCCCACCGCGCCACAGAGGCAGTCCGAATATTCTTTGTAATATTTAATTATGTTCTCAAGTTAAGTGAATTGCATTGTAATTCTTATTTAGAATAAATATCTTAAACCTAAAATGAATAATTAAATTGAAAGAAATATATAAGCAAACTCTAATTATATTAAAATTAATATATAGGACCAAATAATTAATAAAATTAGAATGAATATAAAGCAAATAGTTAATTAAATTAATAATAAATATGTATAAAAGCAAATAAAAAAATAAAAACCAAAACGGGATGATGCGATTTTACTGTGGTTGGGTAGGTAAAGAAATATTGAACTAAGCGGAGGTGTCGCTTAGTGTGTAGTGATTGAGCGAGTGTATATGCGTGAGTATGTGTGTGTGTTTGTGTTTGTGAGAGAATGCGTGTATTATAGTGGAGAGGCGGTGCAGAGCGTAGTGCAATGTTATGAACAGATGGTTGCGTGGTGTAAGTGAGAAGTTGTGGCGAGTATTTGAATAGTTGCACTTGGGTTATATGTAAAGTGTCTTATTTCTCACTTTTTAGTGGGTTGGTATGTAATTCACATAAGTTACAATAGGTTTATGTCAACTACTCAAATCCTTTTACAAAATATTGCTTGCCCCGATGCAGGGCCGTTAATTGTTGAGGAGTTCACTATCAGCTCTATTACATTGTGTAATAGTAGTATAACGAGAAGAAAGTGCTACTCAATACCATATTATAGTAACTGAATCGCAAACTGTGAAATATTAAATAGGTCTGCTCGTCATTTGTGGTCTTCATCATCAGTTCCACTTCACCAATTGGTGTTTTTTAAGAGTAAATGCACGAATCACTGTTAAATATACCTTAATCACTGTAGGTGTGCCTTTGATATTTTAAGAGTTCCCTCGACTTCTTCAGGATCCCATTATCCGATCGTGATCGGATGACAATGGGACCAACTTGGAAGCCTAATACCCTTTCAAACACAAAAATATTTTTTCAAATCGGTCCAGCCGTCTTTGCATAATCGGTGAACAGACATACAAAAAAAAACATACAGACGAATTGAGAACCTCCTCTTTTTTGAAGTCGGTTGAAAACTGGTGACAGTGAGAGAGCTCATTCACAGATGAGACAAGTATTTATGTGCTTGTGGATTATTAGTCAGTATCAAATAATTCAAATACTTTACAGGGTTTTAATTATGCGCTTTGTAAATTTATCCGTTGTCAGATGACTCAATTTATACACTTGTTTTAATATAGAAAAATACTAATGAATGACTACATTATAGACTTATTACTAATTTAAATACCATTAAGTTAGTTTTATAAAGAAATATACGAAATTTACGTCTGACGTTAACAGTGTTGCCAGCACCTACCAGAACTCCATATTCAGACAAAGGTTAAAACGTAAAACTCCGCGGGCGAAAGCTAGTGTACCTAAGTAAATAATAAAGCAATCTGACACGAAATCAATTGCATATTCAAGTCAAGTAAATAGAGTGCGGTGGGAGTATTCCAATTAGTTGATCTGTGCTGTCTGCGCTGGCACTACGAGTCACACTCATCGATATACAACGAGGTGTTGTTTTAATCATCGTTTCAGTTTTTGTTCTAGCATAACTTTAAAGGAATTTTAACTGTTGCCCGCGAATATATTCGCATGAAAAATTTTAAAAAATAAATCTATTCCATAGGAATCGTACATTTTTCCGGGAAAGTAGCCCATACACATATTTTAAAATCTCTCATAATGCCAAATTTGATATCAGAAGTTCTGGCGTGATTAAGTAACAAATATCTACACATCCAAACTTTCGCATATAACACTAGTAAAAAGTAAGATTACCCACATTAGACGCAAATTTTCGCTAGAAAGATGCGTGGAGTCTTTAGAGTCTTTAGAGTCTTAGTCTTAAGAATGATAGCAAGCCGTCGGGACTGTCAATATATTAATAGGTGTTGTGCAGTCTCACACGGAATCATTTAATAATTAATATATGTTTTTAGTTCTGATTTATTTTGAAGTTGTATGTGTGTAATGATTATTTATTTTGTTTTGTAATTTTGTGTATACTAACATTAGAGTTATAAGAATTTTCATGTACCTACTAACAAAATGGACACAATGGTCTGAAATAAAAATATATTATTATTATTATTATTATTTAACCCTAGACTAAATATTGTGAGTGACGACGTTACTCAAAATTATGCTCAGTGATCTAGAAAACTACATTTTGAGTAACGTCGTCACTAACCATTTGTAAATTTTTCGCTTTTTTAAAGAATCTATATTTAATTTATTAACTTTATTGGATATTTAAAGTCAAAAATTGACTTTAATTAGCAGTCCTAGTTTTTGTTAAATCATATAAAATAATAATAATAATAGGACCGCCATACACAAGAGCATAACACACAAATAACGAACTTGCACTCCCGTCTAACAACTTTCATGCTTGAACACCAAACAGAAACTCAAGTATACATTAACAAGTATGAGGAGGTAGCCAGAGTAGCTAGAGAGGAAACAGAACAATTAACCTCTCTGATTAAAAACAACCTATGCTACAATTGCTCACTACCACCGTTTGTCGGTCAACACAACACTCACACCAATACACGGCAATTGCAGAGCAGTAAATGCGGTAAGTCTGACTCTGACTGCAGATTGTTATCTGACCAGCATACTCTGAATATTACAGAAAATAAAGTTGTGATTTTTTCTGACCAATTAGGTATAGATTTTAGCAGGTTAATTAAAGGTCACACAAAGTATAGGGTCATAAATTATTGTTCACCAGGATCTAATTTTTGTAATTTAATTAGTAAATTAAATAATACCACCTTAGATAATAGGTCAACAGTTATAGTATTATATCGTGACAGCTTCTCAGTCACAAAGAGAGACATAATTAAATTAACAGAAACTATTACATACATCCATGAAAAAGTAGGTTGTAAGTTTATTTTATGTAGTCTACCTCATTCGCAGTCAGTATCTGATTTACAAAACAAGCATGTACAGAGCTTGAATCTTTTGTTATATAACAGTACTTACTTACATTGATAAGTATATTTGGTTTTTGACGCGAATAAATTTATTCGTAATTTTATTTTTACGAAAGATAGAATGTATCTTTCCACATTCTACAAAAGACAACTTGCTAAGTTATTAGCATTTAATTTACACCCTGACCTAGGTATAAACAGTACTTTGCAGGATTCATTTAGTGTTAGCAGTTCTACTTTGAATGTTATTAAGACTCCTAGTTTAAACTAGTAAGTCAGACAATGGACAAGCCCACAGGTGGTCCAACTGTAGATTTTACCAAAATATTCAAGGTTTATCCAGCAAAATAGAGGAACTCGAATTGTTTCTTAAAAAGCACAGTGTTGATATTTGTTGCTTAACTGAACATTGGTTGAAAACTAATGAACTGATATTTAATAATAGTTATTATTGTATGGTTAGTGCATTTATAAGAGAAAGAGCTATACATGGTGGGTCTATGATATTTGTATTCAACAATGTTAAATGTAAGGAACGCAAGGATATAGTACATCTGTCTGTTGAACGTACTATAGAATTATCATGTGTGGAGCTGGAGAGATATATTATAGTTGGTGCATATCGACCACCACTGAGTGATTTTAACTTATTTGAATCTGTAATGGAAGATGTACTTAAAAGGGTAAGTTACGGTAATAAGCATATAGTAGTGTGTGGCGACTTCAATGTAAATTTACTTGAACAATCATCTTTGTCTACCAGATTAGTTAACCTATTTAAATCATTTAATTAAGATCTTCGTTAAGTGATAAGACTGTTATGTGTTTAACTGATAACAAAAAGTTGCGTCGTTATCTTACGTTTCATAACTTATAGATCGGACCACTTATTCTTGAGTTTAAACTTAGTTTACGTAAGTAACACTAATACTAATAACAAGTACCACTTTTTACTTCTTAATTAAAAAAGTTTCGACATTGTACAGTGTTTCGTGTTAATATTACAATTACAGCTGATCGCTTGGTATGTTTCAGACAATATTTGTATTGTTTTCGCATGTATCTATTACCTACCGCTGTTTTCATGGGAATGTCACATTGCATTTTATTCCATAACATATTAAACATTGCTTGTATGGTAACATATTACCTCTCTCTTTTTTACTATATTGAAAATGTTCAGGTACTTAATAAAGTATATACTTAAAAAAAAAAAAAAAAAAAAACTGTTTTATAGTCAAGGAAGAGTGACTTTGTTTACTGCCTTTATTATTTTGTGCCTATTTGTAAAATCGGCTTTGGCTCTCGCATAATAAAAATAGAAACTTAATTTTAAGTTGCTAATTAGAGTTAAGGTTATATTTAAGCATGTACTTGTTACTGTATTTTTTCTCTAGTTGCTTGTGTGTTTGATAACAGTGCTATTTTGTAATATTGTTTTAAAATATATATATATTATATTTATATTTTCTAAACAATGCACTTATTATAATATTACTTGCCAATACTGGGTTTTGCTCGGTGAATTAACCCTTAAAAAATTAATGTGTTTTGTTTCAAATTGATTATTTATTTTTATACATTGAATGCTTGCTTGACTTTATCGGTGTGATTGTACCTGCCTCTGCACCTCTCTAACAGCTGCCTAAACTTTTGTTTTCATTATTAGTTGTTTTGTCCTGATAAAGATATAGAACAGCGATTGCAACAGCTGACACAGGAGAACGCAGCTCTTCAGCAAAAATTGGCTGAACCGTCATCAAAGTCCGAAGCTCAAGCAGTGTGCAAAGTGGCCATCAAGTTGCCACCCTTCTAGCCCGACAAACCAACAGTATGGTTCGGGCAAGTGGAAGCACAGTTCGAAATTGCAGGAGTTGTTGCTGATAACACTAAATACAACTATGTTATAGGAAGATTGGATCAAAAGCTCGCCGGGGAGGTTGAGGATATAATAACCAACCCCCATAGGCCAAAGGTATCAAACAGTGAAAGACGGGATTAATCAGGCGCCTCTCAATGTCAGAAGAACAGCGAGTACGTCAGCTCATTAGTGTAGAAGAGCTTAGGGACAGGCGACCATCGCAGTTTCTCCGTCATCTGCGCTCGCTGGCCGGTAATGCTCTTACTGATGAAAACATTTTGCGCCAGCTTTGGATGCGCCGTCTTCCTCAAAGTATTCAGGCTATTTTAGCCTCTCAAGCTGAACTGAGTTTGGATAAAATAGCTGACCTTGCCGACAAGGTCACAGAGATATCAGGCCCCAGCAACCAGGTGTACTCTTGTGGAATACCAGCACCTGCACCATCGGTACTAGACTCATTAGTGAAGACAGTGGAAGACTTACGCAAGCAAGATGCATCTCTTTCCAGCTCACTTCCTCGCGGTCGCTCACGCAGCAAATCTACCTCAAGACAGCGTTCTCGTGGTGCCTCACCTATAAATCCAGATATGTGTTGGTACCATAAAAGATTCAATGCCAGGGCAACTAAATGTACTAAACCTTGCAGCTGGAAACCTGTCACCACGCCGCCGGTGAACAGCAACAACAGTCAGTAGACGCGGCGACTGATTGTTCTCATCACAGCCGCCGACTTTTCGTTACAGATAAGCATTCGAAACTCCAGTATCTAGTAGATACTGGCTCGGATCTCTGTTGTTTTTCTAGATGGCTCGTAAAAAATCGTCGTACCTCTACAAGTTTTGATCTGAGCGCTGCAAATGGGAGCTCTATTAAGACCTATGGCAACTAGGTTTGCGCCGGGATTTCCACTGGAATTTTGTAGTTGCGGAAGTTGACACCCCGATTATCGGCTCCGATTTTTTAAGTCATTACAACTTATTACCGGACTTGCGGAAGGAAGCATCTCCTAGATGGTCACACCAGTTTATTCATCTCCGCTGCCATTGCTACATCCAGTCAAACAAGCGTCAAGGTCGTTGCTTTTAATGACTCTAGTTTTACGCACATACATACAGAGTTCCCAGATATTACGCGCCCACCTGGTCTACCTAGAATCATCAAGCACAGCACTGCCGTACATTACAACTACGGACGGCCCGCCCGTGTCGTGTCGTCCCCGTCGCCTGGCACTCCAAAAACTTACTGCTGCCCATAATAATTTGAAGACATGGTGCAGTGCGGTACGGCAAGATCCTCCAAAAGCGCTTGGTCGTCACCTCTACACATAACACCAAAAAAAGACAACACTTGGCGTCGTCCTTGCGGCGATTATCGCGCATTGAACGCCAGAACCATACCGGATAGATATCCCGTTCGGCATATCAACGATTTCGCCTGCAGCCTCGCTGGAGCCACAGTTTTCAGCACTATTGATTTAGTAAAAGCTTACCATCAGATTCCCGTATTCGAAGAGGATATCGCGAAGACCGCAATCGTTTGGCCTCTTCGAGTTCCCCTTCATGACCTTCGGGTTGCGCAATGCTGGTCAAACCTTCCAGCGTTTTATGGACGAGGTCACACGGTGCCTCGACTTCTGCTTTCCTTATATCGACGATCTGCTCGTTTTTCCGCGGACGGGGACAGCCACAGAGAACATCTGCCTGTCCTCTTCAAACGCCTACAAGACTACGGAGTGGTGATCAATTCATCTAAGTGCATTCTTGGTGCCAGCGACGTCGTTTTCCTCGGTTATGACATCAACGCTAAAGGTACGCGTCCTCCACAGGATCGCGTTCAAAAGCTATTAGATTTTCCCCCTCCAGACACTGTGCAAGGCGTGAGGCGTTTTCTCGGTATGATAAATTACTATCGCCGTTTCATCCCTCATGCCGCCAAGTTTCAAGCGCAGCTAGTGGACGCTCTGGTCGAGACCAACAGCAAAGGTTTCTAAACCTTATCCATGGACCCCCGAACTGTTGAAAGTTTTCGAAGACTGCAAGAGGAGTCTGTCAGACGCCACGCTACTTACGCATCCAGTAAATGACTCAGCTTTGGGACTTTTTACAGACGCCTCCAGTGCGCATATCGGCGCCAATCTACAGCAGCTGATCAATGGACAGTGGTGCCCTCTGTCATTTTTCAGCAAGAAACTTACTCCCAAACAGTCGCAGTGGCCTACCTACCATCGTGAACTACTGGCGGTGTACGAAAGTGTCCAGCATTTCCGTCACATTCTTGAGGTCCAACACGCCACTATTTTTACTGACCACAAACCATTGCTGTACGCTTTCGTACAGCGTCGTGAGAAACTGCCTCCCGCACAGCTCAATCAGTTGCACTTTATTAGCCAATTTACAACGGATATTAAATATATCAATGGAGAAGACAACGTGGTTGCGGACGCGATGTCGCGAATTGAAGCTAATTCATTGGAGCAAGAGTACGAGGATCTTTCCAAGGCTCAAAAGACTTACGAAGAGCTAGCAGAACTACTACATAATGGTTCTAGCCTCAAGTTGGCAGAAGTGAACTTGTCTGGTACCAATATAACTTCGATTTGTGATATGTCTATCGCCAAGCCTCGTCCCTTTGTTCCTCCACAACTTCGGCGCAGGGTGTTCGATAAGCTACACAATTTGAGCCACCCGGGCATTCGAGCAACTACTCGCCTCGTGGCCAATCGCTACGTATGGCCTTCTATGAATAAAGACTGTCAAAACTGGTCTCGCACTTGTGATGCATGCCAGCGCAGCAAAGTGTCGAGACACAATTCTGCTCCTCTAGGAAACTTCAGCACACCATCTGGCCGATTTGCACATGTTCATCTGGACATTGTTGGACCGCTGCCAATCTGCAATGAATACCGTTACTGCCTAACAGCTATAGACAGGTTGACCAGGTGGCCCGAAGTTTGGCCCATGCGCACTATCACGGCAGAAGAAGTAGCCGACACCTTCACCAGAGAGTGGATAACACGTTTTGGCGTACCTTCGGTTCTCACAACAGATCGCGGCGCTCAATTTGAGTCCGATTTGTTCCGCAGACTTACGCACACTTTTGCTATCAGGCGCATTCGGACGACTGCATATCATCCCAGCGCGAACGGAATGATTGAGCGTGTCCACCGCCAGCTCAAGGCCTCATTAATATGCCACAGTGGTGAAACATGGATTGAGGCTCTTCCATTTGTACTGTTGGGCATTCGATCCGCTTTTAAAGAAGACCTTAAGGCTACAGCAGCCGAATTAGTTTATGGTGAAACGCTACGTCTCCCTGGCGAGTTCCTAGTACCCGCATCTAATAAACCCAGGGACCCTACAGATCTTGTGGATAGACTCCGACGTCACATGGCGATTTTGCGACCCTGTCCGTCGTCGCGTCATGGCGAACGTGCGTCGTTCATCTTTAAAGATATGGCAAACGCGTCGCATGTTTTCTTGCGAGAAGATAGCGTTCGACGACCGTTACAATCTCCCTACACCGGCCCTTATGAAGTCCTAGAGCGCGCCGCTGATAAAAAAACTATACAGATCTCCATCAAAGGAAAACCGGTCACGGTCAGCATAGACCGAGTAAAACCAGCTTTCGTAGATACTTTGGAACTTCCAAGCCCACGGATAGCACTACCAGTAATTCCTAATTCAGCCGCGCCCGCAAATCCACCAACAAGAAGACCAGTGATTCAACCTTCAATTTCCCTACCGGATACTGCTACGCCATCTCCACCCTTGGTGCCATCAGCACCAACTTCTCAACCGTATACCACACGATCTGGCAGGCATGTAAAATTCAAAATTAGGGACTGACCATGACCTACCTTTCTCCGTGGGTGGGTGGTGTGGCGGCAAAATCCGCGACTGCGCTGCGAACGCGCTCCGCGGGCGAGCTCGGAAGCGATCGGGTAGCTTCGACTTACCTCGTCGCTACCCCCGCTCACTCCCCCGCGGGATACATGTTCGTTGGCAATAGAGATAACCTCCCGCTTACCTACACACAAGTTGTTACTCTGTCAACACAAGCACTACAATTCTTCACCGGTATAAGTTGATTAATGTTTAGTGGATGGGAGAAATACCTAGCTAACATAAACACAATGTTAAAATCATTATTCCAATTGGACCGCGGCAGCGAGGACGAGCCTAGATTCCTCTGCCGAAGCACAGCCGGCAGGGCGGGAGTGACTAAACCTCCCACAACTTCTCCTGAAACTTAGGCATTACGATATTAAAGGTACAGCGCTAGATCTACTTGCCTCTTACCTGAGTGAAAGAATTCAATATGTTGATATAGGCGGAGTAAGGTCGTCTGGATCGCCAATTAGTATGGGCGTGCCTCAGGGATCAATACTCGGTCCCTTCTTATTTTTGGTATATATTAATGATTTACCATTTTATATTAATAACTTTTGTGACATCATTCTATTTGCTGATGACACTTCTCTAATTTTTAAAATCGATCGTTAACTAGAAAATGTTGAGAAAATAAATAGAACACTCGCACTAGTTCAAGATTGGTTTACAACGAACAACCTACTTCTAAATCCCAAAAAAACTAAATGTATTAAGTTTAGTTTGCCAAATGTGAAAAGTACGAGTATAATTTTAAATAATGAGGTGATTAGCTTTGTCGACTCAACAGTTTTTTTGGAAATAACATTAGACAATAGGTTACAGTGGGGCACCCAAATATCATGTCTCGCAGGAAAACTCAGTTCTGCAGCGTATGCTGTCAGCAAAGTTAGACAGCTTACGAACGTAGAAACAGCTCGACTAGTATATTTTGGTTATTTTCACAGCGTCATGTCCATATTGCGTCGGCATATTGTTTTGGGGCAAGGCGTCTGATATATAAACTATTTTTATTCTTAAAAAACGTGCAGTGCGTGCGATATATCAACTAGGAGCACGAGTTTCCCTTAGAGAAAAGTTTAAAGAGATAGGCATTATGACAGTTGCATCACAATATAATATGCAAACGTTATGTTTGTAAAACAAAACTTACATTTATATAACAAAAACAGTGATATTCACTCTGTGAATACAAGAAATAAGCACAAATCGGTAGGTCAATATCATAGGCTTCATAAAACTCATAACTCATTCATGGGACTAGGTGTTAAATTTTTCAATAAAATCCCAGTCAGCATATCGAGTCTACCAGTAAATAAATTTAAGAATGTAGTCAAGAGACATCTTATACAAAGAGCTTACTATTCAATCGATGATTATTTAACTGATAAAGATAAATGGCTGTAGTTCGTCCCTATTAATGTATATTGTTGTATAGTTTATTGCATTTTACTAGGTGAATATTGTTGTCACAGTTTGATAATGTTACTTAGGTACTAGTTAAGAAAACGATTTACTTTTGTAAGTAAAGATTCTGCGTGATAAATTACGGCCATTCTTTTCTTTCCTTTGAAAAACATGTAAACTTATTCATTAAGTAGCAGTAAATTGGCCAATATTTAAGCACATAAAGTTTTTACATCGTAAGTGGATGCTCCTACTATGTTGTGCCCATTGAGGCTGATGTATCCGATCTCGTGTACTCTTCTAATATTATTGACCTCTTTTTTTGCATCAGTCCTCTAATATGGTGTTTAATATAATGGTGGCAGCACCTTACCTGCATACACAGTTTATAAACAGAGAAACATTGTAAACATTGGCAATTTGAAAAGAGTGGCCACGAGTTTTTATTGCCTGTTCTTTTCTCGGGCTTTACCTATTGTTTGCGAACAGGCATTACCAGTAAATGTAGAATCGACTTTTCACAAGTGTAGTATTTTGCTTCCTAAGTGAATAAATCATTTTTATTATTATTATTATTAAAAGAGAACTGGCGCAAACCTGTGATACTTGGTATTGATGACCGCCGGGAAATATGGAAGGGTAAGGAACTGCATGGACGCTTATATCGGGCCTTAAATGGACCGGATGTAGACACATTATCATCTGTGTCCTGGCTACGGTTTGGTGACCTATTTGGGGAAACCGAAGGTTTTGTTTTTGCGATTATGGATGAAGTTATTAAGACGAATAACTATCGGAGATATATCAAGAAGGATGGGATGGTTGACATCTGTCGGGCATGCCATCATCCCGAATAATCTCTCAGACATATTATCTCTGGTTGTTCTCGTCTTGCTAACGGCGAGTATTTGCATATACATTACCAAGTAGCCAGAATTGTCCATCAGCAACTTGCCCTGAAATAGTACCTTGTGGAAACAGAGGTACCATATTATAGATATGCACCGGACCCTGTTCTCGAAAATGGTCGTGCCACATTGTACTGAGATCGATCTATCATCACTGACAGGACTATTGTCGCCAATAAGCCTGACATAGTGATGATAGATCGATTAGAGCGCCGCGCAATGATTGTTGACATCACCATCCCGCATGACAATAATCTCGTGAAGGCAGAAAAAGATAAGGAAATAAAATATTTGGACTTAGCCCGCGAGATTGTTGACATGTGGGATGTGGATTCAGCAGTCATTGTGCCGATAGTTGTATTAGTCCACGGACTTGTTGCGAAGAGCCTGGACCAACATCTACAGAGGCTCGCGTTGGGTAGCTGGGTCAAGGGCCTGATGCAGAAGGCCGTACTCCTTGACACGGCACGTATAGTGAGGAGGTTCCTCTCCCTGAAGCCCTAACCACCGGTGGCTTGGTCCTTGTACCCGACGCCGGTGGGTTTGCATTTTTTTATACAGTCAAATGTTTTTATTATTTTTTTTATATAAATATTTAATAGTGTAAAAAATTAGGGAATAGTTAAATAAAGGGAATAATAATAATAAAAAAAATACTTTTTTTTACCTCAGTGGAACGGGCAACCACTGTTGTATCTGCCTTCTCCTGGGAATAGGCGTCACCCCAGGTAGTGACTGATATAATTTCCTTACTCGTGGGAACAGTCCGCTGCAGTCAAAACTGCTGGTGCATTGCGGGCACAAGTGCTCGGCGCCCATGCACCGATGGCACTTCGTGGGCCTCGCCTCAAGTATAATGATCCTCGCGGCAGAGAAACCCACGAGGCGCCCGTTTCTACCAAAACTTTAGCTGCGGCGACGGGGCAACACACCCACGCCGCACCGCCGGGACGGATCGCGCCGACCTTCACGGTTCCTGGAGAGCACTGAGCCTTCTGCTCTTTTGATTCCCGGACTCCCTCATACGTCACGGAGTCGTCCAGACCGTAGATGCGCAACTCCTCGGCACACACGCTGCGACAGATTGGATTCGCTCGGTCAACCGGCCAGGCACGTCCCCCTGTACGGGGTGGTGGTGCCGGGGGTGCCATTAGTGGCCCCTGAGGAGGTATTGGCTTGGGCGCCGCAAGCGGCGGCTGACAACTTGGTACCGGAGGCAGACGCCCTCAAGGCGGGCGTAGATGAGGCCCCCGAAAAGAATCGAAAGCTGCCTCATCTGCGCCTCTGTAAAGGAGTCGACAGATGGGCGCTCTTTACTTTGAGCCAGAACAGAACCAGCCGGCTCGGCCGAGGCAAACCCCTTGCCTCTCACCGACAATGCGCTTGTAAATTGAGAATGTCTCGCCACTGAACTGGCGTCCTCTCGCTGTGTCCTCTTCCTCCTTTTTACTCTGCTTCGCCAGGACGCTTGTGTTATTAAATATATTTTTTAATTTATTTTCAACCATAGTAGTTCCACGAGTGTGGGGAAAATAAAGGTCCACCTGGGCAGTGCCCCCTATACCCGGGTAAGCTTAAATTTGTATCCCAACTGGGCGGTCCGCAGGTGCCCCAGCTAGGGATAGCGCCTGAAACCAAAGATCCCATCGCCATGCTTCGTCTGGTCACGTTCCTCAAAACAAGATTCGGGGCTGTCGTCCTCGTGGCCCAGGCGACCGTACCAAGACCCTCGCCCACGCTCAGAGCTGTAAGACATGTCTATGATACTCCTACTAGGGATTACGAGCTTCCGAAGATGGTAGAAGAAGATCTCTCCGCCCTCGTGAGTGCACGTCAAGCCTGACCTCCAGGCAGCCCAAGGATGGGCCACTACTACCCTACATTAGCCGTGTGACGGTGTTTTCACGAAAAGCCGCAAATCCACTGGCACACGTTGCCCAGAGTGCACCACGAGGAGGTTTTCCGGCACTTGGCACCCCAACTTTCAACATACCTTCTTTTTTTTTTTTTTCTTTTGGCGTGAAAAATTCCTGACAAACACCCCCATCGTCCGGGGAAGACTGTGGAGGTAGTATGAGGTTTGCACCCACTAAAAAACCCGCCGTGTATCGCTCGCCACCTTCACCGCCGGGCCGCCGGAATGTGTTATACCGTCGGCGGCCCGCCCAGTGGCAATGCCCGGACGCGATGTTGTTGCGTTCCGGGCATTTCACACCCACGCGGCCCCTTGATACACACAGGGCGCCGCGCCTCCACGGAAGGCCGCGGGCGGAGCAGATCACCCCGTACGCCCGCCCGCAGCCCCACCTAAGGCGGCATCAGGCGCAGATATGCGCCGACGCCGCCCGGTTCGCCGGCGACGGAGCGGATCGTCCAGGAAGCTCTCTTCTCTGGCGCGCTCCGCCGCCTCCTTCTGCGACATGATGTCCTCGCAGAAGGATGCGACCGCATTCCACGACCCCTCGCTTCGGACCATGGACAGAACCACGGCCGGCAGCGAGAGGTCACTTCCGACCACTGCGGTGAGAACTCGACGTTGCCCCTCCCAAGCTGGACAATGCTGGAGGGTGTGTTGCGCCGAGACCTCACCGCAGTCGCAGTGGTGGCAGGCGGGACTCGGTTCCCTCGTAGCAACCGTGTGCAGGTACTTCCCGAAGCACCCGTGCCCGGAAAGGGCCTGCACTAGCCGGAAGGAAAGGGTCCCGTGCTGCCGCCCCGCCCACGCCTCCAGGACCGGCTGGAGCGCCTCCACGGTTCGAACACCTGCCCGTGGAGCCTCCAGCCGGCCCTGCCACCGGGCCATGACTGCCCGGTGTGCCTCACCGCGCCAAGCGCGTAGCTCCTCGAGCAGAGGCACCGAACCCCCTGCCCCCCTGGGGTGTGCCGGCCAATGCGCACGCAGCCTCTGCAGACACCGTGCGGTATCCGCGTATGGCTCTGACCGCCATGATCCGCTGGGGTCTCCCTAAGCGGACCCTATTCTGGGCGATCAGGGACGCCGCCCACACGGGTGCGCCGTACAAAGCCATTAACCGCACCACCCCCGTGTACAACCGTCTACTCGAGGCACTAGGCCCAGATACTTCATCTGGGCCCGGACCTGTACGAGGACCGAGCCGATGGCAATCGAGGCGCCAGCAGGTGGACCGCGACGGGGCCCATGAAATAATAGGGCTTCCGTCTTGGAAAGGGCCACCCTAAGCCCCAGCGCCTCGATGCGCCCGACCATTCGGGAAATCCCTAGGTTGGCCAGGCGCGCCGTCTCCTCAAAATTCCCACCCCGGGCCGGGGCATAGCAGATGACCCCTATCCCAGGGGGGAAACCACACCGCAGGGCCCAGTCGTAGCCAATATTCCACAAGAGGGGCCCCAAGACAGAGCCCTGTGGAACACCGCACGAGACGCCCCTGCGGATTACCTCACCCTCTCGGTCCTCGAACAGAATCCTTCGGCCCTCGAGGTAGTCTGCCACTAGCTGCCTCAGGTACACGGGCACTCCATGATACCGGAGCGCCTCTCTGATGCAGCTGAATGGCAGAGACCCGAAGGCGTTGGCGATATCAAGCAATATCACTCCTCCACCGGCGACGGCCTCCTCCGACGGGTGCTCCCGGTCGTCGGTCTCATCCTCGGAGACCATCGCCGGGGGCGCGTGCTCTGCCTGCAGCGGGAATAGGCCCTCGACCACTTCCGCAAGGAAGCTAAGCTGGAGAGTCTCGGTAAGGGGGGGGGGCGCCGAGCGGAGCTTGTTCAGCGCCGCTCGATATGGGCAACCCCAGGGGTCACGGTCGAGACCCTCCAGCATCTCCCGGCCAGGGCTTTGGCCGAAGCGACGGGGCAACGCACCCAAGCTGTACCCACTCCACCGGGACCGGGGCGGATGGCGTTGACCTTCACGAATCCGGAGGCACATTGAGTTTTTGTCTCCATGGCCTCTCGGATCTCTTCGGCCGTCTAATCATCTAGGCCCGAGATGCGCAACTCTGCGCACTTCGTGGGCCTGGCGATCTTTACACCCTCCTTCCCCGCGGTTAGCCCCGCAGCGTCTCCGCCACGATGTCCGCCACCCTAGCGCCGTCCTGACCGGGACACTCTAGGATCCTGGCCCCGGTCTGTTGGCGTTAAGGGTCACCCTCGCCTGGCGGAAAATATCGGCATACGAGACGCTTCCACTTTTCTCCGCCTCCGGCGACAGCGTCACGACGACGGCTGCCGACTTGGGCGGAGTAAATTTCGGCTTCCTTTTGCCACTTTTACCCCAAAAGTGGCAAAAGGAATGGCAGAACAGCCTCATGTTGAGCCGTACTCTTCTTTTTCTTTTCACGTCGCTTCCTGCGCTCAGCCGTCCGCCACTCCTCAGCGAGACAATTTGTATATACGAGGGTCAAACTGAAAGTTCTTAGAACTGGCCACTTATAAACTATATAATAAAAAAATAATTCTAAAATTTAAAAATATAACTCTTTGCCAATATTACTGAGTACATATTTCATTCATTTGTCATTTGTTTTACGATTTGGCGGCAAATTGAAAATTGTCTGTATCACGTCAACATGAATTTAACACGAGAAAATTTTCGTGCAATGATTTTTTATGACTTTCGATGTCATTTAAGTCAACAAGAAAGTTATGATAGACTACGATTGGCCTTTCACGATGAAGCCCCATCTCGTGCGACTGTTTACAACTGGTTTAATGAGTTTAAACGTGGTACCACTAATCTCACTGATGATTTACGTGAGGGACGGCCTTCTACGGCGACGACTGAAGATAACATCTGTGTTGTGCGGCGTATGATAGAGACTGACAAAAGAGTGACCTATCAGTAGATTCGGACAAGCTTAGGCATCGGTATGAGTCAAGTACACAAAATCCTCCACGAACATTTAGCGGTCAGGAAGCTTTGCGCCCGGTGGATACCTCATAATTTGACTGAGGCTCAAAAACTCCATCGTGTGGACTGGTGCCGTAAAATGATTGAAAGATTTAACGGAGGTGACTCAAATGCTGTGTTCGACATACTAACAGGTGACGAAAGCTGGATTTACTGTTATGATCCTGAAACCAAAAGACAATCTGCTCAGTGGGTGTTTCCTTTCGAGGAGTTGCCAACTAAAGTGAAAAGAGATCGAAGTGCGGGAAAAAAAATGGTGGCCTCGTTCTTTGGAAGGATAGGTCATTTCGCAACAATTGTGTTAGAGGATCAAAAAACAGTTTCTGCAGAATGGTACACTACCAATTGTTTGCCACTTGTCTTGGAAAAAGT
The DNA here is from genome assembly GCA_945859575.2 of Herminia tarsipennalis. Lineage (NCBI taxonomy): Eukaryota > Metazoa > Arthropoda > Insecta > Lepidoptera > Erebidae > Herminia > Herminia tarsipennalis. The sequence continues at coordinate 28,042,116 of OX243839.2, read as the reverse complement.
TCGAGAGAAACGACCTCGCAGTAGGATCCTCCTTTACCACGACAATGCCTCGTCGCACACCGCCAAGCGAACGATCGACTATTTGGCGACATCAAACGTTGAATTACTGGGTCACCCGCCGTATAGCCCCGACGTCGCGCCTTGTGATTTTTATTTATTTCCAAAAATTAAAGAAAAACTTAAAGGAAAGCGGTTTATGAATGCTGAAGAAGCGGTGTCTGCGTATCGCGATGCCATTGAAGAGACCCCTAAGAACGAGTGGGCAAAGTGCTTTTCCCAGTGGTTCCATCGCATGCAGCGGTGTATTGACGTAAATGGACAATATTTTGAAAAGATATAATAAAACTAATAACTGGCTAATGTAATCAGTTTTTGATTTTCTAAGAACTTTCAGTTTGACCCTCGTATTCCAAATAAAAAGTAGTGCGTCAACAAAAAGTGCTTACGGTTCACTAATGATGTAAATTAGAAAGGTATTAGAAGTGGCTCAGCGGGTACCTGAATCACCAAAACAGTGAATGCGCAAACTAATTTTGTAATTTTGGCGTATAATTAGTGATACAGTTTTTGCAAATACCTGATGGCTTGCCATACTTTTAGTTTTATATTTTACGCTATTAGTATACTTATTATAATGTACCAAATGTTGCAAACCTTTATATAAACTCTATTAGGAAGAACGCTTCCACCTAAGACACAGGACTTGTCCGAGTTGAGATTATTATTATAATAATCTTTATTTCCTCGTCACAACAATTACATTTAGTATCTTTTTAACAATTTTAATCCTATAGTAAGTTTCATCTTTTTTCAACACAATTAGTCTAATGTTAAAACTTGCACTTTAAAGTAAAACTTTTAATAATAACGTTATTATATTATTAAAGTTATTGCCTGCGTACTACGTCTGTTGTACTATTTACCAACAAATAAAAATAAATTGAATTAAATAAAAAATACAAATTGACTGGCATATTGGTTTAGTGGTTAATATACCTGATTTTCAAACCAGAGGTCGTGGGTTCGATTCCCACAGATTAAACTTTGTGTGATAAGCATCATTATTTACTTTGTGTTTGGTGTAATTGCTGTATAATATTATGATGATGAGAAAATATATAAGTACATTTATTAGTTGTTTAGTTGCCATAGTTACTACAGGCTGTGCTTAGTTTGGGATCGGATGGCCGTGTTTTAAGACAATATTATATTTATTTTATAAAATTAATTATCCATCCAATCAATCCCTTTATCTACGTATATTTACATGAACTACCACTTCTACTTAACGAATCGCTAACTACTCACTTGCAGGCTGCAAGCGTCCATGTCACATAAACCCAGATATAACGAAGTCAATATACGAATAAATAAAGCTAATATATTGAGTCAAATAAACGTCGACATGAACGGTATATTTTCCACGTCTAACCGTCACAATTTCCACTACATGTACCTGCAACTTCCTGTTTCCCTTTTATGTCCACGTCGCTGTTTTTTATGGTTCCGCAGTCAAAAGCGCTACGAGAACTGAATTATCTTGTTTTACGGAGGATATCGATGAATATTTCCTTTAAAAATGTAGGATGAATTACTGAATATGTTATCTTTACTGGGTAAACTTCTATGCATTGGCATGGTGGCAGCATGTTATAAATAAAGTCAAGTTTTGTCAGTGGAATTATTTATATTCAAATCATCTATAGCTGTTCTAGCGCCTTCTCTTGCAAGGTCCATTTTCCATCCAACATTACCTTTAAAAATAATAATAATATCTTGGGACAACTCACACAACGCTATCTGATCCCAAACTAAGCAGAGTTTGTACTATGGAAACCAGACTACTGATAAACATACTTATATATTTCTAAATACATACACATTATAGATAAATAACACCCAGACACAGAAGAAATCATTGTGCTCATTACACAAAGTTTTATCCTGGGTGGGGATCAAACCCACGACCTCTTGCGTAGCAGTCGGATACACTCTCACTGCGCCACAGAGGCAGTCAAAAATATAACGTTTAATACAAATGTGTGTACCTATCTTGACAATATCCGTCCATCAATATAATCCCCACCGCGACCCGTTACACACCGATGATAATCCGATGCTCCAAGACAAACACGAACAACCCGACTAATAGATTAACTGCTAATATATCAATACCGCGCTGTATTAATTACTGAAATCAATGACACATTAGAAATTAATATCCCATTACTTAGGTAAGCGATCCCATTCATATAAAGCTTCGTCATTTAATTGACCAACAAGGTTGGCGAAGTGAAACTCATATCGGAATCTAATAACCCAATAGCTAATATGAAATGAACAACTTATTATTTAAATTATTTTTATAATTACAAACTTTTACGATTTGTACAGATTAAAATTTTCAAGTGTCACGTGGCCGGCGTAATGTTCATTTTGGTTTTATACAGAATAAAACCCATATAACAGTGATATTTTAAGTGAATCTACTATGAGACCCTACAATTAGCGTGTGGGAACGTTATTCAGTGACAATGTAGCAAGATCATGAAGTTATAAAACGAATTGTGATAAAAACTTTTTAACAAAAAATATTACCGACTTCAAAAATAAATACAAGGCAACTAAAAAGCAAAAAATAATATACCTAGAATAACAAAAACAAATTAAACATTTTGAAGTTGGTGCCATGAAATAGTAGTCTTTATGTTTTATTCGGCACCAACTTCAAAATGTTTAATTTGTTTTTGTTATTCTAGGTATATTATTTTTTGCTTTTTAGTTGCCTTGTATTTATTTTTGAAGTCGGTAATATTTTTTGTTAAAAAGTTTTTATTTCTCACTTTTTAGTGGGTTGGTTTATAATTCACTTAAGTTACAATAGGCTTATGTTATCTGCTCAAATCCTTTTACGAAATATTGCTTGCTCCGATGCAGGGCCGTTAATTGTTGAGGAGTTCACTATCAGCTTTATTACATTGTATAATAGTAGTATATCGAGATTAAAGTGCTACTCAATACCATATTAAAGTACTTAATTGAATCGCAAACTGTGAATAATTGAATAGGTCTGCTCGTAATTTTTGGTCTTCGTCATCAGTTCCACTTCACCAATTGGTGTTTTTTGAGAGTAAATGCACGAATCACTATGAAATATACCTAAATCACTGTAGGTGTGCTTTTAATATTTTAAGAGTTCCCTCGATTTCTCCAGGATCCCATCATCAGATCGTGATCTGGGGACAATGGGACCAACTTGGAAGTATACCCTTTCAAACACAAAAAGAATTTTTCAAATCGGTCCGGCCGTCTTTGCGTAATCGGTGAACAAACATACAAAAAAAAAAAAAAAAAAACATACAGACGAATTGAGAACCTCCTCCTTTTTGAAGTCGGTTGAAAATGAAATAAAGGTGCATTAAACCGATAAAGACAATGCTAAATCCTTTTTTCTGGTGAATTATGTGACACTTAACTTACCTAAAACACATCTTAATAAAAAAATAAACAAAAACAAAGTGTTCCGTAGCCAAAATGGCAAAAGCGGAAGCCTTATAGTTTCGTCATATCCGTCTGTCTATCCGTATGTCACAGGTATTTTACTCAAAGACTACTTAGTGAATCTAGATGAAATTTGGTGAAAAGGTGTCTTGTAGTACTTAGTTTGATGTCTAAATAATAATAATAAATATTTTAGGGGGGCACTCCATACATGTAACAGAAGCTGAAAAACATTTTTTTTTTTCAGCAAACATCAACGTATGGCACATCATTCGGCAGGTCTTTCAAAAACATTTTAAGATTTTTATTAAACTTTTTGATTGAGTGAATATTTTTGGAAATAATCGCTCCAAAAGTTGCAAATAAATCGTGCCCCCCTCTCTTAACTTTTGAACCGTGTGACCAAAAAATATGGAAAAAATTGCAAATATGCACTTAATAAATACTTTAAATTAAAATATTTTAGACAAGATCGAATATACCGTCATTGAGTTATTGCCAAAAAAGTACGTTTCTCAACAAAAGGGCGTAAGGGCCATGAACATAACATGCTCTTCTTCAGATGCAATTGTCCGAGGCTGCGGAACATGCTCTTGCCCGGCTTATTTCATACAAATCTCTTAAATCAACTCAAAACGAAATTAAAAACGTATATCGCCATTAGCTGTTTAACTTAGAACTCTCATTAGTCTGTCGATAAAACAATAGTTTCGAGCGTTGGACACCAATCACCAATTTCGACATTTGCTTGGCCTAGTGGTCTAAGTTAGCGCCTTGGTCAGCTATCGACGCGTGTAGTCGAGGTTTCAAATACTTTTTTTTTTATTGCCGTAAAAATGCCTAACGCACACCTCCAGCACCCGGGGCAGACGATGGAGGTAGTGTACCTGCCCCCACTAAAAAATCGGCCGTGTACTAACTCGCCGCCTTCACGGTTAGGCCGCCGGAACTTGCAATATCTTCGGCGACCCACCCAGCGGCAAAGCCCCTCGGGCATTCCTGCTCCTGCGGCGTCCTGGGTACACACAGAACGCCGCCATCGCGAAGAGCCGCGAGCGTGGGATACCTCCCCGTCCATCACGCCCACAGCCCCACCAAGAGACGTCACGCGCGACTGCGCCTCGATGTTGCCCGGTTCGCCGGCGACGGGATAGATTAGCTCCGCCACCTCCTCCCGCGAGATAAAGTCCTCGCAAGAGGATGCGACCGCGTTCTAGACCCCCTACCACGCAACACGTCCGGTACCCCTATCACTGACAACAGGGGCAAGGAGCGAGCTATTAGGTGGAGGGTAGAGAGGCTTGAAAAGGCGCCTCGCAGGCCTCGCGTCGAGAATGGTAATCCTCGCCGCAGATAAACCCACGAGGAGCCGGTCTGTCTCTGCCAAGATATTGGCCGAAGCGATGGGGCAACGTACCCACACCGCACCAACTCCGCCAGGGCCGGGGCGGATAGCTCCTACCTTTATGCTTCCGAAAGAGCATTAACCTTTCCGCTCTATCACCTCTCGGACCTCTTCAGGCGTCACAGAGTCCAAGCCCGACACACGCATCTCCGCGCATTTCAATGGCCTGGCGACCTTGACGCCAACTTGCCCCTCAGTAAATTCCCGCAGCAGCCCCGCCAAGATGTCCGCTACTTTCGCGCCGTCTTGACCGGGGCACTCGAGCAATCGAGCCCCGGTTTGGGAGCGGCGGAAGCTCACTTCCACACTTTGATTGGTGGCGGACAGCCGCGCCTTCGTTTCGCGGAAGAGAACCGCGTATTTCACGCCGCTGCGCTCACCAGGACGGTGGCCTTTTTCGGCGGAGACAGTTTTGGCATATTCCTGCCGCTTTGGCTTGTCATAGCGACCTTCTGCGAGGAGACAGAAGCGCTGCTGCGGCATTTGTAGCGCCCGCTACGGCAGCACGTGATGCGCCTCTCGACGCACGCTGCGGCCGGGGTTGGGGAACTACATCCCGTGGCCCTGAGGCAATTGCCACAACAGAGGTTTCAAATTCTAGTCCAACCCAACATTTAATTTTTTCCATTTAAGGCTTAGAAATTGGAAAAAAGTAACATAAAAATAACAAAAAGATACTAATGTAATCAATGCTTCAATATTTCAAGGCAGTATTATTTAATGCCTGCTATTCCTCCTGTATATAAATGACTAGCTGAAAAATAAAAACGGACCTCGTATTTTCTATGCAGATCATAGACTTAGGATATACTAGCTAGAGAATAGACGAATAAAGAGCTCATTGACGTGTAACGATTTTTGATTTATTAATGTATGCGTAAGCTAATGACGAGATGTCCAAAAATAGAGCAACATAGTTAGGTATTTTTATAAATATGTCTAGTATATCCTAAGTTTTAATAGTATGCCAGATTTAGCTTAACACCATTGTGTTGTTGAATTAAAGCAAAATAACTCACAAATACCATGTACGGATGGCTCGTACTTGACATTGAAATAAGATAAATTCAAAAAAACATAAAATTATATATACATATTGAGTAATGTTTTACTACTCGGTAACTGTAGGCCCTCTGATTTAAAAGATAGGAAAAACCTGGGTTTTGGCAGTCAGGATACCATCGTAATTACATCGCTATGGTAGCCGGTGAAGCGCCGGAAACATTTTTGGTTAATAGTGAGCCAGTCTGTTATTTTGGCTGCCAAACTACGTATTAGCTTTTGTTTTACTTCTATCTTGTGATTTTATCTCTCACTTGAACTCATTTTTTGGGCTGAAAATTGTAGTGTAAGCATTAGTATAAGTACCTATACGTAGCTATACGATTGTATGCACGTCACTCGCTCACGCGGAGCACCGTTGTCCTTAGCAGTCTCGCAATAAACATAGTACCGAACACACGTTGTTTCCTTCAATACACCACAGTGGCGACGAGGATGGCGAATAAAATCAAGGAATTTGATTTGAGCACGGGAAACTGGCAGTCGTACGTGGAACGCCTGGAGATGGTCTTTTTAGTGAAAGATGTAAAAGTGGAGATGCAGGTACCCACTTTAATATCAGTAATTGGAGAAAGTGCGTACGAGTTGATGGTGAACTTATGTAGCCCCACGAAACCGAAGGATAAAAGTTTCAAAGACCTATGTAAGTTGATGGCAGATCACTTACAACCAAAACCATCGGTGTTAGCGGAACGCTATAGATTCCGACAATGCCGGCAACAAGATGGCGTCGCCATTAGCGAATACTTAGCGGAGCTAAAGAAAATGGCACGTTTTTGTGAATTTGGGGCAAATTTAAGCGAAAATATGCGTGATCAATTTGTGTGCGGACTGGCAAATAAAAAAATCAGACAAAGATTATTTACGGAAGCGGGACAGCTGGATTTAGCGGAAGCGGTGCGGATTGCAACGGCGATAGAAGCTGCGGAGCGTGATGCTTCAGCAGTAGTCTCCATGAAGGCGGAGATGGCAGCTACACGCGATGAAGATGTCCACCAGGTGCACGTGAAAAGTTGTTCAGCATGCGGTGACATGCAGCACAGTAGCCGAGAATGCCGTTATCAGACATTCGAATGCAGCGGATGCCGAAAGATCGGACACCTTAGGCGGGTGTGCCCGGAGGGCGGTAGCACGAGTGGCCCAACGCACAGAGGAGCGACGCCGGGGGTCAAAACGGCGGGCGGACCACAGCAGAGACGAAGCGGTGGCAGTTTTCGTCGAGGGCGTGGTACCAGGCGTAGCACGTGGCGCGGTTCAACACGCACTCATCACCTGGAGGATTCGCAACGAGTTTGTGGGGACGAATATGGAGAGAGCGACCAAGAAGAACCAATAATTCAGATGTCGCTAAAGAAGTATAAACCGGTCAGTATATTAATATCGGTTAATAATAGGGAGTTATGTATGGAGATCGATACGGGATCGGCTTTGTCTTGTATTAACAGAACTACATATAATAATTATTTTTCCAATTCACCCGTAAAGCCGTGTAAATTAAAATTACGTTTTTATGATGGTACCATGATAACACCTGTTGGGTATATTGAAGTTTCTGTTACTTATGACGGTGATACAAAACTTTTAGATTTATATATTATAGATAACGGTACCACCTCTCTATTGGGCAGGCAATGGTTAGCCGAGCTAGGTATCGGAATACCGGAAATGAGCTTGCACAACATGGAAATAAACGAGTCGAAGCGTAATAATTACATACAGTGTATTTTTAATAGGTTTGGTGATCTATTTGACGGGAGTTTGGGACGGTTTACTGGCGGGAGGGCCCGGCTTAGCTTGCGGGAGGGCGCGTCGCCGGTGTTTCACCGCGCACGCCCTCTGCCGTACGCGCTGCGGGACCGCGTGGATGCGGAACTAGACAGCATGCTGGCCGCGGGGGTTATTGAAGCTGTCGACGCCTCTGACTGGGCCACGCCGCTGGTTATCGTTCGGAAAGAAGATGGAGCATTACGCATTTGCGCAGATTTTAAGGTAACTCTGAATCGTGTTCTTTTGGTCGACAAGTATCCAGTTCCGAAAATTGAAGATCTACTTACAAATTTGAACGGTAGTAAATTTTATAGTAAAATTGATCTTTCTCAGGCCTACAATCAAGTAGAATTGGATGACCCTCATAATTTAACCGTAATAAATACACACAGAGGTCTTTTTAAGTATAATAGGCTCATTTATGGACTTTCGTCAAGTCCGGGCATTTTTCAAAGGTTTATGATAAATATGTTGAAAGATATACCGAATATATCTGTATTCTTAGATGATATTTTAATTTCAAATAAATGTTTAAAATCACACATGGATACGATATTGAAAGTACTTAACCGATTAAAGGAATTTGGTCTTAAACTAAAGAAAAATAAATGTGTGTTTTTTGAGAGCCAAGTAAATTTTCTAGGTTATGTAATTGATACGAACGGTATAAGCGTAGATCAGAGTAAAATCAAGCCAATTATTGACATGCCTCGGCCCAAAGATGTTTCGGAGCTTAGGTCATTTTTAGGCATGGTCAATTTTTATGGACGGTTTATAAAGAATCTTAGTTGTATCTTAGGTCCATTGTATGAGTTATTAAAAAAACATACGCCATGGCGTTGGGATTATATACATGAGCAAGCATTTGAAAAAGTGAAACAGGTTTTGATAAGTACAGAGGTACTAGCGCATTATGACACCACTAAGGACTTAATAGTGACATGCGACGCGAGCGCAGAGGGTATAGGTGCGGTACTAGCGCAGCGAGACGCCCACGGCCGGGAGTGCCCGGTGGCATATGCGTCGCGTGCACTCATCGGGGCAGAGCGAGCCTATAGTCAAATACATAAGGAGGCTTTAGCGATTGTGTATACAGTAAAAAAATTTCATCAATATTTGTATGGCAGACAGTTCACGCTACGTACTGATCATAAACCTCTAGTAACTATTTTTGGAGCGGAGACGGGTATACCGAATATGACCGCGAATAGGTTACAAAGGTGGGCACTCATACTGTCCGCGTACGACTTTCGTATAGAATTTGTAAGCACTGACTCAAATACCGCGGATTGTTTGTCGCGTATGATAGCAGCCAATAGAGCAGAAAGTAGTCGCGGGAGTGGGGCAGAGGATAGTCAACCACTGCCGGAGTTAACCCATCTTCATTTTGCGAGCGAGGCTTTACTCCTTGATAACGCTCACATAAAGAAAAAAACGAACTCAGACTTAATTTTGAATAAAGTGTTATACTATGTACACAACGGTTGGCCAAACGAGGTCCAGATAAAACAATTGAAACCTTATTTCAATAGGAGAAAGGAAATTTACTCTGAGCTGGGTTGCTTAATGTGGGGCTATCGTGTTATTATTCCGTCAGAATATCGGGTAAAAATTCTTAAGGAACTTCATGAGGCTCATTTAGGAATAGTTAAAACTAAAGCATTGGCGAGGAGTTATGTTTGGTGGCCGGGGTTAGACGAGGACATAGAAGCTCAGTGCCGTTCGTGTAGGGTCTGCGCCGCTGTGGCCGACGCTCCGCCCGGTCATGAGCCCCGGCCGTGGGCGTGGCCGCCGTGTCCCTGGACTAGGCTGCATGTAGACCTTTTAGGACCCCTCGCGGGGGCTACGTATTTAGTACTGGTCGACTCACATTCTAAGTGGATAGAAATATTTAAAATGACGTCAACGACCGCTGGTAATGTTATTAAAAAATTAAGAGAGGTGTTCGCTCGGTTCGGTTTACCGAAACAAATCGTTTCTGATAACGGTCCCCCGTTTTCTAGCACGGAATTTGAATTTTTTTTAACTGGGAATGGAATAGTACATTTTTTTTCTGCCCCGTATCACCCGTCGTCAAATGGCGCCGCTGAGAATGCCGTTAAAACTTGTAAAAGAGTCATTAAAAAAGCAACCGTTCAAAATATTGACGTAGAAACTGCATTAGCCCGCTTTTTACTCATATATCGGAATACGGAACACTGCACGACGGGCGAAACCCCAGCGCAGTTACTTCAAGGTCGCGCGCTCCGCACTCGGCTAGATGCACTGCGATCGACGCCGCCTGCGCGGCCAGTTGATAACACTGATAACGGGGAGCGGGAGCGGACGGTCGTAGCCTGTGCACGGCGCGTTCGTAGTGTCCAGGCAAGGCAAGTGCGTCACGCGGGGGGCACACAACGTTCACTAGCTCCGGGCACATCAGTTTATTATAGAAATTACGGACAGGGTTCTAAGTGGTCGGTAGGAGAAATCATTAAACGAATAGGTAGGACGGATTATACTGTTAGGACTCAGGAGGGAACTGTGATACATCGGCATGTAGACCAATTAAGAAACCATTCAGAGTTGAGTAATTTGTCACCCGCGAACTTTATTCCGAAAGATTCCTCAAATCCATTTGTGTCGTATCCTCTGCCGACGCCAGCGAGTGTGGATCAGCCGGAGGAGCCGGCGCTTCCCGCCAGTAATACCGGTGGGACGGGACACTCGGTACCGACAGGGGAGATACCACCCCGGATTCGGAGACCACCTATACGTTACGGTATAGACGAGTTATTTTAGTTTTATCATGTTTTGAATATTCTCTTAGTATAGTTTTAGTATAGTTTTATTTCTAAGCTAGGCGAATGGGCCGAAACGTTTTGTTATATGTTTTAGTCACAGATTGTATTAGTATATAGTTTAAGATTTATTTTGAAACCATGATAGAGGTATTATACACATAATGTTGTTTATGTTTAAGTTTGTAATTAAATAGTAGTTGTAATTTGTATAGTACGTAAGTGACCGATAAGGAGGGAGGTGTAGTGTAAGCATTAGTATAAGTACCTATACGTAGCTATACGATTGTATGCACGTCACTCGCTCACGCGGAGCACCGTTGTCCTTAGCAGTCTCGCAATAAACATAGTACCGAACACACGTTGTTTCCTTCAATACACCACAAAAATGGCGACGGCGACGAAGTAATTTCTCGATTTACGTACGATGTTACAATCTTCTCATGTTTCAATAGGGTATTTTACTATTAGAGATAAATCTATAAACATATTATTATGATAGTTTAGGTAAAAAGCGGCCCAAAAATGTTAGTATTTGTTCATAAAGTTACTAAATGAATTTTACAACACCTTGAAATAGTAGCCGTCATGTTATTACGTCATACTGCTGTGTAAACTAAAAAGTGTCAATTCTCAACTGATGGCGTAATTGCCATTAAAAATGTCAGCACATTTGTTTACCCAGCCAACTGACGTCATGACCACAGATAAATATGACATCCACAGCGTCCAGCGTTTTCGACAAATTACGTGGGAATTTTGAAAATGTAAAATTTAAATGCATTATGACCCATAACGATTGAATAAAAATTTTGACAGATCAGAATCAGACGACGTAGTGTCAGTTGTCCCGAGATATTATTATTATTCATGAAATTATTGTCTCGGGAACATAAACAATATTATGATTTTAGAAAATATTAAAGACTAATTAATAATACTATCCCAATAATTAAAATTTAAATCTAAATGTGTCTAGACACACAGTAAAAACAAAATGCATGTGACAGTCACCTGTATTGCCTGCAAGTATCAATATCAAAATATAAGATACCGGGCAAGTGCACGTCGGCCCACGAACAATGTAGGGTTCCGTAGTCCCTCCCCCCCCCCATCTTAATATTGTTGTTTCATACTTACAACGTTATATGTACTTAATAATATTTTTCAGTTGAATTTTTACGAAATTTTTGTTTTTATATATATATATCTGATTTGCCTTTTAATTTAAATATATATATTGAAATTAAAAGGCAAACCATCACAGCTAAATAGGCTTTACAAGTTTAAGAGAAGATAACTAACAAAAATTTCATAAAAATTCAATTGAAAAAAAAAAAGAAAAAAAAAAAAAAAAATATATATATATATATATATATATACTACCGTTATTTTTTTGACATACCCAACACGTTTTTTAAAAGACCTATCTAATGATACCCTACACGATGAGGTAAGTAAGGAAAAAAATCACACCCCCATTCTGCATGCAGGGGAGGTACCCTAAAAAAACCCGAATAACTATTATTTATTATTATTTATTTAGAAGAAACAAACAGTCATAATACAAAAAGAGCTTAATACTAAAATTAAATATAGTTTTAGACCTACAGTTTCATATATAAGGCACTTAAATGGAAACATAATGAGTTTTCTCAAAATTATATAAAACTAGATAACATTACATACAGGTGCATACACACATACATACACATATACATATACTTATATATTATACTTCCGTATACATACATACACACATATTATACATACCAATACAATATTTATACATACCTACTTATATCCATATGTATATCTATTAATTGTTAACAGCATCTATATTATCCATAATAATAACTTATAATAATAATACATTATACTTAATTATTACAAACATACACACTACAGTTAAGACGATGCAAGTAATTGCAACGATTTTTTCTTAAAACAATTTAAACTTTCACTAAAAATGTCAACATCTATGAGTTTATCATTATACAGTCTGCAAGATCTTCTGATAAAACTATTATTAGCGTAACACGTTCTACAATTACGGATAACAAATAAATGCTTTTTACGGCAAGCTCGTTCACGTCGATGTGGCACTCTAAATAATATTTCCTGAAGCAATGCAGGGGCATCTATTTTGTTATTAATTATTTTATAAAGGCATGCAACATCAGCCAATTCGCGACGGTGACACAATTGAGTAATGTTATGTTCTACAGAGGAAGTCTCATAATCCGAATACCAATGACCAGTACGGTAGCAGAGAGCCCTTACAAACTTTTTCTGAACTCCCTCTATCTTATCAATATGTTTTTTAAAGAAAGGATGCCAAACTGAGCTTGCAAACTCTAAGTGGCTTCTTACATAACAGTTATATAATATTTTATAAGTTAATAAGTTACGAAATGGTTTACAGATACGCAATATAAATCCCAGTTGCCTATACGACTTATTTATCATTGCATCTATGTGTGGAACAAAAGAAAGTTTAGAGTCCAATATAACACCCAAGTCACGAATTTCAGTAACTCGCTTTAAGTCCTTATTACAGAGTCTATAGTTAAAATTTACTAAAGATGTTTTTCTGGAAAAACTTATAACAGAACATTTCTCAGAATTCAAAATTAAACTATTGGAATTACAAAAGGATTCAAAAACCAAAAGATCCTTTTGCAATAATTCACAATCATCTATGTTTCTTACTATTCGAAAGATTTTTGTGTCGTCAGCGTATAATAATTGATTAGAGTTTAACATATTTTTACTAATATCGTTAATGTACAAAATAAATAACAGGAGCCCTAAATGGGACCCCTGTGGGACCCCAGAACTTATATATTTATAATGTGAGATGTAACCTCCTGAAGCTACAGCTTGAGATCGATTTTCTACATAAGATTTTATCCAGCGGAGTAGATCACCACGTATTCCCAACCGCCAGAGCTTTAACAGTAACGTACTGTGACAAATTTTGTCAAAAGCTTTGGCAAAATCTGTGTAAACAGCATCTACTTGTGCATTACTATTCATGGCTTCCAAAACAATTTCAGTAAAAGATAAAAGATTTGTATCAACACTACGACCCTTAAAGAAACCGTGCTGGTTAGGTATAATATGACGATTAACAGTGTTAGAAATTTGAATGGTGACAATTTTTTCCAATATTTTACCAAATTGGCAAAGCTTAGATATAGGACGGTATTTTACAATATCTTGACTAACTTGTCCCTTTGGTATTGGGGTCACGAGTGCGCGCTTCCAAATGCTAGGGACGCAGCCCTCCTTAAGAGATTTCTCAAAAAGTAATTTTAGAGGTGTTGTTAAAGTAGCTGCACACTGTTTGATCAACAATGGAGGAATACCGTCTGGTCCTGCACCCTTATTAGTATCAACCGATTTAAGGTAATTATGAACAAGATCATTGCTTAAGAAAATACAGCTCATGTCAAGGACAGTATCCATGGTCGGTGGTAAATTCTGTAAATCAAAGGAAGCGATACTAGATTCAACGAAAACCGAGTGAAAATATTCATTGAACAAATTACAAATGTGATGACCATCAGTAGCTGATACCCTATTATAGGACATAAGCTGTGGGAGACCGCTATTCGACTTAATTGACTTTACGTATGTCCACAAATATTTTGGGTGAGTTTTGATTCTAGACTCAGTAAAATTCATATAATTATTATAACATTCCCTTTCTAATGTAGCTACCTTTTTTCTAAGAAATTTAAAACTATCATAATCTAAGGGGTTACCATATGTCTTCCACAACTTATGAAATTTACGTTTCTCATTCATTAATCTTCTAAGCGACTGAGTGTGCCATGGAGGTTTACAATTTGAAATACGCTGAGGGCGTCGGGGCACGAATTTATCGATCAAATCATTTAATAAAATATAAAATTTTTCTAAGCATTGTTCAACAGGTAGTTCCGAGAAAAAGTCATACCAGTCAACCATAGATAACTGTATGTTAATTTCATTGTAATTTGCATTACGAAAACAATAGGTAAGAGTAGGCGCCGGTTTTAGAATAGGTATATAAGACAAATTGAGTTCTATTTGAAGCGCCTTATGATGACAGTCCTCAGGTGTCAGTGGACTATCACTAGCCATTACTACACAATTAGTATTGGAAAGTATTAAGTCAAGAATACGATTATTACTATTTACTATTGAGTTATACTGATTTAGACTAGAAAAAGACATGAATTCACGTAATAATTTGACTAAAGAGCAATTACTATTGCCTAATAAACAGAATGAATTATCGGACGTTGACCATTGAGCCTCAGGAATATTAAAGTCACCAGTTACTAAAAAAGTATCATTAGGATTATCAATTACGATTTGACCACATAATTCGAAAAAAATTAACAAAGTGTCGCTAAATAATGGGCCACGCGGAATATAAATACAACAAATGTTTAGATAGTTTCTTACACTATTTTGATGTGATAAAGGAATAGAAATCCAAACGCATTCGCAGGACGAAGCGGGGGGCCTCGGCCAGTCCCGGCGCACGGACCGAAGGTCACACCGCACGGCCACAGCGGCCCCGCCCCCGCGCTCCGCGCCACTCAAAACTGCACATCGGTCGTCCCTATATACGTCATACCTACTATCGAAGAATTCACGATTGTAAAAGTTTGAGGTTAACCAACTCTCTGCAATACAAATAAAATCGAAATTTGATTGTGAAACTTCAAAAAGGAAGCTATGAGACTTCGTACGAAGACCCCTTACATTTTGAAAGTAGCAACTAAAAGTTGTATTAATCATTGAAAAACATTATTATTATTGTAAGAATTACATATTTGTATGTTACAAAGTTACAATATTGACGTGAACGAGCCCAAAATATACCTATTTGTTGACATAGATACAAATATTTTGTAATTGAAATAAATTTACAAGAGTAATAGTAATAGTAGCAGAACTGTAATGTAATAATAACACAATTAGGTATTTGTATTATATTAATAGCTATATATAGCGTGTTATAGCGAATTTTTTGGTATTTATTTGATATTTTACACATGTTGACATTTAACGTAAAGTTTACAATTTTATTATTTAAATTTCGTATTTACTTTAACGTTTTTCATTTATTTTGTATTACGTATAAGCATGCATTCAAATAGCCCTTATGTAATGTCCTTAAAAATATATAATAAATTACCCGAGAGAATTAGAAACGAATCTAAATTAAATAGAAACACTTCTACCACAAAAATGTTATTACACTGGAAATGATTATCTAAATGACAAACAGTTATCCAAGTAATTAAAGTACAAAGAAAGAAGGTACATAGATAACATCCTCCTCTCTCCTAACTGCCCGACAGAGTCCACTGTCTAATTTTACCACCTAAATATCGGCCATAAGTTCTGTTACAAATGAAAATGTCATTTTTTATAATGAAGTAGGTAATGCAATATTACTAAAACTTATATGTACATATTTATTAAAACCTCGGCAAAAAATAAAAACAATATTCTATTCGAAATGGCTACTTTTGGCTTTTATACAAGCCTTTAATCTGTCTGGCCACAAATCTATGGATTTACGCACTATTTCCATGGGAAATTTCGCCAATGCTTGCTTCAGAGGTTTAATAAGAGAATCAATGTCACTGTGTCGTTTAGAGCAAGCCATGTCCTCTAAAACTGACCATAATTTGTAGTCTAAAGGGTTGAGGTCTGAGCTACATGAGGGCCAATCTTCAGCCAGCTTCCAGCTCTTAAAAAGTCCGGAACGTTGGTTCTAAGCCAGGTTTGGGTAGTTCGTGCCTTGTGACCAGGTGCAGAGTCCTGCTGGAAAGTCCACGGTACATTTTTAAAAAGTGTATTGCTAAAAGGTTTCACAACACGATCCAAGACAGTCTCTTTCTACACTTTGGCTAAAGTTTTCACTCTTTTTTTCACAAAAATGTATCTTTGTGACGCCTTGATAAGACACGCCCCACCAAACCATCACTGATGCAGGACGATGACCATGATGAAGGCGTTTTTGATCGATCCACTTTAATTGTAAAGATTGATTTAGGGCATGTCCTGTATATCGACGATAAGCACCGATAAGAGGTCTTGTTTTTTAATTACAGCCCTTTTAGTTCTAACCGCACGCGGCCGCCCCGATCTTTTATGGTTTAGAAAGAGGAAGTGTAATTGTATCTGTTGATCGTACTGTTATACCTAGCAACTGAAGGCAAACTGCTAAGTTGCACTATAATATAGAAGAGTCAGCAGCTTTGGCTCTGGGATTGGTGTTGATGAGCGGTCCGGGTCGGTCGTACTGAATCCTTGTACTTAAATTCTAGTTCCTAATATACTTTAACCTTGTGCTCATATAAAGTTTTTTTTTTAAAACTTAATTCCGAAACCCCGTATAACATTTGGTGGCAGCGGTGGGATACCGAAAAGCGCTACGTACCCGCGTATACGTCTTCGGAATATCCCAAAGTGAAAAGTGCAAAAATTTAGGTCATTTGTACAACTTCAAATAAGTATTTCGAAATCAGTGTACCAGTGTAAATCACGCATACGCGCACAGTGCAATCGGGTAAACTACAAGCCCGATTCCATCTCCGATACAAGCAAGGGTGCTCGTATCCATCCATTGGTCGTACCTGTACATCAATCTCTGGTGGAACCGAGATGACGAGCTTCGTGCGTATTCTAATATTCGCCGTTGGAATATTTCTGTGAGTGACAAATACTTACAACTTCTACGCCTGAAAAACTTTAAAAACTACGTTTTATGTTGTGTGAACTCAGAATTTTGTTCTATAAATAATTTCTTATATGATATCATTAATCCTAGGTACTGTTGTAATATTCAATAATTCCCTGTATCTGCCCGCCTACGATTTGTTTATACTTAACATTCTCAGACAGGGCTATGAAAAGCTCTCGCCGCTACTGTAACATATAGTGGAGGCTATAACACATTTATTTCTATTATTATTTTTTGTACGATTAATTTTAAGTCATATAATGTCGGATAAAGAGAATCCCAGTGTTTCCAAAACCAGATCAGCTCAATCTCAAGACATAGTAGAACTTAAAAAAGAAAATCCTATCGTTTCAAAAAAAACTACCCCAGATCCACCCCAAGAGAATGCAGGGCTTAATGTTTTGTTAAAATTTATCAAACCCTTTGACGGGTCTAGAGAAACCTTGAATTCTTTTCTATTAAATTGTCAAAGTGCTTATAGTATTGCGAATGCCTCACAGAAACCCATTTTGTTTAAATATATTTTAAGTCAACTCACAGGCAAAGCTGAAACGACATGCATCATAAAAGAGTTCGAAAATTTCGAACAACTAGTAGAGTTTCTAAAACAGCAATTTGGGAAAAGAAAACACTATGCCCACTTGCTTTCAGAACTTCAGGAATGTAAACAAGCCCATTTAGAAAGCGTAAATCAATATTCCCTCAGAATAGAAACATGCCTTGCCAAACTCCTAACGGAAGTCAAAATCAAGTACCTTAAATCAAAAAAATCAGAACTCGGTCGAGTGTCAGGTATGGAGGATCTCGCACTTCATATTTTTGTCGTTGGCCTTCAACCGCGATTGTCACAAATAGTTAGATGTCGCGACCCTCTTACATTAAATTCAGCCATCAACTTTGCGGTCGCGGAGGAAAAAATAATGTCTGGTCTCATAAGAAAGCCCACACAAAATAGTTCCAATGAGAGACCAAGATTCACATCTCGCCTTAATCGTTTTCCAACTCCTCAAACCTCAAGATTTGAACATCCAAAAAATGCTCATACCAGCGATGTTGTCTGTCGTTACTGTAAGAACATAGGCCATACAATTGAAAACTGTCGCAAACGACAATATAACAATTCCAAAACACAATCTAACGCCTAGACACCATCTGCCCGTCAGAATAACCCCCAGCCGAGTCCTCCTCGTAGAACCTTCAACGTTCAATCTGATGATGCTGGGTATGATGAAACTAATAGTAATAATTTAAACGAATAAAATTTCCGGATAGGTATCGCTCTGGAAATTACCACAGATTTAAAGCCGATACACCAAGATTCACTGTATCCACTGTTTTCAAGATCCATCATCATACTACTAAATCAAATCCACTGAATCCATCACTGAATTCACTGTATCCACTGAATCCTCTGAATCCTGTTACTACTAAATCAAATTCACTGAATCCTGTCAATACTAAATCAAATCCACTGAATCCACTGAATCCTGTCAATACTAAATCAAATCCACTGAGTCCTGTCAATACTAAATCAAATCCACTGAGTCCTGTCAATACTAAATCAAATCCACTGAATCCATGCTGCTTGAACTCTATGACTAAAATGCCAAAATTAAGCGAGAATATAATCACACTTAAAGGAATCGACCCTGGTGACGACGTTACGCCTACGATGGGTAGTTTTATGATGCAAGTATTCAAAAATTCAACTAATTACATACATAAATTTCATGTGGTCGAAGACATCAGTTTACTTTATGATGGAATTATTGGTAACGACCTTTTGAAAAACTTAAAATGCCAAATCGATTACAACGAAGGAGTCCTACGTATAGAAGACGATTCAATCAAGCTAAATTTCGCTGAACCATTATATACTATTCCCCCTAGGTCAGAAACTGTTATTGAATGCACAGTCAGTAACCCACAAATCCAAGAAGACATAATCCTAGATTAACATATTTCTAAATCATTACTAATCGCGAATTGTATAGTTAACGTGAAGGAAAACAACCGCATTAATATCACCATCGTCAACGTATCTGAAGATCCCGTTGTACTTCACCCTAATCTAAATCTTACCCTAGAACCATTAGAATTGAAATCCTGTATGTCTCTTTCACAATCACAGTCTCTTTCCAATACCTATGCTAGAACTAACAAAGTCCTTAAACAACTCAGAATCTCCCATCTCAATTCTCAAGAAACAAGTGCACTGTTACAAGTCTGTTCCGAATATTTCGATATCTTTCACCTTCCAGAAGACCAACTCTCGTTTACTACTACCACAGAACATAAAATTCGAACTAACACTAAAACTCCTATTCAAACCAAAACCTATAGATTTCCAGAATGTCACAAAAAGGAGGTAGAGAACCAGATGAATAAAATGTTAGAACAAAATATCATTAAACCTTCTGTCTCCCCCTGGTCTTCACCCATCTGGGTCGTTCCCAAAAAATTAGATGCTTTGGGACAACGAAAATGGAGAGTCGTAATAGATTACAGAAAACTAAACGATATCACTATTGGCGAAACGTATCCAATCCCTCAAATTACTGAAATACTAGTCCAACTCGGGAAAAGCCAATATTTCACAACCCTTGATCTAGCCTCAGGATTCCATCAAATACCAATTTCCGCTGAAGATGCTCCTAAAACAGCCTTTTCTATACCACAGGGTCATTTCCAATTCACAAAAATGCTATTTGGACTCAAAAATGCCCCTTCAACTTTTCAAAAACTAATGAATACATGTCTCTCAGGTCTACAAGGTT
Organism: Herminia tarsipennalis; assembly: GCA_945859575.2. Lineage (NCBI taxonomy): Eukaryota > Metazoa > Arthropoda > Insecta > Lepidoptera > Erebidae > Herminia > Herminia tarsipennalis. The sequence goes on along the minus strand of OX243839.2, from coordinate 28,022,070 downwards.
CTCGCAGTTTCGTATATCTTGATGATATCGTCTGCTACTTGCCAGATTTATCCAGCCATATCTTTAACTTATCCAAAATCTTCGAAAGACTTCGGAATTATAATCTCAAGATACAACCAGACAAATGCGAGTTTTTATGTAGAGAAGTCGCGTATCTTGGTCATCTCAAAAATAGAGACGGTACTTTGTGCAAGGCGATTACCGCAATCCTATTTTCTTAAACACCCCAATCCATATTGTAATTTGATAATGAACACAAAAAAATATGTGAAATAGCGCGAAATCGAAAGAACTTTTAAAAATAATAAACGCGTTCCAAATTCAATGTAATTAAAAAGTTGAAAAAATTAAAAGTTTTTGTGTAACAGTATTTATGGCCAGACTACTTATATTGTAGAATCCAAATAAAGGATTGAATGATTGATTAAAAAATATGTAAAGTTTTGTCAAAATCTCTTTGGTAGTTTTTGCGCAAAAGAGCAACCAACATACACCAATCCATCGCGGCCAGACTGCAACATAATGCGTCTTCGGATCGTGGCACAAAATGATATCAACGACTGTGGTAACGGTCTGTGCAATAGCTCAGCTGATGACGATCGGAGTGTTTTTGGAGTCGGGTTGTGTCGTAGAATCCAAAGTATGAGGCACGGTAGATGATGATACTCTGTACGGATACACCGAAACCTCCGTAGACACCGATCAAACCGTCGCTCTTGAAGATCTTGGACAAGCAGTTTCCGAGGCCGCTGTAAGTGAGAGGGAACCGAAATATAGGGAGGTCCCATCTGTTTGTTCAAGCGCAGGACTTGGAGCAGTAGCTTGATGCACTCGATGGCTCTTGGAGACAGCAGCGGAGACACCGCCAGTAACGAAATGTTTTGGGAACGCGATCGGATTAGCGAGGTTTGACAGGGTAATTACCTCGCGGATGTTGAGGTGGAATCTACACACATGGTATGAAATTAATCACAAAACACGAATCTCTGAGATTTAGAGTTTTGACTGCCTCTGTGGCGCGGTGGGAGTGTATCCGACTGCTACGCAAGAGGTCGTGGGTTCGATCCCCACCCAGGATAAAACTTTGTGTGATGAGCACGATGGTTTATTCTGTGTCTGGGTGTTATTTATCTATAATATGTATGCATTTAGAAATATATAAGTATGTTTATCAGTTGTCTGGTTTCCATAGTACAAGCTCTGCTTAGTTTGGGATCAGATAGCGTTGTGTGAGTTGTCCCAAGATACTAGAAGATACTAGATATACTAGAGTTATTTCACACAGGGGTAGGTGTGTACATTTTTAGAGTTCCGTAGCCAAAATAGCAAAACGGAAACCCTTACAGTTTCGCCATGTCCGTCCATTAGGACCGACATGGCGAAACTGAAGGCTGTAATTTTGCATGGATACACATATTACTTAAGCTGACAAAGTAAAAGAATAAAATGTTGAAAAACGTTTTTGAGTACCTCCTGTAAAGTAGGGATGTGATTATTTTTTCTCATGGGGTATCATTAGATAGTTCTTTTAAAAATGTAGGGGGTTGTAAAGACCTTTTTTCGATTTAGGGAACGGTTTGTGAAATATTAAGTTTTAAAGTGCAAATTTTTGATAGAGTCAAGTGTCGCCCCCTCCCTGCCAGCTAAATAGTTGATGTTGGGTATGTGAAAAAAAATCACAGTTACAGTACATTAGTGAAATAAAAAGGAAAACTATCACAGCTAAGTAGGCTTCACAACTTAACGAGTAACAGCAGACCAAGTGAGAAGTAACCAAATTTTCGTACAGATTCCATTGAAAAATACTTCTCTATCGTTAGCAGTATAAAACAAAAACAACAAAAAACCCACTTGATAAGCCGCATTATTAGGATGAGAGACTACCCTGCATTGTACATGGCACGACATAAACTTGCCCGATTTTTGAAATTCGATCAATCACGCTATCTCGCAAGTTTGCCCGGCGGATGTTGTCCAAAACCATATTATAATATGTTTTTGTATCTACATTAGATAAAGTGCAATAATATTAGAAGTAAATAAAGGTAAATACATCGTAACCTTCACAAGTCGCGACAAATTAATACTGTCACATACTGCCGCTGGTAGGTACTAATAGTCACAACAATCGAGACAGTAGTGAGAATGTTATATTAAACAACTATAAGAACATTTGGATAGCTAATGAAACATTGACAACCTTCCATTTGCTCGAATGATTTCAAAGAAACACGCAAAATAAAAGTATTGAACAGTTACAGATGTTTATTTTCCCAACGAACGAAAGTAAAACGAGGCGATGAAGTAGCTGCAAATAGAACGTAACCTTGTACTGAAACCGAAACTTTTTGAGTATACAGACACACTACGCACTTACGTACGTTGTATGAATCAGGAAGGCTTATCCCTTGGCCTCGGCATAGGTCAATCAATATTTGAGTTTTAATACATACTTGTACGAACACTACATAAATTATTACACAAAAACGAACATACAATAACTAGTGACTGCTTTCGCTTTTTGCATTCGAAATAATAAAAACTTTAATTTAATTCTATTACTTGCCGAGTTATTTCAAAGTTTTATCACCCACATTTACTGTCTACAATCAAGAACATAATAATTTATTCAATAAACATATGATATTTTTTTTATAAGGACCAGTATAACTTAAGTATGAAATAAATCTAAGTTTCACATTGACGCCTGTATGTACGGTTATTTCCCTTGGTCTAGTCCCCTGCTTGACTTTTAAAATACCAACTAAAAAGTTTCACTATGCACGAAATCACATTCGGGGACAGTGATAAAGAAAAGTGCTATAGTGTAATATTTTATTTAACCATTCAAAACGTAAATTAAGAAAACCTAGTACAAAAATATGTTATCCTAATATTAATCACCATTAAATATATATTAAAATCTGTCAAACTTTGCTCTTATTAGAAGCATCTGCTGAACTGTTTTTTTTTCATAACCAGGTCTCTTTCGCTATTGTGTAAATAGTAGAGACAATATGACTGCATATATTATTTTGCAGCTGCAACTTACTGATAAGGGTAATTAGGCAAGCTGTCGGTTAGTTCTTCCATGACAATGTTGGTTAAAAGTTGTTCAAGTGGTTCTGTTCAAAATTTTAAGATAATTGAAAGTAGACGTGGTGGAAAAACTTTATTACATACACACACAAATACCTCAAACCCCGCGAAAACAAAAATACAATTATTTGATATTGTATAGATAAAATTAAATGCATCGTAACACTAATTTTGAACAATAAAAGACATGCAATAGTTCAAGGAAGTAAACACAGAGATCAATGTGTGTACAAAGAATTAAATCGTATGTCCTGATACCCTGTATGTGATATTAGTAAGTCCACAGACTTTGTTTAAATTTGTGGGTCTTCGTGGGTATTGACTTACAGTTTTTTTTCATAAAAAGTCAAAATGACAGATTTGTAAGGACAATAAATAACCACACACAAATATAACTTATTTTTTTTTCATATTAAAAAATGAATCCCTTTTTCCCTTGATCATGGCATAACTTAATAATGACTTTACCGATTTGAAAAACTATTTTTTGTTTTTTCGGCTTCATTCAGGAAAGGTTTTTAGAAAAATCAATTAGAAAAAACACCGTAAAGCTACAAAATTGAAAAATCGACATTGGTAATCGTATGGGAATAAAATGTTCAAGACTTGTACAACGGACATGTTCTTCTTAATGATTTAAATGAAGAAAACAGGTTTGCATTTTTTATAATAGAGTCAGAGCCAATCGATTTGAGTTCTAGATATAGTTTGGTTACCGAGCATGAAATACGGTTTCATAGACTATATACCGGGAAACAGTCGGTCAGACTAAGCTAGTACCACTTTATGCAGTGGTAGCGACGACAGTAGGTAGTACAGTTTATTGTATTTTACTTAGGTGAATATTATCGTCACCGTTAGATAATGTTACTTAGGTATTTGTTAAGAAAATTATTTACTTTTGTAAGTAAAGATTCTCCGTGATAAATTAAGGCCATTTTAAGCTTTCTTTTGCAAAACATTTATTTTTAGTCTAAACGAGACAAAGAAATTAATAATTTACAAGCGTTTACGAATAACCTATATACGTCATTCACGACACAGAATCTCGCGTCGCATTCTGTACAAAGTGGTCTTGTGTGGTGTTTAATTCCGTGTCAGTGAATTATGTCTTAAGTCTACATGTACGTGGTTTGATCGAGGTGCGTGTGAAGGTCACCTCGGTGTACCTCGGTATTTTGTGGTGCGGCTCCACTCACGATCGAAGCACTCACTAATCAAATTTACACTCACATTCAAATCATAATACCATATTGCAAAGTCTAGTTTACAACCGATACATTAATAATAATAATAATAACATGTTGCTCCCTGTCGCTTGTTTGGCTGTATGCCTGTGGCGGCCAGAAGGGGGTCCATCTAATGATCGGCGAGTCACCGCCTGACTATTTGTCCGTGTGTTTTTACCATGTGTTTGCAGGGTAGGCGCTATAGTCCTTCATTAGTACCAGCTAACTATGCCACTAACTCCATAACCCAGTTTTTTAGTTACCACTTTTTGACAATAGATTTTACACTAACCGGGGAATGTCGTTGGGTACATTTCTATAGTTTAAACAACGATAATCGCCGGTTTGTGTCACATAACCTAAAGGCTATGTGACACAAACCGGCGATTATCGTTGTTTCGTTCACGTAGAGGCCCGTTAGACACTTTAATCTAAACTTCGGCCCCACACACGCCTCCAAAATGACCGGGACTCCATAGTCCCATGATATGGAAACGACATACATAATAATAATATCTTGGGAAAACTCACACAACGCTATCTGATCCCTAACTAAGCAGAGCTTGTACTATGGAAACCAGACAACTTATAAACATACTTGGGTATACTTCCAAGTTGGTCCCATTGTCATCAGATCACGATCTGATGATGGGATCCTGGAGAAATCGAGGGAATTATATTTCTAAATACATATTATAGATAAATAACACCCAGACACAGAATAAACCGTCGTGCTCAAAACGTATTTTTATCCTCCGGCTTAGCAGCCAGAGTCACTAACCACTTAACCAACAGGCCAGTCAATGACATTCAATGCCATTCGCTACTTTCTCTATAAGATATTCACCATATTATGTTTACATTACAGTGTTACTCATCATTTATCACGAGCTTCACTTCATTAATACTCGAGTACGTTCGACTGACGCTCGCTCGCTATAACCAGGGATTAAACGTCAAATGAATTGTATATGAACAAAAAAACACAAAAGTCACTATAAACGTATGTATACTCTCTATAATTTTATATTTAAACTTATAGCACCAGACTAGTGAAGTACTTTGCCTCACGATTAAAGATAAGTACGAATTTAAACTTCCTTTTCTAATCCTATAATCATTACTTTTAACATTATAATAATAATACATTTTTTTATTCACTTAGGAAGCAAAATACTATTCTTGTCAAAAGTCGATTCTACATGTACATGTAATGCCTGTTAGCAAACAAAGGTAAAGCCGGAGAAAAGAACGAGGCAATAAAACCCGCGGCCACCCTTCTCAAATTGAAAATGTTAGCAATGATCACATTGTTTTTTTTTTAATTATAAACTGTAGATTAGTTAAGGACCACAAAATTATATTAATCATTTAGAGGACTGATGCAAAAACAAGAGATAAAAATATTAAAAGAAGATTACATGAGTTTGAATATATGAATCTCAATGGGTCCAACATAGGATAAGTATCCACTTACAATGTTAAAACAATATGTTCTTAAATATTGGCCAAATTACTGCCAATACCGTACTAAACATTTGTACTACAATAAAGTTAAAACAAACCAAACATGACGAACGTAAGATCCCAATATTACATTAGTTATTTCATCAACAAGCACAAGGTTCACAATGTTACTAGTTACAAAGCAAATATGATCTAGCCACGATTGTACCGGGCTGCAACTAATATCGTAGTAAAGCTTCATACACACCGGCAGAGTCGTAGCTATGGTTGGCTCTAGGGAAGAGTGGAGCCATCGCTCGAGGCTCCAGGTGCCAAGGGGTGCCTAAAAGCAAATAGGAGAAAAAAAATACTTTTTTAGAGTCATTATGTAAAAACGTCGACCACAGGGCGCTGAAAAAACAACCTCGCTTTACCTTCATCCGGTGCTAGGACTAGCGCTGGTCGTAGTTATCGACCAACATCGACCGACGTGACGCGATGTAGCTACCAGTAGGTAGATACATCGTGTAATGACGTACTCATGGAAAGACAACAATATCACATATATTGTAATTTAACTGAGAAAGTCTGAGTAAAGCAGTGGTTACAAACCTAAGCAATCGAAATCTGTGTATTTGTTTTAACACCATTGCTCAAATCATGAGCATGTCCTAGAGTTTAACTTTCAATGACCTTGTCCCCTGGACCCAAACCCGTACACTCTCTCAAAGAGACGACCTGTACCCTAACCATAGGAATGTTATAAGGTTGACTAAAAAAATAATGATCACGGCTTCTAAACATTATTTGATTAGCAATTAACTGCAAACAATATACATCTTTCTAAATGATATACTGACAGTGCCAACTCTCCTTAGCTGTAAAACAGATAGGGCACTAGTAAAACAACGGACAATGTTATCTGTTCCCTTATTTCACGTTTCGATGACGACATCCGAGAATTAATTTTATAATGCAACGTTTACTATGAAGGTTTGTGGTGCGCAAGTGGCAGGCGGGGGCGTGAATTAACATTGTGTGCTTCATATTGTACTTGAGTGTTGCCTTGTGGTTAAATGAAACGGCAACGGTTCCTAAATGTGCGATGATTAAACTGAATATTGAAAAAAACTAAATAGTAGTTTCTAGGTTTACGTCTCTGCCCATAAACATTAATACCTAACATCGACGGCGGTAAATTTATAAAAGTTTTTTTTTAGGTGGTTGTTAGAAAGCTCTCGCTATATTTTACTAATAGGTACCTCAGTCGCAGTTTCTCGTGAGACAAGCCCCGACATTACTGCCAGGTTTTGTCCCCAGCTTGGCTGCGCTCGCCACGCGCTCTTGCCGCGTCCACCCTGCTGCATACCTCCGCTCGCTCGGCTCGTTCGCCGCTTCCCGCCAGATTGCCCATTGTGGACTAAAAGAGCAGTTTTTTGGGCAGATTTTAATATGTGCTACCCTCCCAAATAGGATTTAATTTCGCGCTGTCACTGCCAGCCAGTAGTCGAGTCGCTCCTAAAGAATTTGCAGCCGAAATAAAAATATAAGTTGGGATTGCTTTAGAATTTAAATTCTCGTTGACCCCAACACGATGATTAAAAATGGCGGCAGCAGTGGAATAGTTCCGTTGTAGTTGTTTGTGTTGCAATTACTGTGTTTGTCTGGCTTTTTCTATACACGAACCTTCCTTGCATTCATTTTATTAATATAAATTCATTGCAGTTATATATCATACCAAGGTGAGGTGAAGAAGGTTTTTTATCAAAATTATTATATGTTTTATTTTTATTACTCGTAGCCATAGTATATTTCGACTTAGGCAAAACAAGTCTGAGGCACTAGTACCTATATTCGCAATTCCGCAGAGATGTTAATTAATAACGTAACCTATGTTAATTCCCCTCCGGCGCCTATAGAATAGCAGATGGAAGGATTAGTTTATTTAGATACGAGGCGACGAACCGAACATACCGGATTATAAAGGGAGTCGGCAAGGGGCCCGGATTGTGCTCGCGGTGGCTTTTGTAACCAAGGATTTAATTTTACGTGTCGCCGTCTTAAATTATTGTGGCGTGCTTGTGAATCAAGAGGTGTAAAGGGAAAACATTTAAAAGCCAGCTAGCAGATTAGTTTGTCATAACGAACAGGAGTACGACGCTCGTCCAAGAAATAAAGCTAAGCTTGGCTAAGTATCGAGTTCTCCTGATTAACTATGCCTTGAGAATAAATTCCGAGCACTACAACTTGTTTTCCTCTTCACATAAATAACCCACAAGATTTCAGAGTCTTAAAAGACTTAAATTTGGCTTTGGAGTCGAATGTTAGCAGTAATATTGTAATTAATTATAGATAAAAAATTGATTTCATTATATTTTATTAATAAAACGTACGTTGATTTAACTTCAATAGAACACAAGTAGGAAAAACCGGGCTTGAATAAATGCATCAGCAGAAGAGCATATGTCCATGGCACTTAGGCCCTTATGTTGAGAAACTCAGTTTTTCGGCAAAAACTCAGTAACAGTATATCCGATTATTTTCGAAATGATTTTAGTTTAAAGTATTTATTAAGAGCTACCTTTGTGATTTTTTTTAATATTTTTTAGTCACACAGTTCAAAATTTAAAGGGACACAAGGACACAATTTATGCAACTTTCGGAGCGATTATGTCCAAAAATATTCACGTAATCAAACAAGTTTATTAGAAACCTTAAAATATTTTTAAAGACTTGTCAAATAAAAACAAAATCAGGTTCTGTTACATGTATGGAGTGCCCCCCTAAAAATGTTTATTTTTTGTAATTTAGCTATCAAGCTAAGTAGCGGCTACTATCAGATACTTTTTCGCCAAATTTCATCTATATTTATTGAGTTAATAAAATGCCTTTGACATACGGATGGGCAGACAGACAGACAGACATTTGCCATTTTGGTTACGGAACCCTTAAAATTGCACTGAATATACCATTCTATTCCAGTATAAAGCGAAGTTATGGTCTATTCTGTACGCATGAACTGTTTATTGAATTACAAAATGATTTTGTAAATTTATTAAGTTGCTTATGACTTAATACATCTCAATTTGTATAAACATTGGTGGTATATATACAGTTTTGTACTTTTTTATGTAACATTCCAAACAGTCCTATCAACTTTTTTCAAATCACCTGCTTAAACCATCATATCAAAATTCGATGATACCAACACAATAAACGATCGGCTAGATCAATTTTAAGTTGCTTTATCATTCACTTGCAAAATGGAAGACTGTTCAAAATTGATTGACGCGACGCCACATTCTTACCTGAAAATCCACACAAACATACATAGCATTAATCGTGCATACTCTGGCTGGGAACTTAAAGTGTTAACTGAGTGTTGGCTCAGACACACTCACTAAATTCCCTCAATTGACGGGTATAATTCGTGGTATAAAAAACAGATAAATGTATAAAAAAAAAACAATAATCTTTTTTTTCAAAATACTGATGCAGTGAAACATGAAATGAGGTAATGATGAAGTTATTATTCCATGAAGATGAAATTAAATAAATTTGTATTTTCAACCGACTTCAAAAACGAGGAGGTTCTCAGTTCGACTGTATGTTTTTTTTTGTATGTTTGTTCACTGATTACGCAAAGACATAACATACATACACAAAAAAATACTTTTGTGTTTGAAAGGGTATACTCCCAAGTTGGTCCCATTGTTATCAAATCACGATCTGATGACGGAATCCCGGGTAAATCGAGGGAAATCTTCAAATATTAAAGGTACACACTGATTTAGGTTCATTTCATAGTGATTCGTGCATGAACTCTTAAAAAGCACCTATTGGTGAAGTAGAACTGATAATGAAGACCGCAAATGACGACCAGACCTATTCAATATTTCACGGTTTGCGATTCAATTACTTTAATATGATATTGACTAGCATTTTATTCTCGTCATACTACTATTACAATCATAATGTAATAGAGTTGATAGTGAACTATCATGTGAACTCCTCATCAATTAACGGCCCTGCATCGGGGCAAGCAATATTTTGTAAAGGGATTTGAGCAGTTGGCATAAGCCTATTGTAACGTAAGTGAATTACAAACCAATCTACAAAAAAGTGAAAAATATATTTTTTTTTTTTGCAAAAAATATTACCGACTTCAAAACAAGGCTACAACTAAACTAAAAAGCAAAAAATTATATCTACTTAGAATAACAAAAACAAATTAACATTTTGAAGTTAATTACGTTAACTGGAGCCGGAGGTTGCAGAGAAAGTCTATACATCTTAAATAAATTTAATTATAAATTACATTAAACTAAAATCTAAAACTAGTGATAAATGGTCGATGTATGTACCAAGAATGAATCGTTCTTTATTAAAATCTAAAACTACAACTATGGAAAGACGGTTGCGAAATCGAAGTGGCGAGATGTGGAAATCACGTAGCGCTGACTCGACGCCTCGTGCCGGTCCGCAACTGCACTGCTTCGATAAATGGTGTCAACGGTCCGCCTCTTACACCAAAGCGTAGATAAATGGTGTCGACGGTCCGTCTATAACACCGACGCGTAACACCTCCCCCCGAAGAACAGCAACTATTTGTCAAGCGGAGTGGCAAATATTGCTGCCAGACCACTGGTGTTCATCTTACTTCTTCTGGTCGGATGTTCCGTCTGGGTTCAATAAGTGTATAGTTGGCCCCTCTGCAGTATCGATGTCTGGATACGCCTCTGGCTTCAGCTTCCGAAGATCCGGATATTCGTTGAAGGTGCTTGGAAACCACCCGGGTGACTCGCGAACGCGGATATCGATTTGAGATATTCCTAATTATCGCGAACCGGCCCGCGAATATCCTACCGACTGCGCCAATTACGTTAACTGGAGCCGGAGGTTGCAGAGAAAGTCTATACATCTTAAATAAATTTAATTATAAATTACATTAAACTAAAATCTAAAACTAGTGATAAATGGTCGATGTATGTACCAAGAATGAATCGTTCTTTATTAAAATCTAAAACTACAACTATGGAAAGACGGTTGCGAAATCGAAGTGGCGAGATGTGGAAATCACGTAGCGCTGACTCGACGCCTCGTGCCGGTCCGCAACTGCACTGCTTCGATAAATGGTGTCAACGGTCCGCCTCTTACACCAAAGCGTAGATAAATGGTGTCGACGGTCCGTCTATAACACCGACGCGTAACAAGTTGGTGCCGAATTAAACAAAAACAACCATTTCATAGCATTTCATTATCTCACAACATTATTATTGTTGGCAACATAAATGTGGACATAATGCAATATAATAATGACTCAACCCAACTCAGCCATGCACTTAAATCTATTAGCATCGCACAATATTTTACCCAAATCAATTACCTACACATGGCAAGACCTGATAGATTATATAATGCTGAAAAACCTACTCGATGCCTTATGTTCTGTTGCTAAAACCTCTATAACTGATCGCGATTGTGTGTTTACTATCTTGAAATGCCACATTCCCTCTAACAATTATTTTTATTTTGATCAAACCGACGAATTAAAGATTACCGGTCTCATTCTATACTTAAGGAAAGATAAAGCGATGGGAAGGGACAATATCTCTGGGTATTTTCTAATACGCTATCATCAAATTTTAGAACCACCTTTAACTTACGTAATTAACTTTATCCTCAGTACTGGTATCTTTCCTGATAAATACAAATTCGCTGAGGTAATACCAATCGACGAGAGTGGTGACAGAGGCCATCTCTACACTGCCTATCATATCAAAAGTCATCGAAAAGCTAAACAACCTAAGAAACGGCTAATAGATTAACTTGAAAAAATAAAATTTTGTCTAAATCTCAGTTTCGGTTTAGAGTTGCGACTTCTACTAATGATGCCGTTCATGATCTGACGAACCTAATGTAATAGCGATAATATGTGTTGACCTAAAAAAAACCTTTGACATAGTCTCTGTCCCACTTTTGTTAAACAAACTGGAGAAGATGGGGGTGCGAGGAACTTAGTTTAACCTATTTAAGAGTTACCTTACAGGTAGGAAACAGAGGGTCAGGGTTTTTTAAATCTTTTTTTTAAGGGACTTTGAGCCAATTCTGACTATGTCCGTCCCATAAGCTATAATAACCATATCTAAAGTTATGTCTATATCAAGTTATTTGTATTTAACTTATCTATGAGTTTATACAGAACAACAGCAGCATCCGATGTGGGTTCAGACTATAAGCTTAAAAATCTATCAACATCATATACATTCATATCGAATTTTTCTTTAAGATGAGGCCTTAGATTATTGGTCCAAACACATTTCATTAACGGGTAGGAAGCAGAGAGTCAGGGTTGGCGAACTCTTAAGTAATGACCTTCCGTTTGACTTCAGTGTGCCGCAGGGTAGCGTTTTAGGCCCAATACTTTTTCTCACCTTTATCAACGATCTGTGAAACCTTCAACTTAAAAACGGAAAAGTTATAACTTTCCCTTACGACACGGTGTTTATTTTTTACGGCGATACCTGGAATGTCACCTTTTGCTCAGCTTGAATGCGGTAACTCAGTGGCTGAGAAAAAATGGTTTAACATTAAACCCTAGCAAAACTAAATATGTTCCACTGAAATGCGCGTGTTTGCTCAATACAATTGTTTAGTACGCGTAGCGAGTGGCCACAGCCGTAGTATGTCATTGTCACTATGAGTTCCGAACCACTTATAGCCAACGAGTTGTTGGCATTTTTACAAAATGAGACCGATCCGGACGAAGTGCCAGCCTTCGTGGCAAAGAAGCTGCGGAAACTGGCCCTCGTCAGATTCGACCACGTATACGTTACCAGGCTGTTTAAGGACATCATGTTCCTGAAAACAAGCCTGGCCGAGGTGCAGACCAAGATGGAGGTGTCAGAAAACGCCGTAGGTGAAATACATGACGAAGTAGTATTGTTGTTACGCAATGCTGTTTCTGTAAGTAGGTCACCCGACGCCTCCAAAGCGAATATCTGTCGCGAGGCGCCAAATGCATCAGTCAGCAGTTTACAGTCGCCGAGGCAAGTTGCGTCACCGACTGTGCAAGTTGTAAATGATGCATCATGTGCTACCGCCGTACCCCCCCTCAACTCCGGAAGAGGTGTCAACACGCACAAGTATGACACCAAATTGTGCTTAAGCTAATATTGCTGCTAATAAGAATCCTGCAGCAATACAAAAAAAGACCAGCGAGAACATACCCCCCGCCCCTGTCAAAGGGCAAATGGATGCAGACGGCTTCATAAAAGTTGAAAAGAAGAAGTAGCCCTCCAACCGAAAGCATTGTGGTACCAGCGTGATGGGACCTAACATATTGCTACGTCCCGAAATACCAAGGACGCAGCTATAATTGTCTCATCAGCATAACACTACGAAGGCAGAGAAGATAGTGTGTGAACATCTGTCTATCTTCATAAAGGAGGACTTCTGGTTAAAGGGTGTCGCGTACCGACGTTTTTGTGGAAGATTATATTATAAATGTAAGTATCAGCACGTGTGTCGATAACACTTTATATTCTGTAATAGGTAATGGAAATTATTAAATAATAAATATTTTACTGATGTAAATATATATAATAACTGAAATAAATATTGTATACAAAAGAAGATAAATAAAAAGGTAGCATAGTTTTAGCAAATACTAAATACTACTAAAATATAATACCTAGCAAAAATAAAAAGACAAGTGAAACAAATGTGTATAATAAGAACATAATATGACGTGGGGTCTAGGCCAGGCTTGGAGATCGGAAATACGCAAATCAGTCGCGCGCGCGCATCCATTGGCGTTGCAAGTGTTATCGGGTGTGTAGAATGTCGTCAAATACGTTAAAGTGTAGTTTATGCAACATAGTCATCGATGAATTACTAGCATATATACAGAATAAAATTTCTGTGTCCGAGAGACACTCTAGTGAGAATTTGTGCATCATCGTTTACTAGTGAACAGATTGAAAAGTCAAACAAATTGTTGATCGAATCCCTACCGTCGGATTTGCCTAAAATGAAAAATAAAGAAAGGAGAGGAGAAGGCAAGGAGAAACGCATATTATCTGACATCATAGGCCGTTTCAAAGCGATCGATTCGGACGTTATACCGGTATTTGTGGCGAGGGACTTGGAAAAATTACCGCCACTAAGTGTCGATCACATAGATGTTAGTAAGCTGCTAAAAGACTTAACGACAGTGAAAGCGGAAATTAGCGCAATAAAATCTTCATATGTGACGCGAGATGATTTGGAGGATTTCAATAGATGCCGCCAGGAAAACAAATTCATGTCCCCAACCTTTGCGGCTAAAAGGAATCAGAAAAACAGTGTGCCGATGGATTTATCAGGGAAGATATGTGATACAGTGTCTGAGAACATATTATGTAGCAGTGAAATATTGTCACCTCAAAAAGAAATTAATATACATTTAACGGACACTAACGAAAAGTTTGTTGAGGGTAGAAATGAACCATTACGGACTTTAAATACAAGTCGTCGTAATATTATGAGCGCTGGCCTATGCGATAACGACCAAAGCGCGAGAGCAGGAGGCGAAATGGGCGGGGTCACTATGACATCGATACCGCTAACTCATAACATACCGGTGACCGCTGCGCAAAATCAACTGACTATCTGACGTTACACTGACACAAAATGATATAAATAATGACTGGAAAGAAGTCAGCTATAAGAGAATACCGAATTATCGTGTATAGGGTAAAAAAGGCAAGGCTATGAATGATCCAGAGGAAAAATTTAAAGCAGCTGAACGGAAATTACCAATGTTTATAACGTATGTGGATAAAAATACTGCGGAAATAGATATTGTTAATTACATAGAAAAAAAAAACTCAAGAGAGGGTATCGTTAGAAAAAATATCTATTAAGCGACAATGCGACTACAATGCCTATAAGTTTTTTGTATCAATACATAAACTACCACTATATTTAGACGAGACAATATGGCCACAAGGTATTGTTTTTCGAAGGTTTATCCACTTTCATGCTAAACATAAAATGGAAACTATCGGCTCTGATAAAAATACAAATTAGTGATGGATGAAACGATAATTCATAAGTTTATTACTTTTAATTGTAAGAATGTCAAACGTTCTTTGCAAAATATTCGGGATATTTGTAAATCATGCGACTTGGTGGCACTTCAGGAAACTTGGCTTTTGCCAGACGACATACCTTTTTTTAAACACCATAAGCGACGAATTCAGTGCGACTGGAGTTTCAGCAGTCGACCTAACGTCGGGTGTTATGCGCGGCAGGCCTTACGTAGGAGAAGCGTTGTTATGGCGGAGGAGTGTCTTTCAACATGTTACCGTTATTCTGTGCGAAAACCCGCGTATATGTGCGATCAAAATGGTGTTGTTAAATAAAACCTTTCTTGTGATAAGTGTGTACATGCCTGTTGATGTGAGTGCGAACTTAGCGGATTTCCTAACATTTTGAGTTCGGTAAGTGCTATTATAGATTCTTGTGCCGTTGACTGTGTATATATGTTGGGAGACTATAATGCACATCCGACTGAACGATTTTGTAACGAACTATTAAATTTCTGTGAGGAGCAAAAATGGACATGCATTGACTTAAAAATGATGGGTTATTTGTCTGAAACATGTACTTTCATATGTGAGGCACGTGGTACTAAGCGATGGCTTGACCATTGTCTTGTTACGGAAGCCGGTCAATAAAGAATGTATATGTGTTGAATGATGTTTTGTGGTCAGATCACTATTAATCCATTAGTTATAGAGTGTGATTTAAATATGGTCTCGTGCAAATTTAATGATGTTAACAATGTCTGTACTCTGCAAAATCAAATAATCTGGGGGGGAGAGATCACCTCATCAAATAGACACATATACGAACGAATGTCATAGACGGCTGCGACTAATAAATTTTCCTTCCGAATGAAGTAGTTGCTGTGATAAAATATGTAGTGATCCTTTACATAGAGATAACATAGATGGACTTTATAGGAATATTGTGAGAGCCTTGACAGAGGCTGCGGTGGTAGGTCGGGAAAGCAGTAGATATGGAAGACGAAAAGTTGTTGTGGATTGGAACAAGTATGTAGCAGAGGCTCACAAATAGGCTAGGCATAAATTAGTATTGTGGAATTGGTGTGGTAAACCCTCGTCGGGAATGACGTATGACAATATGTGCGAAACCAGGAAAGTCTTTAAATCACGTTTAAAATGGTGCCAAGATCATCAAACGTAAATTAAAATGGACATACTAGCGTCACACCATTCGTGCAATGATTTTCGTAGTTTTTGGAAACATACTAATCAATTGAATTATAAGCCCGGATTTCCTGTGAAAGATTAGCGATTACCTGGCTTAGTCTTACCGCCTGGTAAGACTGAGCCAGGGGAGATCGCTAATCTTTTTATGGACCATTTCAAAGTAAAATCTCCGCTTGGTCAATCTAAGATGATGCTGGATGTTAGGGCTGGCGATGAATCGACTATATATTTCAATTCTAAAGAAATTACTAGGGTTATAAATTCTATGAGGAAAGGCAAATCCCCGGGACACGACGGCCTTAGCATTGAGCATCTTCGGTATGCGGGCCCTCATTTGCCCAGGGTATTGTCGATGCTATATACTTTCTGTGTCAGCCATAGCTACGTACCTAAGGAGATGTTGCGTACTGTAGTAGTACCTATTGTAAAGAACAAAACAGGTGACCTGACTGATAAGACCAACTATAGGCCCATTTCTTTGGCTACTGTCTTATCGAAGGTGCTTGATAGTATGCATAATACACATTTGAGTAAATATGTTAATTTACATGACAATCAATTCGGTTTTCGTCCTGGACTGTCCACAGACAGCGCTATCCTGTGTCTTAAGCATGCTGTCAATTATTATGCAAAGCGCAGTACGTCTATTTACTCCTGTTTTCTAGACCTTACTAGGGCTTTTGACCTGGTTTCATACGATATCTTATGGGATAAGTTGAACGAGTCTAAAGTACCAACATCAATTATTAATATTTTTAGATATTGGTATGGAAACCAGGTCAACAATGTAAGATGGGCAGGCGCCTTTTCGGCTTCGTATGGGTTGGGGTGCGGGGTGAGGCAAGGGGGTTTAACCTCGCCAACGCTTTTCAACTTGTATGTGAACGAACTGATCGGTGAACTCAGCAGCGCTAAGGTCGGATGTCATATTGATGGAATTTGTGTTAATAATATAAGTTATGCAGATGACATGGCGCAGCTGAGCGCATCGCCCTGTGGACTGAAAAAACTTTTAGCCATTTGTGAGAAGTACGCTGAAAGTCATGGGCTTGTGTACAATGCAAAGAAAAGTCAAATCATGGTTTTTGAGACCGGGGGTAAGAGTCCTGACACAATACCACCTATTATTCTTAATGGAGGACTTTTACAAAGAGTATACTCTTTTAAGTACCTGGGTCACATTCTGACTCCCGGGCTCAAGGACGATGAAGACATAGAAAGGGAACGGAGGGCGTTGTCAGTGAGAGCGAATATGCTGGCTCGCAGGTTTGCACGATGTTCAACACAAGTTAAAATCACTCTGTTCCGAGCATATTGCACATCTTTTTACACGTGCAACCTGTGGGCTAGATATACTCAAAAGTCTTACAACACCCTCCGTATCCAATATAATAATGCATTCAGGGTGTTGTTGGGGCTGCCCCGTTTCTGTAGCGCATCAGGGATGTTCGCTGAAGCGAGCGTTGACTGTTTTTATACCACAATGCGCAAAAGGTGTGCATCCCTGGTCCGTAGGGTTCGGGCCAGCTCTAAGAGCATCATCAACATGATTGTAAATAGATTGGATTGTGTCTACATGAATCATTGCTGTGCCATTTCACATGGAATGATACAGCGATGATTTGTGTAGGCATATACTATTGTTATACTTTTTGTCTAGATTAGCTACTAACATAGTTTCAAGTAAAATGTAATTACTAACAAATTGAGTCAAAGTTACTTTAAATAAATGATGATAATAATAATAATAATAATAATAATTTAACAAATAAAGATGTAAAAATAAAATTTGTAAATTAATAAAAAAACAAATTACAATTTTACGATAACATTTAACAAAAAAAAAAAAATATATAACAACAGAGCCGCTCAGCCAGCGAGCTCTGCAAGTCTTTGCAAAAGGTGAGTAGTGCACAGGGTGCTCCTAGGTGGCCTTTATAATCCCCGTAAGTATCCCTTGTATAGCTCTGAACAGTCAGAATATAATACAAAAAAAAAACTTTTCCTCTTAACTTTTTAGATAATCGTTTCTTGTAGACTGTACCTACATATTATTCAATAAAATGATTAGGAGAATGACAGGGCCATACAATTATCATACAATTTCAGAAATTTATTTCTAATGTCTTCGAAACGTGAAATCCATCCCACTGTGTGCCGTCGTTGTCTCAGCCTCGGTGTCGTGTATAGTGATAATTTAATTTAAAATACTATATAACTTAAGTATTAGTTTATTAAGATATCTTTTTTATGTGTATATTTGTATGATATGGACCTTAGTAGCCTGAAATAAATATTTATAATTATTATTATTATTAATAATAAGACACTTATTCCTACGAATTTGTAATTTTATTATATAATTCTGTAACCTAGAACAATTATGCATATTGTGTAATTAATGTATTTTTTTCGTATTATGCAAATAGTACTCGTATTATGAAACAAATTCAGCAGGTATCTTATTTAAACGAAATAACATTTGCATGTCACTATTGACTGAAGTTGTAAGAACTAAATAGTTTATAAGACCACAGACGTGCCAATTTTTATGCAAATAAATTATTTATTTATTTATTTATTTCATCAAGGGTTTGTAATTAAATATTTATTTTTAAAAGCTTACGACACACCATAAATAAAAAAATTTAAAAAAAATATGTATTTATCAGTCATTATGCCAACCGATTCTAACATACTGTATAACAATATGGGGCATTACAACAAAACCTAATATGATAAAAGTGGAAAGAGCTCAAAGGGTAGTACTGAAGATAAGCAACTCTTTGCCCTTTTGTTACCCTACGATCTCTCGTAGGGTAAGAAAAGGTCTAGGTCCTCCATGTTCTCTCTGATGTTCTGACAGTCCGGCAACTTTACATCCTTAATGCTACCCTAAAACAACACATATTACCTACATAAAATCCAGCAAACATGAAAAAGACACGACTAAAGCACTCGATTTGCAATACAAGCGGCAGCCAGTGGTCCTTAGCTTTCTCTGGAAAACTCTTTTGGCTCATTTGCGGCTATCTTAACAATAAAATCAATATAAATAAAATCCAATTTATCACCTGACACACACACAATGCGCGCACACACACACAACACGCGCGTGCACACACACACACACACACACACACACACACACACACACACACACACACACACTATCCAGGGTCTGAAGAGGCTGGTAAACTGTCAAACAGGTCTCCTAGTACAGAAAGTACAGATACCAGCTCATCATACAGTATAAATTAGCTCTAAGAATTATATAAATGAAACTGATATATAATGATGTGATAATGTGTGAGAGAACAACATAAAACTGTTTTTATTTATACTTTGGTTCTCACTTTTATAGTTTTAGGATGGTTATTGAATGTTCCTAATGGCTTGTTTTACGCTATGGTATAACCTAAACTTAAAATGACAAATTCAAAACCAAAAAAGATGAGCATCTGTTGTAAATGGCATACAAAATCTAACTCTAGCAAAAACTTGTCAACTCACTCCCAGAGACCGCTATTCATATTTAACCGACCAAAGAGTAATTATCTTGCAACTGTAAGCGTAGCCGCAGGGCGACACTGTGCAATTTAAACTTTGAAGTATTTATGGTGAACAACTCCATGACCGCTAAAAGTGTGCGAGTATAAAAAATTTAAGAGATGGCCAAAAATTGTATGGAACTGTGCTCGTGTGACGTACAGACATGAAATCTATGTTATTTAAAAGACCAGATTTTCTTTATAAAAAATAATAAAGGCGCATTTAGCTCCGCAGTCGTGGACAAACGTTATGGTGGTTCATAAAAGTAGAATTTATCGGTCGCCTTTCATCATGATTTCACTATGCGTAAAAATATTAGTAATTATAAGAATGATATCTATGTAATTTTTCGCGTAGTGACGGATTAAGTTATGTTACTACCCCATTCCATCCTGAGGGTGTCGTGAAAGGCGACCAAGGGAGTAAAATACGTAGAAAACATCATTGAGAGCGGAGCGGAGATTTTTTGCAATCCTATTTGGTTAATATTTGTTCGCTCCGCAACCTCCCTCCACTTAAATGGAAATCAGCCTAATGCCCAATATTATATTATTATTTACAATGTAGTGCATTTATCTGAACCGTTCAGGCCAAGCAAACTATGTAGTTTGCTTGGCCTGAACGGTTAATATATAAAAAGAATCAGGACACCAATAGCTTTGTCTGAGCAACAATATCATTTTTGACTATATTTTTTGTTTTTCAGCATTTTTACAATATGATATCAGACTAAATAAAAATAAGAGCGTTATATTATACATTTAATCATTTATTATTATTAATACCTTATTAAGAAATGCAGCTGGAGGAACAATATTTTCTTGATGTCTCGCCCATCTCAAGTAGGTACTATAGAACGGTTATTAAGGAAATGTGCACAACATCCAACCGCACATGCTAATATTTTATCCCTATAAGAATAAATATATTTTATTTGTACAAAATGTAGGTAACATTAAGATGTAGCAACAGTTAATGAATCCTTGTACATTCTACCTTTCGGCATACAAACATGTAAAGTCTTTTAACATTAAATCGGTTAACTGTTTTTACCCGACTGTAAAGAAGGGTTATGTTTTTCGCGCGTATCTTGTATGTATGTATGTAATATTCTTTATTACCTGATATCTCACAATCCACTGAACGGATTTATACAATTCACACGTCGTTAGATTCGTCTTAATCGCCCAAGTGTTCTTAGATAGGTGACGTTTTTAAAAAACAAACATGGCGGCTGTGAGATGTCAAAATAAAGAGGTGTGAAAAAAAAAGTTGTTTCGAATACTGCAATATGGGTATCAAATTCAAGAGCTCATCTTAAGCATTTTAAAAAGGTATAACATGATTATGACTTTTATACTAAAAAAGTTACTAAGCGACCATTGTTTTTTCAATTTTCAATAGGTATAAATGTTGATAAACTTTCGCGATTTGTACACATTATTAAAATATATATATTACGGGTCTTAAACGCGTGAATAATTTAAGGTAAAATACTTTGTTTTTTGCCCGACGTTTCGACCGTATTGCAACGGCCGTGGTCACGGGAAGACTGGTATAGGTACTTGACAATAGTTGTGATAAAAGTAAGTTGCTACATCGGTTACATCCTAAAACTACTTAAAAGTATTAAATAAAAAAATAAATTATAAAAATAAAAAAACCCGCCTGCACAAAAAAGATGGAAACAAGATCCCCTACATAATTATACAATTTCATGCAGTCGGAGGCATTAATGAATCTCGATGAACTTAGTAAAGTGCCTCCGACTGCATGAAATTGTATAATTATGTAGGGGATCTTGTTTCCATCTTTTTTGTGCAGGCGGGTTTTTTTATTTTTATAATTTATTTTTTTATTTAAATATTTTGAATGGCTGTTGCTTTAGATTGTTGGGTAATTTATTGTATATCATTGGTGCCTTAAAGATGGTGCTTTTTTTAACAGTGTGGTGTAGTAGCCACCTGTGTGCAATAAATGTTGATACTGAGATCTAATACAATTCGTTCTCTTTCGTGTCTCGTTTAATGATGGAAACAGATGCGGGTTCGATTTTACAAAAATGGTTATTTCTAGAATGTACAAATACGGAAAAGTTAACAATTTATTTAATTTAAACAAAGGAACACAACTATCTGTAACCTGGAGGTTAAAAATTGATCTAATGCATCGTTTTTGGGCTTTGAAAATGCTTTCTTTTTCACTGCTGTTGCCCCAGAACATAATGCCAAATCTTAAAGTGGAAATCACAAGGCCATGGTAAGCAATAAGGACTGCATTAATATTCACTTTTTTTGTTAGGTTGTACAAAATATAGGCGTAAGTACTTAACTTTTTACAAATGTGTTCAGCTTAGGGTTTCCATGTTAATATATCCCTATCCCGATAAAACTCCTGATATACTGTTCAGTCATATCAGGAGGTAATTATGGTATTAAATGTCGCCTGATGCGTTCTCAAATAGCGATTCCACAATTGACACGCCTTGTAAAAGGTCCGATTTCCATAGTTATCTTATTTATTGCACCGTTTATAATCGTTATTGGAGCACTCAGCGGGGCTACAACACTACAAAATAAAGGTATTACGACACAAATAATACACAATGAGTAACAACATCAAACATGAAGCGAACGTTTATAGAAAGCCGGCGAGTACCGTCAAGTCCATGAAATAAAAATGACAGTTTGATTGCTTTGTCTCTTGCCGGTTTAATGGTGTTGCTAGTACAAAGTTAATTTCCAACTAGACACCAGACATGCACCTACACATTTCATTTCTATATCACTCTAAAGTAGACTGGCAGAGAATGCTTTTAGCATAAAATTTTAATATAATATAATGAATATCAAGTACTAACAGTAACAATAGGTCGTTGGTATATCGGAATGATTAGGAGTACTTATTTGTTAAAACAAAACTGTTTGGTGAGCTATAACCCAAACCGACAACGGCGGCGATGTGGCCAATAGACGCGGGGAACAAACCAATATATCTGCCGATAGGAAACACGCCCTAAATATTTTTCCAACTTAGTTCTTGGTACAAATTATAAGAGATTAAGGATTATAACTTTTACCTATTATTTTAATCTATAATAAAAACTTTTAACAAAAAGTTGTAACTGACTTCAAAATTAAATTTATGGCAACTAAAACGGATAAAATAATATAGAACAATAAAAAATATATAAATTTTGAAGTGGATGCCATGAAATAGTAGTTTTATGTTTTATTTGGCACTATAAGTCAACTGCTGAATTTTTTTTACAAAATATTGTTTTTTCCGATATTGTTAGGTATTTGTTAAGAAGTTCGGACGTCAGCTCTATTACATGATGTAACAGTAGTATGACGAATGTTACAGTACAATATCTTTGTGCTGTATCTACAATCTACATCACAATCTTATGTTCCTTATCGCACGTTCAGTATCTATTAAATGTTTCTACTATCTGTTATCAACACGAAGTCGTTAGTATATAAGATGCACCTTTGGATAATTATAACCAGACTATACTACATCTTTTGTCTCATTTATACCTAATCATATACTGCCAAGAAGTTTGGCAAATTGGTGACCCCGACGAACGAATACGCAGCAAGAAACATGGCACAATCACCGTGCAAGGCGAACATAAATCAGCAAGGAACACTTGAAGTAGCTGCTGGCACCTCGGTTTTATCCCGCATTCCGGAATTTTGGAAAGACCAACCAAGATTATGGTTCACGCAACTAGAAGCCATATTAGCACCACAGAAGCAAGGAGACGAATACAAATACTGTACAGTAATAGCAAAGTTATCCAAGGAAGAAATACTACAAGTTAGTGACCTAATCACTTCACCACCGACTACAGATAAATAAAAAAACATCAAGGAACGTTTAATTGATTGTTACGAAGAAACAGAACAGCGACAGTTTCAAAAATTAATATCAGAGACAGAACTCGGTGATCAAAAACCTTCGCAGTTATTACGTCAAATGCGAGTCCTCGGGAGAGGAAAAATCAGTGACGAAACAATTAAACTACTATGGTTCAGGCTTTTACCAACATCAGTTACTACGGTTCTAGCAGTTACGGAAGACATGGAAATTGACAAACTGAGCCAAATTGCAGACAAAATAATAATGAATTCAAAAGTAACCGAAATATCAGCTGTCAGCAACGACACTTCAAACGACAACAATACAGCATGCATTTTAGCCCAGCTAGCAAAATTACAGATGACGACGCAATTCAGCAAGGTCAATATGGCTATCGACCCAACACGCACAATCATTTCAAGAAACGTCAACAATTCCCGATTATGAGGCCGAGAACAAACTATAGAGGAGCAAATCGATACGTACGGACTTACGTACGGAACCAGGGAAACGAATAAGAGCACAGACAACGGCGAAACTCTGTGCAATCCACCCATCCAATCGCCTCACCATTACCGACCGAAAAAGTGGTATGAAGTTTTTGATTGACACGGGCGCAAATATTTCAGTCATTAGCAAGCAACAGAGACATTCAATTTTACAAAATGAACAATACACACTATACGCTGCAAATGGGACTAAAATTAGGACTTACGGCGAGAAGACGCTTACCTTGAATTTAGGACTACAACGATGTTATAAATGGAATTTTGTAATCGCCGATGTTACACAACCAATAATTGGAGCAGATTTTCTAGAGCACTATAAACTATTAGTCGACATAGCAGGTCGCAAACTTATCGACAAAGTTACAGAGCTGACAACGCATGTAACTTCGGAAAAAGCGACACAACAAACAATTCGTACTATCGCAGTGGGAACGAATCCACGTATTACGCAACTTTTAAACAAATACGAAGACATCACGAAAGGGTCCTCTCTCCGCAATGCGCCCAAACATAAGATTGAACATCACATTATCACTACAGGACCACCCGTCGCAGCTCGGGCAAGACCATTACCTCCAGAAAAATACGACATAGCCAAAAAGGAATTTCAAAATATGATAGAACTCGGAATTTGCCGACCGTCAGATAGCCCATGGGCAAGCCCATTACATATGGTAAAAAAGAAAAATGGCGAATGGAGACCGTGCGGAGACTATCGAATGCTCAATAGCACGACAGTACCGGACAAATACCCACTACCAAGATTAACTGACTTTACATACATATTAGAAAATAAGAAGATACTAAGCAAGATGAGAGAGAGATGTATTCCTGTTAAAGATATAGAAAAAACAGCCATCATCACACCTTTTGGACTTTTTGAGTACTTAAGAATGCCTTTCGGATTACGCAATGCGGCACAAACATTTCAACGATTCATGGATTCCTTATTTAGAGATTTAAACTTCGTATTTATATTTGTAGACGACTGTCTCATCGCATCGGACAACGAAGATTTGCATTATCAGCATTTAGAAACGGTTTTCAAACGTTAACACGAGAATGGAATAACCATTAATCTCGAAAAATGCGAATTTCTCAGAAGGGAAATAGATTTCTTAGGTTATCATATAACGAGCCAAGGAATACACCCTACCGAAGAAAATTACAAAGCAATCATGGAATTTCCCAAACCGAAAACAATTCAAGAATTAAGAAGATTTTTGGGCATGGTCAATTTCTACAGAAGTAATATTCCACGCGCAGCGGAAAATCAAAGAATTTTGAACCCACATGGTTCAAAAAAGAACGATAATTCACCTGTTCCTTGGACAACGGAAGCAGACAAAGCTTACGAAAAATGCAAGGAAAGCATGAAAAACGCAGTGTTAACAGCGCATCCTTCCCGCAACGCATCACTAGCGCTCATGACCGACGCTAGTGCTACTTGCGTTGGTGGAGTTTTACAACAAAAATCCGGACGCAATTGGGAACCATTAGGATTTTTTTCACAAAAATTGAGCGAAACTCAACAAAAATATTCTACGTTTGACAGAGAGCTGTTAGGAATATACATGGCCGTCAAACATTTTCACAGATTAATCGAGGGAAGAGAATTTACAATATTTACGGATCACCGACCTTTGACATACGCATTCTCCCAAAAACCATCATCAAACGATACACCGCGACGGGTCCGGCAGTTAGATTTCATTTCACAATACAGTACCAACATTCAACACATAAGCGGACGTGACAATATTACCGCCGATGCCTTATCTCGAATAGAGGAAATATACGTGCCATCACCTATCGATTACGCTGAATTGGAAAAATGTCAATCAACAGATAATGAACTAAGTAAATTACATGACAATAAAAGATTAAAATTCAAAAACATTACGCTTCCGGGTTCCACAATAAACATCACCTGCGACACGTCTACTGGAAAAAGCCGCCCCTACTTACCACAAAAAAGCATTTTCGCAAACAAATTTTCGATACCATTCATGGTATGAGCCATCCAGGAAAAAGAACTACGAGAAAAATGATAACCCAAAGGTATTTATGGCCGTATATGAACAAAGATATCAATAATTGGTGTAGATCATGTATAGCCTGCCAAAAATCAAAAATACAACGACATACGATATCACCTCCTGGTACATTTATGACAGCGCAACGTTTTGAACATTTACATATTGACATCGTCGGACCACTTCCGATTTCACAAGGGAAGAGATATTTAATCACAATCATAGATCGTTGTACGTCATGGCCCGAAATATTTCCGGTAGAAGATATAACTGCAGAAACAGTAGCCAAGACACTTTTCGAAGGATGGATTACTCGTTTTGGATGTCCATTGCGCATTACTACGGATCAAGGCCGACAGTTTGAATCAAGAATATTTGAGTCACTCTCACAATTTTTGGGAATACATAAAATTAGGACAACACCTTATCATCCACAATCCAATGGAATGATAGAGAGATTTCATAGAACTTTAAAGGCGGCGTTAATGACAAGAGAATCCAACGAAAATTGGTTAAAAGAAATTCCAACAGTTTTACTCGGGTTGCGGAGTAGCTTGCGAGAAGACACAGGTTATAGTTCAGCAGAGATGACATATGGAACGCCAATACGACTCCCTGGAGGATTTTTTGAGTCATCAGCAGCACAGTTATCAACGTACGAAGAGTTTGTAAAACAAATTCAAAAGGACATCACACAAATGACATCAATTCTGAAAAGAAAAAAACACAATCAAGCTATATTTGTGCATCCCGAACTCAAAGAATGCTCACACGTATTTGTTCGGTGTGATAGAATTAAGAAAGCCCTGACACCGCCGTATGAAGGACCCTACCCAGTAATTAGTAAAACAGATAAAACATTTTGCATTAGAATTAGGGATAAAGAGACAGTGATATCAATTGATAGATTGAAACCAGCTTTCATGATCAATGACGAATCAAACTACGTGCCAGATTCAAAGGATTGCGACAGGCATTCACACACGTACACTACACGATCGGGACATAAAGTAAAGCCAGTAGTACGTCTATAAAAAATCGCTGATATAAGCAAGCTATTCGTATATATATTAACATAGATCTTAACATATACCATTAATTCACAACAACTCGTAACAACAAGACATCTAAAATGGGAAATCAAAGTTCTAAGGACCAGATAACATACAATACGGACAATTGCCTCAATCAAAACGAAGCGGACCAACTCCGTAACCTGATCCAGGAGGACTTACGGTGGACAAGAAATGTTGCAATGGGACAGATTATTTTAACAATCGGCGTGATCCTAATTTACGGCATAATGAAAACACTGGACAGAAGAATGAAGAGTTTAACGGAAAAAAATAATAAACACTCGTGCAACAGCTAAGTCAAAATTACAGACGTCAGCAAATCACACCACAACAGGCGTCATCAAATTCCACCGCGTACAATAGCATTATTATTTATATACATCAGCAAATAACTAATGACAGGCGTCATCAAATTCCACCGCGTACAATAGCATTATTATTTATATACATCAGCAAATAACTAGTAAGGTCTAGGTCAAATTTATATTGTAAACACTATTACCATAAATTTTTTTTTTAAAGGGGGGTGTACTGTTACAGTACAATATCTTTGTGCTGTATCTACAATCTACATCACAATCTTATGTTCCTTATCGCACGTTCAGTATCTATTAAATGTTTCTACTATCTGTTATCAACACGAAGTCGTTAGTATATAAGATGCACCTTTGGATAATTATAACCAGACTATACTACATCTTTTGTCTCATTTATACCTAATCATATACTGCCAAGAAGTTTGGCAAAACGAACATGAAGTGCCAAGCAATAGTAATAAAATTGTATCGCAAACTGTGAAATATTGAATAGTTTCTTGGTTTGTTTTCATCATCAGTTCCACTTCACCTATTGGTACTTTTTGAGAATAAATGCACGAATCTTTATGAAATGTATCTTAATCACTACATGTGTGCCTTTAATACTTTAAGAATTCTCTTGATTTCTCCAGAATTCCATCATCAGATCCTAATCTGATGACAATGGGACTAATTTGGAAGATCCCTCAAAACACAAAAGGTAGAAGAACCCTTTAAAACAAAACATATTTTTTTCAAATCGGTCCAGCCGTCTTCGCGTAATCGGGTAACAAACACACAAAAAAACCAGCTAAGTGCGAGTGGGAGTCGTGCACTGGTTCCATACTAACTTCTAAGTATGTAACTACAATAGAATCCGGTTATAATGACGTCAAAGGAACCGGTGATATTACGCCATACCAACCGGACGATGTACCGAAAGAACTGATAACATTACTGTTTGATTTTTTAAAAATAATAACATACATAATGTACTTATTAATAGTAACAAGGTCCTTTGCTGTAAATGTCCAATGCACATTTTAAATACTCTATGAGACACCTGCACTTTATTTTGGATGCCAATATTAATATCGAATATAAAAATACAGTCTTTGTATTTTCGCTGAT
The DNA here is from genome assembly GCA_945859575.2 of Herminia tarsipennalis. Classification (NCBI taxonomy): domain Eukaryota; kingdom Metazoa; phylum Arthropoda; class Insecta; order Lepidoptera; family Erebidae; genus Herminia; species Herminia tarsipennalis. Next base: position 27,993,549 of record OX243839.2, on the reverse strand, counting down.
ATTTTAATATGTAGTCACCACAAATGTAATAAAACCCTTCAGAGTTATTAGTAGAACATTTCAGCTTACTAGACATGTAGAAATATTTTGATAATTCTTACTCACGATTTATTTGTAAACACATCAACGCTCGTCGTCGTAACTAGATGTTAAACCAGTCTACGTGGTCAATTTTGTGTGAAATACAGGAAGCATTTTGGGCCATGGTAATGTGCGACACACATTGTTAGTAGTTAAAGAAACTTAGTTGCTAAATTGTTCTATTGAGTCGCATTTTTTTTTGTAATCTTACTTGACCCCAAAAATTACCCCCATGTTTAAAAATCAGACTTCTTTCAGGTTTACCTGTAATGGTTGAGAACTATCCTTTATATTTTTTCCAAAATATTAAGCCAAGTCGGAGATTAGGGGGGAAGTGGTCTATTTTCATGTCTTTTTCCTAAATAACTTTTATTAAAATTATAAAAAAATATACTTGATATACCTACAACAAGTCCTTTCCTTTGATATATTACACGATACAGTTTGCGAAACTTTTCTTAAAGGGTAATGTTCAAGTGACTATGGAACTTGAACATTACCCTTTAAGAATGTTGCCGGTAGAAAGGCAGGTAGAAAGCCGGCGAGTACCGTCAAGTCCATGAAATAAAAATGACAGTTTGATTGCTTTGTCTCTTGCCGGTTTAATGGTGTTGCTAGTACAAAGTTAATTTCCAACTAGACACCAGACATGCACCTACACATTTCATTTCTATATCACTCTAAAGTAGACTGGCAGAGAATGCTTTTCAACCGACTTCAAAAAGGAGGAGGTTCTCAATTCGTCTATGTTTTTTTTTTTTTTTTTTTTTTTGTATGTTTGTTCACCGATTACGCAAAGACGGCTGGACCGATTTTAAAAATACTTCCAAGTTGGTCCCATTGTCATCAGATCACGATCTGATGATGGGATCTTGGAGAAATCGAGGGAACTCTTAAAATATTAAAGGCACACCTACAGTGATTTAGGTATATTTCATAGTGATTCGTGCATTTACTCTTAAAAAATACCAATTGGTGAAGTGGAACTGATGATGAAGACCACAAATGACGAGCAGACCTATTCAATATTTCACAGTTTGCGATTCAGTTACTTTAATATGGTATTCAGTAGCACTTTATTCTCGTTATACTACTATTCCACAATGTAATAGAGCTGATAGTGAACTCCTCAACAATTAACAGCCCTGCATCGGGGTAAGCAATATTTTGTAAAAGGATTTCAGCAGTTGACATAAGCCTATTGTAACATAAGTGAATTACAAACCAACCTACTAAAAATTGAGAAATAAAAACTTTTTTACAAAAAAATATCACCGACTTCTATATCTATATCTATATCTATCTATATCTTCTATACATATAATAAAACTGTAAATTTCACGTGTCTGTACATGGCCGAACTTAGTGAAAAAAAATGTTAGGAAATGTTCGAAAAGAGTATTCAAACACTTTGCTGCATTTTTAGAAATGTCTGTCTGTCTGTTTGTTTGAACACGCATCACGCAAAAACTACCGGACAGATTCGGTTGAAATTTTGCACGTGCAATCTAATAGATGCATATTAACATTTAAGCAGTAAGGGATAATGTCTGTAGCTATTTTTCGTTATAAAACAGTAACTACTAGACGAATCTTTATGAAAATTTGCAGTTTTATAGTAAATACTATAGGACATTATTTACACTATGAATCATTACGCTAACGTCTACGGGGACGAGTAGCAACGTATTTTTTGTCGCACCATAATGGTTTATCACAAAATTTTCCAGAATTAGACATTATCTATAATTGTAACCCATGGAATACGCGCTTCACGCTAAAACTAAAAGGAGCTAAACACAACATTGTTAAGTTTCATAAGAACAGTTATTTTGACTTGGCAAGTAGCGAACAGTATAGCCTCGAAGCTATGCTAGCGGGCTTTAACGACGAAGTCCCGGGCTCGAATCCGATGTCTGATTATGTTCTTTTTGTATTTTTTTAAATTGTCTTTATCCTTTTTTTAAATTTTTCTCAATGTTTTAGTTATTTTTTCGACCGTAACTTATTTACTTTGGTTATTATTTTTTTATATTAAAAATAAAGTAAATTATGCACGTAGGTAAGTTAATTATAGGTATTGCATGCACTGCAGAGAGTAATTAATTAATCGTAGTAGAAATGAAAAACAATATTACATTATAATTAAAAAGTATTCGACATTTTCCAGAAATGATGTGTTGGTCTAAAAAAAAAGACATTACACACGTAAAAAAAAACATGTAGCGCCATCTATGAAATCAAATTGTTCACCGTGATCAAATAATTCCTTATTTGTGAAAACATTTATTAGGGTATTGAGATGCTGAGTGGCAACATTCTTGAAAGTAGATGGCGTTGTATTCAATAACGTTCTATACTTAGTAAAAGAAGTTTTAAAAAGAAACACATTGCTATGATTTTTAGAAATGTTTGTCTGTCTGTCCGTTTGTTTGACCACGCATCACACAGGTGCATCGACGACATGTTTTGGGGTTATGGTTGGAGATTATCAATTCTACGATAATGAATGGCTCAACATCGTTCAAGTGTGAGTAGTTTGGGTGACGGGAGGAGGGGGGTCGTTGTTTGTCAACCGTACCTTTAGGGATATCTGACATTTTCGCGGGCATGACACACATGACACGCTCTGTGTTTGCTTACTAAAGTGTTACAGCAGTTTTATTATTAGTATTGCGTTGTAACACTATTTGAAATACACCCCATTTTTAGCCAAAATGGCAAAACAGAACCCATAAAGTTCCCTTATGTCCGTCCGTCCGCAGCTTAGCTCAGAGACTGTTAGTGCTAGAAGGTTGCAACTTTTGCATGAATAAATTACTAACGCCGATAAAGTGAAAGAACAAAATCTTGAAAATCATTATTTTTTTTAGGGTACCTCTCTTATATGTAAAGTGGGGATGTGATTTTTTTCTCACCTACCTACCCCATCGTGTGTGGTATCATTAGATAGGTCTTTTAAAAAGCGTTTAGGGTATGTGAAGACTATTTTTAGATTTAAGGATTCCTTTGTGTATAATATTAGGCTTTATAGTTAACATTTTTGTTAGAGTCAAGTGTCCCCCTGCCAGCTAAATGGTTGATGTTGGGTATGTGAAAAAAATCAGGGTAGTAGTATAAATACTAAAATTATAAGGAAAACTATCACAGTTAAGTACTTAGCCTTTACAAGTTTACGATCACATGAGAAGTAACAACATTTTCGTACAAATTCTATTAAAAAATATTAGGTAATAAGTAGGTATAACGTTAAAAGAATGAAACAAAAACAACAGAAAACCCACTTCTTAAGCCGCACACCAAACTAACTATCTAAAAGAATAGAACAGATCGATTTTTATTTAGTTAATATTTAGTCAACAGGACTGTTTCCAACATATTGACACAGAAGTTATTTCGTTACCTAAACTACCTTAATTTAAACCCGACTTTCACGCGAACGAAGTCGCGGGCACAGCTAGTCTGAAATAAATACAAGGCAACTAAAAAGCAATAAATAATGTACCTAGAATAACAAAAACAAATTAAACATTTTGAAGTTGGTGCCGAATAAAACATAAAGACTACTATTTTCTGGCACCAACTTCAAAATGTTTAATTTGTTTTTGTTATTCTAGGTACTTGTATTTATTTTAGAAGTCGGTGATATTTTTTTGTAGAAAAGTTTTTAGCATAAAATGTTAATATAATATAATGAATATCAAGTACTAACAGTAACAATAGGTCGTTGGTATATCGGAATGATTAGGAGTACTTATTTGTTAAAACAAAACTGTTTGGTGAGCTATAACCCAAACCGGCAACGGCGGCGAATTAACAAACGAGGTCAATAATTATTTCGCTAACGTAGGACGCACCTTAGCCAAAAATATTGTCTCAACACACAACCCGATGACTATCCCAGGTCCTACCACTCATTTGCTATGTTTGATGCAGACGAATTCGAAATAGATCTTCTCATAACCAATCTGAAAAGCGAGTGTGCTGCTGGGTTTGATAAAATCTCTGCTACTTTTCTAAACAAGTTCAAACATATATATTAATTCCGCCTATCACTTCAAGTTTAATCTAGCATTCTTTTCAGGTACCTTTCCAGATGCTTTTAAAGTAGCGCTAATTCATCCAATTCATAAGGGTGGAGACAGAGATCAGCCAGTTAATTACCGACCTATCACGATACTAACGACTCTTTCAAAACTGATTGAACAAATAATGAACAATAGACTCCTCAAATATCTAAAACAGAAATATATACTCAAGCTGTCCTAGACCTAACCAATAAAGTTGTGTCTAACTTGGACAAGAGGCATAAGGTCATAGGAATATTCTTAGATCTGGCGAAAGCCTTCGACTCGCTCTCTGTCCCCTACCTGGTAGAGAAGCTGGAAAAAATGGGTGTAAGAGGTGTACAATTATCTCTTTTCAAGAGTTACCTCACAGGTAGATGTCAGCGGGTTAAGATTGATGATTGGATAAGCGACGAAATCCCATTATCATACGGTGTGCCCCAGGGCAGTGTTATCGGCCCGACCCTATTCCTGATCTATATCAATGATCTATGTCGTCTTCATTTAACTAATGGGTCCATCTTCTCCTATGCTGATGATACTGCTCTAATATTTCACAATACATCTTGGGAGTCCGCGTTCTCATGTGCATAAACAGGACTTGATACTGTCACTACATGGCTTGCACATAATTCACTGACCTTAAACGTTGAGAAAACCAAGTACCTCACCTTTTCTTTGTCAACTATGGGTAAAAGATCTTCATCCCCATATTCTTTGACGGCACACTCTTGTGACCGACTCTCTAATACCCTCACCTCATGCAGCTGTACAAAACTTAGTAGAACTGCTAACATAAAATATTTAGGAATTCAGATCGATGACCTTCTGTCATACCATAACCACGTTGACACACTTACCTCTAGAGTTAGGAAATTAATATATGTATTTTCGAAACTTCGCCATGCAGCTGATACACAAGTCATCAAACTAACTAACCCAGCACTCTGTCAATCTGTTACTCAACATTGTATAGTTGCTTGGGGTGGAGCCGATAAAACTCACCGTCTGAAACTCGAGCGAGCACAAAGAGCTGTCTTGAAAGTGGGGTGGAAGCTACCATTCCGATACCCAACTGCCGACCTTTATAATACCTGTGAAGTCCTGTCTGTTAGGAGCCAGTTTATCTTAAATACTGTAACTATTACTCACACCCAAACCCCATACTCTCCCAACAAATTTGATTCACTCAGACGGAAAAATACTGTCTGCCCCCCGATACGAGTCAACTCTAGTCTTGCACAGAGATCCTTTTATTTCCTCAGTAGCTATATTTACAATAAAATTAATAAAGAACTCAAAGTTTATCATATGCTCAAACAGAAATGTAAGATAACCGTTACTAATTGGCTGCTAAGTCTGGACTATGATCAAATAGAAAGATTTATAAAAACCTTTGAATAATAAATATCTCGTACAAACCATAAGCCCTTATGCACGCATACACACACTTATATACACACACACGCTCATCTTTATAACACTTACTTTCAGTTATTTTCTCTCTCTCGAATACACTCTTATGTACATTTAAGAATACCCTACACTTACCCTTCACGATTGTAAAGAAGGGAGCCTGGAGATCTGTCATACAGGTTTCGAACCTACTACGGACTTCAGCTCTCATAAAGGTTTTATGCTACTAAATTGTAAATTATTTTATGTAATAAAACATGTACCTTTTTGAGACGAAAAAAAAAAAATACTAACTCCGAACAAAAAATGGTTCTCATGGAACTTAGACTGAGATCTATAGAGCCTGCTAAGGTTTAGCACAATAGTAATCTAAACTTGAGAAAGCCTTTGCTGACTTTATAAACAACGTATTGATTAAGGCATTAATCTAAGCTTCCTATATGACTAATAATTTTAATGGTCAGCATATTGCAGTCCTATGCAACTCTCGCCTCTTGATGAAGTATTTCTTGACTGCCTCATTCAAAAACTATTTTTATCAAGAAACACTAAAGCGAGTTTTTTCTTGTACACATAAATAGTCAATGGTCTGAGTTGATATCAGTCTTTAACTTGGACTGTTTGGCAGCCTATACCACATCCGTAGGAGAGCCCTTCCGGCCCACTCATAGAATAAATAAGCAAGTATCGAAATACCCTCAGATTGGGTATAAATCAACGCACAGTAAGACAATCATGTTTAATATATAAACTCTATTTGGCTCACAAGCAACTCAAGTGATATTAGAAGAAAATTGGTATATTATTGCGACTATGTTTTTTTTTATTACGTAATGAGACTGAAGGTCAAGTATTTTATTTGTTGGATAAGAGTGGATATTATGATAACAAAACTACTATTTTGTGCAAAATTAGGTACCTACAAAAAAAGTGAAGCTATTAATACAGTGTGATTTAACAACGTGTGTAATGTGTGTCAGCTGCATCGTGTTCCCGACGCCGTGGCGTCGGCACGCCCGACGGGATGCATTATGTCGAAAAATTGTAGAGGGGGATGAAAGAAACTCATTCAGACTTCAATAATGTGAAGGCCACTAAAATTAGAAATACAAAAGTGGTTTGGAAAATGAGGTCAATCAATATTTCCTATTCGTCTTTTATTCCGACGGTGAAAATTAACCAGCCGCTAGAAAATTTGTAGTTATAATATTATGTATAGAAGAAGAAGAAGAAGAATGTGTGTGATGATGTTTGTAGTTACTATTTTAAAAACTAATTAAAAAAAAATCGACAAACCTTTGTATCGTCGGTTTTGAACAGTAAATCTGTGCCAATGGAAATTATTCAAAACTCGACTATACTGTACGTACAAAACTTTTATAACTAAAAATCAATACCTATTTTACAAAGAAATGGACAGCCTACAACATTTATTTGACATCTAAGTTTCTTTGAGAATTAACTACAACGTGTCCCGATAAATAGACATTTTATGTGTTTAGCCTTTACGTAAATTTTGTATTGGAGATATTTGTGATCTTTAAGTAGAGTTTTTATAGCGGGACCTGATCCACAAGACCTCGCTCGTCAATATTTGTTGAGACGGTTGTTTGCATTTATTTTATAGGTGGTAAGATCACCTTACATTTTATGTACGATAAATTAAGGACAGATGTGGGTTGAAAATATAAAAGAATTTATCGAGGCTAGGCTACTCGCACAAGATGAATAAATCCGGTCTTTGGGGTCGATATGCATTTCTTTTTATATTCTTGTCTTGATCTATGGCCAACTACGCATATTTAGTGTACCTACAAATATATGCACAGACACAAATTTCTATTCTCCCAACATCGTAGTCCTATTGTATAAACACATATGCATACATCTATACACACAAACATACATACCATTTGACATACTAACGTGATAACTCAACTGATTCTCCGAAGAATAAAGTACGAACCATTGTCTTATAGTTGAAGCGGTTAGATGCCATCCTAATTTCTAGTGGTAGTGCGTTCCAGAGTAAGACGACAAATCTAGAAGAATGAGCAGGAAATGCAGGAGCAAATTGTTACAAGATTGAATGACATCTGCTGTGGACGAGGTGAATGCAGACCTGCAAAAAGTGGCAGATTGGTCGGCAAACACCTAAGTCCTTAATGCCCAAAACTCAAAATGTATGGTCTTGGGCAGTAAAAGAAAATATACGCAAAGCAAAATAGAAAGGGATGGGACTGAAATAGTGGAAATTGTTAAAACCTAGGTCTTAGCTTTGATCCAAAGTTGCGTTTCGAAGGGTATATAAATAACATTGTTAAAAACTGTTTCTACAAGTTAAAGGTACTGTACCGATTGCGGCGATATTTATGCATCGAAATGAGGAAAAGGTTAGTCGATAGCTTAGTTTTATCAAAGTTCAATTACGTCCATATAGTATATGGTCCATATTAGTTATATTTCGTGACTTAATCGCGTGAATTATTTAAAGGTACGAACCTTTTATTTACCCGACGTTTCGATCGAATTGCACCGATCGTGGTCACGGGTCAACTGATGGCAGCTTAGCGATGTCTCCGTGAGGCGCGGGGTTTTTCAACTACCCTCGCCTGATCTGATAATTTTGATAATTTGTGCAATTCGATCGAAACGTCGGGTAAATAAAAGGTTCGTACCTTTAAATAATTCACGCGATTAAGTCCCAAAATATAACTAATATGTTTAAAAATCGCGAAAGTTTCAAAACAATATATGGTCCATGTTTGCTATCCAGAACAAAGCGATTGATCCAGGGCGTGCAGAATGGCTACACCCAGTTCTGTTTTTCTTTTTCCCAGCAAAACTATGTTACCCCGTTTTTAAATAAAAACAATGTATTAAAAATGGCAGTTAAGAGGACATTGCATTTTGCCACCCTTCTATATAAAATAATAATAATAATAAATTTATTACGAAAATATTAACAAAAACTTTACATAAAATTATACAGCAGATACATAATAGCACACACGATCATCTGATTCCAAACTAGGCAGAGCCTGTACTATGGCAACCAGACAACTGATACACATACCAATTTTTTAATAACTACAAATGTATATAGTTCATGAAAAAAATAACTAATATAGGGATAACAACAGAATGCCTGTACTAGGGTAAACCTGTGCAACAGGCGTTAAGGGCACTTGTAGTAAACTATTAGAACCTATGTTATAATTTTCTACAATATTATTCAAATAAAACATGTAGATACATACTTATACGTAACAAATAAAATATGATTTATAGTAATTGTTTATATCATATTATGACGCTTTTAGATGGTCTATGCTATTTATATAATCAGATTCAGCAATCTTTTTCGCCGGAAATTTTGAGTCACCTGTTTGTGATCGCTTGGTTTTTTGAAGCATACGCAAGTTGCACATTTTGGCAAATCATTTTTCTTAGGGCACTCATTTACCTGGTGACCTAGTTCACCGCACTGTCCGCACGTGTATGTTGCTTCGCGACAAGTTCGAGCTGCCTGTCCATATTATTGGCATTTGAGGCATTTGGTCATCAACGTGAAGTCCCGAACTGGGCAGGACGTCCAACTGATTAATACACAATCTTGATTTATAAGGGCCTTTCTTATGCTAGCCGACACTTCTAGTACAAAATTGAATGTTAGTGCGTCTTTTCTTCACATTTGTACATATCAACCCATAAGATGGCCCACTGCTGGGCACGGGTCTCCCCAGTAGAACCTACTAGTATGTAGATCCTGGGGGTAATTGCCATAATCGCCACGCTTGGCGAGCGGGTTGGCGATCGCAGTAAGGCTGTAAGTACGCAGAGGACGCTGCTGCCCGTCCTCCGAGGTGAAATCCCTTAGTCGCCTTGACGACACCCACGGGTAGAGATGGGGTGGTACTATTCTTAAGCCGGCACCACACGGCGTATTTGTGTGGTGCCGTGTGAATGTTAGTTTTAAGTTAATTCATCATAAAGTAGATAATTAAACACTTCCATACATATACACCCCCCTCGCATTCATACATACACACACGCGCGCAAACAAACACACACACACACACACACACACTTATAGAGTCATACCAGTACCTACCACTTACTCTTCTTTTGATCATTTTGTATTTCTTTAAATTACCTAATTTAACCTAAAATAGTTTAATTATTAATGACCTATAACACTAACTACACCTTAATTATGTAGTCCTAAGGAGGAGCGGAACCACCCAACACAAGCATTAGTACATGCTTCCTGGGTTGTTCCAGCAACTGAATAATATTGTATGTGAAAAGTTACAGAAATAAACGATTTTTTTTTTTTTTTTTTAATTTGTGACTCTTTATAGAGGACATGTACGATTCACGCGTCGGGTTTGGTGTCTTGTCAGTTAGATGATGGCATATTTAAGCAAAACTGCTCAAATATGCCATCGAACACTTCCTGGTCACGTAGAGTAGCTGAAACTCCGATGACTATAATTCTAGGTCTTCTTTTATGCGGTTCTTCCACCTTCAGCCCGAAATTGGTTAGCTGGGTCGACTTACGAAGTTTCTCTGTATCGTCCTTTGTTTCAGTGCTGATAATTACCCACACCGTTCTTGGTCCTACGTAGTCCTCTTACATGCAATTTTAGTTGCTCTGGGCTGATAATTTTTTGGACTGGAGATTTAGTGTCATTACTGGATTTTTGTCCATCTTTTGGATATACTGCAATTGAGTTGAAAATTTTAGGCCGCAGAATATTATTATTACGGGTCTTGACCATTTCGGCAAAGGACAGCTTGTCTTGGTCTACCTGATATGTTCTACCTGATAAACGACGTTCTCACCGCACCCCTCCCAAGCTGGACAATGCTGGAGGGTGTGCTGCGCCGAGTCCTCACCGCCGTCGCAGTGATGGCAGGCGGGACTCGGTTCCCTCCTAGCGACCGCGTGCAGGTACTTCCCGAAGCACCCGTGCCCGGAAAGGACCTGCACCAGCCCTGCAGCCCGTGCTGCCGCCATGCCCACTCCTCCAAGACCGGCTGAAGCGCCTCCACGGTTCGAACACCTGCCCGTGGAGCCTCCAGCCGGCCCTGCCACCGAGCCATGATTGTCCGGTGGGCCTCACCGCGCCAAGCGCGTAGCTCCTCGGGCAGGGGCACCGAACCCCCTGCCGAACCGGCCACCGCCCGCCGATACACTTCGGCGAGCACTTCCGCCTCCTAATCCCACGGGGGTGTGCCGGCCAATGCGCACGCCGCCTCTGCAAACACCGTGCGGTATCCACGTATGGCCCTGACCGCCATGGTCCGCTGGGGTCTCCCTAAGCGTACCCTAAGGCCAGGGCTTTGGCCGAAGCGACGGGGCAACGCACCCAGGCTGCACCCACTTCACCGGAACCGGGGTGGATGGCGCCGACCTTCATGTATCCGGAGGCACATTGAGTTTTTGTCTCAATGGCCTCTCGGATCTCATCAGCCGTAATTGAATCATCCAGGCCCGAAATGCGCAACTCTGCCCACTTCGTAGGCCTAGCGATCTTTACGCCCTCCTTTCTCGCGGTAAGCCCCCGCAGCGTCTCCGTCACGATGTTCGCCACTCTAACGCCGTCCTGACCGGGACATTCTAGGATCCTGGCCCCGGTCTGGGCGTGGCGGAAGGAGACCCCCGCGCCAAGATTGTTGGCGTTAAGGGTCACCCTCGTCTGCCCGAAAATCTCGGCGTAGGAGACGCTTCCACTCCTCTCCGCCTCCAGCGACAGCGTCACGACGAAGGTCGTAAAACTTAAAACCATGGCAGAGGAAACTACAAGAAATTGTTTTACCCAGGAGCGTCGGGACAATCTTGGCGCGGGGGTCTCCTTCCGCCACGCCAAGATTGTTGGCGTTAAGGGTCACCCTCGCCTGCCGGAAAATCTCGGCGTAGGAGACGCTTCCACTCCTCTCCGCCTCCAGCGACAGCGTCACGACGACGGCTGCCAACTTGGGCGGAGTAAGTTTCGGCTTCCTCTTGGCCTGTTTGTGGGCCTGGGCTGGCAAAACAGCCTCGGGTTGAGACGTTTTCTTACTTTTCTTACCACGCCGCTTTTTGCGCCCGGCCGTTCGCCACTCCTCGCAAGAGGGGGCTGCGAGGGTGGGGGCAGGAGCGGGCATGGTAGACTGCGGTCCTGACAAGGTCCGCTGTGGTTTTCGGGGTGTCATCCCCTCCCGTCGAGCGTATCTTCTCCATCAGATCGCTCACTTAGCACTCCGCAACCAGCTCCCCTTCTGACCCAGCCATAGGATCCACTTCTTCTTCTATTGCGACCTCCGCGTTTATGTTGGTACCGAATTTTAAGCTCGGTACAGGGCTTGTTTGGCATTGGTTGACAGAGTACGTGGGGCTGCCGGAGCCAACTGGCTTCGGGAGGGATTCCCCAGACGCTGCGCGACTGGGACCCTCCTGGGTAAAACAATTTCGTCGGTTAGGCCGCCCTTGGGACTGAGGACCCCTCAGCCATTCATCCCATAGCCGGGCGACTGGAGCGTAGGATTAGGGTAATTTTTTATAGGGGTTTTTCTTCCCCTTCATCAAGCTGAACTGGGTGCACTGGGTGGAGAATTTTTGGTGAAGCCCCTAGACGCCCATTTTCTAATAATATTCTGAAGAAAATTGATTATTAAATTTCGACGAATTTGATCCTAGTGACAACAGTCAAACTGTTGAAAGTTGGATTAACAAGTTTAACGAATGTGCACAAATTTACTCGTGGAACGACCGTCAGGTTTGTCATTATACTCTTCCCAAACTCATTCGTTTAGCAAAGAAGTGGTACCAGGGACTACTCTCAATTTTGTACACATGGGGAGAATGGACAAAGACGAATGGATTTATTATCGGCGATGTTGAAATTACGATGCAAATTTAATCAGTCGTTGATACTATTATGATAAAATGGCTTTAATAAATAAATGTGAGATAGACGGAAAAATGCAGTAGGTTGTCTTATTCACAGCGTAGACGATAAATTTGTTCGGATGGGAGCAGGAACTTGAATATTTATTGAACCGCATCAGGTTTTAAATTATCTACGTACTGTTTCTCAAAATGAAAATACCTCTGTGACGGTACGTAGCCGTAATGGTGCGCAGTTTAGGCAAGTTAGTTAAAACAACAAAGAAACGAAAAACTATTCAGCAGATAAGATAAGGTGTTTTAATTGTAACGAATTAGGTAACTTATGCTTAAAATGTGACAAACCCATTAAGAAATGTAGCTATTGTGCGCTTGAAATTTGGACACGTTCCTAAGGATTGTCGCAAACAAAACAATACTTATGGTACAGATGTAATTAAAACTAATAGTGATATTGATCAAAATAAATCGGTCGCGAGTATTAACGATAACGAAGGTATGCAAAATATTTTAAAGATATTAGAGTAAATGGAGTTCTGATGAAAGGTTATGTTGACTTAGGCAATAAATGTTCCATTGTGCGAGACTCTAACGCTAAACTATTATGTTACGAATGGGACACCAGTAATTTACCTATTTTATAAGGATTTGGTAACTCTGCAGTTAGACCTTTAAGAAAATTAACAGTTAGTTTAGGTATTGGCTCAGTGGAAGCCGAGACAGAGATTCTTGTAGTAGAAGATCAGTATTTCCGAACACCTCTCTTGATAGGGCATGATTGCCCTATCAAGAGAATCTATTTAAGAATCTATTTTCGAAGAAGCCAAATGTAATGATTTTTAAAACAAAAGGCGAATTGTTGATCATACGCACGCCAGATTTTAATGATGATTAGTTGAAAGTCAAAGTTTATGTAAATGCTAATGCATCCTTGCCACCCAAAATAATAAAAAATAAAAACTTTTTTATTCGTTGAGATAATAACTGGGTCCTTATTCACTATTTTTATTTCGATGTCGTGTAAAGGCCGCGCGAACTGGCGCATGCGCGGTACGCTCAAAGGTGTCCACCGCGCATGCACGTTGTTGCATTCCTAAGCGCAGCTCTCTACCCCGCATGCACGGTTGACAAATATGAGCGCACCGCGCATGCGCCAGTTCGCACGGCCCTTTCACGACAGCGAATAAGGACCCTGTGCCGGTTACGGGTAGATTGTACGTACAATATTGTCTTCAAATGTTACCTAACAGGGAACACGCGGTGTTATCTGGGTTATATCAATTTAGTACAGGAAGGGGTAATATAACCGATTAAATCAGGCGTAACATGGCAAAATCCATCTTAAGTAGATTATAAGGGAGAGATCTCACCACCCACCCTCGATCTTAATACATTTTACTCTATCGTTTTGAGTGCGGTCTGTCAAAGGATTTCTATTGAATCGATTGACAGACCGCACTCAAAACGAGAGAGACCTGCAACAAAGAAAATTAGTGACAGGTACTCTTACCAAGTCGAGTGGTAGCCACCTCCGGACTCTTGACTTGCAATATTCCGCTTCCACGAAGTGAAACTTCGACACGTGTTTCGCCTCTACACGAGGCATTCTCACGACAGTTTGGCACCGACTAAGCACCTCGTCCAACATGTCAATCAACTCTTTTATAAGTTCAATCCCCAGTACCCCCGCCACCGGCCGATGAGTAATGTTGCCTAAAAGAAAATAAATTGAGCAGGGGAGACGAATTGAAGTTGGTTTGTTCGTTCAGCAATGTGCTTCTATCTTGTTTTAGTATTTCCAACTGCTCCAATACACACAACCTGAAACCCTTACTGCAAATATGTAGAATTTTGAAAGAATTTCTGTCATTCAGAGCATGTCCGGTTTCAAGTAGATGGTTCGCAAAGTGAGATTTTTCTGGATGATTATTTCTAAACGCAGCAATGTGTTCTTTGTATCTGTCAAAATTCCGACCAGTTTGGCCAATGTAAATACTATTGCAGCCGTCACACGATAATTTATAATGTCCAGATTGTTTCTCTTTGCTTACTTTATCTTTGCTGTTGCTTAAATATCTCAACGAATTTTGAGAATTTCTGGAATGGATACAACATATGGTTGACTATGTTGTGCTGTTTTTTTCTTAACCAATGAGTCAATCAATCTCAAAAAGTTTATTGTGCTGTCCTGTTCAATTTCCAGTTTGAATTTTATGTTTTGATGCTTGTTGTTTAACCCATTGACAAAGTTGTGGAGTTGTCGTTCAGTACCTGTCCAAGCCAGTAAAATATCATCAACAAATCTGTAATTATATAGAATATTATTATCGTTAACCACACATTTCCTTTCGAAGTAATCCATAAATAAGTCTGCCATCAATGGACTTAAGGTGACCCCATAGCTAGACCTTCTTTCTGTAGAAAGAACTCATTATTAAACTAAATTTTGTTTCATACAAAGCTCAGTTAAACTAATGATGTTCCAATCGATGTTTTGGTATCTTTAAACACTCATTATATGGAACATTTGTGAATAAGCTTTCCACATCCAGAGAGGCCAGTTCTAAATTGCGTGCTAACTGTAAATCTTTGAATTTAAAGTTTTCGTCACTTGACCCTTTCAGCACTCCTCGCAACTCATACAAAAATAAAATAATAGAAAAAACTTATGACTTATCATCATCACCATAACAACCCTCAAATAAAACCAAACACACACACACACACGCAAGCAAGCAAGCACACACACACACACACACACACACACACACATGCGCGCAGTACACGCGAAACCATAGAGTAGTTGTTGACACATTGAAAGCATCTTTTACGTAAATCTCTTGATTGGACCTTGCATCTGTTTACTCTAGTTTATTTTATTTATTTAATTTGAACGTGTTCTTCGTAATTGGCGTATTGTTCAGTCTACATTGTAAACAATAAAATTATTGTCAGCTGTGAAGAACCGTTGATGAGATAAAATAAATAAATAAAATCTTGGCTGTTTTTGATACTGTATTCCGATGAAAATGATGTTCTCCCTTTAATCAAATGATTCAGATATTTGGCTATTTTTTATGCAGGTGCGCTAGTGTATGATACCACTGGTAGAACAGCTACTCCATCTTTGTGTATTTTGGGTAATCCATATAGCCGAGGGCATTGTGGGTTCATAGGTATTAAATTCTTACTGACAATGGAATTATCTGGAAACAAGTAATGAGCGGATTTAAAACAAAGCTTTAATTCGGCGTGGAACCGCCTCGATAGGTCTGAGGCCAAGCACTGAAGTTCATTGGTTGATATGACATCTTCAACTTTGCTGTTGTAGTCTAATCTTGACATAATCACGATAGTGTTATCCTTATCTGCTTTATAGATCACCAAGCTATTCATTTGTATCTTATTTTCGATTGATCTGTAAATTTTAAGTTCAGAATAATGAAATTTACTTCCTTTGTAGGTTTTAATTTGATGGGCAGCGATACTTCTCACCAAATCTTCTTTCTTGTTTCTCATGATTGAAATTTCTGTGTCAACCGCTAAGGTCTCTAAAGATTTTTGGGTAACTTTCCGTGGTATACTGTACTTCACACTTTCTCTAAAACTGCTCGTTCATTGTTATAAAAAAAAAATTAAACTTATGTCACAAAAATAGTGACGTTCACTCGGTGAACACGAGAAATAAGGGTAATTATGGGTCTTTCTGTGAGAGCAATT
This sequence comes from Herminia tarsipennalis, assembly GCA_945859575.2. Taxonomy (NCBI): domain Eukaryota; kingdom Metazoa; phylum Arthropoda; class Insecta; order Lepidoptera; family Erebidae; genus Herminia; species Herminia tarsipennalis. Next base: position 27,977,370 of record OX243839.2, on the reverse strand, counting down.
TACAAATTACCGGCTAGTATTATAAATCTATCAGTGATTAAGTTATATGTGATCAAAAATCATTCATAATCATAAAGTTGATGAATATTTCAATGTCACTTTATTATGCGTGGGTGAATTTTGTTGTCATTTTGTTTTAATTGTCACATTAATATATTTTCAGCATTTCATTATATAATAACGTTATAATTAGAAACAAGAATTATACATTTAATCAACTTGTGGCACAACGTAAATACTAGCAATACTGCTGGTGGGCATACCCCTTTATTTAATTAATTTTGTCAAAGTTGTATTATTTTTAGACAGTATTGAACACTACTTTATTAACTACCATGAAATAACAAAGTAGCATGATAAACTACATTTATGCCTTGAAATGTGGATACAGTGAAGAATAAAAGTTAATTTAATACGGAAAGTAAGTCAAAGCTACAGCCAGCTCTTTGGCAAGTCACCCTCGAGCGATGGACATGCGTGCACAGCGGGTTTAATGTGCACAATTTGCGATATTTTTAAAGTTTGACGTATAACAAGGTCATTAAAAGCAAATAATTCAAGAACTACTACAATTATTTGCCTTTAGCTACGTGACTGCGCGTCGCAAAGGAGGATAATATGTTTATTAACCTGCATATGTAGTGTATGCGTGTTACTTTGTGGCGCTCTAGAGGCCAAACTCATAGGCCAATATTAATGATTCTGACGTCAATCGGTTTGACTTAATCTTACAAGTGTCTCTCTGATCACCCCCTGCGGGGATTTCATTAACTAAATCGCCATTCTGTGTATTACTCCATTTATTTTATTAAATATATATGTATAGATAAAGTGTTTCCGACTGTTAGTATAATTATAAAGCATATCTTTTTTTAATACTTTATTTTAAGTTGTAGTTAGTGTTCTTTGGAAGTTATAATTAACGGTTCATCCTGATAGCACTGATCAATGATAACACCTAGAACACTTCAATAAACGCCTTCGGTAAAATGGAACACTTTAAAACACATCCAACAAAACTTTCGAAAAGATAAAGAAAATTTTCATGAAACTTTGTAAACTGGAAATGTTCAGGTAAGGAAAATATGGCCAATTTCAGACTAAAGCTAATTTGTAAGTTCGGAGCACTAGGCGGAAAACTTTTGAGAATGCCTTTGTTTTCCTGACAGAAACGAAACTCAATCACATTATATAGTAATGGCTAATTTAAGTGCCCATAAACGGTTACATTACGTGATCTGCTCCATTTATCTGATTCCATTTGTTAGACCTTTAGAATATTTAGGTTATGTGGGTTTTCTTCAATCTAAAGGACAAATTCAAAGATATAGTAAATGACGACTACCGTAACAAAAAGTAGCCTATACAATTCACCTATGTTCTATCTATTTTTATGTTAATGCGTAGGTTCCGTGGTTTATGCGTAGAAACGAAAGAGGCTGACATAAAGACAAAGCTAACAGTTGTAGCAGCAGTTTCATTTTATGTGTCTCTATTTAAAATATGCATTTACATGTATGTTTTTATTTTCATCGTTTTCACGCAAGAATGATCTTCTCAATTTGTATTTAAGCATGTCGGAGAATTCTTAAATTGCTAATTGATTTCCGTTGAGCTAACATCTGTTTCAATTATATAGATTAAATAACAAATCTATTGACTCATTTCAGTATGGCCGCCGCAAGATGGCGTGACATTAGTTTGACGTTTTTTTAATTTGAAGTACCGGTAGTGGGGCAGTTAGCTTTATTCGTCTTAATGAGCGGTCGTAGCGACAACACGTCTTTCGATAGACGTAGCAATTTTTTTATATTAAAGTGCTAGTGTAGTTATAGTGTCAGGGATGCAGTGGCATTAGTGTAAACGAAATTATTTTAACTGTTGGCGGATTTTACCTTGCACGAGGTATCCGCGTTTATATGATCGATTACCATAATATTAATTCGAATACATGGCCGCTAATAGCCCATATGGCCACCGCTTTGACATCAAAAGCGGGATACTGGATCCCATCGAGCAAACGTAGAGTAAACCAAACAGAGACGTGTGTTGGTAGATTGCTATTCGAGATACAAAATTAAAAGAATTAGTGCTTATGCCGTGTGACATTCGTGAGTAGATGTGCTGAACGTTATTCCACGTCCATTTTGGCCATTTTGTGCCAACAGATTGGGTGTATGTATCCGGTTTCAACGCGGATCTCCGGAATGTGAGTGGACCTACGGGATCGTTTGTAAAAATCTTAACCGGATAGTGTTGCGTGTGTAGTTGGCCATTTTTGTACCAACGCATTGGATGTATCCGGTTTCAACGCGGATCTCCGGAATATGAGTGGTTCTACGGGATCGTTTGTAGAAATCTTAACCGGATAGTGTTATGTGTGTAGTGCGTCGTTAGAAATTTTATTTGGCGTGTAATCCCATTACCTTAGATAGTTATGAGGCGCGAGACAGGGTTATGTCATTACGCGATTGATGCATATGGTGTATAGCCTCTCATGTGACATCGGAAATGTGTCGTCAGAAATTCTGTTTCGTTTAAATTTCGTGGTGAGTATTTATGCTGGGTATTTATACAGTCGGTACGACTAGTATAAGCCAATCATCCGTTAATAGTAATGTGAAGAAGTTAATTTGTGTGATAACATCTCTCTGAACATTGTTTTTCATGTTTCAACTCTTAAACACGACATAGTAATTGGACATGAAATGTTAGTTAATACATGGCTCTTGAACCGTTACTACGGTATCGCTCGTTAAGCGATAATGATACCACTGGTAAGCGGTGGTTTTTCAGTATCTTTGATTAAATAGTACGGATCTATCACTACTAATGTAATAGGTTGAGTAGCGCTGGTTAAGTGTTATTGTAACATTGTGTTAGTACTGGTTAAGTACTTCCTAGTTATAGTATAGGATAGTTTTATTGCTGCTTAATATTATGCTATATTTATGAAGGGATTTGTGATAGTCACAGGGATGACTGTTTGTGTGGTAATTACGGATGACTATGATTATGTATAGTAGTCACAGTTATAACTATGTTTAGTGTGTTTGGCGCAGAGATGCCTATAACACTAGTTGCGATAGTACCAATGTTTAATGTCGATCAAGATTAGATTATTTTTATTATTTGTGTGTAGTGTACTGATTGGGTGAAGATAGCTGAGCGGACTTGTGTTTTGTTTCTCGTGAATATGGGGGTACCTACGGGGACAGAAAAAAACACGTGTGATAATTTTAGAACCCTAGAATTTAAAACGTGCCTAGTAATCAGAGTGTTTTTGATGCAATCGTAGATTGTCAAACTGAGAGTCTAACCATAGGGTTAGACTCTCAGTTTGACATTAGAAAATTATTAAATTGCTAATTGATTTCCGTTGACCTAACATCTGTTTTGATTAAATAACAGGTCTATTGGCTCATTTCAATATGGCTGCAGCAAAATGGCGTGACTTTAGTTAAAAGTTTACATTTGCAGTGACACTACTTTAGTGATTCTGTGGCATTTGTGTCATCGAAATGATTAGAACTATTGGCGCACTTTATCGTGCCCGAGGTATCCGCGTTCATATAATCGATTACCATAATGTTAATTCGAATATTCAGCCGCTAATAGCTCATAAGGCCACCCTTGCACTTCGAAATATAATTTTAGCATAACAATTTCCAAGTCACTAGATTTGCCATTTAGTATATAAAAGAGCATATACAAAAATACCATACAATCTTTTTTCATTTGTTCAAAATCCTTGCAACACAAGATAACAAATAAATAAATTCAAACGGATTGCGTTGCCACCTGTACTCCGGTAAAACACAACTTGCACGTACCTCGCAAAGGGAATTGGTAAATTGTTATGCAAAAGGAGAGATTGCGTGCATCTGTGCGCGACTGTACTGTACTGCATTGGTTGGGCGTCGAATCAAAGGATGTTTTGATTTAAATACAGTTGGTGGAATTACAACAGTGGTCTGAAGTAGAAATAAATGTTTTTGTCGATAAAACTTAATGGCTTGTGTGTGAAGTGGGTTCACGTCGGTAGTATAATGGGTAGGATTCGAACCCGTAACTACCGCTTACTGCATTAGGCTACCGCCGCTAAATTACAGATGACATAAGACTGGTATGGAGCCGTCGCTCATATTCCAGACACTTCAAAAGCTTGAAAGCTTGGTATGAGCCGTATGTTCGTATATCGTACTATCAACAGATACAACAACACTTTCTCTGTCGAAAAAACTCTGTCAAAGATTATTAATGCTGTTAAAGCCAGAATTCGTCGAAATACCATTGGGAAGCAAAAAATCTTATCGCGAGAAATGAAGATTCCCGCTAGAACTTTGTCGCGTATTATAAAACAAGACCTGAAGCTCAGTGCTTATCGTCGATATACAGGACATGCCCGAAATCAATCTTTACAATTTAAAGAGAGTGGCTCTATCAAAACGCCTTCTGTCGCGATACGCAGGTGAAGGGAACAGACATGTCCTCTTTACCGATGGAAATTTTTTCACAATTGAAGAGCACTACAATAAGCTAAATGATAAAGTACGCTCACTGTTCTAAAGAAGCTGCCCAAGTGGTCGAAAGGTACATCGTGGTCATCATTCTGCGTCAGTGATGGTTTGTTGGGGCGTGTATTATCAAAGCGTCACAAAGCTCTATTTTTTGTGAAAAAGGACTGAAAACTTCAGCCAAAACGTATCAAGAGACAGTCTTGGATCGTGTTGTGAAACCTCTTAGCAATACACTTTAAAAACGTACCTGGACTTATCCCATATTTCATATTTATTCATTCAAAAACAATTTTACATTGTATGAGAATGTCTTGTGTTCATATAAATTTTAAATTACAGTCAATAAAAATATTATAAACTATGAATAAAATAAATTATAAATAAATTGATCAATATTTTTCGATGCATCTCATTTTAATATATGGGTTAAGCATAGTTACATATCGTCTGTTGAATAACAACACTTCTCTAACAAGAAAAGCCTGAGTTTTGTTTGAAAATTATAAAGTGATGTTTTTATTTCTATGGGTAGTTTATTAAATACTTTAATTGATCTTTAATAAGTGCTATGCTTTGTGACATCAAGATGGGGTGCAAGTTTGGCCTGTAGATCTTTTCTCCTTGTGCTCTCCCTTTGTTGCCTTTCTTCCTCAGTCTCGTACTCATGTATATAATTTACGCAAGTGAGTGAGCACTGATAGTCGTCTGCCTGAGGCCTCATTGTAGATTCGATTCCTGGTAGACCATTTATTGATGTCAGTGTGCGTACACGCCGCTTATACTGTGGCGAATAAAAGTTTATTGGTGTTGCTGTGAAGCTTTTTATAAAACTTTCCTTTATTCCAATCGAATTGTAGAACTTTATTTTATTTTCGCAAGCATGTAGTTTATTTTCAACCGACTTCAAAGAGGAGGAGGTTTTTAATTCGACTGTATGTTTTTTTTTGTATGTTTGTTCACCGATTACGCAAAGACGGCTGGACCGATTTGAAAAATTATTTTTGTGTTTGAAAGGGTATACTTCCAAGTTGGTCCCATTGTCATCAGATCACGATCTTATGACGGAATCCTGGGGAAATCGAGGGAAATCTTCAAATATTAAAGGCACACCTACACTGATTTAGGTTCATTTCATAGTGATTCGTGCATTTACTCTCAAAAAGCACCTATTGGTGAAGTAGAACTGATGATGAAGACCACAAATGACGATCAGACCTATTCAATATTTCACGGTTTGCGATTCAATTACTTTAATATGATATTGATTAGCATTTTATTCTCGTCATACTACTATTACACAATGTAATAGAGCTGATAGTGAACTATCATGTGAACTCCTCAACAATTAACGGCCCTGCTTCGGGGCAAGCAATATTTTGTAAAGGGATTTGAGTGGTTGACAAAAGCCTATTGTAACATAAGTGAATTACAAACCAGTAAAAGTTTTTTAGTTCTCACCTTTTAGTGGGTACTAAAAGGTGAGAACTAAAAAACTATTTTACAAAAAAATATTACCGACTTCAAAAATAAATACAAGGCAACTAAAAATCTAAAATTAATATCTACCTAGAATAACAACAACACATTATCATTTTGAAGTTGGTGCCGAATTAAACAAAAGCAACTATTTTATGGCACCGACCGAGTGTAGTGTTTAGGTCCACCACTATGAGTTTTTAAAAATGTTGGATAACACTGTCACTGATTGTTTACTGCACTATTTACGGATTACGAGCGGTATTTGCTGCTATAACTGTGTTATACTATTTAATCACAATATTTTTCACGGAGCCGAACTATCACGTGACAGCAGCGCCATCTGTCAAAAACCACAATCCATACAAATAATAGTTTTTTGCATCATCAATTTTATTTTGAAGGTTATATTTACAATAAAATAAACAAAACTCTTACAATTCATAAATTACCTAAAAATCTTGTAAGAAAACATTATACAGGTGGCTACACACAAGATTACAACGCTACCGACACACACACACACACGCACACACACACACACACACACGCACACACACACACACACACACACACACACACACACACACACACACACACACACTCACACACAGACAGAGAGAGAGAGAAAGAGAGAGAGAGAGACAGTACCTGGGTAGTAGTAAAATTGAGCCAGAGTCTTTGGTACTGCTTGTAAGAAAACATTATACAGGTGGCTACACACAAGATTACAACGCTACCGACACACACACACACACATGCACACACACACACACACACATCTCGGGGCTGAGGTGATACAGCTACCGGGCGCGTCTCCACCGGCGGATAGGAGAATGCTCGCTGTTCTTTGAGCAGAGGGTAGGAGTGAAATAAAATAGCTCCCGCGGACAAAACACCCCCAAGTTAAGGCGTTAAGATACCGTGCCGATAGCTGCATGGCGCGCGGGAAGCGGCGTCGCAAACGGTTCCCCTGGGGCACCAGGTCCCACCCCAGGTGTACGTAGTGGCCTTACTCCAGCAACCGGGGCTCTGCTGGAGTGGACTGTTATTTCCCTAGGTTCTCGTGGGAACAGTATGGAGAAATTTAAAAATTTAAACAAAGCCGAAGTTAGTGGAAACGGGCACTCTGCCCAGCAAGCAGCGGTAGAAGCAAGTGTGGAATTGAAGAGGAAGCAGGTCTTGAAAAGTCTCGAAAAACTTACCAATGAGTTACATGAGTACGTTCAACCCAGAGCAAACGTCCACAAAGAAATAAAGGCAAAATCGACCAGTATCTGTAATGCCTTCAGAAGGTTTAAGAATCTTGATGACGTAATGCGAGCTAAGCAGCAGGGCCTTCCCACTGTTACGCCAAAGAATTCAGGCACACCAGCACCATCATGTGACCAAGCAACTGCAGAGACTATGACCGAGGTGGATACAGGAGCTGAAGCAGACAGCGACTCCGTGGTCGAGGAGAAGCGTGGTAACAGGCCCGCTAAAAGAAAGCAGAGGACATCTCCTGAATCAAAGGACAAACAGATAAAAAAAAAGAAGGACTCAAGACCAAGTCCTTCCTACAAGGAGGTAACACAGCTCCCCGACAAGGAGACAACAGACTGGAAGCTGGTTCAGTCAAGGAAAGAAAAAAAAAGCAGCGCGAAGAACAGCCTCCGAAGCAGTTTCCTCAGAAGCCTAAACAAAAGAAGTCACGAAAATCAGCGACCAGACCTAATGCGCTGATCATTCGCCCGACAGAGAAAGACAGTTATGCCGATATTCTTCGCCGGATCAAGAAAGACGTTCCGGAAGACCAAGTTCACTCCACGGTAGACAAGATTCGCAAGACAACGGCCGGAGACATGTTAATCATACTCTCGAAAGAGAACACCGATAAAGGCCAAGCTCTGCATAAGACTATTGCCAACATCCTCAAAGAGGACGCTAAAGTCATCAGTAAGGGGCCACAAGAAGAACTCTAAATTCTAGATCTCGATGAAACCACAACGAAGGGAGACATCCAGGAAGCCCTGCAAAGGATAACTGGAGAGGAATGTGAGATCCCACTGGATGCAATCAAATCTCTTCGTAAGGCTTATAGAGGTACCCAAACTGCCTCAGTGACACTAAAAGCACCAATAGCACAGAAGGTACTTGGCGAACATATTAAAATCAGGATTGGCTGGGTCAATTGCCGAATAAGAGCAACGAAACGACCAATGCAATGTTATAAATGCTGGCACTTTGGACATCTAGCCATCCAATGTAAAAGCAAAGAAGACCGGTTTCAACTCTGCATTAAATGTGGACAAGGAGGCCATAAAGTCGTGGAATGTAAGAATACAGCTAGATGTGCTTTGTGTGCTGAAAAAGGTGGCACAGAGAATATTGACCACCACGCTGGTACCAGCAGATGCCCGATTTTTAAAGAGGCACTTCGGAAGCTAAAGAATAGGCGAACATGAAGGTACTTCAGCTCAATCTTAATCACTGCGAAGCTGCACATGATTTGCTCATGCAGACCGTGCGCGAACTAGAGCTAGACCTAGTGTTAATAGCGGAGCCATATAGACATCTAGATAATCAACCATGGGAAACGGAAGTCACTACTAAAGCCGTCATCTGGTCTTGTGGCAAGTTTCCTTTACAGAGTGTAGTTAACAACAGGAAAGGCTTTGTAGCAGCATGGGTCAATGAGATTCGTTTTTACAGCTGCTATGCCCCGCCCAGTCTTACAATCGGCGAATTCATTGACTTTTTGGATTTGCTGATCGACGATGCGAAGCAGCTTTCTACCATGTTCCACATTACTGCTTAATCAGCTATCCTTGCTAGCTAGCTTAACTATCCAGGAAGTACTTAAACCGTACTGACACAATGTTACCACAGCTATTAACAGATATACAGATTAACATTACGCCAACTCTACTAGTTTGTAGTTTTTCACTTTACTCGTGTACAACAGATATAACAAGTCTGGCCATAAATACTGTTACATAAAAACTTTTCTTTTTTTCAACTTTTTAATTACTTTGAATTTAGAACGCGTTTTTTTTTAAAAAAGTACTTACGATTCTACGTCATTTCACATATTTTTTCGTGTTCATTATCAAATTACAAAACGGATTAGGGTGTTAAAGAAAATAGGATTGCGGGGATCGCCTTGCACAAAGTGAGTATGGAGTCGTCAGCCATATTCCAGACACTTCAAAAGCTTGGTATCAGCCGTATGTTCGTATATCGTACTATCAACAGATACAACAACACTTCCTTCGTCGGGCAATAAGCAAAATGATAAAGTACGCTCACAGTTCTAAAGAAGCTGCTCAAGTGGTTGAAAAGGTACAGCGTGGTCATCATCCTGCATCAGTGATAGTTTGGTGGGGCGCGTCTTATCAAGGCGTCACAAAGCTACATTTTTCCAATCCAAATTATATCAAAAGACTGTCTTGGATCGTGTTGTGAAACCTCTCAGCAATACACTTTTTAAAAATGTAACGCGGACTTTCCAGCAGGACTCTGCATCTGGTCACAAGGCACGAACTACCCAAGCCTGGCTTAAAACCTACGTTTCGGACTTTATAAGACCTGAAGCCCTCATCTGGCCCACACCTCAACTGCTATAAAACTTATCGATCTAAAATTCATGAAGTGACTACAGGAGTTCCGCAGCTTGTTGTATTCGCTGATGATACCAATGCATAAGTGCGAGTAACGTAGATTTACTAAACCATAAAATTAATGATGCATTGAATAGCTTTTATGATTGGTTTAAAGCTAGTAATTTATTAATTAATGTAAAAAAAACAAATGTTATTTTATTTAAGTCGACGTCTAGAAATACAGATAACTTAGACATACAGTTATTAGGAGAGAAAATAAAGCTAGTAAATACAGTCAAATTCTTAGGTGTACATATCGATTCATTAATAAACTGGCAAAACGAACTGAATGCCATTGAGGAATCGATATCGTCTTCCTGCTATGCTCTTAGAAGTTTAAGAGATGAAGTTAATCTTGATCAGCTAAAGACTGTATACTACGCTTTAGTTGAATCTAGGATAAGGTATAGTATTCAGTTTTGGGGGAATAGTTACAAATATAATTGCGAAAAAGCGTTTATCACCCAAAAACGGGCGATACGAACAATGGTTCAAATTCCCCAATGGGAATCCTGCCGAAAATATTTTAAAGAACTGTCCATACTAACTGTGCCTTCTCTTTATATACTGACTATCTTGAGCCAGTTGTCGAAGTACATCACCGATTTTGAGACTGAAGATGAAAGGTTAATCAGAGAAAGTACTCGAAGAAATCATTTAAAGCACAATTTTATACCAACCTTAAATATTGCAAAGCATTGTGGACGATATCAATGTGTGAAATTATACAACTGCTTACCGATGGACTTAAAAATGACGTATATAAAACACACATATTTAAAAAGAGAATTAAATCTTTTTTATTAGAAAACACATTTTATTCTGTAGATGAATTTGCGGGCATATCATGTAGTTGACATTGAGAATGGACATAAATAAGTGGATATATTACTAGATCTTTGTGATTATTAAATTGTTATTGAAAAATGTATTGTTTCTATTTTTTTAGTTTCTAATTTAGACATTTCTTTTAGTTATTATGTAATTGAATTTGAATTGAAATTAATTGAATTTGATAATATTTATAATGTAGTATTTATATTAATTAATAGTTATAATGTATTATTTTAGGTGTAAGTAATTTGTATATATTATAAGTATTTTGTATTCAAACACAATTGTAATAAATTGTTATTGAAGTATATAAATAAATAAATAAATAAATAAGTTTACACTACAAATTATGATCAGTTTTAGAGGACATGGTTTGCTCTAAAGGATACGGCGCCTTTGAGTCTCTTAAAAAATCTCTGGAGAAAGCAGTGACGAAATTTCCCATAGAAACAGTGCGTAAATCCATAGATTCGTAGCCAGGCAGATTAAAGGCCTGTATAAAAGCCAGAGGTGGTCATTTTGAATAGAATATTGTTTTTAATTTTTGCTGAGACTTTAATAAAAATGTACATGTAAGTTTGAGTAAACATTACATCACTTCATTTAAAAAAAATGCATTTTCATTTGTAACAGAACTTATGGCCGGACTAGGTATATTTCGAATGTTAAAATCTCTACCAATACATGCTTGTAGCTAAGTAGCGTAGTAACTAGTAATGAATAATTCCATTCTAAGAACATGGAAAGGCCTGAGGCAGTTGGTGTACTTCCAGTTAATTTCAAACTATAAATGTCCTTTTCGCACGTTCCGGTTGCACCCGGCGCCGGGTACTTGGCGCGGAGTGTATGACGATATACGGTAGCTTCCACATGTTGCAGCGTCCGTCCGGTCCGGTCGCATACATTCAACCGGGTACCCGTCGCTGGATTGAAACCGGAGCGTATGAATAAGACCTAAGGGGTTAAGTTGGTAAAGTATCAACAAGTCGACAGCGAGCGGGCAGTAGTTTACTGTAAGTTTCTACTACCACAGAGTACCGAGAGTACAGAAGGCAACTTCATACGTACTTCACTCGAGCAGCGCCTACATTGACATCGTTCGCAAACATAAATCAGAAACACTGAAAAGTACTAGTACGCTGGACTGTAATTACAAATGACGGATTAAATAACCGTACTGGGATTTTTTAAACTTATGACAGATGCACGTTGTTGATAAGATTGTTTTACAAGTATAGACTTAGTAAGAAGTATGAAACATCTCTAAAGTAAATTAAAAAAAAATCCCAGACTAAGCAGAGCTTGTACTTACATTTTTAAAGTTTCGCCATATAGGACATAATCGTGTAATTTTGTAACTTAGATTATTCTAACTCACACAATTATGCAGTTACGTCCCGATGTAATAGTTGTAAAAATCTGGAAAGACTAGAAACAATCTTAATAGGTATAAACCCGAATTGTTTACCGTCTTGAAGCGGATTGGTGCGAAAAACCTTGGAATTGTTTTAAAATATCGAGTATTGGTTTTAAAAAAAACCGGACAAGTTCTAGTCGGACTCGCCCACCGAAGGTTCTGTACAAGTTTGTAAGTACACAGTATAAATAGTTCAGGAATCGAGTCTCGCAGTTTTTAAAGCCAATTTTTTTACATATATAGTTTTCAGACTTTTCACTTTACTTGTATAGTTCTAGGTCGACAGAAATAACCTATACATTTTGATTCCCTAAGAGTGATTGGCCTGTTGGTCTTGTGGTTAGTGAACCAGACTGCTAAGCCGGAGGTGGTGGGTTCGATCCCCACCCACGATAAAAGTTTGTGTGATGAGCAAAATGGCCTATTCTGTGTATGGGTATAATTTATCTGTATGTATTTAGAAATATATAAGTATATTTAACAGTTGTCTGGTTGCCATACAAGCTCTGCTTAGTTTGAGATCATTAGATGACGTTGTGTGAGTTGTCCCCAGATAAAATTATTATTATAGTATCGAAATGTACTTTTTTGCGGCATATAAGGGCGTATATTTTCTTTACGTTAACTTAGAAGTTTGATTTTTTCACAACTGGAAGGTGGATTTTTTCAAGAGACTGGAGCCCTGAGTATATAGTTTTAATTTAAACTTGATGCCTCTACGCGTTCCCGAGATAAAGGATCTTGACAGACAGGCGGATGGACGGGCGGACAACATAGTGATCCTAAACGGATTCAGTTTTTAGGATCACTTTTTTGTCCGTCCGTAGTTAGAGGTATGGAACCCTAAATATAAAATTAAAACAAAATGAACGAAAAATATAAATATGTAATTTTGTATGGGAATCGGTAGATATGTTTTAAATATTTTAGATTGTAAGATGTTCAACAGAACATCAAGTAAATAATAATAATATCTTCCATAGTGTCAATGTTACACTTTAAAATATATTGTAAAAGTAAGAATACAATTTTAAAACAAAAAAGGTTTTTTTCTGTCCAATTTATATACAAATTGAAATTGTAGATAAGTTAACTGCCTTTCTAACCAGTTTATATATATATGTATGTAACCAATATTGCAAGCTCCAAGGATCGTTTGGACGACGGCCAATAGCAGTGGTGCAATTTTTCTCTGTACAAAATATATTTTATCCGAAAGCTTTGGGCGAGTTTTTAATGGAGAGGATACCAAGAAGTATACTAAGTACTTGCACCATTTGTTAGTTTTATTTTAGCTACAGATGTTTGTATCATCTACCGCTTTCTTAACCACTCTTTTAAAAGTAGATACTATATAAGGCTCTACGTTCAGCAGTACGTTGGTTTTCAGGGTGATGATGATGATATTATGAACTGGTCCTAAATTAAACAAGCGAATCTTACATTACACTACAATAAATTGCTGGTATAGAAATTGCAGGTTAGGTAAACACTTATCTAATAACTACATGAGTTCTAACTAAATGTTTTATAAATATAACGATAGCATGCAATGTGGAAAAGTAGTACCATTATATACCATAGAGTCTTAATTTACATCTGTCTGTTTGTGAGATAAGTCCGCTTAACTACGTAAAGGATTTTAATGATAACCATTTAGACAATCTATGACATCGTATGACATTGATTGTTACATAAGTTTCAAGTGACAATTAATGCCTCAAAAAATAATAAAAAGGTATCAATATACTGGAAGTGACTCATGTAAAACTAAATAACAAGAAAAATATTCATTTACAAAATGTACGAAAATAAGTTAACAGTTTCTTAGCTACTTTGCACGCACTTCACGCACTCATGAAACTCAAAACACAAACTTTATGGTAACTTGCAGCCCAAGAATTTTTATTCCATTATCGAATTCCTTAATCGGTTCGTGGGAGGGAAACTTTAGTTCACCGCGTTCGCCCCTTGAGGGGCAATCATCCCCAGTTAGGCCAGTTATCGCTTTCCGCGGCTCTTCTAAATGCTATTATTACTTGGGCTTTTACGCCCTCAATTATTCTTTTCGGTCCAAAGTTTTTCGTCAACAGACGGATTACAGGCGACAGTTTTGTGAAAATTATTTTCGCTCGCGTTGTTTTTGTGGTTTTGTCTCGGTCGGAGATTACGTGGGAATATTTCCCTTTTTGATATTGTTCGGCAGTTATTTTCATTTGAAATATGACTTTGTGGTCATTACTTTGATTCACAAACATTTCGTTGGTTATTACAGTTTTTCAAGAAAGACGAATTGAATGGTAGGCATACAAATTGTACATTTGGGACAAAAGGTTGATGTTAATTACAAAATATAGCGGAAATATCCGGGTAGTAACTCATTAAATTTCATAAAACTTCATTATTTTCATAATTACAGATTAACGTATTTAGTAACATTAATCTGTATTTATGAAAAAATGAAGTTAGAAAGAATTTTAATTAAAATTTTCTGCTTTGTACGTTTTCTGGGAAGGCTACTTCAATTACTCAAATTATTCAAATTCAAACATTGCTCCGACTTCATCCAACTTATTACTCGTACTCATCAAAGGTATCATATTCATTAAACTTTCTCAGTAAAACCACAATTTTTTTTACGAAAAAACCTGGATATTCGACAATAAACATCATCTTATTATCCTGTATCCAGTAATACTCCAACTTATTATTATAGTTAAAGGTTTTTTAAACTGCCACAGATATGAACCCCTATGCCATGCTTTACGAACATAGAAATAATTTTCATTTCATATCAACCGATATGAGGCCCCGCTGCTGGGCACAGATTTCCCCCGTAGAACCTACTTAAACCTGGCCTATAGATCCTGAGGGTCATAACTAACAACCTTGGCGAGCGGGTTGACAATCACAGTAAGGCTTTGAACTTTTTATGCAGAGGACGCTGCTACTCGTCCTCCGGTGTGAAAACTCATGGTAAGGTTTGGCCTGCGCCTCACTATATATGATGGCTATACAAATCACGAATGCACCCAGATTCAATATAATATTGGATCTCAAAAAATCAAAATCATTTATTTCACCCGTGTAGTTTCTGTTCCCGTGGGAATACAGGGACAAAATAGCCTATGTCACCCGGGGTCAGTGTAGCTTCACAACGATGAAAGAATTTTTTCAAATCCGTTCAGTAGTTTCGGAGCCTATTCGATACAAACAAACAATCAAATCTTTCCTCTTTATAATATTAGTATAGATATAGAAGTATAGATGAAACATGGCCGACAATGTTCTTAAAAATATGTCTAAAGTACCTACGTCATGTTTCGGCTGACTAGAGGCATGCAATTTTTTGTAAAACAATGACAATATTATTAATTAATACATTTAAAACTATTAAAAGCACATTAATATGTTGAATATTTATTGTTATCATATTATTATTGAGTATTGGTAGTTTATTATATAATATTATTAGTAGATATGTATATAAAAATATGTTCATATTAAGATTGAGCACTACCTTTAATACTAAATTATTATTCATTTTTATTTAAAAGTTTATTAATTGTGTCAAACATTTTTCCACTAGACACTTTTATAGTCTGTATCTAAACAAATTTAAGGGAAATTTAGGTAACAATTTTGGTATTTTGTTATACACCTTTACTATCATACCAGAGCATTTTTTTTTTATTTACTTAAGGATCTCTCTTACGAAGCAGTTTCCCGTGGGAACTATAATTTGAATGTAGGTAATGTAATGTCTAAGGTAATGTCACCGAGGTGAAAATAGAGCGGAGAATATAAAATATCTTGGGAACCGGAATATTTTGGTTCACAAAAAAATATTATAAAGGAGTTTAATGTAAAATAACATCGAGATTTTATTAACAGACAATAGAGCTTATTAGAGGGGTAAATACGGGCTTAGAGCCATTCCCGAGAAAATTATAATATTCTGTAATAGTTTTACCAGCCATATCTCCAAGAAAACTTTTCTGCGAACTAAGGTATTATTAATAATTGAATCTTATAAATGGCATTCGACAAATCAAGTCAATATTAGATATATAATTTTAAAATACCAAAAGGAAGTATTAAAAGACTGAAAAGTCTATTTGTGATGTCAATTTTGATATCAGAAGTCCTTGCTATGTATCATAATACTTCGCTTAATTATAATACATTATGCTTACCTCCGGAACAGCAGATTAGATTTTAGTAATTTTTTTTGACATTATTAAACCTTAACATGGAGTACTTTAAACCATGAATGCTCTTGGGTTTCCATGAACCAAGATCCATTTGAACCAAGTCGCGGATTTCAGCTTGCATGATTCATAAACGTGCACTATAGTCATTATAAAATATATGTTCTATAGCGTGCTTAAATTTGATATTCCACATTAAACATTCCACACACCTGAAATTAAAAAATAGTAAGAGTGAAACATTAAACGTCATCATATCACACATATCACAGCACAGTATTACAAGGCTCCAGCTAGATAAAAACTTAATATGCACATCGTAAAAATTTAAAGAATTTCCAGACATAATACTGACATGACAGGAAGCTTATTTTAAGCCTGGCTCGGTTGGGCCGACCGATAATTTCACTCAAACTGCTTTCATGAAAGATTTAATTACAGTCTCATAAATAATGGAAAATAAAAGTTAAATATTTTGACGTTGGTTAATTTTGTAAATTAATTTTCATGATATTTTATCGTGTTATGTTGTTTTAACTGTCGGAATTGTTAATATTAAGCTTCAGTTATTTTCACAGCAGTAGGTTTAGATAGCGTTTTTTCTGGAGATGTGTGAAAGCGGAACCGAGATGTGCGGCGCCGCTTCAAAACTGTATAATGGTTTCATTGAAGAAATTGGAGAAGCCCAGGTACATTTCAACATATTTATTTATCATTCGCGCATATCTCTCCCTTCCATATGGGAATACATTCCGTAGTTAGCTTATCTCCGTTAAGATTGAAAACTTATAGAAAAAACGCTAACAGCAAGTATATAGTATAGCCGAAAAGCCATTTTCAAGAACAATCACAAAACATTTAAATTAAAATCACAACTTACTATTACAACAAAAACAAAGAGATGATAATAATGCCATTAAAACTACGATTTATTATCACAGCACTACAGTTAATATCTATTTTATTCGTTTTTACGTTTCAAAGTGAACACTATAACACAATAGTAGCTCAACAATAGTAGACCTGAGTAGATAGATTGTCTAGCAGTATAAAAGGCTGCATTTTACTGAATAGTTTCATTCAGAAAACGATATTAAATTGCACAATAAGAAAGCTAGTGAAATATAATTTATTCCTATAAAGAATTATTTATTATAGTGAGAGTATATTTATTTTCATTGGTTCCATTCGAGGAACTGATTTATTGTATTGTTTTAGGGGTTCTCCATAAACTTCGTTACATCTTATTTTGATAATAAACACAGTAGATTCAAGTGACAAGGGGGTGACGAGATAGAAATCATATACTATTGGAAAGAAAATCCGATAGTAAAATTCTGTTACTTTATATTAACATAATATTTTATTTAAATCATGTGAAAAGTCATAAAGCACAGACCAGAGAGAGAGAGATACCAGCTGGGACATAGTACAGTAACGTTCATGTAGGTATGCGGGAAAGGCAATATAAATACTTCGTAAACTGGCTTTATTTTTAATTTTCCATCTACTTGATCTATTGTAATAAAAATTGCCGACTAATCTTACCTTTGACATTGGCATGTAATATATCAATATGTAATATCTTTACCCCCTTATAAAACTCTGTTCCTTATTATGTTGGGAATGTGATATTGCTTTTGTGCAACATTAACGTGGACTCAAAAATGTAGTTTACTCATATTTAGCAAGGAGGCAAGCTTTCTTATGAAACGTTGACGTTATACAGTAGGTACCCACTTAAGATTTTTTAAATAATTTTTAAAAGATTTTAATAAAAATAATAATTCATTACATTATAGCGTAGGTAGGTATATACCTACGCTATAATGCTAATAATTTAAAATTGTGCACATATGTGCACAATTTTAAATTGTTCGCATTGAAATATATCATCATACTAATTACATAGTTATAATGACAGGAAAGCGTATTGCAAAGATTCAATTTTCACTAAACCAACCAACTAGCTAGCCTAACAATAATAGCCTAGACTTACTGTAGGTATACACAGACAAAATCCAATTTGTAGCTGTGTCATCAAACTATCACATCACACACAATGCCACTTCATTTATCAACATGTGTCTCTGTGTGATTGGAGATTCATTTAGTATAAAGTTAAATACAAAGTATACGATATAAAGTTACGATTGCGTATTAGGTAAGCATTTCGCCTATAGATTGACGTTTCGTGTCATCAAGTGGTATGTTGTATTAATAAACCAACGGCACGTTTCCAAATATTTTTGCAGAAGACTTGTCGACTCCACACCAGGGTATATAATCTGTATCGCGAAGTATTTTACAAACGTCTCTCTGGGACAAAAGGCTTGCTCAAACTTGGTACAAAAAATTGTGAACCATACAAAATAGTGTCATATAATTATCTTTGGTCATATATATATATTTAGGATTCTACAGTGGAAATAATTAAAAAAAAACAACACTCTTACGCCCTATTATAATTATGATTTATTACAATAAAAATGGAATCAATTAATTAAATAAATTATTAAAAATACTAAACAAAACACCAATCACTTAAATAAACAAAATACATCTATGTACTTACAAACTTAATCACACCTTTACCAAAAATAACACTCACAAGTCACGTCAAACACTACCGTCCTCCACGAGAGCTAACGAACGACTAAAAAAAGATGGCCGCGCTCGCTGCCTTTTATAGGTTTAGCCTTTTAATAATATTAGTTCCCTAAATCGGCCTATCCTGACGATGCGTCGTCCTCGGCGCGTACTGGATGCTCGTCTGCGTCGGTGGAGACAGTTGCCTCAGGTTCGGCTTGGTCAAGCATGGATGATGGTCCTGCGATGACGGCACATGCTTCGTCATCTGAAATATTACTGCATTTAAGAGACTGCTGGCATAATAAATACACATGCAAAACTCATGCGATCTATAAAAATAGGCATTTCATTTAATGAGAGCTCTCATCGGATCCCATAGTTTTCGTAACCGGCGTAGCGAGCTTCTGGTGATGTAGCACTGCATCTGTGAACAGACCAGCCAGTAGGCGTCCCCACTGACTGGGGTTGACGGAGGCATCTCTGAATCGCACGTCAACACTCCATAGACCATAACCTCTCATTATAGGTATGTCTACGCGGACGGAGGCATCACTGAATCGCACGTCCTTTACATGTGTGGACGGAGGCATCACTGAATCGCACGTCCTTTACATGTGTAGACGGAGGCATCACTGAATCGCACGTCCTTTACATGTGTGGACGGAGGCATCACTGAATCGCACGTCCATAACATGTGTGGACGGAGGCATCACTGAATCGCACGTCCATTACGTGTGTGGACAGAGGCATCACTGAATCGCACGTCCATTACGTGTGTGGACGGAGGCATCACTGAATCGCACGTCCAACACGTATATTCGAGCATTGGATATATGCGCCGATCAAGAAGCTAATCTACTATTGTATTCATGTAATCATTTATTTTGTGAATTTAGTAAATAACTAAAAGGGATTAGGGTTATGAGAATGAGACAAATAAATGTTTAACAGTAAAGTAACTCACCAAATCGGCACGTATAACGTAACTCTAGTCTCACCGTCAAAGAAGGCTGCACATGACTCTGGACACCACTCTCCGTTCCAGGGTGTCATGTACTCAGCGGCTGCCTGCGTGGTTTTGCCATAAGAGCCACTGATAAGTTTAACTGGTAACGGCCGCTGGGTAGCACTTTAATCACACGATAGGGACCGCGCATGCCGGGGTCTAGTTTTCCTGTGGACTGAGAATATTTAATTACGAAGGCCATGTCGCCGACACTAAACGTGCGTGGTGCCCGTCGCTGTCGGTGTCAGCAGTTGGGAAGCTCTACTTCTGCTCAACTCTCGCCGTACTTTTGCGACGTCACGGATCAGCGTACAGATGACAGACGTAGTGTCTGCGCCCACCAGAAGCTTCAGGGCTGAAGTCTGCGTCGTCTTTTGTTTGATATTCCGGGGGGCCGGTGCGTCTACTAGAGCTTGAATTTTACGGGGACTCGGCCTTACCTGACCCTGACTAACGACACGGCTTAGGTATTCCACCTCAGTTGACAAAAACGAGCACTTTCGCAAGTTTAAAGAAAAACCTGATCCTGTCAACGTTCGCAACACTTTTTCCAGTAACTGAATACCCTCATCGATACTATAACTCATACAAAGCACATTTGATGGAATCCAGTGGCCATGTCAAGGCTGCTTAAGTATTTAAAGTTGCCCAATCTATCTATGTGGTCGTGTATGAGTGGCAAAGAGTACCGATCTCTAACAGTCAGACGATTGAGTGCCCTATAATCGACGCACATCCTGTCGCTTCCGTCTTTTTTCTTAACTAATATAATAGGACTAACATACTCAGAATTGGACTCGCGGATAATGCCCTTATCTTTAAGATCGCGTATGATTTCGCGGACTTTGAGTTTCTCTGAGTGTGATAGTTTATATGGTCGGTAAGCGACAGGTGTATCGTCCGTAACCTTGATTGACATTTTGTCAGTCGTCACAGTTGTTGATGCAGTTTCCGAGATAAAGTAACATGAAAACTGTTTAATTAAGCCTAGGAGGCATTCAAGCTCCGTGCCTGTAAGGGGTGTGTTAATCTGTGAAATCTCATCAAGGGATGCAGCATGGACAACCTTGTCAATGGCTCGGGTCAGATACTGTCTATCCTTGGTGCGGATGTACGTGATACCGTCACGGTTGAGAATGTCGGTCCCTATAATAAAGGGGGTTTTCAGATGAGGTACCACGACAAAATCGGCTTCAATGGATATTTCGTCGAACTCGATCGTCAATGTAACATAAGAGTCCGCCTGGACAACCGCGTCACTGATTCCCTTTAAAATACAAGACCTAGGTTTACGTACACATGTGAAGTATTTCAACACATCAGAGGAAACTAATGAGATGTTCAATGCGCCACTATCAATATGAACATCGACGGGGATACCCTGCACTATTGCAGTTTTAAGATCGTTACTTCGCCAAGAATCGACTACAGGTAGATTACATAAGTTTATGTTTCGCTTATTACGAGAGCCTGACCTATCCTTAGCGAAACAGACGTCTTCACTATGTCCCGGTTTCTTACAAAAATTGCAAACTAGCTTATTGGCGCTACTGTTAGTCTGATTTGAAGTCTGATCTGTTTTGGGCCTCATGGTACAGTGCCTGGATTTATGTCCCTGCCGTCCGCAGTTAAAACACTTCGTATTAAAAGGCCTACTAGAGCTTGGCTTAGAAATAGAATGTTGACGATCTGTTTTGGTGCGGGTAGGCTTGGCGTAAACTGATAGAAAAGAAACTAAGTCGTTAGCCTGTAGGTTGGCATTAGCTGCAGAGACTTTAACTTGGGGATCTGTGATGCCGCGAATAACTATCAGAGTACTCAGTTCGTCACTCAGTCCTTTAACTATTTTAACGCGTAACAACGTCCTCCGCGCATATTCGGCGTAAGTACTATACTTATCGGATGTTTCACGCATCGCGTCGTAGAGGATGTTCGCGTAATCTAGCTTCCGTGGACACAAGGGTTTAAATTCCTTAATGAAATTGGTCCACGTTCGGTCATTAGTCACCCATTCGTTTAACCAACTTCGTGCATCGCCCTTAAGACATATTGATACGCGTGATAGGCATTCCGAATCACCCCAATTATTGGAAGACCTAGCCCTTTCAACCTCTTCGCACCACACGTCTATGTCGTGAATAGCGGGGTCGAAGTTAGACACGAAATACCTTTGACTTCTTTCCGAATTTACTGACCTAATGGCTTCGGCTAGCATTCGCGCAGACGCTGTCATTAAATGTTCGTCATGATCGCGCGCATTAATGCTTTGACTTTCAACTGCTGTGTTGTCAAACGCGGGTATATTTGACGTGTAGGTGCAACTTGATAACGGAATTTCAGACATTGATTCTTTAGTCTGAAGGGCCTGTTGTCTCTCTGAAGTGGCCATGGGAGGTGTATTTGACCTTAATGACGCACTATTTTGAACTAGCTGGCCATCAGACGCGCTATGTAACGCGGAACGTTCGGTTTCGAGTGCATTTAAACGAGACAAAATCGATTGTAACGTATGTTGCATTACAGAGTTTCGATTACGAGGGTAGCGATCCGATCGCGATCTACTTCTCGGTCTAGATCTATACGGAGAACGAGACCTATTTCTAGAGCGAGGCCTACTCCAAGAACGAGACCTGTCGCGAGATCGACGGTCCCTTTCGTGTTGACGCGACTTGTTAAGAGATCTTTGCTGTCTATCAGCCATATTTACACACAAACAAAAATAACGGGCAAAAGATTTAGATTTGAAAAATAACGGGTGTTTGGTGTTTTATTCAAGCAGTCAACAACGAAAAAATGAAACGAAAATTAGTGGGCTATGTGGGTAGACATCCCACTTCCGAATTTAGGATTCTACAGTGGAAATAATTAAAAAAAAACAACACTCTTACGCCCTATTATAATTATGATTTATTACAATAAAAATGGAATCAATTAATCAAATAAATTATTAAAAATACTAAACAAAACACCAATCACTTAAATAAACAAAATACATCTATGTACTTACAAACTTAATCACACCTTTACCAAAAATAACACTCACAAGTCACGTCAAACACTACCGTCCTCCACGAGAGCTAACGAACGACTAAAAAAAGATGGCCGCGCTCGCTGCCTTTTATAGGTTTAGCCTTTTAATAATATTAGTTCCCTAAATATATATATATATCACTAGCTGACAACTTTTGTCTGCGTTAACATTTCCAGTTTTTGAAACATTTTTCATTGATGCTCCGCTAGCGTGATTTTATGTAGACTATAGCCTTCCTTAATAAGTAGGCTATCCAACACTAACATTATTTTTCAATGCTAACCTGTTGTTCCTAAGATTAGCGTGTTTAACCAAACAAACAAACTATTCAGCCTTTTTTGAAGCATCGGTCTCGCATTCGTGAGGTCGCGGGTTCGAATCCTACCCATTATACTATCGACGTGAACACAAGCCTTTGAGCTTAGCTGGAGGAGTTTACAGGATTGCTAGTAATATGGGACTTAATCCCACATTGCTAGTTATCTTTTTAAAAACAAAAAAAAAACAATCTTATAGATAATATTAGTATAGAGTATAGATAAGTAAAGCCTCTTGGACACCAGTCGACACCGAGACACATAAACAACTTTTGCCACCATATTGATTCCAAACGACAATGCTTACAAAATCTTTGCGCTCATTTCTTTTACATTATTTCCTTCCTCTGAAGATATCCCGTTTTTTTTCGTCGTTATCAATACACGTAATATAGTCTTCCCCTTTAGTCCTCTCCGACCTGTCACGGCGATCATCAATCTTATCTGTGAATATTTCTTGATTCCACCGAACGGCATCGAAAAAATATGGCACAGGAATTTATATTCGCTTCGTTGTGTGCGGTAGGGATGAGAATGCCGTACTGGCTTCTGAGATTTATCGCAGATTGCTTATAAACTGAAATTTATTTGAAGTAACTGTACGGAGCAGCTGTAAAACTGACTGCGAATGAAAGTGATACAAAATAGTTTGATACTGGTATGGGACACTCTTTACCACTATTTACACTTAAAATAGGTGATCTGTGTAATTTGTGTAAAGTCCATCGCGAAATAAATTTAATCCTGATGGTCATGTGTACTTGTCGCAGACTATACTCGTATTAAAATGTATAGACTGACCAGCCAAATTCGAAAAATTGTTTTAACAGTAAGTTTCCAAATAATTTAGCGAACCCTTTTTGGTGATATTTCTCATACTAAATCTTAGCATTATGAAGAAAAATATTTTTGAATACTTAACATAATCATTATCATGAAAAAAGTAGCTTTATTACTAATTATTTTGTTCTGTAAAATGTCTTATAAACGAATTGAATATACTTAGCAAATAATATTTATCATATTATAATGACTAACTGTAAAGATTTCGTTTTTAAACTTTCGCGATTGAAACGGGTAAATAAACCCTTTAAATAATTCACGCGATATGTAAAGATTTCCTCCAGAACTAGTTATTAACATGATATAACTCCTCCTTAATCACGATTATCACAATACCGTAGTGGAGCAACCCACCGACAATCATCGTAATTTTTGTTTTAACCAACTTGATATTTAATACCGTGGAGAGTACATCCCTAGTGATGACGTCACGATGTGTAGGTGCGGCGCGACGCGGTTGACAAACGCTTAATCAAGTCCCGGGAAATGGACGTTTTTTCTGCCATTAACAACGCTTGCAAGCGGTAGTTCAGTCATGTACTTGTAATTATTTGCACATTAATAACACGAGTCAAAACAAAAATATTTACACGTTTTGTCTGTTCTCATTAACGAGAACATTTTAGACGGAAATTTTTGCAATTTCGTCGTAGATAAACCTAGGATATTATTGATGCGGAACATGTATTGGTAAATGTACCTAATCTCAGTTTTCTGTTGCTTTAATTTATGCTATTGTGAAATGGATATGCCATCTTCAAACGTAATAACCAAAGCCGATCCAAGATACAAATAGATCTTTCCCAAACTGTCTATTTTCATCGCGTGTCTGGTGTACATTCCCATGGGCGTCGTAAATAAAGAAGCTACTCGTGACAAGCAGAAACGTTCATATAAACAGCAATACATGACTGAATAACAAAATACTGCGAGTACAAAAGGCAAACTCATGTATGTACTCCGAGTTCACCTGCACTTTACGGTCAATCAACTCTGGCTTATGCAAGATAAGACAAGTTGAGATAAACATTTATTCCTATATATTTGGTACATTTAGTTCTTACAGTAGGTAAACATATTGCTTAACTTAAACTACCATTGCTGGTGTAGAAATAGTAGATTAGCTATACATGCAAAATATAAATAGGACATAAAATTACATAAAATTCCAATTACTATAAATAAATTTTAACATTATTTTACAAAGAGACATTCATCACAAATTAATATCAAATTATTAATGCATGATTCAATATACATGATTAAAAAATTCATTATCAGAATAAAAACACATGTCTAAAAGTAATGGAAACATATTATTTTTGAATGTTTGTGTCGGTAATGTTCTTATTTCTGGTGGTCATTTATTATAGATTTTAATCACCATACAGTATACATTTTGACCGTGACTGAAACGTCGGGCAATAAACAAGGTAATTTACCTTAAATTATTCACGCGATTAAGATCCGTAGTATATATAATTTTGTAATAATCTAGAGTTTTTTTTTTTGTTTTTATTTTATTTCTAGGCTTTTTTTCTATTCTTTGTTATCTTTTGTTCTACGTCCTTTTTTATATTATGTTAACTACGCTGTGTGTGTGTAAATGTCGAAATAAATGTATTTTCTTTTTTTTCTTCTTTCTAAATAAAATAAAGCAGATTGTTCACATTGTAAAGTTGCATTATTGTGTCATACTTTAGTTGGTATTATTGCCGAGTTGTGTGTTTGAAATTAAACAAGTTTTGTTTTACCAATATTTACTGAAATATTGTTGTTTTGTAGCCATTCAATTGCTGTAGATTTCTCACTGTATGTTTTAAACTCTAAATCTGTTTTATTTACAAATCTTATTCTCAATGTAGTGTCATCAGAAAATTGGATATATTCATGCTTCAGTGACTTACTATGGTCATTTTTATACAGTGTAAACACGTGTGGGCCCAGTACACTTCCCTGTAGCACGCCAGTATTGATGGTTCTTTATTGTGAAGAATACGTACTTTTAGTATAGTATTTTGGAGATAACAGTTATTTGTTGACGGTTAGACAGATAGCTATTAAGCCAATCATAGATCTTACCCCTTATGCCATATCTATAGAGACACAAACGATTGCTTTGCAAGCAATCGTTCATGGGAGACGAAATTGAATGCTTTGCTCATACCTACATAATCAGTATGCTTAATACTGATTATGTAGGTAAGTTATTGTTAAATGAAACCAAAGAAAAGTAAGCTAGTGTCGTTGCATTATTTTTCCTAAAGCCAAATTAATGTGTAATTATTATATTGCATTTATTTATAAAACTACTCATTTTGTCATTCATCAGCGTAATGAGCTTATAATTATCAGTTTTACTGCCCTTGGATTTGAATAGAGAATTAATAATAGATTCTTTAAATTTTGCCTTATTCAAATGCCAACAAGACATCTCGGTTAATTATGTAGTTATGCTATGATTTATGCACTTAATTTAATTATTGTTGTGGTAACTTCGTCATATCTAGTAGAATTTGTATTCTTTAAGGAGTTAATGATCTTTATAATATCAGTGTCATTCATTGAAGTCAGAAATATAGAAATTGTTTTAGATTTAATATTAATGTTATTTAAATGATTGATGAATTATTAAAATTATGTTTATGTGTTAGCACAACAATAAAATTAGGATCATTTATTATTTTGATTTTTCGAATATAGCAAAAAAAAAAAATACATTATTTATATTTGCTGTACTTTTCTTACGCTATAGTTAGCTAGTTTAAGCTGTAGCTTTTGCAAAAAGCATTTTGTTGTACTCATAATTCAAAAGTCTCTTTTTAACGCACGATATTTACACACCTTTTCTAATCCATCTATTATTAATTGATTTGTTTGTTTTTTCGTTTCAGGAGAACTCAGTTTTATTTAAGATTGTAAAAAAAAAGTCGTGGAATGCATTAAATTGCAAAAACGTGTGAAGTAGAATATTTATTAACATTTTTGTAAATATGATTACAGTAAGCCAATCGAAAACACCTTCAAAGGACGTACACGAAAAAAGGCAGCAAAATGCGCATCTATAGCGTGTAGCATTCACGCCGACACTGGTCTAAAGAGGTTTGTGATTCAGCGTCTGTGACCAATGACTGTGTATGCGTATGAAAGTCACCTTCTGTATTCTTGGAATTTTGTGATTATAGCCCGCAGCATGGGATATAAGGTAAGATGGAGAATATGGGCAAGAGCAGAAAGGTTCGTAACTTCTAGATCTAATAGTTTTTAATGTTTAGTTAGTAACTTACTCATGATAAGCAACATTTCCCCGATCAATAAAAAAACATAATTTTATTGTGATAGCTCCTACTTACTGTGTCAGAATATTACAATTTTGATCTCAGAAAAAAGGGGTTCAAATTCCTACAACAAGTGTTAATCAACTCATACCCTGAGCATAGTAGCAGTTGTGTAATGATAGCCAAGTTATTGACTTATACGAAGGCCGTGATCTTAGACCTTGTGTTAAGACCTATAACTAAACTGACCTTTAACGATGTAGTTGGCCTTAGAAATGACGAACGAAATTAATGACGGAATTAATGACGAATGTAAATCACATATTTAAAACGGGGTAGTTATTACTTCTCTGGGTACAGTTCGATCGAACATTAAACATATTTTGAATAAAAAACTATAATACACATTTTAAAGTCTTATTTCACTGAGAGTTTTTTGGTTAAGTTAACGTTTTTAAATTTTTTGTTGCCATACAAGCAACCTTAAATTGATTTAGTTATGGTTGACATTTTTATTGAACTTAATAACAATGTTTATCTCGTCTTTTTAGTGAGTACAGCTGCACGACAAACTATGCAGTACAGTACAGTCGTACTAAAACTGTATACATTCAATTTTTATTGTTCGTAAAAATTGTGTCATTTAATGTTTGACTTTCTCGTTCCTAGAACTAAAACTACGTTTTATAATACTATTTTTTTTTATTCTACTTTCGTGAACTGCGTTAAAAGTATGACTTTTGTTTCGAATCTGACAAAACAAACTTTCAAAACAACCTTTTAGTGCTCTTGAATTTTGTTATTTCTATAATAAAAAACCGGGCAAGTGCATGTCGGGACACGCACGATGTTGGATTCCGTAGTCCCCCCTTCTCCATCCGATTAATGCGGCTTAAGAAGTGGGTTATTTTTGTTTCATCCTTATACCTATTTAATAATATTTTAAATGGAATTTGTACGTTATGTCACTTCTCATTTGATAATTAACAGTCTCTGAGCAAAGCTGTGGATGGACGGACGGACATGGCAAAACTATAGGGTTTCGTTTTGTCATTGTGGCTACGGAACCCTAAAAACAAGGCAAGAGTATGTTGGAATATGTTCATTGTAGGATTTCACCGTTATTACAAAAAAATACACTACAAAAATCTGTTTTAAAAATTGCATCAGCAGAAGAGCGTATGTTCATGGCACTTAAGAACTTTTGTTGAGAAACTCAGTTTTTCGGCAATAACTCAATGACGGTTTATCCGATCTCCCGAAAATAACTTTTGTGATTTTTTCATATATCTCTACAAAACTTAAAGTAATAATCAGTCTCAAAAATCCTAAGTTAAATGGCACCGTTAACATGAGCTTCAAAATATATCAATAACAAAATATATATTTTTCTTTACTAATAAACATCATCGTCTTCTTGATAACTGAAACTAAAAAAGTATATAATAAAACGTGGAGCACTTTAATTATCTACACATTGCCTGTGTTATGTAAAGGGTATAATTATGGCTATTTAAGTAGATAAATAACCAATAACAATCAATTGAGGTAGATATTATACCTTACACAGGTACGGGATGAATATGTTTAGCTTGTCAATAAATCGTTTACTTACCATCATCTGTCGAGATAGGTACGATCTGATTGCAGATTATACTCACTGCTGGTTCTTTTGTTGTGTTATTTTATTATTGTGTATTGTGTTTAGATATTGGACAATATATTAAAATGTGGAGATTTGATGAATATTGCCTGATGTTCAGTGTCACCTGTATTTAGTAAGTAATCCTACAGCGATATGGTTGAACATTGCAATTATGTTAAGAATAGGTTATGTTACAAAGTATATTTATGGTATATTGTAGTTATAGTTGTAATGTAGATAAACTTTCGCGATTTGTACACATTATTAAAATATATATATTACGGGTCTTAATCGCGTGAATAATTTAAGGTAAAATACCAACGGCCGTGGTCACGGGTAGAGTCTACCCGTGACCACGGCCGTTGCAATACGGTCGAAACGTCGGGCAATAAACAAGGTATTTTACCTTAAGTTATTCACGCGATTAAGACCCGTAATATACATATCAACCCATATGATGGCCCACTGCTGGGCACGGGTCTCCCCAGTAGAACCTACTAGTATGTAGATCCTGGGGGCAATTGCCATAATCACCACGCTTGGCGAGCGGGTTGGTGATCGCAGTAAGGTTTTAAGTACGCAGAGGACGCTGCTGCCCGTCCTCCGGTGTGAAATCCCTTAGTCGCCTTGACGACACCCACGGGAAGAGATGGGGTGGTACTATTCTTAAGCCGGCACCACACGGCACCCGTAATATATGTATATTTTAATAAGTTGTAATGTATTTCTGGCATATGAAATGTTGTATGGCAAATGTTTATTAGGAGACTGGATAGACAGTTTTTTTTCCTATCGACGGACTAATATGACTTATTCTCTTGGAACCAACATTGGGATACCCACTTATTCCTAAATCCTTGATACAACTAGTCCAATCCAGACTTCCGGTCCTGGATACATCAGCTCCTCAAGATAATAATGCTAATTTAATCTGGTAATCTAATTCTCATTATTATAATAATTGTTTATTTATTTAATCACTAATTTTAGTTATTTATATATATACTAGCTAGACCCGCGCAACTTCGTCTGCGTAAATTTTCCCTTTTTTCTTTTTTCTTCCTTTTTTTTTTACAACATTTTTCATTGCTGCTCCGCTCCTATTGGTCGTAGCGTGATGTTATAAGCTAGCTGACCCGCGCAACTTCGTCTGCGTAAATTTTACCCGTTTTTGCAACATTTATCATTGCTGCTCAGCTCCTATATGTCGTAGCGTGATGTTATATAACCTATAGCCTTTCTCAATAAATCGGCTCTATCCAACAGTAAAATATTTTTTCAGTGCAGCCCAGTAGTTCCTGAGATTATCGCGTTCAAACAAACAAACAAACTCTTAGGGATATGAAAAATAGATGTTGTCCGATTCTCAGACCTACCCAATATGCACACAAAATTTCATCAAAATCGGTCAAGCCGTTGCGGAGGAGTATGGCAACGAAAACTGTGACACGAGAATTTTATATATTAAATATACGTATATATATACATAGTCCGGCCATAAATGTTACATAAAAACTTTTCATTTTTTCAATTTTTTAATTACTTTGAATTTAGAACGCGTTTATTATTTTTAAAAGTTCTTTCTTTTTCGCGCCATGTCATATAATTTTTCGTCTTTATTATCAAATTACAACATGGATTGGAGTGTTAAAGAAAATAGAATTGCAGTGATCGCCTTGCTTAAAGTGGGTATAGAGCCGTCGGTCATTTTCCAGAGACTTCAAAAGCTTGGTATCAGCCGTATGTTCGTATATCGTACCATCAACAGATACAACCACACTTCCTCTGTCGAAGACCATAAACGATCGAGGCGGCCGCGTGCTGTTAGAACTATAAAGGTTGTTAATGCTGTTAAAGCCAGAATTCGTCAAAATCCCATTAGGAAGCAAAAAATCTTATAGCGAGAATTGAAGATTCCCGCTAGGACTCTGTCGCGTATTATGAAACAAGACCTGAAGCTCGGGGCTTGTCCTGTATATCGACGATAAGCATCGTCGATACACAATCATATCGTATCATCGACTAAATCAATCTTTACAATTAAAGAGAGTGGATCGATCAAAACACCTTCTGTCGCGAAACGCAGGTAAAGGGCACAAAAATATCCTCTTTACCGATGAAAAAAAAATCACGATTGAAAAGCACTACGATAAAGTGTACGCTCACAGATGTAAAGAAGCTGCTTAAGTAGTCGGTAAGGTACAGCGTGGTCATTCTTCCTGCGTCAGTGATGGTTTGGCAGGGCGTGTCTAATCAAGGCGACACAAAGCTACATTTATCTGAATAAAAACTTTTTTACAAAAAAATATATCCGACTTCTAAAATAAATACAAGGCAACTTTTGAAGTTGGTGCCAGGAAATAGTAGTCTTTATGTTTTATTCGGCACCAACTTCAAAATGTTCAATTTGTTTTTGTTATTCTAGGTAGATTATTTATTACTTTTTAGTTGCCTTGTATTTATTTTAGAAGTCGGTGATATTTTTTTGTAAATAAGTTTTTATTTCTCACTTTTTAGTGGGTTGGTTTGTAATTCACTTAAGTTACAATAGGCTTATGTCAACTGCTGAAATCCTTTTACAAAATATTGCTTACCCCGATGCAGGGCCGTTAATTGTTGAGGAGTTCACTATCAGCTCTATTACATTGTGGAATAGTAGTATAACGAGAATAAAGTGCTACTGAATACCATATTAGAGTAACTGAATCGCAAACTGTGAAATATTGAATAGGTCTGCTCGTCATTTGTGGTCTTCATCATCAGTTCCACTTCACCAATTGGTATTTTTTAAGAGTAAATGCACGAATCACTATGAAATATACCTAAATCACTGTAGGTGTGCCTTTAATATTTTAAGAGTTCCCTCGATTTCTCCAGGATCCCATCATCAGATCGTGATCTGATGACAATGGGACCAACTTGGAAGTATACCCTTTCAAACACAAAAACAAATTTTCAAATCGGACCAGCCGTCTTTGCGTAATCGGTGAACAAACATACAAACAAAAAAAAAAACATACAGACGAATTGAGAACCTCCTCCTTTTTGAATTCGGTTGAAAAGGAGTCAACACTTCAGCCAAAGATCAAGAGACAGTCTTGGATCGTGTTGTGAAACTTCTTAGCAAAACACTTTTTTCAAATGTATCGTGGACTTTCTAGCAGGACTCTGCACCTGGTCACAATTCAAGAACTACTTAAGCCTGGCTTAAAACCAACGTTCCGGACTTTATAAGAGCTGAAGACCGGACTTCAACCCTTAAGACTACAAATTATGTAATGTTTTAGAGGAAATGGCTTGCTCTAAACGACACGGCGACATTGAGTCTCTTAAAGAATCTCTGGAGCAAGCAGTGGCAAAATTTCCCATAGAAACAGGGCGTAAATCCATAGATTCATGGAGATTACAAACCTGTATAAAAGCCAAAGGTGGCCATTTTTTTTTTGCTGAGGCTTTAATAAATATGTACATAAAAGTTTTAGTAATATTACATAACTTCATTACATTAAATTGCACTAGTTATATAAGCCATTACAATGGATTTTTGAGTTTAGTTTTTTTGTAACAAGTGCCTTTTAGTAAGGTAAAACTCTGCCTGATTTGGGACAATTTGTTAGGACTGGTAAGGGTAACTCTTATATAGTCGTAGTTATAGACTCATTTACAAAATTTGTGTTTTCGAAAGCTCTAAAGAACTGTAGTTCCCTAGAAACTATAAAACATATTAAAGAAATTATTTCTCAGTTTGGCAATCCCCACAGAATTATTACAGATAGAGGAAAAATTAGGCGGTATTAAAAAAAAATCTAAAGAAATGCAATTTAAACATGTTCTAAATGCTATAGCAAGCCCTATATCCAACGGCCAGGTAGAACGCGTAAACAGAATTTTAATTAACGGTTTTAATACATGTCAATAAACAAATGCACCTGGGATGATCAACTGATTCAATTCTAACTATGACACCAGACTTTTTGACAAATTGAAACTATTAAGCTATGTGTTTACCTAACAAATCTAAGCTGTGTGCCGTCTAAGTTGTGTGATCAATCTAAACTGTATGACAAATCAAAGCTGTATGACCAATCTAGGTTGTGTGCTAAATCTAAGCTGTGTGTGTGACAAACTAAAACTGTGTGATGTACATCTAGCCAATATAATATATTGGCTAGATGTACACATCACACAGTTTTATTTCAGGTTAGATTTGTCACACAGCATATTATGCTGTGTGACAAATCTAACCTGAAATAAAATATTAAAAAATATGTTGTGTGTATTTCTGTAACCAAAGTAAATTATTAATAAAAGCTGTGTGGTTTTTACATGGGCTGGTATATTTTTTTTATTTTTAATTATGAATATGTACTGCTTGTTTTTCTCATTTTCATGTGGCGTTTACCAATGACAATCCTGGAGCCCATGGTAATTGATCGTCGTAGAACACTGCAGACACAAGATGGCCGAGTGTTACAGACTTCAGATACACCAGCCTGAAGATAATAATACTGATTTAATCTGTTAATCTAATTCTTATTATTTTATTAATTGTTCATTTATTAAATTTTCTTTTTCTCAAAACTCATTTTAGTTATTTTTACAATAGTTACTGAATAAAATCATTTTCCGCCTTCCGCTTGACGGCTTCCGGCACATCAAATTTTAACATCTAGAAATAGTATCTTACGTCAGTTATTATTACTATAATTAATCTTAATTATTTACAATTAACATTTAATTTACTAACCGTTAGTTGTTACTTTTTATGATCAATTTATGCGGTCGAATGTATAAAAGCCGTTACGTTTGATTTTTGAGTTTAGTTTTTTTGTAACCATCAACAAGTGCGTTTTGGTAAGGGAAAACTCTGACCGATTGTTATGTATTGTGCAAAATTATAGTGCGAATCAAAATATAAGACTAATTGCGCAACTGTGTTATTACTGTAGCCACCAAAAATGATCCTGAGTTGACAAAATGTAGTTCTATGACAAGTCGTAGTGGCCTACAATATGTCATAGTACTTCTACGATAAGTCGTAGAACTTCTACTAGAAGAGTCGTAGAACTTCAACGTAGTTCTACAATAAAGTTATATGTTTCTCTACAACTTGTTACGACCACTATGTAAAATATAACACCTCTGTGCATCTTCTACACGAACTAGAAACATAAACGGTTATCCGTCTTAGATTTTTTTGGACACAAGAAACTATACTTCAGTTGTTCCCTTGATATTTTACAATAAGCAACACTAAAATGTAGTTATTTGTCAAACCAAGTAAAATAGTTTTTGTCACGTATTGTGTATGGTGAAGTCCGTGAGAATGTATATCGTACCATGCAACATAACAGTTCTAAAATGATGGTGCATATAATTGTTTTTTTAATTTCTCAAATTACTAGGTTGATTTAATATTATTAGAATTTACGATTAGAAACATTTTTATCATAATCATTAGACATTTTTTTTTGCTGACAACCTTTCCTGCATCACGCAATTCTTCACGGTGTTGTGACAACCCCTGCCGTCCGCCTACTAAACACTGCTAAATCATTTGTTATCTAAACACATATTTAATACTAAGCAATGCATTCTCGTGATCAAACAACCCTATCTGACGACAGGGCTTCATTTGCACGAGGGCTCCATGTTTCACGCAGAGATTTGTCTTGTTTACGTGACCTTTTAGAGGCAGTGGGCCGTGATTAATGACATTATACTTATTGTTAAATGTATATAAGGAATATTTTTGCGTGAAATTAGTTTCATAAATGTAATAAATACATTTCGTTAAGAATAAATGTACCAATGTCCACGAAAGTGTATTTGTTTGTACTTTACATGGTATAACAAAAAAAATGCTGTTTTTCCTAGTATACTATACTAATAGTCTAAGGCATATAAGCTAAGCTAAAACAGGTTCACATTAGATCATACTGACAGTTTAAGAGGAAAATAAAGACAGGTAAAGAGAAAAGGCCAAATGCTAAATTAAAAGCGGCGGTAGCCTAATGGCTAAGGCATCGGTCTCGCAATCGTGAGGTCGCGGTTTCGAATCCTACCCATTATACTACCGACGTGAACCCACTCCTAACACAAGCCTTTGAGCTTAGCTGGAGGGGTTAACAAGATTGCTAGTAATGTGGAACTCAATCCCACATTGCTAGTTATCTTTAAAAAAAAAAAAGAAAAAAAAAAAAATTGCCTTTTCATTTTAACAGATTTTCGGAAGTCGTGCTGAACTGTAGATATAAACCACCATAGTAGTACTACAATCAGAGTACCCTCATCATAATAACCTTAGACTAAACAACTCACAGTTCGTTAGCAATGGCAACTTTGTCTTCCACCATTGCTAACTCAACCGCCTTATTTAACTTTTAGATTATGTATTTTGTTCGTATTTTGTATTTCAGTATCTAAGCAACCTATATATTATTTTTAGATAATAAAGGAAACGTTTATAATAGAGTTAGTGACAATATATTTCGTAGGATTTTGAATTTGCAATGTCGTTAAGTTATAGTAATATTTTCCGTGAGGGATTTGAGAGATAGGATTTTGTCTCTGTTGACTGCGTAGTAGTCCAACAGAGACATTACCCAGGATAAGGAATGTTAATACGCTCTTGCCCATCGTAGGATGATCGTTAAAAATAAGTCACCTGTTCATTGTTCAGAGATCATATACCTAATCTCACGTCGGAATTGGGAATAGTTAAAGGAAAAGAGAGTGTATTTATGTTTGCGCACACCGTTGTGCACAAATGTTCTGCGTAACTGGGAAGTCTTTATCATGAGCAAAGGAAGATAGGCCGCACGAAAGGCAAAAAAGTGACCAGTAACGTTAGTAATTTTGTGTGCACACTAAATGAAAATATTATTCTATTCACAAGTTAAATCAAATCAAAAACAATTTATTCACTTAGGAAGCAAAATACTAGACTTGTGAAAGTCGATTCTACATGAATTACATGTTAATACCTGTTCGCAAACAATAGGTACAGTCGGAGAAAAGAGCGAGGCAATAAAAACTCGTAGCCACTCTTTTTATATTGCTAATGTTTACTACGTTTTTTTGTTTATAAACTGAAAATAAAGGTGTTACCACCATTACATTGTACACCATGTTAGAGGACTAATGCAAAAACAAGCTATACGTACCGGCCAAGTGTGAGTGGGACTCGCGCACTGAGGGTGCTCTATTAACTTATAAGTATGGAGTCAATCTAGTCACACGGCGCCGTATCAATCAAGTTGCAGAAGGGCGACTCACCGACAGTGGTTACACGAAGCATTTCGGGCCACGGTATTGTGCGACCTACATTGCTAGTAGTTAAAAAAACTTTAATAAGTCACAAATAACAAATTATTTAAAAAATGTTATACGTCTTGTATGATTTTTAGAATTTCAAAACAATTTGATTTATTTAGATTTAATTTCGGTTAGTAGCGAAACTTTATTCACTTAAGAAGAAAAATACTACACTTGTCAAAAGTCCTGATTCTACATAGTATGTACATGTTCGCAAGCAAAAGCAAGGTAAAGCCGGCGAAAGTAACAAGGCAATAAAAACTCGCGAACACATTTTTCAAATTGCTAATGTTTACAATGTTTGTTTGTTTATAAACTGTGTATATGTACCGTTATAGTATAATTACCCCATATAAGACGACTGGTGTAAAGGCAAGATATGAAAATTATACTTAAAAAAAACGGACAAGATCATGTCGGACAATGCTCAGTGTAGGGTTCCGGAGCCGTTGCTATATGAAAAAATCCGATTAAAATAATTGCACCAGCATATGTTCATGCGTTCAGCGTATGTTCATAGCACTTACGCCCCTTTGTTGAGAAACGCAGTTTTTCGGCAATAACTCAATGACTGTGTATTCGAACACGTCCGAAATAATTTTAGGTTTTATGCACTACTTTTTTGTTTTTTTTTTCATATTTTTTGGCCACACGGTTCAAAAGATAAGGGTGGGGGGACATAATATATACAACTTTCGGAGCTATTATTTCCAAAAATATTTACTATGTCAAAAAAGTTTGTCAGAAATCTAATTTTTTTTAAAGGCTTGTCTTATGATGTACCACACGTTGATGTTTGCACAAAAAATGTATGGAGAAAAATATTTATTTTTATTATTTAGCTATCAAATTAAGTAGCGGCTCTTACAAGACATCTTTTTACCAAATTTAATCAATATTCATCACGTAGTCTTTGAGTAAAATGCCTGTGACTTAAGGACGGACAGACAGATGGACATGACGAAACTATAAGGACAGGACATTGGTGTGTAACCCACACTAATGTCCGCAAAATAATAATAAATAGCAAAAAATAATTTACGTACGTAACTTTTGCAAAGCTAGTAAGTACTCGTGACTTAAGGTAAAGTTTTGCAACTATTCCAATATTTCTATAGCCTTTTTTAAATTGGTTATCAGAAAGTGCGAAAATATCTAGGTCGATAAAGTGTTTATTATACGTATCAACTATGCGCCTAAGAGGCGCTCGTTCCCCCGTATATGTTCTGCACCTTGCAGTAAAGAACAGCCGATATGAGAGCATAGAGTATGGATATAGGCCGATAGTTCTCTATATTTAATTTAGATCAGGATCCTAGATGATCCTGATCTAAATTATATTAAATTAAATCAAATTCTGATTGGGTATGAACACGCTACAGTTAGTAGTTGACTTAAGTAGATCAAGAATACGAAGGTTTGCATTAGTTAAGTGGTTATATTTCTTTGTTTTCATGAAGTCGCGAATGCGGTTACATTTTGGGACATCACTCAGACATGACAAGTAATTGTGCCTCGGATTTGGTACCCACTGAGCCAATGGTGTGTTATAACCGCCGAATATCAGTACATCAACGTTATTTGATTGGTTAATAAGATCGCCATTGGCCAATTTTTAGGCAGGTACGAGTATACAGAGCTGATTAGAGTTTGTGTATCGTTGTTATTACTGGGTATCGCAACAACAACTTGCTCAAAATATCTATCAAATGTACTGTTACATGATAATAGAACGCTGACAGGATAATATTTATACAAAATGGCTATGAGTACTCCTCCACCATTTGATTTATTGGTAGCTACTCTATTACGATCACAGCGGAAAACTACATATAAATCGATCGTCAATAAATTCTGAATTATTTATTTGTGGAACGAGTCACGTCTCAGTTAATACGATAACATAATAGCAGTAAGATAAAATGTTCATATCTATTGTGTTAAGTTCTTAACCCTTTACTAAAATTAATTGTATTAGCCTAGCCATCATTATTGCAAGTAGATAGAATATAGAAAAAATAGGTATATAAAAAGTTGATTACTTCTTATTGACGTTGATTACTTGTAAGTTGATTACTTCGTAGGTGACATTTCTGATCGCATAACAAGTATGGTGGAGTGCTTAATCCATACGAACGTGTAGCCGCACTTCTTTGTCACCTCACGAGTTTTCGGTAAAAGATGTTTTTTTTTTTTTTTGCAGTGGAAGATGTTCATTATTATACATTGTATAGGATGCACTTGATATACCTGATTCGATAGTTGTAAATCCTTTTTAGCATTTACTCACTAATAATGCTATCACGTAGTGCACGAGTCTTCAAATTGTCAATTATATTTTTAGGTCTCCCCTTGGATGCAAACGCAGCAGGCGGGACACGATATATTGACTATCCCACGAAAGGTCTCGTGGGATAATCAAATTTATTAATAATAATAATATCATGAAATTAGCAGTTTCTTGCTTGTTGCTTGAGGTTTTCAATTTTCGTTTC
Source organism: Herminia tarsipennalis (assembly GCA_945859575.2). NCBI lineage: Eukaryota > Metazoa > Arthropoda > Insecta > Lepidoptera > Erebidae > Herminia > Herminia tarsipennalis. The sequence continues at coordinate 27,938,744 of OX243839.2, read as the reverse complement.
AAGAGTTTTAATTGCCGTTTGGTGCAGCGTACGCTCTTCTTGGTCATTTAGGTGTATTAATTGATCATCATATTAGTTACAGATAAACTGAGCAGATAGTTTAGTCTTGGCGACCGCCTTAGACCTGAGAATTTACAGAATTGTCAGAGCTGTTGTAGCGGTGCGACCTCAGTATGCAGTTTCGAGTTGCAGGAATACACTTCAGAACGCAGCGCCGATAAGAGTGTAGCGATGCAACTTCAGATTGCAGCGCCCAGTTGCAGGAATGCACTTCAGGATGCAGCGCCGAGTTGTGGAAATGCACTTCAGATTGTAGCGCCGATAAGAGAGCAGTGCCGAGTTGCAGGAATGCACTGCTTGATGTTTACTCTCTGAGAACTGTCCCTGCCTTTTTTCCGATTTTTCCTTATAAATAAATCTCTCTAGAAGCAATAAACATTTCAAAATGCATCATAATTCAAATTTTGGATTAACGGCCGAGCCAGCCAAATCCATCGATAGTTAGATTATTGAGACCGGCCGTTAGTTGTGCTATTTGCATACTGCCAGTTTAAAATAGGTAAAACAATAGAATATCCTTTTTTTACAAAAATACAAAGTCCTCTTTGCTAACCTGTTGTCAGAGTAACAAAGAAAATATTTCTGTCGAAGTGACAGTAACAATTTAATAATTGTTTGCAATGAAGATATTAATGTGAAAATAGCGAAGTATATATCAAATGGAATATATACATAAGAGGTTTATATTCTGCATGACTTTTCTTGTTAAATTATAATAATGTCTATGTGTCTTCTGTGTACTAAATAAAAATCTTTCTATTCTATCTATAGGTTAGTCTAAGAGCTAACAGTCGTTCTTTGATCCGTTATTATTAATTTTATGCTCATTTATACATAATTATTATTAAATAAACGAGTGGTGGCTTAGACAGCCATAGGTCATCTTGGTCGGTATCACAACAGTGTCAGTTATTATTTGGTGACATAGCGATATTAACGCATCACTCTATTTTGGTTGAAGGGCACTGAAGCAAGTGTAATTGCTGAGCAAATAAGATTTACGAACTAATATCTCAATTTTTTTCATGTACGTCATTTATGGCAATAAAGAAACTTTTCTTCTTCTTCTTCTCAAATGAGGAGCACGATGCGGTGGCTTTTAGATCTTTGCCGCACAGGGATTTGGGTGGCACTTATACTGTTGTGGGCTAACGTGATGTTTACCATCACGTACACGACCTGCTCATCTCTGTATTTCGTTGTTTATTAAAAAAAATAAATTATAAAAATAAAAAAAACCCGCCTGCACTAAAAAGATGGAAACAAGATCCCCTACAGAATTACAGGCACTTTACTAAGTTCATCAAGATCCATTCATGCCTCCGACTGCATGAAATTATATAATTCTGTAGGGGATCTTGTTTCCATCTTTTTTGTGCAGGCGGATTTTTTTTTATTATTTATTTTTTATTTAATACTTTTTAGTAGTTGTAGGATGTAACCAATGTATCAACTTACTTTTATCACAACTATTGTCAAATATTGAAAATTGAAAAAATAATGGTTGCTAACTAACTTTTTTAGTATTACAGTCATTTATTTATTTATTTTTAACAACATTTACAATACCATTACAGGATTCCCAATGCGGTGTTATAAACTACATAGATTTAGTAGGTACATAATAATTATTTTATTTATTTTATTTTCGAATTTAGAAAACTTACAGCTAGTTGAACAATAACATGTGTTGTACATTAATGTTATGGCCAATTAAAAATTTTCGCCAGTAACAATTTGTGTTGAATAAGATATACATATATGGTACGACGACAAAAAAATTTCTTAAAGTTAGTAACAGAGGTACAATATACAGTAGGTATATAGATTTGATAAAAAAATAATAATAATTAAATAAAATACGTTAATCAAAAAAGGTGTTACACAGGGTTGTTTTTAATTTCGATGCACTCATTATGGAAGGATCGATGTCTACTGTCTGGCTTACAACATTGTATGTTTTACAGGCCCGTATCATATACGAGTTTTGTCTGTAGATGGTTTGGACAGTCGGGGTGTATAAAAGATTATGCCTTCGACGAGAAGTAGTCGGCACGCGCAGACCAATCCCACCCACCAACTCGGCTACATCTGTCGCTCCGTTCATGATATTTAATAAAAAGGAAATATCGGCTATATTCCTCCGCTCTTGTAGAGGGAGCATGTAAATTTTTTTACACCTACTAAAATAATCTGGCAAATATGTATTGCAACGAAATTGGATATACCAAATATTTTTTTTTTTTTTAACACTTTCCAACCGCGAGATATATACATCATAGTTTGCATTCCATACCTGCGATGCATATTCAAGATGGCTGCGTACATAAGCGCAATACGGAATTTTCATGGTTTTAATATTTTTAAATTCAGCACATCAGTGAGGCGCGAGCCGTCATTAGATGCGCACGTGTGTTGGAAAGTATTCACCTATTATTCTTGTGCGTAGTTTATATAACGTCTACCCTCAATATTATTTGTGATGGAGAACAATAATAGTGAAGCGGATGTAAGTGAAGGTGATGGTAAAAGTGATACGGAGATAATTAGTGAGTGTGAACGTATACTTAGCAGCTTAGCCGAAAGAAATATGGAGGGGATGGAGGAGGATGATCAGCGTAAGAAAAGAAAAGAACGCGAAAATCAAACTGAGAGTAGTGAAGAAGGCTTCACGAGGGTTATGAGAAAAAAACCAATACGCTTTATACATAGTGACTCATTTCAACAACAATTATCTCAAGGGGTATCCAATTCCGTGATGGTTCAAGAAAACACTAATGATTATCACATAATTTGCGTAACTTCTTCGGAAGAGTTACCAGAACAAATAGCCATGGCCAAAATTCTTCGAAGTGAAAAAATTGAACGTATACATAAAATTAAATATAAAACGGCAAATAAAGCATTAATTCATTTTGAATTCTACGAAGACGCGGAAAAGTTACTTAATTGTAAAAAATTTGAAGAATTGGACTATCGCTGCCTTAAGAGTTCTGAAACTAGAATGACTTTCGGTCTTATTAAGGGTATAGATTTAGATATTGAGGAAACGGAAATTATGAAAATTTTGGAGTGTACAAGTAAAATTTTATCAGCTAAACGACTAAAGAGAATGACTGCTGATGGCAAATGGATTAACTGCGAATCTATAAGAATATGTTTTCAGGATTCCAATTTACCCCCGTATGTAACGGCATATGGATGTAGGGTTAAGGTGGAACCGTTTATATTCCCAGTGACCCAATGTTCAGGATGTTGGCAATTTGGACATCTTATTAAATTCTGTCCCCTGAAAACAACTCTGTGTCCGAAATGCGGAAGTAAGGAACATTCAAACTGTGAGATAAAAGATGTTAAGTGCCTTAACTGTAAATTATCACATTTTGTTCTTGATAAGACCTGCCCCGAGTTTCAAAAGGAAAAAAACATTCGTATTTTAATGAGTAAAGAAGGAATAACATATAGAAAAGCCTTAGAGAAAATAGTAAACACTAAAAAAAGAGAGAGAAACAAGGATGCTGAATATTCTTACAGCCCTCAACTGATAAATGTCATGGTAAGTACTGGCCAGAAAAAATACAGTGAAGTAGTAAAAAACACGGCAGCACATTGCGAGGAAGTGGAGGACATATCGAGTAAGGAAGAAGCAGATTCTCCTATAATATTACCAACGAAGCAAAAACTGCCCACACAGAAGAAAAAACACAAGGCAAAAACTATACTAGAAAAAGAAATAGACATGGAATTTGAAGATATAGCGAATAGAAAAAAAGAAGATAACAATGTTGTGGACAAAGAGAAAACAGGAAAAAGATGCAATTTAAAGAATCTCATTTTGAGAGTAAAGAAAGCGTTTGAATCGGAGAATTCGTTTGAAGAAAAAGTTTGGGAAATTATTAGAGCTATTTTTGATGAAATTAAAGTATTTGTTAAGAATATGTGTTCAGGTGAATCGGTTTTCGAGAAAGTACTGAGACTGCTGATTAACTATGGATAACAGATCAAGTAAGAATATTAAATTTAAATTAATTCAGTGGAACTCACAAAGTCTGCGACCAAAGCTAATAAGCTTTGCTGAGTTATTACATCAGGAGAAAATACATATCGGTATAGTAAGTGAAACTTGGCTGGATGCTGAAACGAACATTAATATTTCTGGGTATAATATCTACAGGAAAGACAGATGGGATTCCTACGGTGGAGTCGCAATCGTTGCACATAAGTCTATTCAATGTTGTGTAGTTATAATGAATATCAGTAATCCAGGTATAGAATTACTTTGTATTAAATTGTATAACTGCAAGAATCTTGAGAATGTCGTATCTGTATACTGTCCCTCGTCAATTCGTTCAACTCCCTCTGATTGGGAAGATATGTTTGCATTATTTTCCAATAAGACAATTATTAATGGACACCATAGCAACTGGTCCTATAAGACGGATGCTAGAGGTGTACAGTTGGCGGATTCAGCTTTGAGTAATGGATTTATCTCTATAAATAACGGCACAGCTACACGTGTTAAAATGGTAAACGGCATTTGCAACAATCTTCCCCCGATGTTACCTTCATCTCATCTGACATTGTCATTAACTATGATTGGTCGGTACTTAGTGAAAACTTGGGGAGTGACCATATGTGCATCAAAATAAATACGAATCTTGACAGCACGTGCTCATCTTACAAAAGACGAAACTTAAAAAAAATTGATTGGAAATTATTTAGTGACTATATTACAGATTCTTTTACAATTAATCCAAATTTATATTTTGATAATAATGATCAAATCATGTACAATTTCTTTATTAATAATATAAATAACGTCATTAATCTCAGTGTTCCTTTTATCAAATTCTGTACTGACCCCGAAGCAAATTTTAAGCCCCGTGATTATTGGAATGATAAATTATCGTTAGCTGTAGCGAGAAGAAGACTAGCGCTTACCAAGTTTCGCCGTAATCTCACTCCAGATAATTTGAAAGTGTTAGAAACGGAAACAAAGAGATCACAAAAACTTATTCGTGACGCTAAACGTAAAAGTAGACAAATATTTTATAACTCTATTAATGAGCAAGTAACCGCTTCGGATATGTGGCGTCGATTAAGGTGGATTAAAGGGATACAGCAAAAGACATTTTTTATTCCTATAAATCAACAAAAAGACTTATTGACATCACTTACACCTGATTTTGTGGCTGCTTGTGTTCCTACTTTCACTTCTACTAATGCCCTCCTCGAGTTGGATTTCACTACTTCTGAACTGGATATCTGTCTAAAGAAAAGGGATACAGCACCTGGATCGGATGATATTTTATATTCAATGATACATTGAAAAAATATTTACTACACATATATAATCGAGTACTACATTCAGGTGTGGTACCATATCAATGGCGTGAAATTACAGTTCTCCCTATACCAAAACATGGATCGACTAATTCTAATCTGCAGCTAAGACCAATATATCTTATATCATGTGTCTGTAAAATATTTCATCTAATGATTTTAAAACGTTTAGAATGGTACATAGAAAAATCAACGATATTTTCACAGTATACAGTTGGGTTTAGAAAGGCATATTCCTGTATGGAAAGCTTGACGTGTTTAATCTCACATTATTCAAATCTCACAATCTAAAACTATTCCGACTCTAGCTTGCTTTTTGGATATCAAAAATGCATATAATAATATTTTGACTGATAAAGTTCTTAAAACTTTAGACGAATTTCAAGTAGGCACTAAAATTTGTAATTACTTATGGCATTTCTTAAGCGAAAGGCATTTGAACATTAAATCGCAAAATGGTGAAACAATTTTGGCAAGGTGGTCAAACAGAGGCTTAGCTCAAGGAGATCCTTTATCTCCTCTACTTTTTAACTTAACGACTTACAAAATCTGCAGATTAATGGAAGATAGTGATGTACGTATCTCCCAATATGCTGATGACTTTGTCATTTATTACAGCCATAAAGACTTAAAAATTGCTGAGTCAAGAGTACAAGAGGTATTAAGTTCCATTGTTATTATCTTAGAGGAGCTTGGATTGGAACTATCAGTAAGCAAGACTAAGTTTTGCGTTTTTAGTAGAGGCCGTAGGAGAATGTTACCCATTCTTAGAGTGCAGGGAGAGTCCATTAGTTCAGCAGATAGTGTTAAATATTTGGGTATTTGGTTCGATCAAAGCTTGCGCTGGGGGAAACACATAAAAGAGGTAGAAGTCAAATGTACAAAATTTTTAAATATTCTCAAGGTTCTTGCAGGATCGTCATGGGGAGTTCACCCAGTTCACATCCGTCGTTTATACATAGCTCTTATTCGAAGTAGATTGGAATATGGAGGTTTTTTATTTGGAAATAGTGCCAAGTCAAATATTGTTAAACTTGAGAAAATCCAAAATCAAGCCCTCAGGATTATTGGAGGCTTTATTAAGAGTTCTCCGATCCATGTAATGGAGAGTGAGCTGAGTTTACCTCCATTACATTTACGGTGGCTATACCTTGCTTGTAAATATTGTCTTAAGGCGTTTTCTCGTTCCCATAACATTGCAATAGATCTTCTGGCTGAATTAGGCGTACTGTGTTTAAATAGTTACTGGACTAATAAAAAAAAGCCTATTTTGGTCGAAGCTTTTAACTATATTAAGGAAGACGCGAATGATATACATTCTAGTTCACCTTTTGATATGTTTAATTTATCAATATGGGTTTCATTTATAAATATTAAAGATACCATTTTTACCAGCATAGAATGTATTACGAGCGCTAAGTCCAACCACGAGATCAATCGCCTGAAAGCAGATGTAATAGAGGAGTTAAGTGTAAAATATGGGTCTTGGTGTAAAATATTTACGGATAGGTCCAAAAGTGGCAAAAATCAGGGGGCATCTTATTTTGATTCCGTGAGTGGACAAACCGGCTCGTTCAAAATTATAAATTGTGTCTCAATTATGTCACTGGAGCTTTTTGCTATCTGTGAGGCTCTTGCCCATGCTGCGTCATGTGGTGTAAGAAATACGCTTATACTGACAGACAGTAAAAGTGCGCTTCAGCATCTGGCTCGATGCGTCTCTGGTAACAGAGGAGTACCGATAGCCTACAAGGTGCTACAACAAATCTACGAATTCTGTCAAAGCGGCAAAGGTGTGAAGCTTCAGTGGGTACCTTCACATATCGGTCTGTGGGGTAATGAAGAGGCAGATCAATTGGCAAAGTCAGCTTGTTCTACCGGTCAAGAGATCTGTGTCCAATATTACTACTCTGAAAACCTGTATAAATTCAATTTACTATGCTTTGCCAAATGGAAAGAGTATTTTGATATACGATCACGGGACAAAGGAATTTGGTATAAGACCATTCAGAGTGAACCAATGCGAATTCCTTGGTTTTTAGACGTTAAAAGCAGGAGCGCTGTTAAATTAACCATGAGAATCCGTTCCGGTCACTATCCATCTAAAAAATTCCTCTATTTGATGGGAAAAGCTGACTCTGCCAACTGTGACGTATGCGGTATCATCGATGATGTACACCACCTATTGTTTGAATGTAAAAAAAACCATGTCACGAGGGAGGCGTTCATAAGACAGTTTAAGATAAATTTATTTGATATGGGTATAGCGCAGTCTGCCTTATCTAATCCAAAATCAGACATAGCATTCGCAATGTGTAAATTGGTGACCATGTCTTGCGAACTACCCCCTCAAAATTCACTTGTATAGGTTATACTTGGTGTAGTTTGTATTTTCTCCAAAATTTTAATATTATTTAACATACTTGATGTAATAGTTTAAGTTACAATGGGTTGACGTATCCAATAGGATAAAAACCCTTAAACAATAAAGATAAAAAAAAAAAAAAAAAAAAAAAAATCAGCACATATTCTAAAGAGAAAACCTAACGCCTTAGATGCTTTGTTTACAATATTAGTTATATGTGTGTCGAATGGTAGCTTTGAGTCAAATGTTACCCCTAAGTCTTTAATAGTGGACACTCTTGCTAATATGGTATCTGACAGTATGTAATAACTGAAAATGGGGCTGGGCTTACGTGTGAAAGAACAAACGTAGCATTTGGAGACGTTCAATTGTAGTCTATTTGAAGCACAATACTGTTGAAAGCGATCCAAGTCGCATTGTAGGGCAATAGTGTCTTCATGAGATGATATTTGTTGCAGAATCTTCATATCATCTGCATACAATACTATTTTACTTGTTTGGAAACAGGATGCAATGTCATTTATAAATATATGAAACAGGAGAGGTCCCAACAAGGATCCCTATGGTACTCCCGAAGGGATGCACATGGACCTCGATGCATAACCATTCAGTACAACAACTTGACTCCTGTTTTCAACGTACGACGAGAACCACCTGTACAAGTTTCCCCTTATACCAATCAGTGATAGTTTCTGTTTGAGTATGTAATGGTCTATTCTGTCAAAACATTTGCTGAAGTCAGTGTAAATAACGTCTACTTGGGCCCGCTGTGACATATGATTGGATATAAAATCGCTACAGACAATGAGGTTTGACGTGGTCGAACGGCCTTTAATGAATCCGTGCTGATGCTCGCCAAAACTAAGTTTGATAGCTGGGTAGAGTTGGTTGTAGACTATTTTTTCGAGGATTTTAGCAAACAAGCAAAGCTTGGATATTGGTCTGTAATTTTCCACCACGTCTGCCGGCCCTTTTTTATGTATGGGGGTTATATACGCTGTCTTCCAGATTGTGGGCATTATACCCTCGACAAGACAGCGTCTGTAAAGAATTGAGAGTGGGACAGCAAGGCACTTTGCACAGTTTAAAATAAAAATTGGTGGTACATCATCTGGACCTGCAGATTAGTTCAAATCAACTTGTTTTAGTAGATTGAACACTTCACTATTTCGTATTTCAACCGAGCTTATATCCGAAGAGCATTTTTGCAATAGCGAACGAGTATCATGTGCATGCCTATCTTCGGACGTAATTTGAAGGAAATTAGAATAGAAATACTCCCCGAACATGTTACAAATTTCCTCTCCGTCACCAGATGAACGTTCTTTAAATTTTAGTATAGATGGATAAGAATTAGATTTAGTTTTAGCCTTAATATATCGCCAAAATGTTCTGGGGTCAGTAGAAATGCCGGTTTCTATTTTTATATAAATATATATAATTAGATTATATCTAATTATATATATTTATATTTGACTCAATACACATTCGAGCAATTTCTGTGAATTTCAACAGGTTACAGTGATAAATATCTACGTGGGTAGCAATTAGTATTATTAAAATAAATATATTATTAAAATAGTCATAATCATGTTATACCTTTTTGTAATGCATAAGATGAGCCCTTTAATTTGATACCCATATTGCAGTATTTAAAACAACTTTTTTCACACATCTTTATTTTGACATCTAACAGCCGCCATGTTTGCTTTTTTCAAACGTCACATATTTAAGAACACTTGGCCAATCAAGACGAATCTAACGACGTCTGAATTGTATAAATCCGTTTAGTGGATTGTGAGATATCAAGTAATAAAGAATATGACATACATACATACATACATACATACATACAAGATACGCGCGAAAAACATAACCCTTCTTTACAGTCGGGTAAAAAAAGAAGAAATAAATAGACTCATGCGAGATTTTATGTATGTCATAGCTATTCAATTCCAATCGTCTCTCTCGCATTCACTAATCACTGGGTGTTAAGGTTAGAAACTATTAATCACCTCGAAACTCATTGTGAATACCCCTTTTGTATTATATTTAAGGTTAAATATCAAAACTGTTGCTTACTTATAACACTTTGTTAGTAACTCTCTCAAATCCCTATAAAGTTTATTCTGATACCTTTGTGCTTAATTAATGTTTCGTATTTGGCACAGTTCCCTCCCTTGTTGTTTGCTTATCAATTAAATGTTCCATAGTAATCAGAGAACAAAATCAAATTATATTGAGAGTATTGTTCATAGCTCTGGCATGAATCTTACAAAACTTACCTACGTATTGTATTAGTTTAATCAACTCAATCTTTCTAATAATATATAAAAATGTTGAATCACGGTGTTTGTGTCGCAGTCTTTCGGGACGGCTCGACCGATTTTAATGGCATTTGGTAGATATGGAGGAGAATAGTTAAATAAGGTTCTTTTTTTAAAAATTGTGGAAAAAAATTTAGTATTATTGTATGAATTGCAAAAAGGGAAAAAATTACGCAGACGAAGTTGGTTGGGTTAGCTATTATAGTATAAAATTTTGCGCCCTTTGGGCTTATTTTAAATTAAAATGCATTGCCAGCTTATTGTCTATCATCAGGTTAGTGTAGTTGGCAGTTGCAAAAGATATTTACGTTATAACTGCTAAGTTTCAGTAAGAATGCTACAGAGATATTATCTATACTTATATTACAAAGAGGTAAAATTTGAAAGTTTGTGAGTTTGGATGTGGATACTGGTTCAATATGGATGAAATTTAATACGGAGGCAGGAAATTTTGCACGGAGGCTTATTATTGCGATTCGTTCTACATAGCCGAAGCCCCGGGCAAAGTTAGATTAAAAAAAATGTAATTAGCTCTTGTTCTAGCAAAATGCCTACACAAAGCATTAGTTTCTATAAGCTATATAGCTAACGATTACTACACGAGAGTACAGTAAATTTTATAGCTACAGATCTTTTGCTTACGTCCCGCCGTTTTATGTCAATATGATTAGTTCATTAAGAATATATATAAGTCGCATAGTAAATATGACAAATTAATAATTTAAAATAGCTATTATTTATAATAGGTAGTTGTTCTCAAGAAAAGTATCGATATGAATTGATGATGATGGTTGGTGACAATGATTAGTGAGGATGATGATGAACTGTCAAGTTTGTATGAGTCAAACTTTATTGCCCAGATCTTATCGCATCTTCTCCGGCAGTGTGAGAAGTGTAGCCTTTTTGCCCTTGTGTAAAAATGTGCTGGCACCTATGCTCACCTTCGCAGCCTCAGCCGCTTAGGGTTTCATGGTTTGTTACAGCGGGCGGAAGCTAAACTTCCTCAGCGCCTCCGGTTCTAAATAACACCCTCGGCGTGTCACAAACAAGTACCGCGTGAAGTCGATGTGGGCTAATTCGGTTTTGTCGTAGTTTTGAACTTGATTTACTACATACCTACTACTTGTTTCGAATGAAATTTACCTATTTTATTTAGCCTTGCTAGATATTATGCATAATAACAAGGCAAAGTGATTAATTCGGCCGTTATAATCACTTTTACTAAATGATTTAACATTCCTAGTGATTATAATAATCACCAAATTATTCACTTTGACCGTAACTTAACCGTAACGTTGTTTTGTCTCTGACGACATTTGCCGGTGTAACTAAAATCTATTGGAAAGACCACATCATCCTTCATATGAATCTATTAGATACATAACATGTATATTTTTGTGTCTTTGTATATCTGTGGGTGTGGGCAAAGAGCATAAAACCCAATGAAACCAAAATTTGACGATATAACAGTCCTAGCGCTCAAGTGGATGGACAGGCTTGAATGCGGTTGTTTTAATCGAGTAGGTTGGTAATAAAAATCCATTATAATGTGTACAAATATTATATAAAGCAGGTGCTTCACTTTTGTTTCACTCAACTAAACAGACGTCAAATGTAGTCTCGATTAAAGAATGAAAAAAAAAAGACTCCGTGTCCAACAAAAGGGTGTGTACCTAGAGATCTGGCGTTACAGCAGCAAGTATCGCGCCGCCCGCGTGCTGCAGCTGTAACATTCTGTGAGCCTCTCGCGTGTATGGGTTGTACAAAAAGTCATATTCTATTGAGGGCTTGAAATGTGTCTTCCATATTGTGCGTCAAAAGTTACCCAGCTCGTTATGAAATGTATATTGTTGTCGATCAACGTTACAAACGTACACATTTCTTGCTATACATCAAATGTTTTGTTGGTGGCTAGGTAGATGCACAATACTAACTGAACAGTAGGTACATGTAATATTTCAAACATTCAATTTACAAACTTTTTCATTAATTTATGCTAACGCATAACACGCAGTTAACTTTATTGGAAGAAGCGCAACAAAATCGCAAGTAATGCATGTCGCATGTGGCAAGTAATATTTAAAAAAAAAAGGGACGAATTGGAACTCAAATTTAAAAGTAAAATGAAAAAGGCCGTTAGTCTACAACAAAACGCTTCACTAGGGGTGACCCTGCTACAAATAGCCGATTATATTGTTCGTAAATGCACACAAAGGCTTCGCTTACATTAATCTCCATCACTCAATACCGGCCCAGATTCGTCTCGCGCCGACAATTTCGCTCTCGCAACTCATTAATCCGCGTTTTTAGCGTTGGTAGCATACAGCTACAGATTTTTGGGTGCAGCTACTGTGTTAGCGGGAGTTTAAAATATTCATTTATTTAGTTATATTACCTTTTATTATAATGTTACCTTCCTTCATAATGTGAGCACCATACTGGTCAAATATTATCTTCAAACCAGCCTGCTGCATTTTCGAAACAGACAATAGATTATACGGCACTTCGGGACAGTACACGACATTCTTTAAAGCTCCTGAAACATTATTACAATAGACAAAATTTATTGCGCCTCTCTTATAGGCGTATGAATGTTATATATGTACCATTTTAAGCCACCGAAAATTTTATTGGTGTATTTAAATTTTCATAAGTACTTAAAAAAATATCTTTGTTGATTAAATGATCCGATGTTCCAGAATCCAATAAAAAGGAAAGTTTGTCGCCTTGATCATTCGGTAAATCGTCTCCAGGCATGAAAGCAATTGAATTACCTGTAAACTCATTAGTACTTGATGCTTGTTCCTGTAAGTTGACAGCTTTAACTGTCCTATTCTATTCATTTGACCGTTTGAAGTAAAAACAATTATTTTTAATATGTCCCTTTCGTCCAAAATGATGACATTTTCATAATTTTTAATTCTGCCTTTTCATTTTTTTATAATATCGATGCAGATGATTATAATTAGTATACTTTGGTTTTGTATTTTCTACATGCAAAACTTTTGCTCTAGTGTCATTACTAGAGCAAAAGTTCTGCATGAAGAGAAAAGTTCTACTAAAAGAATAAAAAAATAATTATATAAATAAAAAACCCGCCTGCACAAAAAAGATGGAAACAAGATCCCCTAAATAATTATATAATTTCATGCAGTCGGAGGCATTAATGAATCTCGATGAACTTAGTAAAGAGCCTCCGACTGCATGAAATTATATAATTATGTAGGGGATCTTGTGTCCATATTTTTTGTGCAGGTGGGTTGTTTTATTTTTATAATTATTTTTTTTATTCATTTAGTCACTTGGAAGTGTACACGTCGGGATTACATTCAAATTTGTTATTTTTAGAACATAGAGTTTTTATATAGAGTGGCCTCTGTGTAAGCATAAAGAAGGTTTTATTACATAGGAGAATACTAAACTAAAAATTAATAGGTAGATTAATTTTTGCATGTTTAACTCAACAAAGAGTTCCGTCAATTTTTGCGAAAAATGATTCCAGTTCACCACGTTTTTTCGAATTTGAAAAAACGTAATTACATACAAAATTAACTATAAAATAAGCTATGAAATGTAAGTATGTAGTTTCTCATTTAAGAAAATATAGTAATTCATGAATTTTTATCCAAAAACGTAATTATTATCAATCCAATTTTCTATAAATTGCGATGCAACAAACGCATTCCCGGCAGTACAACCATCAGTTGACGCCGGACCGATGTCACATTTTGTAAAAAAAAATGTATCGCTCATTCCCATTGTTTCGTATTGATTTCTAGGATTTCTCCGAACTACTATTTATTTATATCATGAATGATGCGTTTTATATTGATTTACCTTTTTTGTACAAATATATATTCTCTACCTAACTATTTTTATTTGTGTGTTATGTAAGAACAATATGAAGTTATTAATACCTAATTAGTTTACTGCACCTACACATTCAATTTATTTAACATCCTAAGATAGACTGGCAATTAATTCTTTTAGCATTAAGTTCTCCTCTGTATAACTATATGCTTAAAATTTTATATAAATTAATTATTTTGACACTACTACTTACTTTCAATTTTTAAATTATAGCGATATTTTAAAAGCACCGATTCCGAAGTGAAAACTTCTTTAGCGGCGTTGTGCTTTTTTTGGTATGGGTAAAAAATGTTAAACTCGCGTCAGCATCGTGTGACCCTGTTCGAAAATTCGTAGATCACGTAGCTCTGATCGGAAATTCATAAGACGGAGAAAAACAATGAAAAACTGCTACAATTTTGTTGCCACTTATATATTAAATAATAAAGTTGCATTACAATATTTATTAGCTTAAAAATGTGGACTTCCAAGCTGCCTACAATATTATTTAGATTAGAAAAAATCTGGACGCCAGGACCTATTTATTAAATGAATAGGCACCATACCATATTTTATCACGTAGCAATTTTTTTGCGGCTCGGTATTAGTCGCACAAATTATTTATTTTAATCTTTACTTAATGTCGCCCATTTTAATACTAATATTTAACATAAAATAAAAAATATAAAACGAATAAGAAGAGTAATTAAAATCTTATTCATTTTATATTTTTACGTGCTTTTGGAAATAACAGCAAAATAAAATTCTTAGTTGCTACATCTCCAATATTACTATCACCAATAACCATAGAGTTTTAAGTAATAAGTAGGTACTTTTGTAGTATATTTTATTAACAATATTAATACTCTGTGGCAAGCATCAATGTTAATAGTTGCGCTATCGTATGTATCGTATGTCGTGCGTTTCGCTGTCTTCTTTTTTACCCGCTTAGCTAATTTACCCAAAGTCTCTTCTTCTTTTGCGAAAAGGCTCTTAAAACCGCGTTGGTCTATATTTAAGTGGCAAAGGAAATTTATGTTTATTAAAGATAACGTGTGTCCCAAAATACTGCCCTGAGGAATACCAAAACCGGATCACTTTTTATCTTCACTCATAATGTCGTCTAGTATGATACAGCACACAGTACAGTTTTAGCTCTAATTTGGTTATGAGAATGGAAATTCAAATAGTATCAAAAGCTTTGGCAAGGCCGAAAAATATTCCCAGAGCCTGGTTCCTTTTGCCTAGCTCCTGAGAAACATAATCTGTCAAACTATAAGTCACGTAAGCTGTAAAATCGCGTGCGCTCGCACCGTAGTATCCATGTATCGAAGTGGGATCAGTCGCAAACAAAAAGCCGTCGCTTGTTATATGCGGACAAAATACACTTTGAACAACGAGTTCTGTCACAAATACTACCAGTATACATAATAACATAGTAGATACTTTTTTTTGCATAAAGCATTGCCTGGGGTATCGGTCTCGCAATAGTGAGGTCGCTAGTTTGAATCCTACCCGTTACTACTGACGTGAACCCAGTCACTTAACTGGAGGCGTTAACAGTATTGCTTGTAACCATCCCACACTGCTAGTTACGTCCAATTTTTTTTGTAAACGGTATACCTACATTAATATGTTATGAAAAAGTAATCAAGCATAAATTAATCTTTTACCTTTACATAATTAGCTGCCGCATAATAATCCGTTATATTTAACACAAAAAATAAAATAAATTATTAAACGCAAGCAAATATACTGAATTTGATAAAAAATATAAAGACTTTATATACTTATCTCATAACTCGTTGCAATCAACCTCAAAAGTACACATTTATTGAAGGAATATTATTCAATTAACTTTGTTTGCACGCCCACGCCCTTCTGGAATATTTTATTAATTAATCTTTGCGTGTGTAATTACCCATAGCAAACCCCCGAGGAGTAATGATAGAATTTTGAGTATATTATTAAGTAATAATATCGTTCTTTTCTGCGATTTTAATAATACAAAATATTCACGTTTTATATTTTATTTTAAAAATTGAAAGTCGTAAGTTTGTTAAGTGCTCTGCGACGGATATACAAATTACACCCACACTCGGAACAACTATTTGGATGACATATAGTGGTGCGCCGTGTAGGAATCGAATCTACGATTTTATGCTCAGCAGTGGTACAAACTCCTTCACCGAAGCAATTAAACAGCTACCACGAAGCTACCCTGAATCCGGGCCCTAAAAATAAAAAAAAATAAAGAATTAGGGATCTAACTTTTATTACACCTCTCTTTTTAATGGTTTATGGTCCCTGATTCAGTGTAGTGTAAAAAGCGCATTAAATGTATAAGGGGTACATAAGTACTCACCTTTTTTAGGGTTTCATAGCTAAAATGGCAAAAAACGAAACCCTAACCCCGGCTCCACACATTGGCCCCGACGTCGACCCAATGCCACTCGTCCAACGTGTGGATCTAGAATAACGCTCGTGAAAACGTTGGTGCCAATGCTATTTTGTAGATTTACACGTTGGACGAGTGGAGTTGGGACCGACGTTGGGGCCAATGTGTAGAGTCAGCGTTATAGTTCAACAAAAGGGCGTAAGTGCCATGAACGTACGCTTTTCTGCTGGTGCAATTATTTAATACACTAATTATTGTTTTCGTTTATTTTACACATAAAATATTACAATTGAATAGTAGGTAATAAAAGGGCAATGTTCAAGTGACTAAGGAATTTAGTATCGCTACAAATTTTGTTGTGCCAAGATGAAAACTACTGATTTATGTAGACATTAATATATACTTTCAGAAAAACCAACAATGATTTACCTAATTTGCCGGGTTTAATTGATATGGGTGGATGAACTTCGAAAATCGAAGTATTATATACATATACATATTATATATATACATTTTTTTTTTTAATAGGACATAACTATGATATTGCGTATTAATTATGTATTACACATGATGTGTAACACTAGTTTATGGCTATAAATTCGGCTTTGCAGTGATAAATAATCCGAATCTCTATCTCACAAACACTTCAAACAAGTCTCTGTCTCACAAAATATTTCTGATTGTTACTATGTATATGAAGTCTCTATCTCAAACTCACGTAATGTACACAATATCATACACAACACGAGAAATAACAAAATCTATTTGTTATTAATACTTTAAACTGTTTTCTTATTGCACAAGTGACATGACATTACATTTCAGTGTTGCAATAGGTAATTATCCTAAACAAATCGATTATTTATTATAATTCAATAAATAATATGTTCTTATTTTTAAACGAGCCGGGTCCTAATCTAAAGGTATCAAAGAATATGCTTATTAAAAAGTATAGTGTATAAATATTATCGTTCTTTACATTCAAACGGTGCAACAATAAGTATGACGGCGCAACATATGGCAACACTTGACATTCACTGTCATTTACGTCGGAAAAGAATGAGGGTAGTTGATCATTCTTACGGAACGTCACATGGACGTGATGGCGGGGCGGCCATCTTGTAGGCAGTTCGCCGACGAGAGCCGTTTGCGCACCACGTGCCCGACGAATCGCTAATTTCCGACCGGATCATTTTATTTTTTCATATAGTGATATGTGGAATCAATTAATAGCTATATAATTTAGACGCGTCTAGTATTATTTCGTTTCTTGAATTATCTGTGGTGAAATTAAGATGTTAATTTAATTAATAATGGTAAAATCTAAACCTAGTGATCTCCCGGTGTTCGTGAACGATGGCAAGCTATAACCTGCGGCATCCTAAGCCTACATCAGAAGTGGGATGAAACACACCTGTAAACCGGACGGAGACGCGTGCTCATAATATAATTAAAAAACAAAAAAAAGTTGCTTGTCGCGTGTGATATTCGTGTATTGTGTGGACGTGTTGGACGTTATACTACGTCCAGTTTGGCCCTTTTGTGTCTACGGATCGGGTATATCCGGTTTCGTCGCGGATCTCTGGTATGTGAGTTGTCCTAAGGGACTGTTCATAGACACAGGTGAGTCTTTTTTGTTTTATTAACATTTTGAAGCCGAGTTCTGTCGCATTCGAGAAAAAGTTGTCACTGAACTATGCAGTAAACGAGTAAATAAGTATCGCTAGTAGGCGTAGCGAAAATGTTCAAATGTTATCCGTATAGTGTTGTGTGTAATGCGTCGTTATATATTTTATCTCGCGTGTGTAGTCCCGTTACGTTAAATAATATAATTGTGGGGCGCAAGAAAGGGTTATTTCATTTCGCGATTGAGCCGAGTAGATGCAGTATTCAAACAATTTTGAAACCGTTTAATTCAATTAATTTTCGGTTTTCCTTGCATTTGGTGTATAGCTTCTCATGTGACGTGACGAGTGGCTAGTTGGAAATTCTCTTTCGTTTAAATTTAGTAGTGTTTATGCTGTGATTATCACTACCATATGCCAATCAACCGTTAATAGTAATGTGAACATTTTAACTTGTGTGAATATTAGTAACGTCGAAACTATTTAACACGCCATAGTGATTGGACGTGAAATTTTATTCATGCTGCATGGCTGTTAAACCGTTGGCGCCGTTGCTAATGTCCCAAGCTAGTATTAGTACCTCTAATACTGGTTCCACCGAGAGGTTCAGTGCTGGGTTCACAGAGGCGTCTAATGTGGGGCCAATGTGGGATCCATCGAGGGGTCCACCGTACGGGTCAATGGGGTCATCAACAGTGGTTCAACTGTGGGTCAACAGTGGGTCAACCGGGTGTCAACTGCGGGGTCTACTATGGGGTCTAATACAGTATCTCTGGTTAAGCAGTAATGGTACCACTGGATAAGTGGACATGTTTCAGTATCGTGGAAACAGTACGAATCTGTCGCTAATTATGTGATGGGTTGAGTGGTGCTGGTGAAGTGCTGTTGTAGCATTGTGTTGTAGAGTACTAGTTAAGTACTTCCTGGATTGCTGGTTAAGCAGTTATGTAGAACACGGTAGAACATGGTACAATACTAAATATCACAGAATAAGAAAGAAGAACACGGTAGAACACAGTTAAGTGCTATAATTGTGACAGTTGCAATGCGTAATATTAATTATTTTATGCAATAGTTCCGATTGGGTAGGTATTAAAGGGTCGGTTACAAACGATAGGGTCGTCTTTGTAGGCAGTTTGAATTGATTCAATTAACCTGATATAGTGGGCTCCAGTCAATCACCCAGTGTTTAGCGTGAATAGGGTAGGAGAGGTGGTAAGGGGCTGCTCAGTCCTACTAGGATTTGAGCGCTGGTCTAACTTACGTATTATTGACTTGACCTGTGTGAGGATGACTAGCCTGTGTGGCAATGACTTGCCTGTGTGGCAGTGACTAGCCTGTGTGGCAATGACTAGCCTGTGTGACAATAACTAGCCTGTGTGGCAATGACTAGCCTGTGTGGCAATGACTAGCCTGTGTGGCAATGACTAGCCAGTGTGGCAATGACTAGGCTGTGTGGCAATGAGTAGCCTGTGTGGCAATGACTTACCTGTGTGGCGATGAATAGCATGAGTGGCAATAATTAGCCTGTGTGTCAATGACGGTTTGTATGATAGTCACTGGGATAACTATGTTTGTGTGATAGTCACAAGGATGACTATTTGTATGATAGTCACAGGAATTACTATGACTGTAGTTGCAATAGTACCAATGTTTAATGTCGATCAAGATTAGATTATTTTTATCATTTTCTGTAATAGTTCTGATTTGGTCAGGCAGGATAGTTGAGCGGTACCTATATTGCGGTATAACAATAAGCAGTGCGTCGCCATAAGCATGAGACTGTTAGGTGCTGGTTCGGTTTACCCACTGGTAGTACGAAATCTACTATTAAGTACTCTCCAATAGAACTGTAGTGAGGTATTCGCGCACAATGATTAGGTATGTTTAAGATCAACTCTAGAACTAATTAAACAACTCACTGTGACGATTAGAATAACTCGTTAGATTTAGAGACCATTTGAAATAATGCCTCGGAGAATAACCAAAAAGCTGCTGCAGCAGATGCTCGTCGATTTGATCGCGGTCGCGCTAATATCAAACCATTAGCCGAAGGTGATTTTGTTTTTATTAACGGTTGAACGGCACCATACTAAGTTAGATAGGAAGTATAAGGGACCATTTTTCATTACCTCCGTATTAGAAAAATACCGCTATGAATTAAAAAGTGTGAGCGGTCCACACCGCGTCTTCAATTATCCACGTGAGCATTTGCGTTTAGTACCTCGGGGGCATACCGTTTTATTAGAAATAGCTGCTAGATAAGGCCAAGACGGCGCTGGAAGATGTTGAAGGGAGTCAATCTGACGGTAATTTCCTCTCATCTCAAAGACATAGTGACCATGACGATAGCTTACTTGTCAGAGATGATACCTTGCATAGACTCGGACACAGCATCAGCCAATTCAGAAACTCTTACTGCCGGACTCAGTGTATGCGGTGATCCCGACACACTCAAAGTGCAACATGGAGTGGAAATTCATAGTGAGCAGTAGTTGTTCAATATAATTGTAATGTTGTAATTATGTGATTTTGAACCTGGTCGAAGGGACAGTGTCGTCCGGTCCATGCCGCCTGTAGGGCTGGTCGAAGGGACGCACTCATCTGGTTCAGTTGTGTGTTAGTCTAACTGGTCGAGGGGACAGTGTCGTCCGGTCCATGCCGCTTGTAGGGCTGGTCGAAGGGACGCACTGTTCGGAGGGACAGTGTCGTCCGGTCCATGCCGCTTGTAGGGCTGGTCGAAGGGACGCACTCGTCTTGTCCAGTTGTTTGTTGGTCCAACTAGTCGAGGGGATAGTGTCGTCCGGTCCACGCCGCTTGTGGGGCTGGTCGAAGGGACGCACTCGTCCGGTCCAGGTTGCTGTCTGAAGTTATTAACTAATAGAAAAGTATCGCTCGGTCCACGTTGCACTTTGGAGCTGGTCGAAAGAACACACCTTTTGTTGGAAGTATTATAATTAATGTGATCAAAAAGCTTTCATTGACTGCACATAAGCAGGCTGTTCGTCAGGGATGGACGAGCGTTGTTTCAGGACGACCATAATGTATTGTCGCCCGAGGACGGTCGAATGTCAGTCTGGCCGTGACGGCGCAACATATGGCAACACTTGACATTCACTGTCATTTACGTCGAAAAAGAATGAGGGTAGTTGATCATTCTTGCGGAACGTCACATGGACGTGATGGCGGGACGGCCATCTTGTAGGCAGTTCGCCGACGAGAGCCGTTTGCGCACCACGTGCCCGACGAATCGCTAATTTCCGACCGGATCATTTTATTTTTTCATATAGTGATATGTGGAATCAATTAATAGCTATATAATTTAGACGCGTCTAGTATTATTTCGTTTCTTGAATTATCTGTGGTGAAATTAAGATGTTAATTTAATTAGTAATGGTAAAATCTAAACCTAGGGATCTCCCGGTGTTCGTGAACGATGGCAAGCTATAACCTGCGGCATCCTGAGCCTACAAGTATTTATAATAATTATTTAATAAAAATCGATAATAACCCTAATCGATATTACGATTTTATTTTTGTAATAGTGTTATCACCGTTAAAAATAACTTCATACGAAAAAAAAGGAAATAAATAAACTGAAAGACCAATATTTGCATCTTAATATTCCGGCAAATGTGAGACTCCATATCATTATATAATAACGTTATAATTAGAAACAAGAATTATACATTTATTCAACTTGTGGCACAACTTAAATACTAGCGATACTGCTTGTGGGCACACCCCTTTATTAAAAAAAACTTTTACAAAAAATCATATACAAAAATGAGGCAGTAAATACATAATAATATCTATTTAGGTGATAACATCTTAGGACAACTCCCACATGGTCATCTGATCCCAAACTAGGCAAAGCCTGTATTATGGCAACCAGACAACTGATACTTATAAAATATAATAGTCCGGCTATAAGTTCTGTTACAAATGAAAATGCCTTTATTTTTTAATGAAGTAATGTAATATTACTAAAACATATGTGTACATATTTATTAAAGTCTCAGCAAAAACTCAAAATAATATACTATTCAAAATGGCCACCTTTGGCTTTTATACAGGCCTTTAATCTGCCTGGCCTTGAATCTATGGATTTTCGCACTGTTTCCATGGGAATTTTTGCCACTGTTTGCTCCAGAGGTTTTTTAAGAGACTTAGCGTTGCCATGTTCTCTAAAACTAACCATAATTTGTAGTCTAAAGGGTTGAGGTCTCGGCTAGATGTGGGCCAGTCTTCAGCTCTTATAAAGTATGAAACCTTGGTTTCAAGACGGCGTTTTGATCGATTCACTCTCTTTAATTGTAAAGATTAATTTAGGGCACGTCCTGTATATCTTCAGCTTCAGGTCTTGTTTTATAAAACGCGGAGTCCTAGCGGGAGTCTTCATTTCTCGCGACAAGATTTTTTTGCTTCCTAATGGGATTTCGACGAATTCTGGCTTTAACAGCATTAATAGCCTTTGTAGTTCTAACAGCACGCGGCCGCCGACATAGGAAGTATTGTTGTATCTGTTGATAGTACGATATACGAACATACGGCTGATACCGAGCTTTTGAAGTGTCTGGAATATGACCGACGGCTCCATACGCACTTTGTGCAAGGCGATCACCGCAATCCTATTTTCTTTAATACCCCAATCCATATTGTAATTTTAAATGGCGCGAAGTTAAAAGAACTATTAAAATAATAAACGCGTTCCAAATTCAAAGTCATTAAAAAGTTGAAAAAAATAAAAGTTTTTATGTAACAGTATTTATGGCCGGACTAGTTATATTACAGCCGTTTGGGGTCGAGACACTGGGACCGTGAGGTCCAAGTGCCCGACTTCTTTTTAAGGACATTCCAAATCGGCTTATCAGTTCTTCACGTGACCAAAGGGCTGTTTTTTTCTTTGCACAAAGAATAAGCATTGCCATCCAACGTGGCAATGCTGCCAGCCTTCTGGTTACGTTACCAGTCGACATCGATTTGGAAGAATATTTCGACGCGTAAACGGGTCTTGGCTTTTTTTAGTTATTTGGTTTTGTTATTTTGTAAATTTAGGTAAATAATTGGTTAGTTGTAAATAATGTAAATTTAGAAGAGGTAACAATTGTCCTATATAAATAAATGTAACATGTGTTATAATAATGACATAATAAATAAAAAGATTATATTTCATTGAGATGTCATTAAAAAGACAAGTTAAGGTGAATTAACACTATGGGTAGTAAAAAGTTACCATAAAGATAACTTTTCACTACTCATAGTGTTAAGTCACCTTAACTAATTTTTAACAATACTGATAAGGCATACTACATTGGTATGTAGCCTTACGAAATCAGTAGGTATTGTTTGAAGTCTTACTTCGTTGGGAAAAAAAATGTACGCCATTTTGCACTTTATGTAAATAAAAATAATAAAACATTTTCCATCACCACTTCATCAAAAATTGTGGTAGATTGTTGTTTAAATTTTGTTATAGTAATACTAATTTCCTTGATATTTTTTTTATTTGTAAATAATATCAAATTATTAAGGAATTAAGGAATTGTAAAAAACACGGTATTAAAATTATCATTTACTAAAAATTTCGTTTATATAAACATCTATGGAGGTTACCTTTTGTATCTCGGTATTTGTGGTATTAGTATTCATTTTTTAACTATGTTAACTGCAAAAATGTAGGTACTTGTTTTTAAACTTTCGCGATATTGACATAAATTAGAATATTATCAGGACTTAATCGCATTAGCATTGGTTGGAATCAGGTTCAAACCAGTGGACAGAATTGCATAAACCACAGGTACTTTCCACAGACCGCCACTATTTCCAAACGCTTGAGATCAAGAAGTACTAGAATTTATAATTTTCCGAAAAGATGGATATCTGCTTTCACCATCTTGGAACCCCGTTATCAACAAATGGAAGCGTCGGCGTAGTATACACATCGCGCCTCAGTGTAAGGACGTAGTAAGTGTAGTGTGCGTACCAACAGTAAAAATTATCAAAATTATCAAGACCACGACCACGACCAATGCAATTCGATCGAAACATCGGGTAAATAAAAGATTCGTACCTTTAAATGTTTCACGCGATGAAGTCCCGATAATATTCTAAAAATGTAGGTATGTAATACCTATTAACTCTCAGAATAGATTACAAGAAAAATATAAAATTAGTTATGCAATTGGCTAGGAAAGTTTAGGTTCGACAAAACATAGCAGCTGCCAGCGTTCATGTAGAACGAACTAGTTTTTGCGTCTCATAGTTGGACAAGGCTTTGTGATTGGATCAATTTAGCGCGGATTTATTAAATGGCAGTTTTTGTTAATCAACTACGATAAAAGTGGGTAGCTTTATTGTATTTTTACTCGTGACGGCCACGGAGACGGTGTTTGTGTTTGTGTGTCTGTTACCATTGTTCTCGAAAATGACTGGGCCCATTTCGAAACGGTTTTTGCGTTGTATAAGCCAAATTCCGGGGAGAGTTATTAGTAAGTAAGTTTAATATTCCGACACAGATTGTTAATTTTAATGTTACGATAGATGGCCCGGAGGCGCTACAGTGTTTATGTTTCTCTGAAACGGTTGATTTTTTTCGGAGATGATTGGGACGACTTAAAAATTTTTTTAGACACTTTTGTGAGAGCAGCCCGTCATAGATTTATAAAACACGACGGACGTAAGAACGAATCAAATAAAATGGGGTGCGGCTATGTAACACGTATAAGGCCGTATGTTGTACGCGAATACGTCGATAATCCGCTCGGCCTAGGGTTGTTAAAAAGCTCGAGCTTGCCGAGTCAGAGCTCGATAGAGACCTCTATTATCGATCTCCATCATCATCACCGCCATTAGCACCATCTTCATCATTACTACCATTATCATAACCAGCATTACCACGTAATCATAACTACTAGGTATAGTAATTAACAACTTAATAGTTATGATTACGTACGTGTGTGCTAGTAAATAACTGCCTACTTGTATTGTAATCGTATTAGGTAATTAAGTTACTCAAATGTATAATGGATTACGGTCAACATTGGTGGGCTGATTGCTACATATGTAAACGAAGCTCGAGCTCACCGAGCCTTCACTGCTCGAGCTAGTTTTACTCGGCTGCATTCATTCTATTACGTTCCTGGGACTGCTTAATCTATATACTACCTATACTAATATTATAAAGCTGAAGAGTTTGTTTCTTTGTTTGTACATGGTAATCTCAGGAACTACTGATCCGAATTAAAAAAAATATTTTACTGTTGGATAGCCCATTTATCGAGGAAGGTTATAGGCTATATAACATCATGCTACGACCGCTAGTATAGTCATATGGTGTTTTATTAGTACTATTTGGTTGCTCTTGAGAAGCCCTTTTCAACCATACACGATCTCTTTATTTGGATTTCGCTTTTTGACGCGTATAGGCGTATATGTAATATTTGTGATATTTTTTTTTTTATGTATTTTACCAATTTATGTTTACTGTCACTATTTCACACTAATGTTAGGTAAACAATAGATAGATTTTGACTAGAGCTGATGATTAAAACTTAAACGAACTTTGTAGCTTTTCCGAGTCAAAAGTCATATTAAGTGGAAATCTTGATATGGAATCACCCCGCACAACGGCGGGGCACTGTCCTCTCATGGCTAATATATTTTTTTATTTTTCAGTTATTTAGGATGGAGATGATGATATTTATGAAGCTGCAACACCAAACTATATACCAAGAGTTTCTTAACATTGGTTTTTTTGACTTGTCCTCCACAATGGAAGCAATTTTAAAGACGTATTCACGTCAAACTTTTAAAATCTCCCGACTGACAGGAGAAGATGTTGTGCATGTGACGGATCTTGTCACATGCACAACATCTCATCATAAATAATAACATATCATCAAAAATATTTGAGTTCAAATTCAGAGCAGTAAATAGCAGACGATGATGAATTTTCTTCGGTTACGTATCTTCTATTAGTTGGGGGTTTTTACCCGACTGCAAGAAAAGGTTGGTTTCGCGCATTTCTTGTATGTATGTATGTAATATTCTTTATAACCTTCTATCGTTAACAAATAAGACGTAGATTTGTCTTGGCCGCTCAAGTGTTCTTAGCCAAAGGGTCTCTTTTTATGTTCCTTGAATGTGTTTGCTAACAAACATTTATATTTGTGTGGTCTAAATTCTACTATTTTTTTATGAATGCTAAACCTGCGAGAGCCAGACAAGCACTAATCCACTATAATAAAGATAAAAACATACTTTTAGATATTACTTTGTTTAACAATTGGTGTTAAACAAAGTAATATCTAAAAGTATGTTTTTATCTTTATTATAGTGGATTAGTGCTTGTCTGGCTTAAAGAAGGTATACTCGTATAACGTACCTACGAGAAATAAATTCTTTTGACATTTCTTTTAAGTCGGGTATAAAACTTTCCACCACCAGGAAATTAGATTCGCATTAATGTCGCCTGTTTCTTTTATCTTTGACTGATATATTGGGACCTGCTTGAGGCTATGTGCTTCTACTCGCGATATTGAAAATGCCAAATTGAGGGTGTAGATACCTTATTCTTAATTTATCATTTATGCCTCGGCACAGTCCTTTAGAGTAGATTGTCCTTGGTCAAGCTTCCCACTAACTCCATTCCAAATTGCATCAAAGTTAGGTCAAACTACTAGGATTGATTTGATTATAAAACCTAACAGTTTAACACGGGCCTCAGAATGAAATTATAAAATAAACATAAAAGCCTTTTATTTCTTGCAAATTTAAACATAAAAAATGGCCGTTTATGAATACTAAAAAGTAACAATAAATGAAAAAAAGAAAAATATATTAAAATACTTTCCCATTTATAATTACTCCTTTCGTTAGACTGAACGTAACTACCCTCTGTAAAAAATATTTCGAATGCAGGATATTTCATAAAGACTGTTGCAATAAATTCAGCAATTTCGTAAAATACGATCAATATGGATTCTAAAATCCAATGAACCAATTACCACACATTTCTAACTACGTTTTATACACATCTGTTAAACAGAATGCAAATCACTTGGGAAATTACTTTCATCGGATAGAAAGTTATAAGCACTGCTTGGAGCTTGAATTATGCATATTGCGAACAGTAGACACACGTATATGCTAAATACTAGCAGGTAGAACATGCAAGCGAGTGGAATAATGAATTTTTTGTTTGTGAATAATATCGTAAATATTTACATAATATCTTGGTTCTGCAAATTAGTCGCTAGAAATAAGTCACAAAGTAGTAGGAGCAGAAAAAATATATCTTCAAAATTATTGTTTAATGGTGTCAATAATATTACAAATTCACGTCCCCATAAAACTTTACAAAATAAGAAAAAAATAAATAAGATCATCCGGACTGGGTCTAGTATAGAATCGATGGACTAAATATTTACGTACGCCTAGAGAAATAAAACACTATAAACAAAAATACAACTATAAAAAACTTACTTAACAATCGAAGTAATAATGAAGACAGTAAACTTATTTAGTTATTTTCCTATTCTTAAATCGCACAAAGACTCCTCCCTTGATTCTCACGTTGAAGGTGTCAGTGGCGAGTTTGGCGGGTATCTGCGTCTTCTCGCACGGAGACACTTCCATGTTCAATACCAACTGATAAGTCATGACCTTCAGCTCACATAGAGCGAATCGTGAACCTGTAAACAATAAATATGTTAATTCATGCATTATGATATTATATATATCATAACGAGAATAATAAACTTATATTCGGAAAAAAGATTGCACTTTATAATAATAATATAATAATAATATCTTGGGACAACTCACACAAAGTTATCTGATCCCAAACTAAGCAGAGCTTGTACTATGGAAACCAGACAACCGATAAACATACTTATATAATTCTAAATACATACATATTATAGATAAATAACACCCAGACACAGAACAAACCATCGTGCTCATCACACAAAGTTTTATCCTGTGTGGGGATCGAACCCACGACCTCTTGCGTAGCAGTCGGATACACTCCCACCGCGCCACAGTGGCAGTCAATGTGATGTGGAGGGCTTTGGAGTCTTCAAATCAAATGACACATTTTATCCCTGTACTAGGATTGAACAAAATAAGCTATTTATTAAATAGTAGATATATATAGTCACCTATGCAGTTTCTGGGCCCCATTCCGAATGGTAGGTAAGTCAAAGGCTTGATTTTGTGTTTGTTTTCTTCAGAAAACCGTTCTGGGTCAAATTTATAAGGCTCCGGATAGAAGGTAGGGTGGTGGTGGATGGTCCATACAGGAATGGTCAGTCCTTCGCCTTTACGCATCTGGAAAATGCAGAAAATGAAAAATTGTATAAAAAAAACTAAAATAGCTGTGAATTGAGGTAGGTATTTCATATTTTGTATAACAAAGGCTAGTTGTAGTAGTTGTTTCATGTAGTAGCTAACTTACGATAAAATCTTCCTTAGCCTTGCTGTTTGGTTTCCCCATGTTGTAGTCCTTCACGCAAAGTCTGTCCGTACCGACTGCAGGTGGCCATTTTCTTAATATTTCTGACAATATAAAATAAAATATGTTGTTATATTCATTTAAGTAGCGACCCCGGCAAAGTCTACCTTGTTCCTCTGTTTAGATTGTAATGTTTACTATCCAAAAAAAGTACTTCTACTAAAGATTCTAATATATTATTCCACCATTTTCGTTTCTACGACTTCTCGATTCCCAATATAACTTAGGCGAAAGCCTTGATAAGACTGCTAGTAAAGTACGATTCAAGTATGTTTAAATAAAATAACATAAAATCCGTAGGTACCTGAAATGACCATGTCCATATACGTCAAGCTCTGTATGGAGTTGAAGTCGAATTTTCCTCCGTTCTTCTCGTTATGCTCAATGATCTCCTTGGCCAAGCGATCCTGCACATCGGGGTTACAAGCTAGCTCATACAAAAGGTATGACATTGCAGTGGATACTGTTTCGAAGCCGGCTATGAAGAAAAGTACTGCTTGGGCTACAAGGTCATCGTCTGACCAGTCTAAAAATAAAAAATAATTAGTTACAAATTGAAGTGAAGTTTTGATGGTTTAAATTGAAAAAATAATAAGAAAAACATAAAAAAAGAAATTTAGCTTAATTTTATTTACCTAGCGATAGAAGAAGAGGTGAAAAAGCGTTATAATAATTCAAGTTTACTATTACTTAGTTACAAACTGATTTTGAATTGACTCAAAACTAATAGTTTCAAGTCAATTCTAAATTAGTTTCATGAGAACGAATTATATTACTGACCTCGGGTGATATTTGATTGTCCGACGTGAGACTCTTCTACTGTCGCGAATCCAGCCGTATGTTCGGCTTCACTGGTCTTCTCATCGTAAGTGAGTTTACCTAAAAAAAAAACATATTGAATACTTCTCAGAAAATAAACCTTACATTAAATGGTACAATATTTTTGTACAATGAAATCCACGTGTTTGTTTTTACTGTACCCCTGAAATAATCATATTGAATGTTACTTTGATTATTTCACTATTTTTTTTTAGGGTTCCGTACCTTGAAAGGAAAATTGGATCCGTACCTCGAAAGATAAAATCGGAAACCTTAAAGGGTCACTCGAGTTTTGTCTGTCCGTCTGTCAAAACCGATTTGTTCCGAACTAGACCGACTAGACCGATTAAGTTCAAACTTTGTACGCATATACATTTCTGTGACCAAAGACGTGCGTACGCGTAACTTATGCTTTAAAAATATTTACTTTAAAAGTTATTTAGGAAAAACCATGGAAATAAAAACAATATTACAAATATTTCATTTTAGTAGAGGCGCGATCTCCAGATTGGGCTTAGATGCTCTTGTGTTGCAGTTTGTGACATAGAGGCCTGATATTAAATTAATTGTCGTTACAGAGTTCCCTTAAAAACAAAAATGTGAAAATATGTCAAGATTAAAGGTAGCGCTAATAACAAAAGTTGCATTTCATTTCTAAGTAACATTTTTTTAGTAGTAGTAATATTTGATTAGTAAACCTTTTTTTTTCTAAGTTCTAAAAATCGTACATAGCTCGATTCGAAAAAAATTAAATACGCCATGTATGATAGGCATACATGGCGTATTTAATTTTTTTTTAACGATTTGTGTGATCACCGTGACCTGAATGCTTTGGCTAACCACGGCTAGTGTGCCACTATTTTGTAACCTGGGTGGACACAATACGGTGTGTTTATCGAACTATTAAAGGTGTGTAATATTTATGTTTGTACGGAAGCCGTACAAACGAGCGCGAGTCCCACTCTCATTTGGTCAGTTTTTTTTAATATTTCTTACTCACCTTTCTTGGCTTCCATAAGGAGGTGAATCATGTCTGCTCTTACAAAATTCTTCTTTTCTCTGTCTTTCATTGTGTCCAGAATAATGCTTCTGAAGAAATTGTTTGTTGTATCAGTAAACAATCTTACTCCCAGTTTCTGAAATAAAAATGTTCATAAAATATGAGTTGACGCAATTATAAATCGATTTACTTACTTTTTTATTCCTGTTACACGAAAAAAAGTCATTGCCCATTAGTTTAAGAGAAAATAATTGTTCAATTATGAAGATTAACGCGTATACGAGTATTTCAAGAAAGTACTGGAAAACTCGCAATTATACATAAAATGTTAGTTATTACTTATATTTTTAACTTTTATGAAGTTTTCAGACCTCTGCACAAGCGTCTTTTATTAACTGAGTAATTTAATTTGTCGATTCGTCTGCAATCTGTAAATTTTTATACGTTTACATATTTAGACATAGAAAACTTTATAATAGTATTGTACTTAGTGTTAAGCTGTCCCTAAATAGACTATAACTTAAAAAAAGTTTTTAACAAATACGCACAGCCATTATCCAAGGAAATGCCGTGTATCCAATGAAGACAAACACTTTACGGAAGCCAGTGTTAGTGGTCAGCCTGCCGACGCGATAGAACTCGTTGTCTTTGTCAGTGTGAGAATCAACTTTCAGACCGAAGGCGCAGGAGGCGATCACATCGTTAGTGTAGCGAGAGGTGAGATCGAAGCAGTCCACGTCGACATAGTCCACTGCAAGAAGAAAACAGAACAGAAAAAATTAAAGAACTGTTTGAACTAAATATTGATCAACTCAATAAAATCTATGAATGGAACCGTTTACACTGAGATATAATATATATTACATCTCAAGTTATAAATATCTTTCCTCTCGTTACTATGACGAAAGTAATTATTATTGATCTGGGTGAATAATACCAGAGCCCACAACCAAAACGATGTATCATAGTAATACAGTCGAAACTGTATAAAATCGTCAAATTATTTAATTCTGAACCCGGCTAATAACCGGGCAAAAGTGTAGCAACTGCGTGGGAGGCCATATTTGCTGTATCGAAAAAAAGGTAGCCGGTAAGCTGGTATCATGCGTCTGACAATGGAAGTGTTCATTGTTTTTGTTTTATTTTATGACGAAAAAGTTTTCATAATTTAGCGCGTAGTATGTAGCCCGAGCGCATTATTAAAATGTCAAAAAATTTTGCCAACCTGTATTAAAGCAACCCTGATATTTTTTCTAATCTTTTTGTATTGTTGCCGGGATTGTGAACTGTACTCCCAAAAACAAAAAAAAAAGTCTTGGAGTTGCCTGGAAATCGCCTCAGCACTTGTTACAGTCCTGTTTCTCTCCCTACTACAACAGGCTACTTATAGTTTATACACAATAATTATACTAATATACGCCACTCGTAGTTTCTGCTGCAAAACTACGCACCGCAAGCGACAGATGGAGCTGTACTGTATTTAGGTATTGTGCCACCAGATGGCTCTTTAATGTTATTGGTATTTTCAACCGAGCTAAGTGTATAATTAGACCATTTTTTAGTTGCTAAAATTTGACGAGATTATATGATTGGTAACGTAACTCTTGTCAAATTTAGCAACTAAAGAATATTCTGCGTGTATAGCAGGCATATGGGTAGTCATTTTTTTTTCAACCTTATACAGTTTCTTTTTGTGCAATTTATTTGAGTCTTTCAATTTCAGTTTTACGTTTTCAGGTAAACTCTTTGTTAATCATCATCTAATAGTTTGATGATCGCAACCTATTAATTGGCTTGTAACATATACTTCAATATACCTGAAAACAATTTTTAAATGATTTCCGAGTATCGAAAAGTTTTCTGTTATAGAAAGTGCTACACATTTATCTTGACTACATATTTTATCACGTCCAACTATTTTCAGACATATCGCTATGTTCTCGATCGGCAAAACTTTTAAAAATTTTTGAAATGCTCTCCATATTTATGCGTTAAATTTTTCTTGGGAAAAATATTTTTTTGCATCAATTAACTCAAATTTACTTGTAAAAAGACTTTAGACTATCATTCAACTACAGTTTAATATAAATCTGGGATAATGTATATCTGGGTCTGGGTCTATATAGTATTCACCTATTTTGTTATTTGCCTAACATTGTCTTGAAGTAATTTCTATAAGCATTAAATTTTCGTCTGACACTGCCTTATCAAAAAATTACTAACAGTTTGCTACTAAGTGACGTGTTTCTTTCATTTTCTTACCTCCTGATTCCTTAATCTGTTTCTTCAAAGAGCGTATCATCATATCTCCTACTTCCACCATGAAGGGCACCATCAAACGCATCTTAGAGCTGGTAAATGCTGGACTTAAAGTAGAACGCATGTCTTTCCATTCTTGATCTAAAAACATTTCAAAAATATATTACTATCATTTATTTCGAAAAAATACGTTGTCTTAGAAAATTTTGCTTCTGATTTGAAATAGCCTGGTTTGCACTCTGTTGACTTCATTTGTTCGTCGATTGCTGTCTATCCGATGGCAACAAAGTTTGACAAAGTTAAGACTTGCAACTGAAGTTTATAGAATCAACTCAGTGTTAATGTAAACGGCACTTCCATCGCACTGCCTTTGACCAAAGTTAGTATTCAAAGGAGCTCACCTAAAGAAGCTATTAATTTAACCTTGTCTTTAAATCGGTATTCTCTCGTTTGCCATAAATTAATTTGCACTAATATTGTTTGCCATAATCGTCCCCGATCATAATATTTACTTGCACTATTATCATTTATACTAATAACGTTTGCCTTAACAACTCAACAGTAATAACTTTTATTTGCCATAAAATGACTTTCCATAGCAACATATATCATAATAATTAGTTTCCATAAGTAACACGTCTCATAATCGACTCTTGACATAATCAAAATTTGATATAATTATGAAAATAATACATAATATTGTTAGGTCGAAATTAATTATCTTTAACACCCCGACTCAGAGCAATCCGACTTTTTTTTTAAACCACCCAAAAGTAGGAGCCCCGCGAAGCGGGGCTCCGTCGAGTTTAGTAAGTAGGCGCCATATGAGGTTTAGTTTCAGGTTTAATTGTAAATAAAAAATCTGTGTCGTATAATCATTTATTAATTGACCACTAATGTTAATAACTGACGACTAATGGATTGTCTATTTATGTCAGACTTATTTTGTTTTACCCTCATTATATAACTTTAACTGTGAATATGTTAATAGCAAAAAATATATTAACTTACTCATTAACATAAAAATTGCAGGCGCTTATACTATATTATCTTTATTTATATTATGGTAAATAAAAGTTATGGAAAATGGTATTATTGAAAACGAAAATTATAGCAAATACATTTATGGATTTAAATTATTATGACACTTGATCGATTATGACCAATGGAATTAGTGAAAGTCATTTTATGTCATTTCACGATTATGGCAACTGAAGCGTTATTTCTAATGAAATTATGGCAAATACCGGTATGGCATGTGAAATTATGGCATTTTAAATTATGACAAACATTAGTAAACCCTTTAAATCTGTATTATTATAGGTATATTTAGGAATATTGTTTTTATGTTTAAAATGTTAAATGAGTATAAAAGAAGAGCCATTATAAAGTTTTAATTTATTTTAATATTACGTTTTTTAGAATAACTGCGAATTAAAGTAACTTGAAACGGAACGTATTTTAAAATATCATTTAGAGCCCAGTGATGTCACAAATATCTTGGACTTGTTCAGTTATTGGCGGTAAAAGTTATTTGGTGCAAAAATGAATTAATTGTGCTTATTAAATTTTAATAGTCCTTATTAAATAAACGGAAGTTGGGTTCAAGGCAGGCTCTAGAAACATGCCAATAGTTACAGTCAACATGGTCGAAACATTTTTTGTTGAAAGAGCAGAGTTTTCAAGTGTAGTGTTTCAATTATACTTCAGTTATCAATTATTAAACATTTCAACAAAGGAATCTAATGCTTACTTTTTAGTATAGGATATAATTTAATTAAATAGAATGTAATTTAAATGTAAAAAAAGTTGAGCATATGGATATGGAGCTGTTCTGATTTTGGAGCCGGAAAACGGCCTCAGCTACTTCTTAACTAAATAAGATAACCCATCGAGTTTGCGCTCATTTATTTTGTCTTAGTGAGCACTTGTGGTACCGGCTAGGGCCGTGTGGTACCGCCTTAAAAGTAGTACCACCCAATCTATTATAGTGAGCGTTGCCAAGGCGACTAAGGAATTTCCCATTGGAGGACGGCCAGCAGCGTTCTCTGCGTATTTCAAAGCCTTAAGCACACCGTGGCAATTACCCCCAGGATCTAATAAACAGGTTCTACTGGAGAAACACGTGCAGCGGGACATCGTATGTTGATATGAAGTATGAGCCTGATGATGGAGTCGGAAGTGGGCCATAAGAACTTAGAAACAAGACATATAAGAGATATTTTTTTATCGATTGGTTCGTATTGAGTATTTTTTGAGTGAGTTGTTTTCTAAAGTACTTTTTTAACACCAAATCTATACTTAAAAGCATGTTTTAAAATTATTTTTTTACTTACTTCTGTAAAATACATTGCTAATTATCAAGAGAACTAATTTAGGTCTAATTAGTTTAACATAAAAAATAGGTTATATTGTATTAAAGTTATTATTTTTCAAAAAAAATGTACCATGTGTTTTATGTATAAGCAATTGTTTTCATATCGTTGATTCTTTAAATAAATATAAAAAATTTGAACATCATGTTTATTTCTTTAATGATTTTGGTTCAAAACATAAGTAGTATTATTTAAAAATAAAATTATAACACAATTAATTACAATATATTATATTTGAGCGATTGATATAATCCAGGTTTTCTATACCCACCTTACCTTACTTACGCCTAGTGTTACGTATACTAGGCGTACTCGTAAGTACTTACGCTCGGCGGGTTGAAATAAAAGCAATAACGAAAATATTGTATTTTCCCTATTGGAATAATTTGTTAATTATTCCCTATTGTTAATTTTAATGCATTGTCATGTCATGTCATGTGAAAAACACTCGCTGTGTAAAGTTCTTACCTTTTAAAGAAAAGAGGTTTCTTCCAAACAGTGGGTCCATACGGTCATCAACAATAGATCTGTGGTTAATAAAGTGCTCAAAGTCCTTCACCGTTACCTTCTTTATTAGTTCGAGATCGCGAATAAACACCATAGGCCTCATGAACTCAAACCGACCAACAAACCTGTAAAGTAATATTGAATAGTACCTATCTGAATAAATTATATCTGCTACTAGATTAAAAAAAATATTACAATCAATTCAACGTGAGTACAATAATTGTGTGAAACTGTAGTGTACATACAACTGTCATAAGATTTTATCCTATGTTCATTTTTGAACTCAATTCTTCTATCTTTTCGTTATCGTGTCACACATAGCTTTCTCTAGTTACACTTTTGATTAGAACACGATAAAGTTAACAAGTATCAAGATTATTTACCTGGTGCTTTAAGCACACAATAGAGTACATAAGTAATCTATGGTATAAGTAACTGAAATTTCTAAGATCATTCCTATCAAAAACTTTAACGTCCTTGTTCAAAAAGTTGAAGAGAAAGTGTAATCCATCCATACTAATATTATAAACTAGATGTCCTAACCTTAAATTTTATTTTTTTTGTAAATTTTACCCATTTTTGCAACATGCAACATTGCTGTTCCGCTACTATTGGTCGTAGCGTGATATTACATAGCCTATAGCCTTCCTGGATAAATGGCCTATCCAACAGTGAATTTTTTTTCAATTCGTTTCAGTAGTTCCTGAGATTACCAACTCTTCAGCTTTATAATTTTAAGTATAGATGTCAAAGTAACTCTGTATGTCTATCTATCTGTTACGCTTTCACGCTCAAACAGCTAAACCGATTTAGATGAAATTTAGTATAGAGATAATTTGAGTTCTGGGGAAGGACATAGGATAATTTTTATCGCGATAACCGACATCAATGCGAGCGGAGCCGCGTGCGAAAGCTAGTGACCTTATAAGAAGTAAAAAATGGTTGTCTGTAATGTCGGTTTACGGACGATAATTTTACGTGATAATGCGATAAGAAAACATTGATGAGATTGTAATAAGCAATTCGCTGTTGCTTAGCAACCACACCTGTGACACCTTTAGCGGACGGCCACAATACTTCAGTCTATCAGCAAGCGGAATGTGACTTTGATACTTTTTCGTGCGTGCATCCGGTCATCGATTAAAAGATGTTATCACGTCAAAGACCAGCAGCGATCGACGCTCTTGTTATAATTAAATACATTTTAATTATAACAATACCGTCACTGCTTGTTGGAATAATAATAAAATTATATAAGGTAATATTAATATAAGTCTAAATAAGGACGCTAAAGGAGATTTATATTATGAAAGTGTATTTTTATACTAAAGCTAAATTGGTTGTATTAGGAGTGGGTTCACGTCGATAGTGTAATGGGATACGAACTCGCTACTTCTTCTCTTTCGTTATTCCTTAGTCATTACGTACACTACCACCGTTTCAAATCTCGGGCTAGTAGATGATTCAAAATTGTATGAGGAAAAGATCATAGATGAGATAAATTATTTTAAATTATTTAAATAATAATAAGTAGTATACATTAATTTGCATACCTTTCTTCAGGAAAACCGTAGTACATGTCATCCATATCTTGTGCGATATGCTTCTTCTTAGTTATTACAGGGCCCATGTTGCCAAACAGAGGAGCAGGATCGAGATTCTTGACCCCATGTCTTCTAAACCTTGAATAGACTTCTCGATTATACAGGTATAACACCACCGCGAAAACGGCGAACCAAATTAAGACTATCATGATCTGAAACGAAAGTAAAAATAATATTAGTTTAATTTCAAAAATGTAATAAGTACCTAGTGAAACAGATGACAGCGTATGCATTTCTTGTTTATGCCGACATCGGACTTCCATCGGAAGAAGTAGTGTAGTAGAAGTTGAAGCTATACCTACCTCTATATCACAGTTAACCAGAGCAAAATATAAAAATAAGTAAAAGGACCTAGGCCTATGATTCAGCAGTCAAAAGGCAATAAACATACCTAACAGGTAGGTAGTGCGCATGGGACCTTGAATATCCAGACTGATAAGATTATCAAAAATGATATCATTGCATTAATCTTGTTTTGTTTGTGTCTGAATCAATTTTAAGCCCAAATTGCTTCAAAGTATTCCATTACTTTTGAGCTATAAGCAAATATATTTTGGTGTGGAAAATATTATATAAAATTTACTAATTTATAGATATTTTATGAAAATCAAAAAACAAGTTTCATATTTTATATTTATAGTTTAAATTTTTACATATTGATCACAAAAATACAGCTGTTTCTATTAGATTTGCGTTAATTTGTGTTATGTAGGTTGGTAGATTCAGCAGAGTAGTTATTTGGCTTTCTTCTCTTCGTTCATGTTTGTATGTTACATGTAGATATATATTTATAATGTATATATTTCAATAAATAAAAACATTAAATAATACTTTGTATTAAAAATCAATTTAATCAACTGTGATAACAACCTATTAAATCCAAATTAATTACATAATAAATAATTATCATTCGATAAATATTATTTTTTTGTTGTTATTGTACCGTTTCGGCACGAGTTTATCTTTATTGATAACGATAACAACACGGTTTGGCATTTTATAACATTACTGTTAATTAATTACTTTATTTTGTACCTTTTACTTCTTTGTTACAAACCGAGTACAAACTAAAAAGTAATAAGTTCGTAACAATAAATAAACTGTGGATTAAAACTTTTTTTTTAAATAATTTTAATTTTTATCAGCTCAGTGGCTCTTACGGCCGGTCTCAATAATATAACTATCGATGGATTTGGCTACTAGAGGTAGAGTTTTAACATATTTTGTATGTAGCTTATGTCCAATATATAGCTCTAGTAGCCAAATCCATCGATAGTTAGATTATGGAGACTGGCCGTAAGTGACTTAGTTAGATTCTGGATGATTGCAAAGTTTTGTTTACGAACTTAAAGCGTAAGAAACGAAGACTGAAATTAGTTCTAAACAGAAAAGTATTAGGTACTAAACTTAAATTGTAAAATTTTGTTGTTTCAGCCTCTTTCAATCTTGTTTAAAATGTGATTACAGTAATAAAAGTATATGTTAATAACTTACAGTCAAAACACAGTCTTTAACTTAAGATATAACAAAACAAATAAAAATACAATCTGCTTAATGACTGTCCGACTGACAGTCAGTGTTTACAGTAGCCTTATCCTGCAAAAACGCAGATATTTATTTTGTAGTGGATTATAGATAGTGTTGCTATCATTTAATTTCGTATTGCCTGAAGTTCTTTGGTATCGTCAATTATGAAATACCTTTTATATATATATATTGCTCCCATGCTGGTCCCCATTTATTTATTAAGTAAAGAATACAAAAATGGTTATAGTGGCTAACTTAGAAATATCTCCCTAATTTTTGCAAAAAAAGTGTCACATATATCATGGAAAATTCAGTTATGAAATGTTTAGCTTAAACTGTCAGTTTTAGTTAAACATTTTAAACCTGAAAGTGAAAACTGAGTGTGTGTACGATGGGAACTAACAAAAGTGAACGTGTGTGGACACAAGGTGTCTCAGTTTTGACTGTCAAATAAAACTGTCCAGTTAAAACTGTCAGTTAAAAGTGATCGTGAGTAGCCACTATTGGCTCACAAAATTAAGGATTAATTTTTTTTTTTGCTCTTTATTTTTTTTTTCATGATTTATGTGACACTTCCTTTGCAAAAATTAGGGAGATATTTCTAAGTTAGCTACACTTAGTTACTACGTAAAACAGAGATATGGATAAAACAATAGATATGATAACGCGATTGTTTACTATAGCGATCTTTTGGAGGAGGGGCAACATATCAAAGGTAAGGTATAAAGTCCACAGAAAGGTGGGCGCGGCGCGGCTTTTCGTGAGTCCTTTATATCTCGCCATTAGATCTTGTATTGTCAAAGGTCGTAGGTTACAGTAGGTACTTATAGTGGTAATACTCAAACAAAAACGACCTACATGCTATATGGCCAGTAAGTTCTCAAATGCGCAAGTATTACTGCGTTTTTGTTATTTTGTCCAAAGCCCTAGTTCATTTATTAGCTTATCTATACCTCTTGGAACCAGCATGACTTCTACGATGGTCAGCCTCATGCAAGGTAATTTGAACTTTAATCTTGCACAGACACTTTAACTTCCGATTTGTTAGGTACGCTGCGCCTTTTTCATCGAAAGGCCTGAGTTCTTGCATACCTGGTCTGTCTAGCCTGGTCATATGAGGAGATTAGCGGTTACATCTGTAAGGTAAGGCACTGTTCAACTCTATTCTTAGTTACTTACTAAGAAAAGCTATGATGGTAATTCTCTTCATGATGACACTGCAGTTGTGATGTTATCTGTTGATTTATGCTATTATGCAAAACAGGAAAATACGCAAACGATTCATTATAGATATAGAATCATGATGTCATTTTTGTAATAAGTCTTGACAAGATATCTCTGTCTAATCTTTTAGCATCAGCGAGTAATAGTGACTATGCTTGTTTTTAGAAGGTGGATTTGAGAATTATTAAGTTGTGATATTATGATCTAAATAGATATAAAATTCTTATTAGTTATATTTCGGGACTTAATCGCGTGAATTATTTAAAGGTACGAACCTTTTATTTACCCGACGTTTCGATCGAATTGCACTGATCGTGGTCACGGGTCGACTTGTCGACCCGTGACCACGATCTAATTCTCGATTAAGTCCCGAAATATAACAAATATGTATAAAAATCGCGAAAGTTTAAAAACTATAAAATTCTTGATATGAGTCATCCAAAATAAGAGAAAGCAGATATTAAAATTTGCAAGTGCGAGGTCAGGAAAACCTTTACTCTGTAGGTTAAAAATGGAGTAACAGATAAAGTGATCAAAGCTATCAGGATCTGACAGAAATTGTTTTGTTATTAAGTTTTAGGCGATATTGAAGTTTAGTTGTTCGTTGTGTACCTAATTGATGGATTGTAATAGAATTACTCTTTATCAGAGTTTTATTTGATAATGGCTATGATACATCATACTTAAATTATCTGAGCTATATAATACAGATAAACAGATTACACGGATCGAGTGATACACCTGGTGTTACGAGCGTGCTCTGGCAATGGCACGAGCCACTTATTAGTGTTTTCCAACTATCGAATAACGCCCAATACGTTGTATTTTTTAACCAATTAAGAAGGTTTTTTATCACACACTACACGCCCCCACACACACACACATACCTACACATACATACACACAATGTACAACATATAAAAAAGTAATATTTACAACACTAGATACTTAAAATTACAAAGGTTTTTAATGTCTACGCGATCTTTACATATGTTTGTAATTACTGAGCATTATTAAGATCCATAGATATGTATCAATGCACCTTAACTTTGTCATTTTTCTTCGCCATTTGCAATCTAATTGTCAATTTATCATTCATTCTATATCTCATTGCTGGAGCTCGTTCTTGACACACTCTATCAACACACACGATGCTAATCTTCTACGCAGTTATGTGAATTTAATAATCCTATCAAATACTTAAAATTTGTTGGCTGAATGTGTCCTAAGTTTAGAGCATAGTCTCAACAATTATTCAATATTTCTTTTTTTTTTTCAATTTTGTTCATCCAACCTTAGGTATTGAAGTGGCTGACATTAGGTACTTTTATACCTAATTCAATTTGTATTTTGCGTCCAATGCTCATCCCAAATTAAATTGTAACTGACTCGAACTGGTAATTAACCAAAAGAAATTATCTGTCTGCTTATTCGTCACATTGTAGTATATTTTATAGTTTGTAAAACACTTATGTACGACTATTGATGACTTATCGTTACTGCATATAAACACTAGTGTTACAGTGAGTAGATACAACTAGGCAATTGCTGATAACGAACGATGGTTTTTGTCCAGTATAAAGTACTCTTTCTACCCCTGAAACAAACGAGCAGTACTAGCTCTGGAAAACTTCTTGCTACAGATAACGTTTTGGGACAGACCAGACCATTTCTCTCGAACACTCGCTTTTACTTGTACTTGTTAGCTTGGTGCAGTTTGATACTTGTTTACGAAAAGGTATTCCCAACAGATACCTATATCATACAGGTTACGGTAAAATCAGTAACTATGATGCTTTATATTTCCCAAGGAAAATGAAAAAGTCTGAAAAGATCTGTGATCATCATTCATTCCGAAGTTTTTATTTTTTTTTTTTGTTGTAAATTTTAAGATTTACTTCTAAA
This sequence comes from Herminia tarsipennalis, assembly GCA_945859575.2. Taxonomy (NCBI): domain Eukaryota; kingdom Metazoa; phylum Arthropoda; class Insecta; order Lepidoptera; family Erebidae; genus Herminia; species Herminia tarsipennalis. The sequence continues at coordinate 27,897,041 of OX243839.2, read as the reverse complement.
TGACAAAATATGTAATAATCTCGAAAAAGACATTATAACGTGTTTGATACTTCATCATCACCTGCTATTTTTAACCGACTCCAAGCAGAGAAGAAGGTTCTAAATTAGACTGTTTTTTTTTTAATGTTTTTACCCAATTACTTGAAGACCGATCCGAACTCGACGCAAACGAAATTCAGGTGTTTCATTCGATAAGCGATTGTAAATCAAATCGAGTGCGCTCGTTGCTCTTCTATATTCGATAAAAGATCTTGGATCAAGCTGAGACGCTGGGCTCGTTGCTCCTCCAACTCATTAGATATATATGAGTTGGATATAATGGTCGCTGTCTCATACGAGCAGCGCGTTTAATTGGTACCCGTATTAGACTACTCAATGAACCCCTTACAAAACGGTTTACCAAAAAGTAAGAAATAAATAACATTTTACACAATAAAAACCGGTGAAGAGCATGTCGGACCATGCTCCGTGTAGGGTTCCGCAGTTTTGAATAATTGCATCAGCAGAAGAGCCTATGTTCATGGCACTTACGCCCTTTTGTTGAGAAACGCGGTTTTTCGGCAGTAACTCACGGTATATCCGATCATGTCCAAAATTATTTTAGTTTAAAGTATTTATTAAGCGATACCTTTGTAATCTCAGATCTTTTGCTTCAAAGTCAGAAGGCGAGGGGGCAATTTATGCCACTTTTTCAGCGATAATTTCAAAAAATATTCATTCAATCAAAAAAGTTTATAAGAAATTTGAATGATTTTTTTTTTCAAAATTTACTTACAAAAAATACAAATAAAATATCTAAATAGAACGCAGTCGGTATAAAGACGACTGATTACGAGAAGAGGGGCGAGGCGCGCCGGCGAGCATGATGCCATGCCGTAAGCAGGTATGGTGTGGGACCCCTCCCACACCACGCGCTTGAATGATTTCCCCGAACGGGTAGTCAAGTGAGGGCAGATATTGACAGTCACCTTCTAGATCTAACATTTTGAATAATTAATGTGTTCCTATTATATTTTTATTCATTTGTAGCTATAAAAAGTAAGGCTATGAAAAATGAATATTTGATACACTAAATACTTATATATCCTTCATTTTTATATACTATTAACAAATCATCTTAAAATGACGTAGGATGATGATATTTTTTTTTCTAAATTATATGTGACTCATATCTTGCCCAACCAATATAACAAAGTACAGTCATGCTTTGTGCACAACAGCCTCCCGTGCGTTTGCCTGTAAGTTTAGTTATTATTTACTTGAATATAAAAAATATACTTTGCGGCTATTACTATTTACGTCTGTTCTGTATCTTAGCACGTAAAAGCCTTCAACCATTATTCATCGGTATCCAAAATCGAATGTAGCTTTGATCCTTGGTTTGAAATCAACGAGCACCGCCAGGAGCCAATGTCGTCGTTATAGGTAAGATTAAAATCCGTGAAACAAATCCAAAGTCGTTTGTAGAAATCACAATAAAATCCATGAAACAAAGCCAGGATTAGGGTATCATTAGATAGGTCTTTTAAAAAACGGTTATTTTATTATTTTACCTCTACTGTCGGCATTTTTAATTCCGAAGATTTTAAAAGATTCGTACTTTTGTTTGTTACTGCCATGCACATGTTTGTCTCTGTTGCAAGACTGTCGTTAGCTCGTGATGTCTCATTGTCTTTAAGTTGATATTAATATAATTAATTAATACTTTAAGCAACCAGGGTCACAAATTTTCTGTTTACATGGCGAGTAACAGAAAATCTTTATATATTTTCAACTGACTTAAAAAAGGAGGTTCTCAACTCGACTGTATGTTTTTTTTATATGTTTGTTCACCGATTTTGCAAAGGGCTGGACCGATTTGAAAAATTCTTTTTGTGTTTGAAAGGGTTTGAAAAAACTTTTTACATATAAAATTTACCGACTTCAGAAATAAATACGAGTACAAGGCAACTAAAAAGCAAAAAATAATATCTACCCAGAATAACAAAAACAAATTAACATTTTGACGTTGGAGCCGAATTAAACAAAAACAACTATTAATGGCACTAACTTCAAAATGTTAATTTGTTTTTGTTATTCTAGGAAGATATTATTTTTTGCTTTTTAGGTGCCTTGTGTTTATTTTTTAAGTCGGTAACATTTTTTTGTAAAAAAGTTTTTTATATCTCACTTTTTAGTGGGTTGGTTTGTAATTGACTTAAGTTACAATAGGCTTATGTCAACTGCTCAAATCCCTTTACGAAATATTGCTTGTTTCGGTGCAGGGCCGTCACTATCAGCTCTATTACATTGTGTAATAGTAGTATGACGAGAATAAAATGCTACTCAATATCATATTAAAATAATAGAATTGCCTCTGTGGCGCGGTGTGTGGCCGACTGCTACACAAGAGGTCGTGGGTTCAAATCCCACACGGGACACAACTTTGTGTGATCCACAAATTGTTGTTCCGAGTCTGGGTGTACTTTGTGTCCGTGACCTGTATGTTTGTAAAATCCCCCGCGACACAGGGCTTGTACCCTACTATCATCAGTTCTACTTCATCAATAGGTGCTTTTTGAGAGTAAATGCACGAACCACTATAAAATGTACCTAAATCACTGTAGAGGTGCATTTAATATTTGAAGAGTTCCCCCGTTTTCTCCAGGATCCCATCATCAGATTGTGATCTGATGACAATGGGACCAACTTGGAAGTATACCCATTCAAACACAAAAAGATTTTTTCCAATCGGTCCAGCCCTTTGCAAAATCAGTGAACAAACATATATCCAGGTAAGCTCAAGGGCTTGTGTTAGGAGTGGGTTCACGTCGATAGTATAATGGGTAGGATTGAACCCGCGACCGCACAATTGTGAGACCGATGCTTTATGCATTAGGCTACCGCCGCTTCAGTTTACACTGTATGTAACTAATATTAAAAAAAAAAGTTTTATTTGCTGACACTCCGTGTCAAAGTCAAGGCTCATTTTTATAATTATTCTGCAAGCTGGTAACATTCACCCTTTCTCAAAGAAGGAAGTATATATCACACTATCACACTAATATTATAAAGGCGAAAGTTTGTGAGTATGTGAGTGTGTATGTTTGTTACTTCTTCACGTCTAAACGGCTGGAGCGATTTTAATTAAATTTCGTGTGGAGTTAACTGACACCCTGGATTAACATATAGGCTAATAAACCACGGGTAACACCGCGGCGCACAGCTAGTACATCATAAATAACGCCTTACAAAATATAATCTTACACCATAATTATTAATCTGCGGAACGTCGCGTGGTTAGGATTTAATCTGTGGACTGTAATTTGGCCTAGAATTCTATACTGATTTAAGTACCATTAATTGTATTTTATACCCAATAAAAAGTGGAACTCCAGTTTGACTTTTAAATGTCCTCAAGCGGATTAATGTATTTAGGTTTAATGTTTTTGCCGTTATATGTATAAAAACGTTATCTGTCCCCATAATGGTAGTGGGTGAGTTAACTGAATCTGTGAAATGTAAATTTCACAGATTCAGTTTAAATAGATTTGAAATATCTAATATCAAATTAATTTAAATTGTATGACTTTTTATTACTTGTTATCAATAATATTTAATAGTTTTCAAGGAAGAGATCAAGTGAGGACATTACGGACCGTACGCTTACAAAGAAATTAGAGAAAGAAATTAAATACATATAATATTTTTATTATGATAACAGATTCAAAGTTAAAAGTTTAACATTGTAGCTAAAACTTTATTAAATTTGTTTTCTCTCTTTAAACCGCACCCAGAGGCCGCCCTTGATCCTAACACTGAACGAATCCGGGGCCAACTCGGGACGAATTACTGTCTTCTCACACGTAAAGACTTCAATCTTCTGCAATAGTTGATACGCCATCACCTTGATTTCACAAAGGGCAAATCTTGATCCTGAAAACAAAACATTAAAGCATCAAACTATCATTTTAAAAGTAGTACGAGTATTTCTGTTTAAATTAGATAGGTATTCTAAAAATATTTGTTTTTACTTAAATTGATGAGATCTTAATGTATTTGGGAGGACGATTGCACAATTTATGTTTTTCTTAGAGGCCTTACGCTTACTGGGTTAATCTTTACCTATGCAGTTTCTAGGCCCAAGTCCAAACGGCATGTAAGTGAAGGGCTTGATTTTGTGCTTATTCGGTTCGGAAAACCGTTCAGGATCAAAATGGTAAGGATTTGGGAAGTATTCATCGTCATGGTGAAACGACCAAGCTGGAATCGTAAGTGCTTCACCCTTACGCATCTGAAAAGATAAAGACAAACATTTACAACAAAGTTGACATGAGTCACTCTCAGAATTCTTAGTAAGAACACCGATGTATTAACTAAGAAAAGTGATGCTTAAAATCGCAATTAATGAAGTGGGTAAAGTTCGAACTGATACACTTTAGATCTACTATTAAGCTGACTTTTCACTAAGGGATATAATATAATATATATACATTGGCGACTGTAACTGAACTAGGTAAATAGTACCAGACTCCACGACCAAAACCATGTATTATAATAATACAGTCGAAATTGTATAAAATTGACAAATTATATGATTTTGAACCCGACTAGATGGGTAATAAAGGAAAAAGTGTAGCAACTGCATGGGACATAATTTCTGCTGTGTTAAAAAAAAAGGTAGTCGGTATCGTACGTATGTTAATGGAAATGTAAGTACATCTTTTTTTTTTTTTTATGACATAAAAGTTTTTATAATTTAGAAACCACTAGAAAAACAAAATAGGGTCAAAATCAGTCGTCACCAACTTTATACCAGTTACCTTTTGTGCCCTTTCTTTAATCCTTCAACCTCAATTTTACTGTTTCATGTAAAGTCTTTTTTCAGTTTTCGATCAACTTTTTGCTTGTGAGGTCGCGTCGCATGCCTTCTTGCACTAGTGCTCGGGTAAAGCGCTGACGCTGCGCATTCCGCCGCGTCCGACCGTTTATTGCAATGACCTAGTTGAGGATTGTGAATCATGTGTTTAAGTGAATAAATTATAAATGTGTTATATTAAATCAATAACAAAATATGGATTCCGGAACTCGGATAAGATTGACGACCGAAACAGAGCGCTACCTGTATAAGGTATTCAGCGATGAAAAGGCGGAAAATACAAATTTGCGCCAAATAATTGAAAGTATGCAAACTCAAATTGAGGAACTGCAGAAACAAGTGACCGATTTACGAGAAAAAAACGTGACTGAGAATAAGATTGTCACTGCCTTAACGGAAAGTTCGACTCAATGTACTGACTACTGTACAGATGAGGAAGAACTGGCCAAAGAGACTGAGTGGGTAAGAGTAAAGAATAGAAAAAGTAAGAAGCGAAAGTTGAACACCTCTACTACTCCAACCAAACATCAAGAGTCTCTGGAAGATACTCCTTCAGAACATAAACCTAAAACCAAGAAGGTGCCACCCCCTCCGCCCATAATAGTAGATGGTATTCAAAATTACCAAGCCTTCTTTGATGAACTCTCTCAAGCTTTGCCAAACAACCCCTTCAATACCAAAATCATGAATGGGGATGTAGTTAAAATAAATGCTTTGAGCGAGGACTCTTACAAATCCCTCACAAGTATGCTGTCTAAGAGCCAATATCTATGGTATTCTTATGAAAACAAGCAGCAAAGACCGATAAGAGTGATGGTTAAAAACCTTTACTTTACTTGCAAGCCTGAGAGAATCGTAGAAGATCTACTCAAAAAGGGCTATCAAATAGAAGAAGCAGCTAATAAAATAAGTTGGAAAACTAAAGAGCCTCTGAATATGTTCATGCTCACATTTAAAAACCAAGAGGACGTCACTAAAATATACAACATTAAAAGTATATTAAGATGTAAAATTGAAGTTCATCCAATAAAAACTTCAACTTTAGTTCCTCAATGTAAAAGATGTCAGGCGTATGGTCATACGCACAAATATTGTTCAAAAGAGCCGAGATGTGTGAAGTGCACGGGCAAACATCTTACTAAGGAGTGCAAAAAGCCCGCGGAAGATAAGCCAAAATGTGTACATTGTGGTGAACCTCACCCAGCGAACTATAGGGGATGTATTGTAGCCAAGGAAATGCAACACATCAAAAATAAAAATACCAAAAAATCTATTGAAATAAAACAGCAGCCTATACCTAAAAGTCAACCCTCAATCAGCAATGCAAAGCCAGTAAAGCAGACTTACGCTCAGGTTAGCCAAATGCACAACAATAATTTCATTAAACCAAAAGCCAGCCTGGAGACTAAATTAGATGAAATTATTCAATTGATCTCATCATTTAACATAAGACTAACTAGTTTAGAAAATAGCACTAACACCGCTAAACCTAAAGTATGTAAACAAAAATGACTCTTAGAATCATGGCATGGAACGCAAATGGACTACTTCAACATCAACAAGAGTTACAAATAATCCTAAACATTGAAAACATTGATGTGTGTTTGGTATCAGAAACTCATTTCACCAAACAATGTTACACACAGTTTAGAGGATATAAAATCTATCATGCATTGCATCCAAACAACACTGCAAGGGGTGGAAGTGCTATTATAATAAAAGAAAATATCTCACACTATGAAGGAATTAGATTTGAACAGGAACATATTCAAGCTGTGGCGGTTTGTGTAAAAAGCAAGTTATACCCTATTACTATATCAGCGTTGTACTCACCTCCAAGACACGCAATTATAAGAGATGCCTACATTAACTTTTTAAAGCAACTCGGACAGAGATTTATCCTTGGGGGTGACTTCAATGCAAAGCATACCCACTGGGGATCTAGACTTACGACAACCAAAGGCAGGGAGCTTTTATATGCAATACAAGAGCTAAAATGTGAAGCTGTGTCTACAGGTAAACCTACATATTGGCCAACTGACCCTCACAAGATTCCAGATTTAATAGACTTCTTTGTGTGCAAAAATATATCACCGAATTATTTACAAATAAAAGAATGTTATAACTTAAACTCGGATCATTCTCCAATAGTTTTAACATTGAGTCAACGAATACAATACAAAGAGAGCAATCTGACGCTAGTAAACCAGTACACGGACTGGTCTAACTTTACTAAATACTTAGAAAATACTATAGAATTAAGAGTACCACTTAAAAATACTGATCAACTAGACTTAGAACTTCAGAAATTTACTTCTAACATACAACAAGCTGCTTGGAATAGTACACATTATAGACCAAGACAGGTAAATAAATTTGCGTATCCATTAGAAATTAGGAATATGCACAGAAGCGTAAGCAGAGAAAAAGATGGCACCAAACCAGGTCTCCGGAAGATAAAAGAGTACTTAATAACCTGACTAAAAATCTTAAGAGGAAGATAATGCACTACAATGCCATACGCACTAGTAATTACCTCAGCCAAGTAACAAGTTGCCACAAGACTGATTACTCACTGTGGAAAGCTACTAAAAGTATGAAGAGACCAATAGTACAGATTCCTCCAATACGGGGACAAAATGGAACTTGGGCCGTAACTAACGAACAGAAAGCGTCGAGATTTGCTCGGCATTTGGAAAGTATTTTTCAACCGCATGTTGGAAACTATTTAATAGAAACTAGAAGACGAATGTTGACTAGAGACAGCGTTGAAATAAAACTCGTAACGCCTAGAGAAGTTTCAAAAGAGATCATTTCAAATATTAGTACAAAAAAGCTCCCGGGTATGATTTGATTACAGGAGAAATCTTACGACAACTACCCCGCAAAGCTATTGTGAAAATCACCACGTTGATAAATGCTTCTTTTCGACTAAAGTATGTACCTAACCTCTGGAAAATAGCAGAAGTCATTATGATAGCAAAACCTGGGAAACCCCCTCAAGAATCATCATCATATAGGCCGATTTCTTTACTACCCGTAATGTCAAAACTATTCGAAAAGTTGTTGTTAAAACGTCTAAAACCCATAATAGAAAATAGACAGCTAATTCCTAACCATCAGTTTGGCTTCAGAGAAAAGCACTCTACAATCGATCAGGTACATCGAATTACAAATATAATTGAGAAAGCTCTAGAAGAAAAAAGGTTTGTTCCATTGTCTTTCTCGATGTGGCACAAGCTTTTGATAAAGTCTGGCATGAAGGCTTGGTATATAAACTGAAAACAATGTTACCAGATCAATTTGCTACTATCCTAGAATCTTACATTTCTAGTAGAGCATTTCGAATACGACAAGAGGATGTTTGTTCTAAAACTATAGAAATAAAAGCTGGAATTCCACAAGGCAGTGTTCTAGGTCCGGTCCTGTACCTTTTATACACCTGTGATATTCCAGAGCTCGAAAATAATGCTATTGCAACCTTTGCTGACGATACAGCCATCATAGCAGTAGGTAATACCCACAACGAATCAGTAGAAAAGGTTCAAGTAGCCATAAAACAAGTCTTAGAGTGGACGACAAAATGGAGAATAAAACTTAATGAGAGTAAGTCTGTTCACGTTGACTTCACAAATAAAAAAGGTCAATACTGCCCGGTGCTTATAAATGGCCAACCAATACCCTACTCGAACACAGCTAAGTATCTCGGTATGACGCTTGACGCAAAGCTACGCTGGAAAGCACATGTCAAGAAAAAAAGAGAAGAGCTATCCCTACGCTACCAGAAGTTGTACTGGCTACTGGGAAGACTCTCTTCCCTCTCAGTATACAACAAAGTCCTGCTATATAAACAGGTGTTAATGCCAGTATGGACTTATGGTATACAGCTTTGGGGCTGTACCGCTCAGAGCAATCGTCAAATAATACAAAGATTCCAGAACAAAGTGCTCAAGGATATTGTCAACGCTCCTTGGTACATAAGAAACTGTGATCTCCACCGGGACCTTAAAATGGATGACATAGAGACAGTTATACAAAAAATAGCTGAAGCACATCAAAGCAGGCTTCAACAACACGTGAACGTCGAGGCAATCCAGCTCCTTGATACCACTGAGTTAAAAAGTAGATTGAAACGGCTGAAGCCGTTTGAATTAGTGTAGTGTAACAGTGACATATTAAATGTAGTGTAAGTGCAACGTAAAAGAACACATGAACAAAGTGACTTCACATAAGTAATAGAGACAATAAGACAAGTGTTATTGGACACATTCTTAGATTTAAGTCCGCAATTTAGGTCATAATTAAATTACTCATTAGTCTTTAGGCTACATTGTAATCTATAAAGTATTGCAATAGATACTTTATTATAAAAAAAAATAAAAAAAAAATGTAAAGTCTTTAATCATCATTTAATAATTGTAAGATATTTCTGGTATTGGTATTTTCGAGTTCAGGATAATCGAATCTATCAATTGGATGCGGTTTTGGCCGCATTGCTATGAGACAATTATTTTGGTCGTGGGCTCTCGTAGTAAAAAGATAAATCTTATAGCGTGAACACCAATAATATATATTATATCCCATATTGAAAACTTTAATCAGTATCTTTAACTAATACCATACACAATTTTTATTTAAAATGGTTTATACTAACTATATAGTCTGATGTTGATTTGCTGTTTGGTTTTCCCATATTGTAGTCTTTCACACAGAGCCTGTCCATACCAACTGCAGGTGGCCAAAGCCTTAGTAGTTCTGAAAATACAAGGAACATTTTGTTGATTTTTTATAATAAAAGTGTGCCACAAGGACCTATGTTATATTATAATATATAGAACAATCCAATAAATAAAATCTTTGTACAACTTACCTGACACCACCATATCCAAATACATCATTTCCTGAATGGATTTGAAGTCTAACTTCCCGTCATTTTTGACATCTTGCTCTTGAATTTCCTTTGCTAGACGATCTTGGACGTCAGGTTTGCGAGCCAGCTCGTACAAAAGAAATGACATTGCTGTGGCCACTGTGTCAAAGCCAGCTACAAAGAAAAGTACTGCTTGGGCAACTAGATCGTCGTTTGACCAATCTGGAAAAAAAATCTGTCCTTAGATGCATATATTTGAGCAAAGAATAATTTAAAAAGCTGTTCATTATTATCTTGTTTTACATAACTTTTAAACTTACAACTTGCATTTTAACAAAGTTTCTTTTGTCAATGGTTGCCTAGCAAAGTTATATAATAAACATGTAATTACTGAGTAGGTACAGTACGATTCATATTAGAGGTTGATTTTATAAAAAGTACACAGTATAAAGTCGTGCACTAGTGTGTTACTTATATAATTGAAAATAATTAATAAATAAATTAACAGACGTTTTAAGAGCATTTTAACAAGCGAATGTTTTGTTTTTGTTTTTCATTCCATTTTCAAAACAGAACAGAAGAAGGCAAAATATTTGCTAGTTAAAATGCTCTTAAAACATCTGTTAATTTATTTACTAATTTTGAAAAAGGGTGCCTGACTGCTAAGCTAGACGTCGTGGGTTCGATCCTCATTTCGGCTCTAAAAGGACTACAAAATCACGGTGTAGATATCATTCTATTTATTTAGAATTTTTTAAGTATGTTTACGAGCATCAGTTGTCGCATGGTTTTGTGTGAATTGCCTGATATTAAATAAATTGTTCAATATTGTTTCATTAGAGAGAGTTAAAAACAAAAACGTGACAATTTGTCAAGTTGGTTAAAGTTAGTTAGTTGGAAATTAGGTATTTTCTTTATATTTCTTTTTAACGATTCGTACTAGCAATGTACAATGGTGGCCACGGTACATTACCCTGGCCTGAAATGCTTTAGATAACCACGGCTGACGAGTCACCATTTTGCAACCTGGTTGACATAACGCAGTGTGTTACTTCCTGCGATGATCAAACTATTTACACACCTTTATGTTTGTTCGGAACCCTTAGTGCACGAGTCCCACGTGCACCTAGCCGGTTTTTTGTGCAATCCTATGACTAAGTTTACCTCTATTAACATTTCCATGTCCAACATGAGATTCTTCTACTGTGGCAAAACCAGCATTTCCATCACCAACTTTCTCATCGTGAGATAGTTTACCTGGAAAAATATTTTATCGTCTTTTATTTTATAGCAATTATGTAATAATGCTAAACAAGAAGGTAGGCTTTAATTTTATGGAAATCACTATTAAACATCTTATGAATCTTGGTGTAACATGATTGTATATGATCGCAATAGTAATTATATCATTAACTATCAAACGTGATATAAGTACTGAGTATGTTTCTTTGACCAATCAATTACACTAATTAAAACTACGAGAAACAATCATAGCTCAATAAAGACATTTTGTAAAGATTATCGTTATTTAATTTTATATTTGTAATGTGACCGTCCGCTAAATCACAAGTAGAAAACTTGCTTCGAAGTTTATTAAGGCGCTGTTCTAGTTCTTGTTCTGTGGACCTGCCGGCTCACTTGCTCTGGCCGTGGCCACGGTTCGTATCGATCGATATTACTTATACCCACATGTCATGAAATAAGCCAGATATCTATAAATATCTCGATGTACGTATGCAATGTCTTTTACCAGTACTCTCAACTCATGTTTGTTATACTTTTATAGGCGCTCAGCCTGGCAAAGTGTTTCTTTAGATGTGATTAGTGTATTTTTTTTAGGTAAGTATATTACACCAGGGGTTCCCGAACCTTTAACACGACGGAACATCCCAAGTTCATGAGGAGATTCTCTTTCTAAGCCTGCAATCACATTGTTTTATTTTTAAAGAAAAAACGATTAACAAGTAATTTTTCTACGACACCCAGGTTCCGTAGAACCCACTTTGGGAAACGCTGTATTACACTGTTTACTGTACCCATTGTTTTTATCTTGGTAATAAAGCTTTTTAAAATGAAAACAAAAAGGAAAAACGTTCTTGTTCTATTTCTAAAGTGTTAATCTTGGTTAAGTGCCATCAGATTATGAGTGTCAGGGACTAGAAGGCGTATTGCGTTCGCATACAAATACGCTCAATAAATATATCAAGTGTAATTCGATAATTTGCTGTTGAGATTGACTGCAGCGCTGTAATCATAATCCATCTGCAGGACATTAATAAATGAATCATATACAAATATCGCTTAATAAAATGATAACCAACGATGCACCTGGCGATAATTTTAAGAATCTCTGGACACGCGATAGACACGCCCCAATGGTTGTTATTATACGTGATCGAGTCAGGATACACTACACATCAATATCTAGTAGGAGTATCAATTAACATAAGGAATATTTTAAGGAAAATGATTCGATTTATATTCAAATTAACAAAATATCATGGCAATTGATTTGTATAATTATCCATTTTATTTATTCAAGGATTCGTTAATCTAGGCTGAACTTATCGATCCTGCAGTAACTATATGCTATTTAAGTACTAGGCTCTAGTAAAAAAAACATACTTACTCTAGCACCAACTTAATGAAAGAAAATATTTATTTTGTTGCAATAGGTATTACTCGCAGAACAGAAAAAAGAACCAGTTTTTTCTGTTTCGTGGTATTACTAGTAATTCAATCCTAATCATTCTGACATTGTGTTGGTTTAACCTTGGTGATGCTATTTTGGTTGTATATAATACGATAGATAGGTACCTAGGTGCTCGTAATCCTGCGTAGTATAATGCTTCATTGATTGAATTATAATGACGACGGACCTGGTGTCGTACCATGAACTCTTATAGCCGATCTATTCCAAACGAAGAATAATAATAATAATAATTTTATTGATCAATTCAAATATTTTTTTTACAAATTAGTGCTCGGGGTCCACTTTGAAGCAATCAATGCCTGTGTTAGAGGACAAGAATATACTGTGCTGCTAATTTCGTACCTTAATCCTGCCAAAAAGCAGGCGAGTCAGTGATGACCTATTGTCTATTTTTCAATTCTTTGCACTTGACAGCAGTTCAGCGAACGATATGCGTCAGGTTCAAATAATTTATATGTTCATGGTAATACCCCAGTATATTATACTCACATTGATTTGTTTTTGTTAGTATTTGCGTCTGTGTAAAGGTCGTGCTACGTTATAATAAACGCAGAACTCATTTTACAAATTCAGATTTTCGATTGCAGCTTGACCAATAAACAGTCAGTCATCTTACTACTGTTGGTCCCATAGTGATCTTTTTTTTATAAGTTACAACTTTTTGTGCCCGGAGTGCTGGTGACGGCACATACTTCTGAACTATTATATCTTTTGTGTGCCTAGTTGGTCAGTTCCCTTACAGATTTTTATTTGGTAATGGAAATTAGTAGAACATCATTAGATATTTGTATTTTTACCTTTCTTGGCCTCCATTAAAAGGTGAATCATATCTGGTCTCATTATATTTTTTGCTTCGCGATCTTTCATTGTGTTCAAAATTATACTTCTGAAGAATTTGTTTGTTGTCTCAGTAAAAAACGTTATTCCTAATGCCTGGAAAAATAATAGTATTGTGGCTATAGACATTTAATTCGATATATAGACATTTTTATCATAAGGGTACGAAGTCATAATTGGTACAAGGGACAGTTTGAAATCCAGATATGAGGTCTTATTTAAATATAATATTATTTTATTATAATAAAAGTATTTTTGGTAATTTAAATTTTATTGCCAATTTACAGGCAATTAATAATAGTATAATAATAATAATATCATGGGACAACTCACACAACGCTATCTGATCCCAAACTAAGCAGAGCTTGTATTATGGAAACCAGACAACTGATAAACATACTTATATATTTCTAAATACATACATATTATAGATAAATTACACCCAGACGCAGAATAAACCATCGTGCTCATCACACAAAGTTTTATCCTGGGTGGGGATCGAACCCACGACCTCTTGCGTAGCAGTCGGATACACTCCCACCGCGCCACAGAGGCAGGCAATTTTACACAATCTGAATCAAAAATGAATATACACTTATCTCGTAAACAATGCCGCTATCATGAAATCATTATAATTATATTTTTAAGCATTGTGTTTAGCAACGTGTTTAGATATTATATTCGACTTGTTTTGGTGAAATCATAGGTAAAAAAAAATACGAGTCTTGTTTGATAAATTTGATTTTTAAGTTTAAAGGAATAAAAAATATGTGTGCTCTTTTTTCAATACTTCCGTATTTTTGGATGTTATTTCAATTTAGATAATAAGGGTTTAATATTATGGTATATCTGTCAACAACTTAACAAGCAATAATGAATAATTAAATACTTACTTTCATAATCCGAGGAAATGCAGAATACCCCACGAACACTAGGCCTTTACGGAAGCTAAGGTCAGCGGTGTCTTTTCCGATGATATAGAACTCGTTGTCTTTTACACTATGAGAGTCTACCTTCATACCGAATGCGCAGGAGGCGATCACATCGTTGGCGTACCGATTGGTGAGGTCCAGGCAGTCTACGTCTACATAGTCACCTGAAAAAGATTAACAACTTTAAAAAATTAGGAAAAATAATTCTCACAGTCATTTATGAAAAACCGAAAAAAAAAGAAAAATAAGTATGTCAGTAAATCGCCTTCTACTTAGTAAAAAAATAAATTATAAAACTAAAAAAAACATCTGAAAAAGTCAGAGGCATCAATGAATTCTGTTAAACTTAATATCGTGCCTCCGACTGCATGATATTAATTTTGAAGGGTGTCTAGTTTCTGTATTTTTGCAGGCGGGTGTTTTCAGTTTTAATTTATACTTTCAAAATAACAATATTTCTCCTGAGAATCAATTTTGATTGCCGACTCGTAGGCACACCAGATTATAACACCAGTATGACAATCAGGATTTTTTCTCTGTTCGTTACAAAAATATCTTAATAATAAGTTTATTTCAATTCAAAAGTTACATAGGTGCCTTACATTACAGAGAAAGTAGTTTAAAATAAGAAAACGATTACAATCAATTAGACTTAATATTATAATTTAACTCTTACTTATTAGGACCAAAGAATTTCTGATAGTTCTCACACTAGGTCTAGCCTGTTTCGTGGGAACTAGTTGAGGTTTACAATGTTGTGGTTTTCCATGAGCGTTACAGTGATAAGTACATAAATGAAGTTTTTATATAGGCAAGTGATATACTATAAAGTTTTTATTGACAAAAAGAGAATTAAAAGGTTAGGTATATGTGAGAGCTTGGTGTGTGTGTGTGTGTGTGTGTCCGCTTATTTAAGTATTTTTAAGAGGTCATCGGTTTTTTGATAAGACATATTATTAAGCAGTTCTCTGGTGATTTTTTTAAATTCTCCTACTGCACATTTTTTGACATCGCCTAGACGAACAATTTTGTTGTAAATGAAAGGATGTAAAAAACAGGGCAATCGTTGCGCAAAACTTGTCTTTACAGAGGTTTGCTTAATTTGAAATATCCTGTTTTGGAGTAATAAACTGTAACTATTAAATGTTATGGTGTCGCGATGTATTTTACATGTTACTTGAAGAATATACAGTTGTCTTACTGTTAGAACTCTAGTTTCGGCATACAAGGATTGTGTGGGGTAGCGATATTGTTGTTTAGCATGACCTTTAAAACTGCTCTTTGTGCTTTTTCCAGTTTTAGCATGATGGTGCTTCTAGCCCCTCCCCAAATTGTGATACAATAGCATATAATTGACTCGCACAGCGCAGTGTAGACCATCAGTAGTGATTTCTAGTTGGCAGAGTTTCGCAAGAGCCTTATTGCGTAAATAAGTTTCCTGACGCGATTAGTTATACTCGTTATATGGTCGGTAAAAGATAAGTTTTGGTCTATCACCATTCCTAAATATTTTATAGTCATCAATTCATTCGCGCGCGATCAATTCATTCACAGGTATTTCCAAGATTATAACATGAAATACTTTTTATTTTTAGGGACAGTGCTTCCTTCGGTGCTGATATCTTAGTTTTGTGAAAACAGAGAAACTTAGACTTTTGTATGTTTAGAGTGAGTAAATTTTGGTCTAACCAGGTTTTTATTGTGGCCATAACCGCTTCTGATTTCTCATGAACTGTTTTCCAGGATTCTCCACGAAATAGTAGCACAGTATCATCAGCATAACAAATGATCTTGAATTGATCTGCAAAGTGGTGTATATAATTGATGTACAAAGTAAAAAGCGTTGGGCCAAGCACACTTCCTTGGGGAACACCAAAAGTGATGTGAGTTGATCACTCTGTAAGTAATTGTCTCGCAATTTTAGACATTGACACCATTCTGTCAAATAACTGCGAAACCACTCCAGAGGTAATCCTCTAATTCCAAAGCCTTCTAACTTTCTCAGAAAGATTCGCACAGAAACGGTGTCAAAGGCTTTTGCAAGGTCAAGAAATACTCCAATACATTTGTCTCCATTGTCTAAACAGCGAGTGATATCTGTGACAAGGGAGTTATCAGCATCTGTGGTAGACCTACCACGTGTAACGCCGAACTGGTTATTTGATATAAGTCCAAACTTATTAAGATAGTTTGTTAGTCTTATGTTAACAATCTTTTCCAGTATTTTAGAGAAAACTGGTAGTAGTGAAATAGGTCTGTAATTTCCAGATATTGTCTTTAGGCCATTTTTATAGATAGTGACAATAGCACCTTTTTTCTATTATTTGGGGAAGATTCCTGTTTCCATGCTGAGATTAAAAATATGTGTTAAAGGTCTGGCAATCTCTTTCTAAATTTGTTTGACTAAAGCCGTTTTTATGCCGTCCAAGCCAGGCGCGCAATTTGATTTGAGCTGGCTGATAAGTGTACTCACTTCACACTCATCCGTCGGTCGTAGAAAAAAGAAGAGGAAGTCGCGTTTGTGAGTTTTGTCTGAGATAATAATGTGTTTTCATCAGTTTTTAGGCTATTTAATAAACGTTTTGCAAGCTCAGAACCCACATTTGCAAAGTAATCGTTGCAGAAGTCAAGTGATTCCTTCACGGTAGGTTTAGTTTTGGTTAGTTCTGTTAGAATGATTCTACTTTCTGTTCGTTCTAGTATATTGTTGATGGTTTGCCACAAAGCTTTTGGATTATTTTTGTTTTTTTCTAACTTCACACTTTCGTGCTTTTTCTTAAGTTTATCGAGTAACTCTGTGCAAAAATTTCTATACCTGGTGTATATTAATTTGCGTTGACTATCGTCAGGATAATTTCGCAGATCAAGGTGGAGTTTATCTCTATGTTTCATACACTTCATAAGTCCCGGTGTGATCCAAGGTTTTAAAGTGTACTTTGATCTAGTTACGCGCTTTTCACGAGTATGCTTGTTCACAGCTGCCGTTAGTATTTTTGTAAATTGAATGATGGCCTCGTTTACATTGGTAGTATTCGTTACTAGTGACCAGTCTGTGTGGTGCAAATCGTCTGCAACAGCCTGAAAATCTGTAATGTTTATAATGCGATCTCTACGCTAACTTTTATTACTTTCCAGTGACATTGCTAAAATTGCTATTGCGTGGTCGGTGACGTCGCATTGGCCTACTATACCTAACATTTTTTTTAAATTTGGTCTTAACATATATATGGTCTAGGCATGCGTTTAATCTAGTAGGATTATGAATCGCTGGGATGAAACCAAGTACCTTTAGTGTTGAGATCAGAATTGTCAAGTTTCGAGGACACTACATAAGCTAAGGGTAAATTTGTTGATTTGCCGGAAAGAAGGGGACCTATAAATTCCGAGAACTACGAAGGCATTGTTGAGTTCTAGTTTCAGACATTCCGCTTCGTCAACTTCTGGCTCATCAGCCATCGCATTGTTGAAGACTCCGTATGTTGTATGTAAGAATTTTGAAGTTATAGTCCCCAGATTGTACCTCCTTGCAGTTTTCTAGAACGTCTATAGCCTGACACTCTATCACATACGAGTTATCTATATTAATTACAGTACCTAGATCAGTGGTAGCCATTAATTTTTTTTTTCTTCCGGTAACATTAGAGCCAATGATAGAGTGTAAGAATTTTGGGCTCTGGGGCAGTGCAGGCATTGAGTCTAAATTAATGTCGAATAATGTTCTGCGGATATGTTTATTGTAGTGTAGGTGTTTGTGTGACATGTTGAGTAGAATATTACAAATTGAATAATGACAGCAGTTAATTTGAAAAAATAAGTACATGAGATCAAAATCATGACATGAATATAACAGGATATTAGAAAGTAGAGAACCAATAGTGAAATCATAAACACAAAATAGATTAAGTTTGCCGATTTTCCGAACCGCTACAGGTTGCGATGCCCACACGTTGATCCAGATCGCTATGAGATCGCAATGTGATAGCAGCTTTTTTGTCCGTTTGTCGAACGTGCACAGCTCCGCCCCGAATCCAACAGTAACGAAAGTTATATTGCCGAGCGCGCGCTCTGGTATCTCGAAATAAAATTCGGTTATATCTAGTGAGTGTATCATTCAGATGTACTTTTTGTGCAGGCTGATCCTGCACAAAAAGTACACAATATTTTCCGTTGTGAGGTTACGACGAGACTTAGCTGCATTTATAAGCTCGTCTCGTTTTCTCCTGTTGATCAGCTTGACGACTATAGTCCGGGACAAGTTAGTGCTCTTTTCAGTGGGATTGGAAGCCCGTTTTGTGCCTGTTCGAAATACTGCGTCTATATCTGCATCAGAGAGTGGGACGCCAACCTTTTGTGCGAACTACACAAGCAATGTGGTTCAGGTTTTCAGAGTTACTTGTAGTTTCCAGTACACCAGCAATTTTTAGCTCGTTGCTGATATTGATTTGTTCTAATGAGTTGACAGTAGATTGTAGGGTAGTTATTGTGTCTTGTAAGACAGTGACTTGTAGCTGTTGTGCTTTTATTTTCTTTTTACTCTCATCCAATTGAAGCTTAAATAAATGTGGTTGTCGCTAAGCTTAACTGCTCTTTTAGTTCAAATATATCCTTCCTTAATAGTGCAATTTCAGAATTTGTAACTTTTGATCTTGTAAGTCTAATTTGATTTGACGAATTTCCGAAGTCAGTGTGAAATTTCCTCTGCTTCAACTAGGGACTTTGGGCAAACAGGAAGGCGGCTCCCACGAATGGAGTTTATGGAAAGGGGTTCTGTAGTAGACTTGTTGCTTGATACCGATGGCACTCTAACAGGAGTGAGACTATTGTCCCCTCTTGGGCGGTTACTGGGGCAGGTGGGGCAAAGCCAGTGATCTTTGTAGTCTTGAGAAAAGTTATAAAATATGTCTGCGGTGAAGTTCAAACATTCGAGATCAAAATGTTCATTGTAGGCAGTACATTCCATATATTCCTCTGCCGTTATTGGTTTGCCGCAACCATTACAATCGCAGGTCATTTAAACTAATCGAGAAATTTAGTTTAACTGTATTTCATGCAGATTTCGAGATTCAGTAGCAAATGCCTTAAGATATTTTTTTCCACACATATTGTTAAAAAAGTGTTACTATCATTACTGTCTTATGCTTATGGCGAAAAGCGAAACTAATTAGGTTGAAAAGTAAGGTATATAAAATAATTGTGGGATATTGTGTACAGCATTGCCGCTAACTCCATTAGAACTTGTAAAAAACGAATATAAAAATAAAAAATGAATGAAATGAATTGAGCGGGGAAAATATAAAACATTTCATAGTACACGTGGCCCAACAATAGCTAAAATAACTAACAATATATCGTCGACTAGAATTTAGTTAGTTAAAGGCACAGAACCAACAACATTTGTAAAAGTTGGCACTCCCAATTGAATAAAAAGATGAATAGAAACTACGTAACCATACTAAAATTATTATCAGTATTATTCAATTAAAAGAAAAATTATATCCAAAAAAAGCAGCGTCGACCAAAATAATAAAAATAATTTTATAATTTCCTGCTACTCAAAACTTTTAAATGGTAAAATATTATTGGGATATATCTTTAAAAAATTAAGCTAAAACGTAATTTAAGGTTTTTTAATTTGACAAACTAAGTAGTATCACTAGGACAGCACTAGTTAAGAAATAAATGCAATTAATGGTTTAAAAAACTCAGTGGTATGACAAACTAGAAAAAAATCCAGTTTGACAAACTGGATTTCTTTTATTTACTGGTGTGAAAATCTGGTGTGACTACAAGTCGGCAATCAGCATTTTGTATAGAAATTGATTGATTTTTTTATTGCGTTTTAAGCGTATTATTGCTTTCTGCAGTTGAAAGGTTACAACTTACTCTCTGATTGCTCCATTTGTTTCTTTAAAGAGCGCATCATTATATCACCGACTTCCACCATGAAAGGCACCATCAGCCGCATCTTAGAGCTGGTGAACGCTGGACTTAACGTAGAACGCATATCTTTCCATTCTTGACCTGATCAGACCGGAAGAATATTGGAATTATTATACCTTTTCTGACTGAATGAAGGATCTAAATTGGTTAGGTCTAATCTTTTAAATCGACTAATGCTTTGATAATTCGTTTATTCGTATAGCTTGTTGATCATCTACTAATACTTTAAGATACATTTTGTCGCAATAGAAGCGCAATCTTGATGGCATTTTTGACGTCGGTTTTATATTTTCTACGACGATCACTGACACAAAACTAGGTCTACAGTTCATAGAAGATCTATAAGGTATACTACAAGACTGCTGGACGCCAAACAAAGTACAATAAATCTTGAGTTAAAAAATCATATCACCCACTATTAAGTAAGATACTCCAAAGCTACATGGGCCGTTAATCTAAAAAGTTGGTGAGTAAAAAAGTTGGGATAGACTGGGCGTAAAATGTTTAAGGCGGTCAATTGGTTGTCTAAAATAATGACGCCATTCTTACTTTGCAAAGCGAATAAGTTTCTTCCAAAAAGCGGATCCATAGTATCATCGACCAGGCTTCTGTGATCGAGGAAGTGTTCGAAGTCCTTTACCGTGATCTTCTTTATCAACTCTATATCACGCAGCATTACCACAGGTCTCGTAAATTCAAAGCGGCCAACAAACCTGATAGATAACATATCTAATAATTGCTCAAAGTCAATAATTAACGGCTGGTCTCAATAACCTACCTATCGATGGATTTGGCTACTAGAGGTAGAATTTTGACATATTTTGTATGGAGCTTATTTCAAATATATATATATATACCTTTAGTAGCCAAATCCATCGATAGTTAGATTATTGAGTCAAAAGAATTTTAACTATAATTATGATGGGTTTATTTTACCTTTCGTTTGAAAATGAGTAATACATATCGTCGAACAGTTCAGAGATGTGTTTTTTTCTAAATACTACGTCTGCAAGATTGCCTAGTAGCGGAAGTGGCTTGAAATGTTTTACCCCATGTTTTCTGAATCTTGAGAATGTTTCTCGATTATACAGCACCAGTGCCAGGACGAGAAAGAAGATCCAAAGTAATATTATCATGGTCTGAAAAAAAAACATAAGCGTTTGTTTAATTTACATAATAATATTTTTTTTTATTGTACATCAGTACAAAAAAATAAAGTATACGTAGTATAACTTAAATGTAGGTACAATGGGCGGCCTTATCGCTAAAAGCGAGGCAACTTTTATCTCTTCCTGGCAACCTTTGGATATATAGAAGAGACAAGTGAAGAGATAGATAGGGGAGGGGTAGTGTACAGCATAAATATTAATTTTAGGTTATCAATAATTTAAAAGTAAAGATAAGATAAAAATAATAGATACTAAAAGTTTAATTAGAAAATAGTGATCCTTCAACATTCTTTTAAAAGATGCCAACGATTGAACTCGTCTTGTAGAAAGAAGCAGTGCATTCTTGTTGCCTCGACAGTAAAGGACTTATCATAGAATTTTGTGAAATGCCCTGGAATTTCCACTTTTAAATCCTCCGACGACCTAAGGAATCTTGAATGTGTGTCATGAAGGACCTTGAAACGTTCTTTAAAATACAAGGGAGTAAAAGGGTTAAAGAGTAACTATACTATACAGCAATGAGAGAATATAGTATTCCGTTGAAGACGTATTGGGAGCCACTTGAGCACGTTGCGGAATTAAGAAACATGATCATATTTGCGCCAGCCAAATATAAATCTAGAAGTGCCAGTCCAGACCCTGGAATCGAACCCGAGACTTCCGTAGCCAAACCTCGGGAAGGAAGTCTCGGGTTCGATTCCTGGGTCTGGACTTCCAATTTGTTCAAAAATGCAATTATTGTATTTGTAAATATAAATCTAATACAGAAATTTTGGTCAAGTTTGTCAAGATGCTCCTCGGTTAGGTTGATTGATTTGATTGATTGATTGAGGTCGTGATATCTGGCATCAGCATAGCCAAACATGGGAGGTAGAAGTACTGTGCCAGCGCAATTTTAGTGGTATTCGGTAGAAAGTTTCGGAGTCTTCGTAAAGACCCTGCAAATGCAAATAATTTGCCACCGACTTCCTGCAACTGCACCCCAGGATAAATTGCTATCAATAATATTACCCAGGTTTTTGACACTGTTGCCTAATGTTATTGGGGTGCCATTAAAGATAACATAAGATAGTAGGTTCCAATCGGTTCGTGATATCATCTCTGGGCTACCAACGACAATAACTTGGGTCTTTGATGGATTAACCTTAAGACCATGTTATTAATAGAGAGCTCATATGTAAATTTGAGGTTATCTGCATAAAGATGGTAGGAAGAAACTAGTTGATTAGAGATAGACTTTATAAAAATTGCGTAGAGTAGAGGAGATAGAACGCCACCATGCGGTTCACCGATTGTAATATCACACTAGGAAGAAAAGGACTCTTTAATGCGTATACGTTGTCGGCGACCAGACAGATAAGTATGAAACCAATCAATCACCGTTATAGATATGTTGATAGAGCATAGTATTTCAAGAAGAATATGAAAATATACTGTATTAAATGCATTGCTGAAGTCAAGTAAAGAAAGTACGGTCAGATTTCTTTCTTCCATGCCTAGTCTAATGCAATCCGTAACATTGACGAGAGTAGTAACAGTACTGTGGGCAAGATGGAAACCAGACTAGATAGGATTTAAAAGACAATTTTAGGACAAAAATGTAACAAGTTGAGAATGGTTAAGTCGTCAATTACTTCAGAAAGGAAAGGTTGTCTAGAGGTAGATATAGGCCGATATAGGATTTCATTTTTTAGGAGGAATAATTTGGGCTTCTTTCAGTTTTCGTGGAAAGGAACCGCTAGAATTGTAATAATTTAAAATTTAAGTTATGATAGGAAGGATCTGATCAAGAAGAGGAAGGATCTTATTGCGACTGATACATTCAGTACCTACTGCAATCGATGTAATTGATACTATGCTCTTTCTAACATCACAATCGGTAAATTGATTCAAAACAAAAGGGGGGTAGTTAGGTGATGGAAGAGATAAAAGATGTTCTAATGTATTTGTTTTAATAGTCCTATCAAAATCGGACGAAGAGAAGAAATGCGTATTAAGTGCGTTGAGATCCATTGGTTGGATGGTACCTTGGCTTTGTTTTCCAACACCCAATGTTCTAAGAAATTTCCATATTTTAACTGGATCTCCATTTTTAACAGAGGTATGGATATGTTGGCACTGTGCATACACATCTTATTGCAGTGATTTCCCATAGCAACATATATTTCTTTATTACTAGAGGTGGATCTATACTAACATTTAATTTTGGCTGCTGCTTTATTAGGTATTCATTATTTTTTTTATATCGTCGGTTAGCCACGGTGACGGTGCATGTCATACAACTTAAACAATAATAAGATCGAATAGTATTGTAATGAGAGGAGGAACGAGAATCGTTTCTTAAAAGACACGTATATAAAAATACGGTTGTCGTAAAATAATATGCAAACCCATACTTTTTAATTTTATATAAATATAAAAACTTAATCTCGAGATGACAAAAAAATGGCATATCTAAAAATTCTGCAAAATCCAGTTTCTGACTAATCAAGTTTCTGCCGAACACAGCGTAAACCTTTATTTTGTTGTCACGAAATTCTTTTTTTTTTATATATTTTTGGCAAATAGTGGAACTTTTTAAAATTTTCACACAAAATAAATTGTGGACAACAGCTCGATATAAATTTTAACTCATATAGATACCATAATATATGGACTATCCGACTGATTCCATCCATCAATGACAAACCTTGCGAAATCGATTCACCAATTCCATTGGTCTATTTACACTGTCGAATACAAACAAAGTAGATTGCCTGTTAGCACTGCAGTTATACACCTAAATGTGAGTTGGCCGAGCAGGTTGAGAGATTTCCGAGGTTAAGCAATGTTACCACTGTCAGGTCATAGATAGGTGATCATTTTCCAAAAATGTCATGCCTCTACGTTCCTCTGAGAGCATGTTAAGTCGTCAGTCGTTGAATTTCCGTCCCGTAGGTCTAATGTAATGAGGGTATAGAGAGTGAACTTATACCTGAGCATAAACTTCCGGTATCTCCTGCGTATTTGCCTAGTTTCTGATGAGTTTCTCTACCGTGGCCAAAATCGATTATGTGACCATTATTATCATAAAAATGTTTATTATCTCTATATTAATGTACTGACTGAACTACTACTGAACATCTCGAAAGATACATAGACGAATTCAAGGGGGTATCAGAGAGAATCATAGTTCTTAATATACTACTACCAGGATACAGGGACAAATGGACAATTACACAGAACAACACGATGAACAGAATAAAGATCTGTTCTACGACCAACTGTCATTGGCCTTACGAAACTCTCACAAAAATGTATTGGTTATGGGAGATTTCAATGGTAGAATAGGCATACAACAGTCCGGCGAAGAAAAAGTAGTAGGCAAATATGGTTTTGGTACAAGAAGTAAAAATGGAGAGACAATGATAAATTTGGCATTTGAAAACAATCTAGCTTTCATGAACAGCTTTTTCAAAAAGGATCCAAAGAAAAAGTGGATCTGGTTATCTCCGGGCGGAGCATACAAAAATGAAATAGACTACATAGCAAGTAATAACATAAAAGTATTTCAAGATATAAACATCCTGAATCAACTGAATTTTAACACCAACCACCGAATGGTGAAAAAGAGTAGAAACAAATTTAATATAAAAATATATTTAGCAAGTAATCAAAATTCGATAAATAGAAATAATAACATAGAAGATAAATATGAAAAAGAAATAAATGAAATTTATGGACCTCTACTTAACAACTCTCTAAAATCCAAGATATGCAATACAGAAAATAAAACTAAAATATTGATAGAACAAAGAAGACAGCTGTTCAAGCTGGGAAAAGATAAACAAAACCTTATGGCCATATCTGAGTTAAGCAAAAACATAAGCAATAGTATCAAAAAGGACAGAATTGAAAGAAGAACAAAGGTACTCAACGATCATATAAATAAGACAGGAGGTGTTAAAAAAGCTCTAAAAGAACTGACGGAGACGAAAACCTGGATACCTAACATCAAGAACAAAGCAGGAATACAGGAGACAACTAGAAAGGCTATAATGGAGGCAGCTACCGACTTTTATAAAAAACTTTATACAGCAGAAGATAAAACCTTAAATTTAAATTTAAAACTAGAAGATGAAGATTTCGAAAACATTCCATATTTTCTGCAATCAGAAATAAAAAAGGCTGTGTACAGTCAAAAGAATAATGAAGCACCAGGACCAGACCAAATAACTATTGAAATGATCAAAACTTCAATAATTGTACCCGAAAACTTAAAAAAACTAACAGAAGTATACAACACCATTCTAAGTACGGAATGTATACCAGCTCAATGGACGAGAAATACAATTGTATTATTACATAAAAAAGGAGACAGGAGCATTATCGAAAATTACAGGCCTATAAGCCTAATGTCAAATATTTATAAAGTATTCTCCAAGCTAATATTAAATAGAATAACGAGGATAATGGACGAACAACAACCTATTGAACAAGCTGGGTTCAGAGCGGGGTTCTCCACTATCGATCATATGCATGTCATAAAACAAGTAATCGAAAAGTGCCAAGAATATGGCAAAGCATTATACATTGCTTATGTGGACTACAACAAAGCATTCGATACAATAAAACATAACTCGCTTTGGAATGCTTTGATTCAACAAGGAGTACCAAAAAAATATGTACGCATAATTAAAAATGTTTATGCAAATAACACAGGACATATTAAACTTGAATCGATTGGCGAAGAATTTCCGATAGCAAGAGGTGTAAGGCAGGGAGACCCATTATCCCCAAAACTTTTTTCTGCAATTTTGGAAGGCATATTCAGGGACCTGAATTGGGATAATATTGGAATTAATATCAACGGAAAGCAGCTCAACCAATTCAGATTCGCAGATGACTTAGTTCTAATAACTGACAGCGCTAATACACTTCAACATATGTTACAACAGCTAGCAGAGGCAAGCATAGTAGTTGGTTTGACTATGAATCAAACTAAAACAAAAGTTATGACAAACAGAGAAGAATTGCCTATAAAAGTAGACGGCGAACAAATGGAGTACGTTAAAAACTACAGATACTTAGGACAAATCATATCTTTTAAAGACCGAACAGATGTTGAAATAGAAAAAAGAGTGGCATGTGCGTGGAAAAGATACTGGTCACTAAAGGAGGTACTCAAAAGTAATAACTTTCCAATGTCAGCCAAAGAAAGGGTGTTTAACTCGTGTGTCTTGCCATGCCTCACATATGGATGCCAAACATGGGCACTAAACCAGAAACATTTTTTTAAAACTAAGAACATGTCAAAGAGGGATCGAAAGAAGTATGGTAGGTGTCACGTTACATGACCATAAGAGGGCAGAGGAAATAAGATCTTTGACAAAGGTGGAAGATGTTATTAAGAAAATTAGAGAGCTAAAATGGCGATGGACAGGGCACATGACAAGGGACAGTAGGATAAAATGGACAAAGATCATAACCGAATGGCAACCACGTAATGGTAAAAGAAAAAGAGGAAGACAAGTTAAAAGATGGACAGACGACATCAAGAATATTGGAGGAGCAACCTGGTCTAGAATAGCAACAGAGAAGAATGGAAACAGCTGGAAGAGGCCTTCGTGTCACAGGACACGCTGATTACTAAACCGAGCAATCCAATGTGATGACTTAATTTAATAAGATACAAATACATTGTAAACACTGTAAATATTTAGTTTCAGCAATAAAGGCTTAATAATAATAATGTACTGACTGTGCATTTAAAATCTCGACATTATTCCTGCAAGTTTGTTCTTCTTGTTTCCAGTTCGGGTGTTTGTTCATATGACCGATGCAGTTATAACTTCCAAGTATTCATGTAAGGATAGTTTCAGTTCAGCGCTAGTCAGGCAATCTTGAACGTGGCTGGTGTTCTTAACTGTAAGCTCTCGTGACGTATATTGTTAGCTTGAACTAACTTGTGCACTTAGAACTGTAAAATCGGAATTGATATTTGTAACTTTTTAGTTCTGATTAAATTCGTTACAGGCTTTGAAAGATAATACAACTTGATATTGTTCAAGTGATAAAACTGACCAAATTTGAGAAAATCTAGCGCATAACACGCCAATCTTTAAGACTCCTTAGACTTATTTATTTAGCGTTTACATTAATATTCAAACAGCAAAACTATTTTTACGAAAAACATCTAATTGACTTCAATCAGGATTGATTTTCTTTCATTTATTGAAGAGTTTCGTTGTCTATCTTCGAAACTCCGGATATATACGGGACCATAAACAAGGCATTTTACCTTAAATTATTTACGCAATTAAGACCTGTAGTACCTAAACATGATTTCATAATAAATGGGACCATTTCGAAATAAACATCTTTCGCATACAAAAATAATTTTGTAAATCCGTTTATATATAACGGAGTTACGGCGGAACATACACAAAAAAACCCTCATCTGCTTTGAAGTCGGTTAAAGTCTAGAAAATTTAATTGAAGTTTAGTCAATTACAAATTCGCAGAATATCTTCTTAAAATTTCGCGATTTCTACTAATTAAACATGGTTAATAAATTAGGAGTTTCACGGCCGTTTCCAATAACCTACAAAGGTTTCGTTTAATAAAGTAATTGGCAAGAAATGCCTATAACAATTATTAAAAAAATCATTTAGTTTTTATTTATGATGTAAGATATGAATTAACTTTTCAAAATAGATCTTAATTTGATGTTTTCGTTAAAAAAGCTAGTACATCGGTCGATTACATTAAGGAAATGAATTTGAGCTCAAATAATATAAATGATATTTATAATTGATTTAATGAAAGCATGATAAATGGAATTTTCGTAGATTAATAAAATTTGTGGCGTCTTTCGAGTTTGCTGTTCCCGAAAAATTCAAATTGAATTTCAAAGTTGGATGAACTCAATTTGCCGTCACTCTTACCTAAGAGTTCCATTGTTCTAGTAGAATTATGTCAGTGAATGTAATTCGAAACACGTTCCTATATTTTGATAAGACGACGATTGTAGATAAGTTTTAAACTTTTCCTTTGATCCTAATATTAATTATGACTCTATAAGGTATATTTATAGTCATTAGTTATATAAGGTTTGGGCAAATCAAAATATGAACCGCTTTAGTACCTACCTAACACTATAGATGCAAATATATCTCCAGATTATTAAAAAAAAGTTCAGCAAAAATAACAGTATTGTAAATTCTTAAATAATAATAGGCGCCAGAACTTGCTTCTTTTTAGGGTTCCTTAGACAAAATGGTAGAAATGGAACTCTTATAGTTTCGTCATGTCCGTCTGTCTGTCACAGGCATTTTACTCAAAGGCTTGACTAGCCAGTACTACAGACTATGATAAATCCAAGATGGCCGCTACCACAAATTGGCGAATCACATTTTTTTTAATATTACTAAAACAGATTATAAATTATATGTTATGTGTTGTTATATTATAATGTTATTAAATTATGCAATAAAATGTTTTACTCTCAACACGGATAAGTCGAAGTTTCATATTTTGTAAAATAGAAGGTAAGTAACCGAAGAAAATCCGTCAAGGTCTGCCATTCGCTAACCTGCCACGTGCTCAAAAATATTGAAGTAATTTTTATAGGCATTTCTTGCCAAAGACTTTACAAATACAATAATTGCATTTTTGAAAGATAGAAAAATTTGAATCCAGACTCAGGAATCGAACCCGAGACTTCCGTAGCCAAACCGGGGCCAGAAGCGAACCACCTATCTGGACTATGTTACTAGATATCAAATTTTTCCATCTCTTAATGCTTACGGGTTAGGCCCCCGTAGCGACATCTAGTCGGTAGTTAAAGAACTATCACGGCCTTTGTTATTGCTTCGTTACAGAGAGCATTTTAACAAAGTCTGGATTCAAATTTTTCTATCTTTCAAAAATGCAATTATTATATTTGCTCAAAAATATTTTAGTTCAATTCAGGGCAGTAAATAGCAGATTTTCTTCGGTTACTCACCTCTTGTTAATTAGGGCGTTCTTAAATTTGATTTGTTTATTTAATTCTTTCGTCGGGGTTTTTTTACCAGGTAACTGTTTTTTAGAGCGTAGAGAGAATCAATAAAGAAGAAAAGCTGAAAATGTAGATCATCCGGCAGACAACAAATTCAAATGTATCTGAGACTTATGCAAGGGTAATATTTGTTTACTCATGCTAAAATAGTGTGAGTATTTGTTTACTCCTGCTAAAATAGTACGAGTATTTGTTAACTCATGCTAAAATAGTACGTATAGTGCCACTTAGATCTTGAAAAGTGGCACTCAAGTTATTTTTTTTAAGTTTTAATTTTGTATTCATTTTTTATCTATTTGGAACTCAAATTGTTGAAAAATATTTATTAAATATGTAAGGTATAATAAATTTTTCTAATTATTAAATAATGTCTCAAGAAGTAAAGATTGTTCTTTGTTTATCTTTAGGTTTGTTTAGGTACAAATGAATAACCTGATTTTTATTTATACACCTTTGTTTTATATACTACATGTATTAGGTTAAAATGAATATTTTTTATAAAATGTTAATTATAACTCAATTTAAACATTATTTAGTATTGGAGACTCGTGTGACGAAAACGTGTGGTTAACAAGTATTTTCTGCAGTAAGCGTTTCGTACAAACAACCGCTAACACCTTATAAAAATAATAAAAACCTAATAACCACCTGCACAAAAAGACGTAAACAAGATCTCCTACATAACATAATATCATGCAGCCGGAAGCATTAGTGATCTTGTACGGTGTACTTAGTAAAGTGTTTTTTAATTTATTTATTTAAATAAAACTTTTTAGTGGTTGTAGGACGTACCAACTAACTTTTATCACAGATAAATAAAAATGCTTACGACTAGCCCTTTAATTTAATGTCCTCATTGCAGTATTTGAAAGAACAAGATACATGCAAAAAACATAACCCTTCCAGTCACAATTGTTAACAACAGCAGTCAGTCAACAGTCGGGTAACAATTGTTATGTAACCTAGTAGGCATGACTGTCTATTTTAGAAAATATGCATTTTATATATAGATACTGTAAAATAAACTAAACACACCTACTTTAAAACCACAAGTTCTTAACCCTCCCATTCAAGATCATTGGTTCAAGATTTTTTTTCTAATTGACTGTACATTTTAACAACGTTGTGGCTCTTGGCCCTACATATATAATAATGTAGAACCACTAATTTAATATAATTTATTGATAGTGCCTATAATTCAAAATTCTTTATTCACTTAGGATGCAAAACGACTCTTGTGATACTTCGGGATTCTACACGTACATGTACCTAATGCCAAGTTCGCAAACAATAGGTAAAGCCGGAGAAAATAACTAGGCAATAAATCTCGCGGCCACTCTTTTCAAATTGCCACTACACACAATATTACAAAAGTTATTTACTCAAAAAAAGAATCTACTCGTAAAAGAACAGGTAGATCAATCATAATGTAATTATCAAAGCATTTAATAATCGCATGCCGTGTGGTGCCGGCTTAAGAATAGTACCACCCCATCTCTACCCGTGGGTGTCGTCAAGGCGACTAAGGGATTTCACCCCAGAGGACGGGCTGCAGCGTCCTTTGCGTATTTAAAGCCTTACTGCGATCGCCAACCCGCTCGCCAAGCGTGGCGATTATGGCAATTACCCCCAGGATCTACATACTTGTAGGTTCTACTGGGGAGACCCGTGCCCAGCAGTGGGCCATCATATGGGTTGATATGAATAATCGCATATATGCTACGCGTGCCAAAAAATGTGTTTTATGTAGATACTTTGATTCTATCGTTTTTTGTACTTTCCGTATTAGAAGTTAGTAATATTGAAACCAAGTTAAATAAAACAAATACTCCGAATTTGTTAAATTATAGTTAACACACATACCTAGTTACTTACCAAAATAATATTATATCCTCACTTTTAGAAAATCACAACACAAATGCACGTCAATAAAACTAGTGTGTCTATCCACGTCGTGCGTCGGCGCAGTTCCTGACAGACTGTGTTACCAACAACACATCACATCTATACTGTACAGTAAGTACCAAAACATCATGACGTCATATGGATGGACAGAGACAAGATAAAATTTATCTAATGTATTTAAAAGGGAATGCCCACTAGCAGTATCGCATGTATTTAAGTTGTGCCACAAGTTGATTAAACGTAAAATTCTTGTTTCTAATTATAACATTTTAATAATAATGATATCGAGTCTCACATTTGCCGGGTTAATAAAACGAAAACATTAGTCTTTTAGTTTATTTATTTGGTATTTTTTCGTATGAAGTTATTTTTAACGGTGGCAACACTATTACAAAAATAATATCGTAATATCGATTAGGATTATTACTAAATAATTATTAGAAAGTCATAGAATCACTAAATGTATTTAGGTTCTTGTAATTATATTATAATTATAAATACTTTAATAATTGTTGCACCGTTTGAATGTAAGGAACGATAATATTCATACACCATACTTTATTTATAAAACGAAAACATTCTTTGATACCTTTAGATTGAACCGGCTCGATTAAAAATAAGAACATGGTAATGAATTTTAATAAAAAAAATGATTTGTATAGGATATGACAAAAGTTATGGCAAAACTGAAATGTAATGTCATGTCACTTGTTTGTCTGTGCTTATTGCTTGTTTGGCGCCGGTGCACTATGAAAACAGATTAAAGTATTAATAACAAATAGCTTTTGTTATTTCTCGTGTTGTGTATGATATTGTGGTTACATTACGTGAGTTTGAGATAGAGACTCCATATATATAAATAATTATTTCAGTACCTAGATATAAACATATTCGTCTCAATTATAATGCATCCCAAGTTTACATGCTAACAAAAAATAAACTATCTCCCCGACTACATTCCATCCTCTTATCGGTCGCTACTCATACATGTAAACCGGCTTTGGCACTATTACATTCAACCGTAGTCGTTTTTATTATTACAATGTGGGTGGTATTCTAGTGACATTCTGAGGAGCCGTCCAATAAGTATTCATTTTGTTTACTTACCTACATAATTTGACAGTAATGTTTAGTTTTGTTAATAAGTTTTGTTAACTTGTAACTTTTAATGTTACTTTCTGCATGCTTCGTCACAAAATAGACTAATATAAGCATACTATTTTTATTTTTTATCTCATATAAGTGAACTGTACGGTTTTTATGAGAATAAAGATTCTTTAAACCCATATACATAGTAACAATCAGAAATATTTTGTGAGACAGAGACTCGTACCAATATTGTGACAATTGTGAAGTGTTTGTGAGATAGAGATTCGGATTATATATCACTGCAAAGCCGAATTCATAGCCATAAACTAGTGTTACACATCATGTGTAATACATAATTAATACGCAATATCATAGTTATGTCCTATTTTCAAAAAAAATATGTATATAAATATTTCGATTTTCGAAATTCATCCACCCATATCAATTAAACCCGGCAAATTAGGTAAATCATTGTTGGTTTTTCTGAAAGTATATATTAATGTCTACATAAAGCAGTAGTTTTCATCTTGGCACAACAAAATTTGTAGCGATACTAAATTCCATAGTCACTTGAACATTGGCCTTTGTAACACAAAAAAACTGTGAGTACAGAGGGTAACCTTTATACGTGTCTCGTCCGAGGAACGCACACAGATATCGTTCAAGGTCACGGAATCATAGGAAACATCAGACAACTTACTTCCGAAGACGTCCGAATAAAGCGGTCTGACTGGGCTTGCTAATTATGAATAATAATAATAATATCTTAGGACAACTCCTAACTAAGCAAAGTTGTATTATAGCAATATATAAGTATACTAGCTGTGCCCCGCGGTATTACCCGCGGTTTATTAGCCTATGTGTTAAACCAGGGTGTCGGCTAACTTTATACTAAATGTTATTAAAATCGCTCCAGCCATTTACACGTGACAACAAACATACACACTCACACACTCACAAACTTTCACCTTTTTAATATTCGTGTAATTTAGCAGACAAGTGTTAAATATACTCATACAGGATGTTTGGACAACCATAGGAAAATGGTTGATTGGTGATGCGTTTGGTTGCTTGTTGCGACTAATTAATTAACATTTTATTTTTATTTTTTTTATTATTTGTAAATCTCACGCTTCTTTATTTTATTATTTTTTTACGTGTACAGTTAACCTAAAATTGTTTCATAACGATTTATGGAAGTTTGATACTCCACTGCATTTTTCTTTGAAATTATGATAATTATATAAACCTGAAAAAGACAACTCTAGACTAAAGAACTAAGAAAAATGACATCTCGATCATAAATAAAAAAAATATAGAAAAATAGCGAAAAAATGATTACTTATTAGATATATTTCGAGACCTAATCGCGTGTATTATTTAAAGGTACGAACCTATTATTTACCCGACGTTGACGCAGTCAACCCGCGACCACGGGTTAAAATACAATAAAAGGTTAGTAACTTTAAATTATTCACGCGATTAAGTCCCAAAGTTTAAAAACAATAAAATGATTTAAACTTAGGGCAAAATGGTATTTAATAAGGCACAAAAAGTAGCCAACAGCACCACCTATCAACCATTTCCCTATGGCTACTCACCCTCCTAACACCCTGTATATTTCTGAATATGTACGTATTTTAGATAAATTACATACAGACACGGAATAAACCATTGTGCTCATCACACTAAGTTTTATCCTGGGTGGAGATCGAACCCACGACCACGTTTAGCAGTGAGGGTAACTAATCACTAGACTAATATGCTAAACATGTGTGCATTGCTTAAACGTTGCTGCACTGTAGTTTTGGTATTTTGCAAGATCACAGGTGGAACTCATTGGTGCACCCGGGTCGATGAGTTTTTTTTATTTGAAGAAGCTCCTACTTCTTCTTATAGTGTGAAGCTGGTCAAGACCTGCGTTATTTGCAACGCACACAAAGGACAGTTGCAAACGATCCCGAGCTCATTGTCTGTGTATTGTTAACAATACACAGACAATGAGCTGTGTGGAATTGAATACCTTGTTTCAGTGATGACATTGGTATTCACCGGACTGTGCGTGCATTACATTTAAAGCCTTATCAAAAATAAATATTAGGTTTTGTATACAACTTTTTTTGTAGTTAGGTATATATCTTGTATTATTTTAGATGTAGGTAGAGTCATGTTTTTTGTATTAATTTCATTTACCTGTTTATTCCAATAAAAAAAATATTTTAACTTTATTTAAAAAAAAAATGTTGAAATAAACTCAGTAAACTGGTGCAATAGCACCAGTGCATTTGACTTACTCATGGCCACTGCAAAATGAAGCTTTTGCGGTTATGTGTCACTACAATTCAATCGCAGCGACCTTCTTTTGGTCGTCGGTCCTTCTAGCTGGAGGCCATCCTACCATTCGTTTATAAACTCTTTTGAAACAATAAAAACAGTAAGAAAAAAGAAGCCGGTACTCGGATGGTACGGCAGTCGTACTAAAAACTACGTACCAAAAAGTGCAGGGTTTGATTCCCGCTTGGGACACCACATTGTCTAATCCACAAATCGTTCTTATGCAAAAATAGTCAAAAGTGCAAAATCTCCCACGGTACTAAAATTTTTCGAGGGTACAATAAGCAAAATATGAAACATATCAATACAACAGTGAGTCACTACAATTTTAAGAAAAGTCTCTCTAAAAAGTTGAACATCACTTACGTGATTTACGGGTTCAATACAGAGCGTAGTCCCCGAGCATACTGATGGGTCAGTCGTTCAATGGTTGCCTTACAATGGCCTCGACCTGCTCTTTTACAATTAGGTAATTTACCTACATATTGTACAGTACAGTAGCTAGACGTTCAGATGACGAGCGCTAGACATGTGTTTTATCCGACTGCGGAGAAGGGATATTTAACACATGTTCACAATTTTAAATTTATAAAGCGTGTTACTATGTGGTGACGCGCTTTATAACTTTAATATAATTCCATATTGCTTCTATATTTTACTAGGCGTTCACATTATATATACGAACGCCTAGTACTATATGGAAGAAGTTGTAAACGAGCGTCAAACACTAGACCATCTGAACCTAGGTTTATTCTAACTTTCAATTGAGACTTTAGAACAAAGTTGGGGTAATCCCTTATAGGAAAGTTCTCAGAAAAAACTGGCGAGTGGGACTCGCGCACTATGGGTTCCGGACTAACCTATAAGTATGTAAATAATTCGATCATCATGGTAATCTATCTAGACACATGACACTGTATTAATCAAGATGCAAAGGGCGACCCATTGGACCGTGGTTACACGAAACATTTTGGGCCACAGTAATGTGTGGCACACATTACTGTGGCCCAAAATGTTTATTAGTTTGGCCCATAATATGTATAATTTCTTTTAGTAAAATTAACAAACTAGGCCCTTATAAAATAGTTTAATGAAATAATTGCTTAGTTTGTTTATTTTATTTTACAATAAACTTAAAAAAATCAACTTCTTAAAATTTGTCAAAAGAGATCAATGTTAATAGGACCCATGTTTTAAATCAAACAGACTAAAAACTATAATTTACTTATTTAAGCCACGAAAATAAAATCTAAGAAAAAACAACGCATCCAACATCTCATCCGAAAGCATACTTCTTAATTTGTTGCACAAATATGAAGCAGCGGAAAACGCGCGTTCAGGCTCGATGGAAGTTAGAGGAATCATCAATAAATTGTTATAAGCCTTCTCCAAATTATAACCTCGTGTGGAATTTCACAATATAAACATTCGCTGTTTTTCATCTATATTTACTCATACACATTAATGCATTGTTGTTTTTTTAATAAATTAATTGTTTATCACCAATTAATAATATAAGTATCAATACTTACACGATCTGAAGCGTAATTTTTACACTATTTTACATACATAGGTACTTAATCTGACACCGGTCGTTAGCAGAAACAAACGCAATCAGCTATGTAAACAAGTTTCACGCACATTTTTAGTGACTTATATAAAAAATATATAAGTCCCAAAAATCCCGGGATTCATTGAATTTAATCCCAAAAATTTCGGAACTAAAATTTTATCGGGATCCCGGGATCCCAGTCTTCGGGATCCCGGGATCGAATCCTCTATGTGTGACCCACATTGCTAGTAGCAATTTGGCAACTTCGTTTTTTTTAAATAAAAATCTTAGTTGCCAAACTCTATTGAGTAGCAAATAACAAATTATTTTTAAAAATGAAGTATGCCATGATATATGTATGATAGGAGTTATGTATGATTTTTAGATTTTCAATTTTCAAAAATTTGGTTTCCAGTTAGATCTCACGTCTGTTAATTGCGAAACTTTGGCATAATTTCACTTTTTGCTTTTAATGGGATGTCGGTACTAAACCAATATTAAAAGATTTACCTTATATCAGACAACTCACACAAGACCAAACTGAAGAGAGCTTCTACTACAGAAACCAGAAAACTGCTACTCGTACTTAAATAACTTTAAATACATATATCTAATCAATCAAAACATATTTGTTCACTTAAGTATCAACAGTTTATAATTTATTTATTTATTTATTTATTTCATAACAAAATACATTTGTGTCGAAATATTTGAAAAACAATTTAAAGTACAGTTTACACACAAAAAAAAATGAAAAATATATAAAGTAGACAAAACAATCAGAATTCAAAGTCAAAAAAATACAAATTATTACATAACATGTCACTAATTAGTATGTCAAATTGTTTCTTAAATTACAATCAATTAATTATTTCATTAAAATTATTCAATAGTATTAAATTATATCATTATTTATCATTGTAGAATTCATCAATAGTATAATAAGCCTTTTCCAGTAATAGTTTCTTAAGTCTATTTTTAAATATGTTAACACCACTTATATCTTTCAGTTCAGTGGGTAATTTATTAAAAAGATTCACAGACTGCACATAAGATGAGTGTTTAACAATGTTAAGTTTTGCATGTAAGATTGTCTGTAAATCTTTTCTCCGTGTCGTTATTCTATGTTTTTTCTCATCATTAGTCTCAAACTTGTGCATATTTTTGTGAAAGTGAGCAAGAAGAACCAAAATGTACAGACATGGGACTGTTAAAATACGTAGCCGTCTAAAATGCTCCCTACATGATTCGGTTTGGTCAATGCCGAGCATAGTTCTAACGGCTCTTTTTTGTATAACAAAGGCTGCACTTATATTATATTTATAACTGCCTCCCCAAAATTTGATGCTGTACCTAATTTTGGATTCGACCAAGGCAAAGTAGACCGTACGAAGTTGAGCAAGTGTTAAAAAATCCCTAAGAGTTCTTATGGCATAGCACGCACTACTTACTGTATTAGTAACTGACAACAACTCCGGTTTCCAATTTAAAAGAGAATCAAGTTGTACACCTAAAAATTTTATATTATCAACAACATCAATTTTATTTCCTAAAGATAGAATATTTACAGAAGCATTGTTTCTAACCGTTGATTTAAATATCACACATTTGGTCTTTTTTACATTAAGCGTTAAGTTATTAACAGAAAACCAGTATTCACAGGCTTCGAGAAAGCTATTCAATTTTTGTTGTAGTGTGACAACATCATTTGCGCTGATAACAGCGCTAGTATCATCCGCAAACAGAACAAGATTTGTATCTGGTAAAATACTCTTCATAAATGCAGTTAGGTCGTTTACAAATATAACAAAGAAAATTGGACCCAGCACTGAGCCTTGTGGAACACCTTTATTAACTGTAAGTAGCTTCGATTTGTATATTTGCTCTCTATCATTTTCAACTGCTTTCACTTCAATATACTGTGTTCTATTTGTTAAGTACGAACGAAATAGCTTTAGAGTGTTATCTCTTATGCCATAGTGCTCTAACTTATCAATAAGAATGGAATGTTCCACAGTATCAAATGCAGAACTTAGGTCTAGGAATAAGCCTGCATCTTTTAGTTTAGCATTTAGATTGCAAAGTACATCATTTACCAATGAGTCAATTGCATCCAAAGTACCTACACTTTTTTGGTATCCAAATTGATTTGGGTTTACAATTTTTTCACTGTACAAGTGACTGACAAGTCTATATTTAATAACTTTCTCAAGTAACATAGACAGAACCGGTAGTAACGAAATAGGTCTGTTGTTTACTGGATCTGTGTTTTCTCCCTTCTTAAATAGCGGCAAAACTCTGGCTATCTTAAATTGGTCAGGAAAAGTACCTTGACTAATACAGTTATTTATTAGTTCTGATATTGGGTAAGCTAAAATATCAATATTGTCCTTTATTATGCTAAGTGGTATTTCATCCGGACCAAACGACTTTTTATTGTTCATTGTTTTTACCATTTTGTAAATTTCAGATGGCATAACTTGATCAAAAATCATAGCATTTTGAACTCTGTCAGTATACTTTACTAAGCATTCTCTAGCCATTTTCGGATCATAATTACTCTTTCCCCTACTGGTACTAAATTGCTCAGCAAAAACGTTAGCAATATCTCTAGGATTTTGAATAAACTTATTATTATACTTAAGTACTATATTGTCCTTGTTAAAGTTGTTATTAATTTTTTTACGAGCATTGTTGACTATATTCCAAATTTCTTTGCTGGTGTTAGTAGCTTTATTAATTTGATTACTAGTTTTCTTTCTTTTTGCATATCTTACTACTTTTCTATAAATTCTAAAATAATTTCTACGGTATTCTAAAACCGATACATCACAATCTGCTTTGTTTACAAAATTTAGAATTCGTTTCATTTTACTAGCTATTCGAATGCCTTTAGTTATCCATTCAGAACTACCAATTTTCTTGACATTTATTTTTAAATTCTTTTTTATGAAAGTAGTGGAGTGCAGATTTTTAATTTTTCTAATAAATGTATTTATACCTAGATTCCAGTCGCACTCAAGTAGCTTATTTCTAAAAATTGATTTATTTTTTTCATTGTATATTCTTCTTTTAATATTTATAAAGTTAGCATTTTTCTTTTGACTAACCTTTTCTAAAAATGCTGTACAGAAAAGGGCAGCGTGCCCATCCGCTAATCCATTGTGGTCAATGCTCGTTGAATCTAAATTATTGTCACTAATGTTTGTCAAAATAATGCCATTGAATTTTGCATGAATGTCATTGAATTAAATAAATGTCTAAAATTGTAGCATGTCAATAATGATAAAAACATGTTCTTTTTTAAGTCATCTTTCATTAAATTAACATTGAAATCTCCACAAATAAAACATAATTTATTAAAAACAAATTTCAATAATTTCTCTAATTGTTCTAGAAATGCATCAAAGTTATTATCTGTTGGTGTCCTATAGCAACAAAACAAGTAAACGTTTGTCTCCATGTCCCTTACCCCTCATATTTCAAAATGATCTATTTTATACAATCGCTTACAAATGTCTAAATCTTCAGATTGTCTGTTTTTGTGTGTTAACACTAAAGTGCCCCCCCTGGATTTATTTACTCTTGTATTTGAAGAGCTTACAATATAATTTGGAAAACTGAATTGAGATAACATTACTTGATTTAAAAAATGCTCACTCACACAAATAAAACTAACCTCATTATGCAATTCATTTAAGTAAATTTCAAGTTCATCTTTCTTATT
Organism: Herminia tarsipennalis; assembly: GCA_945859575.2. Classification (NCBI taxonomy): domain Eukaryota; kingdom Metazoa; phylum Arthropoda; class Insecta; order Lepidoptera; family Erebidae; genus Herminia; species Herminia tarsipennalis. Next base: position 27,857,074 of record OX243839.2, on the reverse strand, counting down.
ATTTATTCCACAGAGATTTTGGTGATAAATAGTGAATTTTGAATAGCAATTCCCATGCAATACCTTGTTAGAGACGAAAAAACTCATCATTGGCAGCCTTTATTGAAGGGTTATCAGTAGTTTCACTGTTTACTTTTAGATTAAAATAATCTAAAATCTTTTTTTGTTTCATCACATATTTGGGTGACATATTGAGTCTTTTCGTTTGCAAAATGCAAGATTCTACACAATTTGAACCAAAATATAATTGTATGTACTGTTTTAGTTGTTTAAAAATACTGGATATAGCCCTATTGTTTACTTTACCTGTATATCTTGAAAACATTTCATAATCATACTTAAGATACCTATTAGAGTCAAACAAATACGCATATTCATATTTAGTATTGCTTTGTAACAATGCCTGATTGAAACTTTCAATTCTCATATTAAATAAATTTACATTACTTTTAAGCATAAAATTAGGTGAACATATAATAATGTTAGTATGAGTTAAAGTTTCCACTTTAATTTTTATGTAATTTATAAGTTGTTCATACCTTTGAGACACTTTGAAGTCAGTATCACCCAAAAATATAATGCAATAATCATTTAAGGTGTAATTTATTAGTTTCTGATCTAAAGTTTCAAACAACTTCATTGTGTTTGCATTTGGCATGCAGAAGTGACATACTCTCATGTTTGGAAAAGTGATTCTTGCATTGTATAATATATTATTCACATTATTGTCACTAATGATACACATTTTACTAATTTTTGACACATTGGCACTTTGGCTATGAACACTAGAAATGTTTGGTTGTGGTTTTGACGTTGACGTAGTTTGTTTGGAGTCACAAGCGCCCTCTGTTGCCCGATGTTGTGAACTTTTTACAATTGAGTCGTTCGAATCATCCACATTGAAGTTCAGATTATTGACGGTCTCACGTGGTTTGCTGCTAAGTCCTATAGATGGCGTTACGCTTCTTCCTTGGGTGTTGTTGCCAATTTCCGAATTTTTCCTCATTGATGTCAGCAATCGACGCTTACATTGTGGTGAGAAGAATTTTCGGGGTGTAGTGCTTTGTGTGGTGGGGCTTTCCGTGAAACCTACCGATTTTAATAATTTTAATTTATTTTCAGACACTCTTAAGGAATCTTTTAATTAAAATTTTCCGCCACGAGATTGTCAATTTCGTTGTTTGCCGACTGCAACTCTAACTTAAGTGCTTGGATTTCCTCTTTCAGAGCAACTACATCTTCTGAGTGGTTTGGCAAACTTTGATATGACAGGTTTAAATCAAACTCACAGTCATTGTCAATAGTAATGGTATCATTATTACTGCGTTTTTTGTGTTTCCTGTCGAAGACGTACATATCGTCTGCCATTGTAAATTTTGGAAATAATACCAAAAATAAAACATTTGCAAAAGTTGAAATTGGTCGAGGATTTGAACTCCCTGCGTAACTGTAGGGTGTTAATTTTATTTGTCTCCGATGTGTTTTTAATATTCGATAAATTTCAAAAAACTTCTTTATGACTGAGGTTCGAACTCAAGACTATCTGCATTGCATCGACGTGCTATTCCTACTGGGTTACGCCGTTTTTATTACACAGTGGCGAAATTTGTGATTGCAATCAGCACGATTTTTTAAAAGTTCGTTAATGACTAATGATAAAAGAATTTTTTCAAACATTTGTGCACTGTCACTTAGATGTTTTTATCACACTTTTTATTATTTTATAACACGTTTAAGGATTGTTTTGAATATTAAATGCAAGTTTTTAATCGATTTGTGGGTTTTTAGGTCACTTTTGTCTTGTTTTTCACTTTTTTACACACTTATCCACTGATTTTCGCCCTGATCACTAATATTAGTTATACTTTTATAAATGTCGTTGTTAGTCTGAGATAACACTTACACTGGTCTTTGTCACTGTACATTACATGTTAAATAGAAAAATATGTCAATTCGTGCAAGATTTACATATAAATTCAAATAAAATAACGGAGCGCGAAGTGAATATGGCTAGTATCTACCCACTCGTCGATTCTACACCACCATTCTATAACAAACACAAATTGTTAAATATTGGCAATTTGAAAAGAGTGGCCGCGTATTTTTTACCTTGTTCCTTACCTTGTTACTTATTGCTTGCGAACAGGCATTACATGTACATGTAGAACCAAAAACGTTTCACAGTGTATGTGTAGTATTTTGCTTCTTAAGTGAATAAAGATTTGATAAATGTATTTAAAATTACAAAAGTATGTTTACGAGTAGGGTTCAGATGGTCTTGTGTGAGTTGTCTCATATAAGTTTAATCTTTCAATATTGTTTCGTTACAGAGATCTCAGTAAAACAAAAATGTGAAAATATGCCAAGGTTTCGCTAATAACAGAAGTGAGATTTAACTGAAAATCAAGTTCTTTTCAAATTCTTAAAATCATACTCGTACATGGCTCCTAAATGTCAATTTTTAAAGTTATTCATTATTTGCTGCTCAATGGACAAATTGGCAAATAAATTTTTGAATACGCTTATATTAGCTTCACTTGTAACTAACTAGGTATGTGGTTGAATCTTGGAAGTAAATTTCAACCTACTTCTAATTATCGTATCATAATGTAGTTCGGATGACAATACAATAATTTGGTAACTTGGAGCTGATCTGATGATGGAGTGCAACTCCTCCAGCGCTACACGCTTATTAAATTTATTTAAGTTTTTCTTATATATATATACTGGGTGGCGCAAAAGTAAAGACCCTATTTGGTTCAGCTATAACATTTTTTCTAAATTAGAAAACTAGATTTAGATTTTTTTAAATGTATATTTGTGCCATTAAATTTCGTACCATTAGGATTTAAAGATGATGTCTTTTAAATGGTGACCTCCAGAGTTGATACACATTTGAGCCCTATTTATGACATTTTGCATAACTTGCCGTAACACTTCCTGCGATATGTTCGTTATTTCTTGACGAATGTTTTCTTTTAGAGCTGCGAGAGTCTGTGGCTTGTTCACATACACCCGAGATTTCAAAAAACCCCAAAGAAAGAAGTCTGGACTGGTCAGATCGGGTGATCTTGCAGGCCAAGGCAAATCGCCAAAACGAGAGATAACTCGGCCTGGAAAAGCGTCCCTCACTAAGTCCATAGTGTCGCGCGCTGTGTGTGCCGTAGCGCCGTCTTGTTGAAACCAGATGTGCTCCAGCCCCAATTCGTCTAAACTGGGTATCAAAAACTCACGTAACATGGTTCTGTAGCGTTCTCCAGTGACAGTTATCGCATTGCCTCCAGCGTCTTCGAAAAAATAGGGTCCGATCACTCTGTCAACACAGATGCCACACCATACAGTAACTTTTAGTGGGTGTAGAGGTGTTTCTTAAATAATGCGCGGATTATCAGTGCCCCAGAACCGAGTATTCTGCTTATTGACATGCCCTGAGAGATGGAAATGCGCTTCGTCACTCATAACCAATTTTGAAGGAAAATCATCCTCTTCAAGGTTGAGGTTTATGACGCGCTGGCAGTAATCTAGACGAGCTCGGTGGTCAGCAGGCAGCAGCTGATGAGTCATTTGAGTTTTATACGGGAACATCTTTAAGTCTTTCACCAAAATACGCTGCAGGGTCCGTCTGGAAATGCCCAATTGCGTGGCACGTCGCCTCGTTGATGTTTCTGGACACTCTTCCACATCTTCGCGCACAGCATCGATATTTTCAGCTGAACGGCCTGTTCTTGGTCTCCCAGACTTAGGTCTATCCAATGTTGAGCCAGTTGCTTCAAGGCGTGTGGCAAAGCGTCAAATTGTGCGACCAATCGGTGCCGGACGGTGGGGAAATCGTCGACGAAATTCACGTTGTGTTCTTATCACTGATGAATTATTCCGTAAGAACATTGACACAATTATTCCACGTTCTTGGGGAGTAAAACGGTCCATGTTTATTTTCAGTGTATTTTACATTTGTTCACTACACAATTTTCAACAACAGAATGACAGAAAATGTCATATAAAAAAAAAAAAAGTATTTTCTTTAGTGCCAGTACTTTTGCGCCACCCAGTATATATATATGCGTTTTAAAAGCTATACTTTTTATTAACTACTAGCAACATGGGTCGCACATTACCTTGGCCCAAAATGCTGCATGTAAAAACGGTCCGCGAGTTGCCCTTTTGAATCTTGGCTGATACAGTACCGTGTGTCTCGATAGATTATCGTGATAATCGAACTGTTTAAATACTTATAACGGAACTCGGTGCGCGAGTTCAACTCGCACTTGGCCGGTTTTTTCCAAAATATTAGGCTCAGTAGCTTCAGAGATAGGGAGGGGGAGGGGAATGGTCTATTTTCATGTTTTTTCCTGAATAACTTAAAACTAATTATAAAAGAAAATTTATTTGATATCCTTGTACAAAGACCTTTTATTTGATGTATTGCACGATACAGTTATACTCGTATATACACATGTGTACCAGATTTGAACTTAATTGTTTTAGTGCAAATTAGCTGTGACAGACAGAAACACGAGTGATCTTTTAAGGGTTCCCTTTTTTATATTTTTACGGAACCCCTAAAAAAGTACATCTATTTACACTAAATTCCAAGCACATGCGTTTAGGAGTCACAAACTGCAGCTCATAGTCTTAAACACGTAAATATATGTAAGTACAAAGTTAATAAATTTATCGCTTACGAAAACATTTGCTCTGGTATACATTCCAGGCGTTGTTATAATGTGATTAAGATATCTTGGCTAATTGAATTTTCGCTAGACATTTTTAGCAGTGAAAAGCTTTTTCATTATTTTTATACTTCATTTATAGTATGCAGTGGGAGGGTGGACGACTGTCGTTTATTTCGAGAGGCTTTCATTTATTTCGGCATACAATTTTGTGTGATTATGCATTCTGTCTCGGTTATTTGTATGTTTGTAAGGTGAAACGAGACACGTGAATTATTCACTTGTACAGACATTGGTTTTTATTGTATACTCAAAAAATCCAACATGGGTCTTACATTTTTAGGGTTCCGTTGCAAAAATGGTAAAAACGGAACCCTTATATTTTCGTTATGTTCGTCGGTCTGTCTGTCCGTATGCCACAGGCATTGTATTCAAAGACTACACAATGAATATTGATGAAATTTGATAAAAAGGTGTCCTGTAGTAGCTAGTTTGATAGCGTACTACTTAGTTTGATAGCTAAATAATAAAAATAAATATTTTTAGGGGGGTTACCTTTTTACATGTAACAAAAGCAGAATCATACGTGTGTATAATTGTATTGATTGGTCCATTAGACATACAAATAATTATTACACTTTATTGAAAGTTTTAAAATTATTAATTAAATGATTATGTTATATTATTAAATTTGGCCAAATCTTAAGAAAATGTCAAAGAAACGAATAATTGTTGTTTAATAATAAAATTAAATTACAAACACAAATCTAAAAAAAAATATTTATTTTTATTAATTACGGGTAACTCCTTCCACGTATGGCGACTTTAACTAGGATGTAAGAGCCACCTCTTTTAGTTTCTTCTCGGCTATAGTATGCCGCTTAATCATAATATGAAATATCGAGTTGAATTTCCTGACCTGGCATCATGAAATGTTCTGATAAGCAGAGTACATCTATGCTTTGCTTCTCAGCGACGAGTGTTGCTAATGAAACAGACACAGTGTCGGCCTTGCTCAGTAAGCCAGCAATATTTTGGTGCAAAATAAACAGTGACTTAGTTACTAAAAACATATTGTCGTCATTTTGTTCTTCATTCCTTTCACTATCTGGGAAATTAAATACATTTGTAGTTGTATGCATCCTAGTCCCAGACATAATGGGCTTGTGTAATGTTTAATTTGTTAAATAATCCCTATACTGGATCTGATAATCCATACTTATCACAGTTTTTTAATAATATTTGGTTTACATGGCGAACAAATAATAAACGATGATGTAATCGTAAGTTAAAATTCATGTCCACATATTTTATATTTATAAATTTTGAACACAGCAATTTAACTTCATAGTTCAATTTTATTTCTCGCAGATATTTGTTAAGTGGTATCTCACACATTTGTATGTGTCATCAAATATAGAAAAAAATGCTTAAGTTAAATATTAAAAATAAAAGGTGATCGGTCATGCACGCCACCCATAGCAACAACATAGTCACTATCAGTTATTAAGATAATTTGATTACGTTCAGAGAAAAAAGTATCTTGAAGAGTAACTCCCATTTTCCAAAAGCATGTACCCTGAAATCGCTCTCCAATCAGGCGCTGCAGGGTGTGCTGAAGACGGCTCCCCTGTTCATCAACGATCGCGATAATCTTATGTTTTGATTTCACGGCTCGTGATGCATAGGCGTAATGGGTTCTTGAGTTGGTTTGTTCGATGTTTGTTAACTCTTTACTTAATGCATTTTCTTCACATAACTTGTTAAAATTATTGTTATTGATTTTGCTACTACCCGTACTAAATTCTTGCCTTTTCATATGAACAGAAGCGGTCAACTTTGCCAACCGCATGGCTTATGCGCTTCCTATGGCGAGCTGGGGTTATATGTAGTATACTGTAACGTTGCGTTTCAAGACTTTCAAGTCTTATTTAAAAATGACGTTTTGAGATCATTTTTATTGACGCTTCACGCGACATCTATCCCCAACTTTCTCGACTAATTGGAGTACGCCATCTAGCGTAAATCCTTTAAACTTATTAGTATTGTATCTTGTCAAATCAATAATCGATTTGAATTCTTTTCTATATTTATAGAAAGCATCTGAAATATTATTTAAATATTTATTACTAATCCAAAACTAATATTATGATAAATGTTTGAATAAATATTTAAATATTATCTTGTAAAGTTTCTATGCCAATATTGTTGTATCGGAACGTAGATTGTCATTGGGTCAATGAAGAGGTCATTGTCGTTGGTTGTCTTCGAACACTTTATAAGATGTGCGATCCCAAAGTAAAAGTTTGATGTAATCGAACTAAATTTTATACATCTTAAGTGATGTTAAAATAATTTAATCTTGTTCTGCTCGTGAGGTGAGTTGTGATAATGGAATTGTAATATTTCGGAAATTGTTATTTCCAAAACCATTGTCAGTGTAACCTCACATGTTGTTTTCGTTTCAGAGATTCCTTATTTAATTTGTTGGTGGGATTTGGGAGAGGCGATCAATGCCATAAACATTGTGCATAACGTCCTCGTGAGTATAACTTATTATATTCGACACGCAGCTGTATTGGTAGTATTGGTTTATCTTCTAAACAAAGCTTGTTTTGTTTCAAATGGGTTTTCTTTTCTTTTTTATTATTATATCTTATTATTTTCTCTCTACTCGCTTTTGATGATCATTTGATTCATCACATGAAGCATCGATCCAATTTGGTATCGATCTGTGGATACATTTGCTTAACCATCTGTCGCTGTCATGATATACATTGCATGAAGTCTGGTTAACGCTGTCGTTGGAGGCTGCCTTTCCGCAGGAGGTCAAGCGTAGAGCAGTTTCAGACAAATATAACTCCAGAAAGGCTACCATCACTCAAGCTAGCAGTAGGCAAGCTTATGAGGTAATACGTTCCATTTTTTCGTTAACCACCAGCGATAGAGAAACTTAAGGTTAGTTTTTAATGTCTCATTACTGAGCTAATAGCAGAAATTGAATGGTAATAATATCATCACACGAACCATCTAATAACACGACCCTATAAATCCGCTTGAGATTGGTACCCATTATTATGTAATCCTGTGTACCTAATATATATATTGCATTAAACAACACATGATACCAATCGAAAAGGGAATTGTTTTATTTACTGACACTTTGTGTCAATGACAAGGTTCTTCCTAAATTTTCTGCAAGCCGGTAGCACCTAGCAAAAATACAAGCCTTGCAATACCTACAGTTCAATATAACTTTTTTGTTTTTAAATTTCATGCATTTTTCTAAGTCTACTTTTAATCGTGAATTCTCTTGGTTCAGGTTTTCTATCCCAGAAGTCAGACTCATTATGGTCGCATTAAAGAGAATAATATCTGTGTTAGTCTCTTCCCTTGAACCGGTTTGCTGTGGTCTGTGTTTGCGTGGTGTAATGTTTTGATCTAAATCCATGACAGGTAGTGCAGTCTATCGGCTTTTTAAAATGTTAATTATCAATGTACAGCAGTGATGTGTTGGTACTGCTACTTCCCAATAGATGGCGTTGTTGTAGTATCGATGGGTCAGTGGTCCCTTTCAAATAAGTAGTAAATAATAAAAAAAATAATAAAAAGACTGCAAAGCGTGAAAGAAAGAAAAAACTCGTACGGGCTTTGACAGGTATTGACCACAAAGTAGCTTTATCTCTTTCTAGAGAGTGGTCAATTTTGTGAGGTTATGGCGCAGTCCTGGTCTCTACGTCAATTATTCTTAGTACTAAAAAAATACTTCTGTTACATATTATATTATCTGTAGCAGAAATAATATATAACCTGTGGCAAGCCTGTTTTACCAACGCATCATTTTATGGAAAAATAGATTTCACTATTACCAAATTTATAATATTTTGCGTAGTTTGTTTACAAGATTATACTCGTAGATTTAATGAATTTCAATTTAAACAACGGTTTAAATAGTTATAAAAAGCCTTCTATATATTTTTTGCACTTATGTTTATATTCACAATGATTGTCAAAAAGTTAAATTATGGCACATTGAAATCTTTGTGAAATAATGGATATGCTTTTGAAGTTTTATACACAATCAGGAATTTTGAGTTATAGCACTTAATGTTTTTTGATTTTTTGAATAACACTGTCACTAGTTGGTTGTTTATCACTAATTCAGGAGTTTAAAGCATTGGTCGTGTATTCGTTATTTTATTTATTATTAATTATTCAATACAGAGCTATTTGTTGACATGGCAGCGGCGCCATTTCTCTCATATTGCACATTATTAGATATCCTGTTAACCCCTCTAGCTAAGGTCAAGACTTGTCTTGGGAATGGGTTCATTTTGGTAGTGTAATGGGCAGGATTCGAATCCACGACCTCACGATTGCGAGACTGATGCCTTAGCCATTAGACCTAAGAACACAAAAATAAACATTAAAATTGATCTCATAAGTCTATGTTTGTAACTGAATGAAGATGTATTTTAACATCTGTATTGGTTAAATATTTTATGCACCTTTAAAAAGATTTTATCGCCAGTCCCTTAGCCACGTCATTACCCACTCGAGGCATGTACGCGATATTCGTTTTAACTGACAAGCCATCCATTTGTGACGGCCCGCGATTGGCACCCGCGTCGCCGGATTAAAAGATAGAAAAAGGTGAAAAATTACGGGAAACGCTGACAGAGATTACTAGCTAGATTACCTTTGCGTCATTTATCAACTTCATCTGAGAGGTAAAGGTATTTTAGATTAGGGTATGGTGTAAGGGATGACTGTCAATCGGGACCAAGGCAAAGCGGATTAAAAATGTGGTTAAATTCCTTATTAGATCAGCTTAAGAGACATATATCGATTCAATTCACTTTTTGCAGTCTCGAAAACTTGGCTGAGGTAAGACAAAGTCCATTCTGAGGCGTCATTCTTCGACCAGAGCAAGTGTTCGAGCTTGACCTGCGGAACGATTGAGGAGTTGTAACTTTTCGCATCTTGATAGATAAGTAGTTTTTTCCCGATTCATTTTCGCTTGTATCTAGACTGAAAGCCGCGTGACCGCAACGGCAATGCGAGCAGACATCCATGTAACTAATACTTGCCTAAAAATGTTTGCACTTGTCAGAAACTATTAAAATTCTTTGAATGGTTTCATTGACATGTATTTAAAAAAAAAAACATTAATTTGTAAGAAATCGTACATCGCCTGGATTCCAGTCGTAAGACTGATTTATGTGGCGATCCTTGGAAATATATGTACCTACCCATAATTAGCGAACGTTTATTGATTGATAATGAAGTCACTAAAAGTTTAATGATAATATACCACATATATCATGATTCTGATTACACCTCATCCTCTATAAGTGCTTTAATGATTAAGTATTTTTAAATGTTAAATTTATATTCGCGAGTCTTTCAAACTTATGTGGAGCTATTTTCAGCAGAGAGAAATGTTATCTACACTCCAGATGAGTACGCAGCAAAGCGAAACTATCTGCGCATAAATAATGTAGTTATGAATATTGGTTGTTTTATTTGCATTGAGTATAAATATCATATTTTTAGGTAATACTTATGATCATATTTTACGTTGTGACAGTTTTATAAAAAATATAATCTTAAATATTTAATGTAGGTAATTATCTCTACCAATTTACCTAATTTAACATAATATAGTATACTTAAAATATATAAAATATAGACGTGGGTCGACGTCTACGGTGGCGGTGAGTGTATGGGACGCCTTGTCCTTTCCGGCACTTTGAAAATCTCGTCTGCCACGGTAACGTCTCCCCGAAAAATATAATAAATTAAAGGCTACAATGGTATTATACACCCAAGTCAACACATTTGTTGCTCATAGTTTTTTTTGCCAATTGTAATTTAAAGGATTTAAAATAAATTATATTATTCACATTCAATTAATTGGTTAAAAAAATGGGGTTTGAAATTATTCCACATTATTTCAATAAAAAATATATGTAATAATGGGCGCGCATCAATATTACAGTGATTACATAACACCTTACAGTAACTCCAGCACATATCGGAACATACCCTTTGATCGTGAAGACAAAAACAACCTTTTACAAAAATACAAACAAACTATATGATACAATCTCCTAATTTTAGCTTAACATAATCATAAATAGTAGGGTTTTGAGCACTTTTATTGTTCTAGCCTGTATATAAATGATATCGTGCGCTATGGAACTACAACTACATTACAAAATCACCTGCTTCGTATGAAAATAATTATATAGTTACTAAAAATACGTGTATAATCAATAAAAGTAAATAATAAATACTAAAACAATAACTATAAATCATCTAGTTTATAAAAACTCAAAAATAGAAGTAAGTAGAGCTGTCTTGTATATAATAATCGGAGATCATTTGTAGAGACATAGAAAATATTATTGTACACTACAGCAAAGATGCAGTTCGACTCATATCACAATGTAGTGGTTATCGACGAGTTCGTTACTTAACAAAGTGTGTACAGTCAGCAACGACATGCCCAAACATTGTAATCATTTTCTCAAAAATAATAAACCTCAAAGCGATGTTTGAGGTTATTATTTTTGAGAAAATGATTACAATGTTTGGGCAACACATGTGATATTTTAAGAAAACGGTCACCTATATTCAGACCATTATATGGATTACCATTGTCAGGTAAGATAAGCAACGTTAGTTATGTTGTTCTTTTAGTCTAAGGTAATGATACTGAAAGCCAATTAATATGTTTTATTATGTCGATTTTTTATTTATTCATCTTATATTCTTGCTAAAATATCTTTAATTACCTTTCCACCACCTTGAGGTCAATAATGTAGCAATATTCTAAAAGCTGATAAAATTTATAATACATGAAACCACATTTTCTGACTAATCGATTTTGAGACTTAAGTATTTAAAAAAGTGATCCACTGTTTACCCGGTCACCCTAATATAATTGCACACTTACTTAACTGCCAAAACTCAAACTCTGTGGGTGTATGTGTAAAAATAGCTCTTAAACTAGGCAACATTTCCCTGTGTCGCGAGGGACTTTACAAAATACATTGTCACGGATACAAAGAACCTACCCCCAGATTCAGAACACCTGTTCGAATAACACCCAGCGTTGTCCAATACGAGAATCGAACCCACAATCTCTTATACAGCAGTCGCAGCAGCCCACTACGCCATCGAGGCAGACATCATTATTGTCTGATTACTGTGAAAGAATCTACTATCAAAAACAAAAGCACAATTATAGATAGAAATCTGCATATCTTCTTCAATTTGCCACCCCTATTTGATGCTAATACGAAATGAGCTGATCTCCCTATCTGGTCAGACTCAGGTCCCACTGAGTCAATGTAATGATTACATACTTTGTTTGCAAATACCAAGTGTAAAAACTCCGTCTCGTACCTATAATGAACTTGGTGACGCATAGCTTCACGCTAAATAACGTCTACGACATTCAATTGAACTCTAAGTAATTATATTTAACTGATAAGTTAAAGTCTAAATCAAGTAAATTACGCTTAATTTCAGCAAATCATTATTAATCGTAATTTATTTCAAACGTCTGAGTTACGACAACATATCGTTAAATATTAATTCACATGTAATATTAATATTTGATCTGATAAGTTTGAAGACAATTCAGATCTTTAGAATGAAGGTCACTCTTACCTTTATAACGGTGCATCTACATCAAATGGTTTTTGTGAGATTCCATTGTATTTAACTTAATATATGTTATTTTATGTTAAATTGTACCCTATTTCTAATTATCTATTTATAAATTAAAGCTCCGAATCATTAATAACTAGCATAATAATAAGCTGAAGTTTCTTTTGTGATGTAAATAGACAAGGGATAGGAAAGGATATCAGGAAACTCGAGCTCTAACTGCCGAAAACAGATTCAGATTGAATTTTTTTTATTGCGATAAATGTTGTATGTAAAGCAGTTGTTACAATGAGTTTGTTTCAAACATTTATTGAGACATGCTATATTATAAGAACTTAAATGGCCTGTTGGTCTAGTGGTTAGTGTCCTTGACTGCTAAGCCGGAGGTTGTGAGTTATTTATCTATAATATGTATGTATTTAGAAATATATAAGTATGTTTAACAGTTGTCTGGTTTCCATTCTACAAGCTCTGCTTAGTTTGGGATCAGGCAGCATTGTGTAAGTTGTCCCAAGATATTGTTGTATTAATATTGTAAATTAAAATTTCGTCATCAGATATAATAGTTTTAAATTAAATTAAATTAGATTGTCACAATAACAATACATTAGTTATTTTTATACTTTTTAAATTATTTTACGCTGTAGGAGCATTTTTCACACAGCTAGTTTATATAGTTGGCATTGGAATGATTTTAAAGATTCCAACAAAAAATGGCGTATATTATCTTTTTTTTATATTCACGCACAATCTATTATTTTATAAATATTATAATTTTCTTCATTCATGACATTCATGTCTCTTTCAAATATGTCTTTTTTTTTTTTTTTCTTTTTTATTTTTCTTTTTTAAAGACAACTCCCGCAGTAGGGTACAAGCCCTGTGTCGCGGGGAACTTTACAAACATACAAGTCACGGACACAAAGTACACCCAGACTCGGAACAACAATTTGTGGATCACACAAAGAGGTGTCCCGTGTGGGAATCGAACCCACGACCTCTTGCGTAGCAGTCGGACACACTCCCACCGCGCCACAGAGGCAGTCATCTTTATTTTTACACTCTATTATATTTGAAATGTTATCGGCAAAATATACTCACTTATGTTTTTTATTTCAATTAAAATCAAAATACACAATTTTTAGAAATAAAAACCGGGCAAGAGCATGTCGGACCATGCTCAGTGTAGGGTTCCGCAGCCTTGAACAATTGCATCAAAAGAAAAGCGTATGTTCATGGCACTTACACCCTTTTGTTGAGAAACGCAGTTTTTTGGCAATAACTCAATGACGATATATCCGATCTTATCTAAAATAATTTTAGTTTAAAGTATTTATTAAGCGCTATCTTTGTGATTTTTTTGTCACACGGTTCAAAATTAAGGGCACGGGGGGGCACAATTTATGCAACTTTTGGAATATTCACTCAATGAAAAAAGTTTATTAGAAAACTTAATGTTTTTGAAAGACCTGTCAAATGATGTGCCACACGATAATATTTGCTGAAAAAAAAAATCTGCTTCTGTTACATGCATAGAGTGCCCCCCCCCCCCCCCCCTAAAAATATTTGTTATTATTATTTAGCTATTAAACTAAGTAGCTACTACAAGACACCTTTTCACCAAAATTCATTGAGTAGTCTTTGAGTAAAATGCCTGTGACATATGGGTAAACAGACAGACATACAGACGGACATGACGAAACTATAAGGGTTCTGTTTTTGCCATTTTGGCTACGAAACCCTAATAGAAAAATGGCAGTAGAAAAACGAAGTGCTAATTTAAACGGTGAACACAATGCAGAAATACATAAAGTATATAAAAATAAAATCCGACATTCTTAGACGTAAAATTGAACAATCTATGTACTTGGTCTGCTCATATTGAATATGTATGTAAGCCATTGTACAGCTATGTACATCTATACTAATATAAAGCTGAAGAGTTTGTTTGTTTGAACGCGGTAATCTCAGGAACTACTGGTCCGAATTGAAAAATTATTTTATTCTGTTGCGTAGACCATTTATCGAGGAAGGCTATAGGCTATATAACATCACGCTAAGACCAACAGGAGCGGAGCAGCAAAGAAAAATGTTTTCAAAAACGGGGAAAATTGACGCATATGAAGTTGCGCGGTACAGCTAGTACGTTATATAGGATAGCAAAAATAAGTGACTGTCTTTCAGTCACTTATTTTCGCTCGTCTCGCTGCATTGGTGGCGTATCATGATCACATCGCATCCATCCTGCGGTACGAGTTGTTATTATTGCGAAAAATTTAAGCGAAATTTATAAAGTATTCATAATTCTAAAAAGATGCATACGAGCAATGTGTTGTACTAAACCCCTAGAACCTTGTATACCACTATATAATAAAAAGAATGAATCAGTAGTAATAGTTAGTACTTTAGTAGCGCATTGATATTTGTGCCATCGATAGATAGAAATCCTTCCGGGCTATCTATGGACGGTTATCAAAACGCACAGATCTCAATTTTGCTACTGGAGTTAGCATTTACAACAGACAGTTAACGCTAGATGGGGCACGGGGGCGAATGACCAAGCTGAAGCTCCATACTTCATAATATTCTTGATTTTCCTTCTAGTCCTTACTGTATTATAATTGTCATTAAAATGCAAATCTTTGATTGTTTTGTCGTCAGTCCAGGCAACACTAGCGACATCTATATAAGAGAGCAATTAAAACTGACTGTAACGAACGTGTACACTCATAATCTGGGATCTTGTTATTTTATTTTTATATACTTTATGTATTTTGAGTTGTGCTTGAGATTTATAATGAACGTGGTTCATGTGTTTCTTTTTTAAATTACTTTCTAGTTTTAACAAAGGCGTCAAGATATTATTATTTTAGGTAATTTTAATGATATAAGAAGTACCGTATTATGATATCCACAACGCAAAAATAACGGCATTAAAAATTGATAGCCTGTTTGTGTTTGCTTTTTACATTGTAGCTCTTTAATTGGTTAATCGATTCAAATGCAGTTCGTTCTAAAGCCCAGTATTTACTTACTGTGGTTTATAGATGTGTTTAATCAATATGTGTATAGCCGTTTCGGAGATAATCCACCATTGTCTGATGTGTCGAGAATTTTTCAAGAGTACATTAGCTTGTTTAGAAGCTTTTAGTCGAAAATCTTATGAAATTGGAATTAGTTATGCAAACTTCGACTGGTCTTAACTTAGAATTCATCACGATATCCTTAGAGTTAATTAAATTCAAACTCAATTTAACTTGGTAAATAACTATCAACGGCACGCAGATTCCAATCTAACTAATACTATGTGAAAATTTGTTTTAGTCTATCTTCGGTTTAGTTGCAGAGGGTAATCTTTGAAACTACTGCACCGATGTTGAAGAAATTTGACACGGACGTAGGTTGAAGAAGCACATAGGCGGTTTTTTTACCATTAATCACACAGGTTACAGTGGAAACATTGAAAATTATTAATTTTATTTTCTTATAAAAAAAGAAATCTCCTCCATCAGTATACCAGTCATAATGTCGCGTAAGATTACAAAAACATACAATTAACACAAATACACCCAGACTCGAAACACATATTAATACATCTCTTAAATACTATACCGTATCAGAATCGAACACAATTCTACATCAATACGTACGCCTACTGCGCCACCAAAGTAGTAAAACGATACGCAGATTAGGATAATATTTATCTGATATATAAACAGTACATAATAACCTAATATATATGGCATTTAAAAACAGTTTCCATTTGTTGTAATTCCCAAGTTCTTTTCTGACTGGCTTTATCTTTTGCGAACTTGGCATTAAATGTATAATCATTCTAATTTTGAAATTCTTATTTTTAATCAAACTTCCAATAAAGAATAAAGTATTTGGCTTTACAAATGCACGAGAATATTCATGTTTAAATACAAACAAATAATGAACAGCGCCGTCCTTGGCTTGTAAAATGGCTTCGCTTTTATCCCAAACACAAACATGTCGTGTATAGGGCCCGGAAATAGCAACGCGTCGTCTACCCTCATATTGCTATGTCCACTTATCTCTTATCTTACCCGGTGACGCTCCGCCGAATTGTATTACACGAACGCAGGCAAACATCACTTGGTATTTATGTAAAAAACAAACTGGTTTTGCATAAACTTATTATAGAATACCGTGTATGTTTGCATTAGGTATAACAATATTACAGACTATAGAAGGACAGACTATATTTATCTAATTTCCAATGTAAGCAAAGAAGTGTTATATATTTGACGTGTGCATCTGTTAATCTTTTCCATCGGAGGAGGGGCAACATCGTCCTATGCGTGTTTTAAAGCTTTACAGCGATCGCCAACCCGCTCGCCAAGCGTGGCGATTATGGCAATTAGGTACTCTGGGATCTACAAAAAGTAGGTCCTACTGGGGAGACCCACGGGCGTGCCCAGCAGTGGGACATCATATGGGTTGAAATGTATTGTTAATCGTCTGTGAATGGTATCGTTGCGCTTAAACGGACGAAGGTAAGCTTCCTCTACCACAGCGACTAAATTTTGAAACTAAAACGGGGGACTATACTTTAAGGAAGAAAGAGGTGTCAAAATATTAATTTTAAATGGCAACAACTTGTGCGCAATTTCACAATGGATGTAGGATATAGGTATATACTCGATAATAGCTTTTTTCTATCAACAAAATGAGAAGACGACCAGGGGGCTTAGACAAATACCACACACTTCTCTTTCCACACACGCTAACGCGAAAAAATGTATGCATTTGACTTAAGGTTGACAAAACGTCACGCGACTGTTGCTGGATTTGTAAACAAAAACCAACAGTAGCGTGTGCGGAAAAAGAAGTATGTGGCATTTGTCGTGCGCCTGATGGTAAGCGACACGCTAGCCCTTAACAGTATCAGTGACACCCAAATCCTTGTTTTGGCAAAAAAAAATAATATCATCGTACCGCACACCTCATTTGCGACATTAGTTTGTATGTCTCTTATCCCAAGTAATTGCACTTGATACAGCGCCCTTCTTCCAAAACACTGTAATGTTGTCACTATTTCACAGAATAACTGACACTGTTGTGGTACCCCAAGACTGCCTATAGTGGGAAGTCTAAGCCATAGGCCGTCTATTGTGATCGTCGTCATAGTGTAGTAATGGCATACACTGAGAGCACACACAACAGTTTAAAACACAGAGAGTTAAAAAAACAAAATTTATTTTGTTTAGTAATCTAATAATTTACAGCCAATCTTTTCAAGCCAATTTTCTAAACTTATTCAGTGTTTTTTTTTAATATTAAGGGCATAAAACATACTTACATGTTAGGAGAGCTTATCTGAACATTTTTTGTAGGTCGTGGGCGCGGGCGCCTTAAAGGCTGACATGTGACGGGCGGCGTAAGCGGTTTACATGCAAATTAGCTTGCAAACTGGGACTGCTGGGACCCTGTTAACTATAACAAGTTGACTATACACGCTGCCGTGGTATAACTAAAATGCCGTTATCCAACATCTGGTCGATTTTCAGTTTTTGATGCCAAAAGAATGAGAAAAAAAATCTCTATCGATCTGTATTTTCAGTTTATCGATATCTTTATTAGTTTTGGAATTAAAAATAATTTAAATGCCGTTATTTACCTATATTTCGCGTGTCAAATAAGCTATAATGCAGTTAATCAACATTGTGAGACTATAAAGCGGCTAAGTTACGTTAACTCGAACTTTTGTTTTAATTTAGTCATATGATTATTTCACAAGATTGCCGTTAACAGATTTTTTTAAACTATAAAGTTGTAAAAGTACTTTAACTGCATTATTGTTATGATATTATTATAAAAAACAGTTTAATATTGATAAGCTATAATGCCGTTAACTAAAAAAACTAGACTAAAATGTGATTAAGTGCGTTTAACGGCATTATAGATTATTATTACATATACATATTTTTATATTAATGCTGTGTTATAATCCAGTAACGATGATGTTATTACATATCTGTACGTCACGGGTAGGCTAAAATGTCGTTATCTCACATTGTTTCACAAAAATGCCGTTAAGTTGCTCTCGCGCGGGCTTTGATTCTATTACGCCATAAAGCCATAACGCCGCGAGCGCTTACGGGTGAAGGACGTGTGTCGTTGCGGGTCTGTTCCCGCCAAATTTGCAACAATGACGGACCGTCGCTTTAGGTAAGTTTAGTTATGTTTGCTTAATATAATAACATTAATATAATAATAATATAATAACATTAATATTCTACCACATTCACATAGCGACTTAAAGGCAAACGCGGATGGGAATATATAATATAACTTTTTTGTAAATATATTCGGGTGTACCCAGACTCGGATCAATTCATTATCAATAAATAGGACTCGAAGTTAATATAAGATAATTACATTATACAAGCTTCTACATAGATTGGTGATGGTGTAGCCATTGTTGTGAATGTGGCACAATATTCTTAATATCTATACATATACACTGACGGACTCATAAACTGCATCAAAGTTCAGGTTTACTCTAAAAGGATTTTTTATAATAAGTATGCAAACTTTTTAGATTAAATTATATAAATATGGAAAGACTGGCTCTTAATCTTAAAAAAAAAAAAATTTAAAAATAGAACTGCGGTAAAACAAATGAATATAGCCGGGAAAAGAAAATTTACTCGTAGTATCAGATTTGCGTGTTATTTATAGCAAAGTTTTAAATTAATTCTCATTGATTTTTTTTGTTTGGTCAATTGAATTATTGTTACCAGCATAATTGTTGGGTTAGTTTTTTAACACATCGAGAGTTTTTGAACCATAATATGGATACTTCGTCCGAACAAGCGGCACAAATTGTAGCATTGGTGCGGGAGGGCTTGGATCAACGAACGATTGGTAGAAATTTAAATTTAAACCAGTCTACGGTTTGTAGAATATACAGAAGGTTTGTAGAGACAGGTTCTTACAGGAGGAGACGTGGTACAGGCAGAACTCGAGCAACCACAGGTCGTGATGACCGATTTATTGTTACAACTTCCCTGCGAAATCGTTTCCTCACGTCAGTTAACATCAAAACCGAGCTTAATGAAGTGCGTGGAAAAAACGTGTGTGCACGAACAATAAGAAGAAGGTTAAAGGAAGCGGCTATCACCCCTTTTAGACCAGCAAATGGTCCAAAGTTGTCTGCAGCTCACAGACAAGCTCGCTTAAGATTTGCGCGTCATCACCTGAATTGGACAGAAGAGCAGTGGGCCTCTGTATTGTTCACGGACGAGTGTAGGACATGTTTATATGGTGCAGATGGTCGCAGAAGAGTCTATCGTCGACGTGGGGAGCGATATGCTCAAAGTTGCATTGAGGAGCGTGTTCCTTTTGGAGGCGGTTCATGTATGGTCTGGGGTGGCATATCGATGAACGGGCGAACAGAACTTGTGTTCATAGACATGGTCCGTCAAAACGGTAATAGAGGGGGTTTGACAGCACATCGCTACATAACAGAGATATTAGAAGATCACGTGGTGCCTTACATGGGATTCATAGGCGAAAATTTTACTTTAATGCAGGATAATGCCCGGCCGCATGCAGCTGCACAAGTTCAACATTATTGCGAAGAGGTTGGGATACGTACAATGAATTGGCCAGCACGCAGCCCGGATCTTAATCCCATCGAGCATGTTTGGGACAATTTAAAAAGAGCTGTATATGCGAGAAACCCTTCGCCTACGACAGTGGCAGCACTAAGAACAGCACTTTCAGAAGAATGGGACAATATTCCGCAAGATCTTTTAAAAACCCTTATAAAATCTATGCGGAACCGATTAGAATCCGTAATAAGGGCACGTGGGGGTAATACACCTTATTAAAACACAAATAAACCCTTGCATAAAGTTTGTGTCTATTGTTAAAACCAATTTTTTAATTAAACAATTTTTCCTTAAACTTCTGTTTTTTCTTCAAAAAAGGTCTTAAGGTCCTTTCCAGTACATAAACTTAAACTTAAAGATATGATCCTACGCTGTTTTAAAGTTCACGAACCAATCTAGAGGTTTCAATTTAAATCTGTATAGAAAGTTTGCATACTTGGTTAAAATATTTATTTCAAAGTCGTCTATTACTTTGATGCAGTTTATAAGTCCGTCAGTGTAAATAAAATTGGAGTTTCTCTTTGTTATATTAAAATAGCCGATTTTTATTCTATACATAATATTATGGATGTATAAGCGTAGGTACCTAACATATTTTACAACAATTTTAAATGTTGTTTAAGTATGGGTATACCTAAACAACATTAAAAAAAAGTCTATCTTTCTATCTGTTTGGTCGGGCGAATCTCAGAAACGGCTGTACCGATTTTGATGGGACTTTCACTAGCAGTTAATATTTGATTCCGATGTGTGTACGTGCGTGTATGCGTGTGTGTACGTGCGTGTATGCGTGTTTGTGTGCGTGTGCGTGTGTGTGTGTGTGCGTGTGTAAGTGTGTATTATTAATTACGTATATTAATTATATTTGTGTGAAGGTATTATGTGTTTGTGTTTTTACGATTCCTATTTATAAAATTAATTATTTTATTACAGAAGCAGAAGCCAAAGTATTTTAAACATGATAAATAAAGAATCAATTAATTATTCATCGGTGACCAGGAACACGGAACGTGAGCTGCATGTTCCAGCTGCAGCAGCTAACTATAATATTGAAAATTACTGTGAGCGACCATACTCAATGGTGGGCAGGATATTTGAAACATTTTGCGAGACGCAGACAACCAACAATTCATTTCATTTATGCAGTTTAGACACTAATAAATTAAAACAGGCTCTACTAAAAAACTCAGTTAATACAACATGTAGCGAACTTGACAAAAGCTCACCCATTCAAGTAGACTTAATGTGCAATGAAACAATGCCTTCCGAGGATTCTCCACTTAATGAATTAATAATTAACGATTTAACATTTGAAAATAGTCCAAAAGATTTTGATTCCGACGATTCAGTTAAAGATAAGGATTATTATCCATCAGATGATCCAAAAAGCCCTATATCTATTAAGTCAAAAACGAAAAACAAACCAAATTATAAGAAGCTACCTACTAATAGAAATGAATTAACTACAAACAACATAATAACTTTATACCAGTCACGTAGAGTTTCCTTAGATGCTCCTTGCTTTAAAGAGACGCCTAACAGACCAAACTTCCGCAAGCGTAGCAATACTGTCGATGGTAATTACTGTTCATCATTGTCTGAGCTATCCCAACTACCCCACAAACGTAAGAAATATGATTTGCCATTACAACAGCGTAAACTAGATGCTAAGAATAAAATAAAAAGCAAGCATACTGTCAAACCTGGCTGTAACGAAAAATGTATGAGACAATGTATGGAAATATTCACCAAAGAAGAAAGAGAAAGAATTAATAAAATGTATTGGGATATGACATGGCAGGAAAAACATGCATTTGTTAAAGCGCATACACAAACTGCAATTCCGAAAAGAAAATTCACCAGCGATCCAAAAAGAAAACCGAAAAGGAATTTTACATTAAAAAAAGAAGACGGCACCTTAAATATAGTTTGCAAGATCTTTTTTCTGACTACACTAGGGTACTTAAAAAATAATGATAGAATACTACATACAACATTTACAGATTCTTCTACAGATCGACGTGGTAAGCACCAGAAAACACCACTATTTGATCGCGATTTACTGACGAAACATGTCGAATCTTTTAACCCACTGGAACCACATTATAGGCGTGAACATGCACCTCTGAGACGATACTTGCCAAGTGACATTACAATTACTCAAATGCATAAACACTTTAATGAGACTTACCCCGAAAATAAGGTTTCTTATAGTTTATACAGATCACACCTCAAGACATTGAATATATCTTTTACTGATCTTGGCAACGAGGAATGTGAATTATGTGAGGCATATAATTTTCACAAAAAGGAAACGTCACATGATGCCACTAGCCAGCTAGTTGAAGAGTGTTCAGCTTGTGTGAATTGGGATAAACATCACCAAAAATATAGGAAGGCTCGAGATCTGTACAAAACACACAAAGAGGAACAACGAAATAGTTCAGAACATGTATTCTACAGCGCTGACTTAGAAAAAGTAATTATGTTGCCTAGACTGGAAACTTTTAAAGCAGTAATTTTCTGTCAGCGGCTCATAGCCTACAACCAAACTTTTGCACCACTTGGAAAGATTACCACAGAGCATAAACCACTAACAGTACTTTGGCATGATGGCATTGCGGGTCGGAAACAAGAAGATATAATGTCTGCATTTTACATTTTTCTTTTGCGCAACAGAGATGTTAGCCATGTTCACATTTGGCTTGATAATTGCAGCTCGCAAAACAAAAATTGGCTTTTATATTCCATGTTCATTCATTTGATTAATAGTGCAGTTATTGGAACTGAAAGAATTACATTGTATTATTTTGAACCTGGTCACACATTTATGAGCAGCGATCAGGTTCATCACCAAGTAGAATTGGCTATGAAGAAAAAAGGAAAATTATATGATTTTACAGATTTTGAACATTGTGTTTCTTCTATTAATAAATCAAAAGTAACAGTCCAGTCTATGTTGCCAGAATTTTTTTTAATTGTACCTAACTATGTGTCACAAAGAAGGATTCAAACATCTAACCCGAGAGCTTATTTAAAAAACATGGTTGAGGTATGTTTCACGCGTAACAGTTACGATCTTATGTATAAGAACAATTTCGACGATGCCACGTATACTTCACTCCGTTTCATGAATGACAAATATTTAAAAAATCCCAATATATTGGTATTTGAATTCAAGACCAAACCAAAAGGTGTTGATGCTAAAAGAAAAGCTGAAATACAAGAAAAGCTATCAAGCCTAATGCCCCCACACAAACTGATATTCTGGAATAACTTGCCTACTTGTACGGAAAACGAAACTTCTAATTATAGGAATAATAAACATGACTGATTTTTATGATAAGTTTTTTAAGGCTGATTTACAAGTTTAAATAATTAGTTAATAATTAATTATTTTGTTTTTGTTAATGATTATATTTTAAGATTTTAGGTATAGTCAAGAAGTACAAGGACAAATTGTTTTTGTAATAATTTGAGTTTAAGTTTTTATTTAAGAAGAAAGTTTAGTTTTGTTTTTTTTTTTTTGTTTATTTGAAGAGTATTTAGATTAAACTTTTTTGTGATTCCTATATATTTAATAATATAATTTATTTGGTTTCCAGGAATTATAAGTTTGTAAGTCCGTATTTTTTTAAAAGAGATGTTTTTAATTATTGCAGACACAATGACATAGAAAGCTACAGAGGGTGATATTATTGATAATAATATTATTGATGTGATACTAATTAAGTACAGAACTAAAAGTTTCTGACAAATCTAATTTCAAGTGCAATTTTTGATACTCATTAAGCTTAAAGAAAATATTGTGTAATTTTGATAAGCATTTACTTACTTAATTAATGAAGACTGTGATTTTAAAATATTTCTGACAAATATCTAATTTTAAGTGAAATTTTTGATACTCATTAAGTTTAAAGAAAATATGATGTCTAATTTTGATAAGCATTTACTTAATTAATAAAGGACTGTGATTTAAAAATAGTGTTTTCCTCTTTCTTGATCATATTTTTACGTTTCAATATGTTTTGATATTGTTAGGCTAAAATGTCGTTAAGCTACAAGGTTTTCAGTTTAACGGCATTCTAACGTAACATAGAGTCCAGTTCTATCAACGGCTTTAAATCCGTTGTAGACTTAAAAGCAGTAAAGTGACGTTAACCGCACTACAGTCTGAAATAAAGTAGTTGAATATTAAGCTAAATCGACGTTATGTGCTTTGACGGCGTTAAAGTTAACCATAAGTAATAACTTTTTTAGGATTTTAACAAACTATTTTTTTAAATAAAAATGTCACACTATAATGCCGTTACTGTTCACGAAGCGGCATTATAGTCAATCATCTATTAGATTTTGGCAACACCGATGTTACACTAAAGCGCAAAAAAGGTTTTATTAAAAAAAATAATAATATTTACAAAATAATACGATAATAGTTCAAAAGTATCTAAATTTATCTACTTTTTGGTACCTTTAAGTCTCAAATAGGTGTTATAGTTATCAAGTGGCAGTGGTTTCAAATTTCCCCGCGGTTTTTTGGCGTTTACTCAAAACTATGATTTGGTAGATAACGGCATTTTAGTTATACCACGGCAGTACGGTATATGAAGTTTACTTTTCTCTGGGATAATAAATGAGGCTCGTCAGAGAGTAGTAACTGTCTTTCACTCTAAATAAGATTTATTGTTTAGTAGGTTTCTAGTCATGCTATTGATGAAAAGTTTTAAATATTTAGCTTTTACTAACGAGCTGATTTGAGCGGAGGCAATGCCTAACTTCAAATTAAGGGGGCAAGCCGCAGCCTCGCCCCGTGAAATAAATTTGAGTTTAATTAAAATATAATTAAAATCAAATTTATTTCATTTAAATTTATTTAAAACTTTTTCGGTTCTTTACCTAATGAAAGAAAACTGTTACTGACCGCTGCAACGCACACCTCAAACTACCAAATGGATTGGGTTGAAATTGGTTACACAGTTATTTACAGTCCGGATGACTGTAAATAACTTTCAGTGCACCAAATTTTAATTTGGTACTTATTGAAACCGATCTTTAGCAATTCATACCGTGGAAGAGGTAAATCAGCATTCTAAATTTGTCTCTTATAATATGCTCCAAAGTCAGTCATCAATATAAAAAACTCCAAAAATTATTTTCCTAATACGTAAACATGAAGTAAATACAATTCCGATACGGTATTTTGACCACGACGATATTACTTCTCTGACCTTTACTTTCACTAAAACTATTAACATTATCTTAAAGAACTATTAATATCTTTTTAATAAACAGCCGCTTGTTTACCGATTTATATCGTTACAGGACTGAACCGCGTAGAGAGGGGTTATCAGCATGTTTTTCAACAATGTCGGATGACTGCATGTTTCTCTGAATCTGATATTGATTCTATGACTTACAACATTTTTGAAAAGGTCAAATTTGAAGCTTTCGATAATTGTCTGAGTAGTTTATAATTAGCTGAAAAGGTTTTCAAGCGTCATGGATTCTGCTACGTGATCACAGCAATCATCTAAACACTATTGGATAAAAATGTGATAAGAACTTAGGACCTGAACATTTCCTTGTAACTAATACACATCAGCTAATTAAGGGTAGCTACGAAATGTTACATTAAAACTATGCTATTTAATTTTTAATGTCATAGAAAACCGTTACGAATAGGATGAAGTTTTACATGCTTAACGCACATGTAATTAGAATACGAGTATAATCTGCAGTAAGACAAATAATAGTGCTAACAATAAGCTACGCCTGCAAAACCTCCTATTACTGATAGTAGGTATAAAAAAGTTTATGATATCTTCAAACCGTGCAACACAATACAGGTAATAAAAATATTGGCCAATATTACACCTAATTTGATTATTACCACCCAAATTGTTTACTCTCTCCCATAATAAGTACTTAATTTGTAACATCTCACAACAGTTCTGTATTATATAGGTACATAATTGTATATTTAATCACCATTCTTCAGTAGTTATCAAGATTTATCATAGTCGTAAATCTCACAAGAACATCACTAAGGATTGCAGGACCCTATATATGAATATAGGCATAGTAGACAATCACATCAATCTTGAGACAATGGAGATATATAGAGACATTATTTCCCCTATTTTATTCTATCTATTTACATTTATCTACCTAAGTTTACTCTTCTTATTGGGACATTAAAAGTAATGAGGAAACTTTGATAAGAAAAAATATCAATCTTTAGGGAATAAAGCTATTGCAATCAAATAACCTTTTAATATTCTATTTATATCTACACAGAAATAAAAAACATATTAAAAAACAAAGTCCCGTGCAAATGTACTTAATGTTCATTTTTCTCGAAGTATATGAGAATTGCGTATTGTAAACGCCCGAGCAGGCGTCACACGAATGCCCGTTTTTGAGCTCGGATTGTTGTGTCGAACGGATTCACAATGTACGGATGTGCGTATGACCCACGTTTAAAATTTGTTTTTTTTAAAGCAGTAACACTGTCGGCGTCTTTACGTTTAATTTTCTTTATGATAGCAATAACGCTATCTATAGTATATTGATTCGGTATTAATACAAAGACCAGACCACACGTGTTTGCGTTTGTGTCGATTATGATATGAGT
Source organism: Herminia tarsipennalis (assembly GCA_945859575.2). Taxonomy (NCBI): domain Eukaryota; kingdom Metazoa; phylum Arthropoda; class Insecta; order Lepidoptera; family Erebidae; genus Herminia; species Herminia tarsipennalis. Next base: position 27,830,447 of record OX243839.2, on the reverse strand, counting down.
TTATTTGTGTTAATGTGCAAATTTTAATGTAAGTTGATTTTATTTGAAACAAAAATAATTTCTTTTTTTTCTGTTGTGAGAAGGTAATCATAAATAACCTCCTTTCATTTGCGTAGAAAAACCACCATGTGTATAGGGCCTTATTGATAATACTTAGTTTTGTAATCACCGTATACAACCAAATATAATACTTTAAAATGTTGAAGTTTTATCAGTACAAGAATATTATAATAATCATATATCTTATCATTCAGTTAGTTGCTGAACAAAGTGCAACGTGTTAGTATCCAAGTGAACAATGAGTTATTCTCTAAAAAATAAAGTGGTCGTTGTAACTGGCGGAGCTAACGGTATCGGATTAGAAATCGCTGATAAATATTTACAACAAGAAGCTAAAGTCGCTATAATACTTGATTTAAATGAAGATGAAGGGAAAAATTCAGTGGAACTACTTACGAAAAAACACGGGGCAGGTAAAATAGAGTTTATAAAATGCGATGTGACTACAGATTTAGACACAGTTTTCAAAACCATTTTTGATAAATATAAAGCAATTGATGTGTTGGTTCTAAATGCTGGACTGCGAGATCCTTCTAGGCCTAGAAAAATGATTGATATTATGACAACTTCAGTAATAGAATGGTCGCTGAAGTTTTTAGATTATATGGGCAAGGACAAAGGCGGCAATGGTGGTACAATTTTAATAAATTCTTCAGTTTTGGGATTTAAAACCTCACCCCATTCGCCTGTATATCAAGCGGCTAAGTTTGGAGTTTTTGGATTTGCAAAATCTTTAGGACATGAGTATAACTTTCAAAAAACTGGAGTTCGTGTATTGACAATTTGTCCAGGATTTACCAGAACGAATCTTACTCGATATCTGTACGACTGTGAACTTACAAAATCATTGCCTGAGGATATGGCTACGATAGCAAGTAATATAATATGGCAAGACGTGGAAGTCGTGGGTAACGCAGCGGTAACAATATTTGAAAATGCTAAAAGTGGAACAGCTTGGGTCATTGAGAGCGGTGAACTAACAGAACATATATAAGACATTCGTTATACATACGTAGGTAACATGCATTTAATATTTATGAAAAATGTTTTAACTTATAGCAGCTGTAATATTAATGTAATTAAATTTACGTCTCTGTAATAAATATAAAAACTACCAATTTGCTATTATATTTAGGGTGCCATACCTCAAAAGGAAAAAAAACAGAATCCTTAAAGGATCACTCGTGTTTCTGTCTGTCCTTCTTTCACAGTCAATTTGCTTCGAATCCACTGGACCCATTAAGTTCAAATTTAGTACACTTATGTATGTATTTCTGTGACCCAAACACGGACGCATAACCTAAATAAAAGATTTTTGAATTTGAGAGCCATTTTTGTTTTTTTTTTAACTCACCGTATCGTGTAGTATATCAAATGAAAATGCTTATTGTGAGCATGTCAATCGTTTTTTTTTATTCGTTTTACTGTAATTTTTTTTTTAAACTGATTAAGGAAAAACAATGAAAATAGCCATTCCCTCCCATTATCTCCGCAGCTACTGAGCCTAATACTTTGAAAAAAAAATAGAACATATAGTTTTTAACCTATAGATTGCAGGAAAAATAATAAGAAGTCAAAATTATCAAAATGGGGTTAATTATGAGGGACCAAATAAGAAGCTTAAAAAATTTTGGCTCTGTGACGCAGTGGGAGTGTGTCCAACTACTACGCAAGAGGTCGTGGGGTCGATTCCCAAGCGGGACACCACTTTGTGTGATCCACAAATTGTTGTTCCAAACCTAGGTGTACTTTGTGTCCGTGACTTGTATGTTTGTAAAGTCCCCGCGATACATGGCTAGTACCCTACTGCGGGAGTCGTCTGTTTTTTTTTTTAAAATCCTCTGGCATAGCAGTCAGATACACTCTCACCGCGCCACAGAGGCAGTCACAGTTGGTTACTAACAAAAATAAGATTTAAATGGAAAACACTTTTTTCTAAGTTCTAAAATTCGTACATAGCTCCTATCATAGATGGCGTATTCTAATTTTTTTAACGATTTGTACTAGTAATGTGGGTCATACATTACTGTGGCCTAAAATTCTTTGGGTAACCACTGCTATTACGTCATGTACGGAACCCTCAGTGCGCGTGTCCCACTCGCACTTTGCCGGTTTTTTTTTATTTTTTTTAATAGATAAATTATAAATTTGTCAATAAACTTAACAGTAGGATTATACGTGTACTAATAATAAATAATAATATGTATGTACCTTAGTGCTATCACTATTTATAAAAGATAAATCTAGGTTATCATGGGGTATCATCACACTTGCGAGAAATTAAACTGGATCTATCAATTATAATATGTAGACGTCAATCAAATGACCTCTAAGTACACAATTTTTAGAAGTTCAATTGAAGACCGATATTGTAACTTTTCCCAATAATTGTCATTATAGCAGTGTTTTCGTTTTATTTAAGACCAAAAATAAATGAATATTATTAAATTCGTTATGTTTATGACATATTATAAAAACTTTTTACTTTTTAACCCAGATCTTGGTCTTTCAAAAAGCCTAAAAAAAGTGTCAAATCTGAATTATTATTTTTTATTATTTAATGCATGGCCACAAATGTTTTGACTGTCATGTTTTACAATACCTTCCAATGTTTGGTGCAGTTACACTTACAATTGGAAATACAATTTTAGTGTTTTTATAGAGGAATTTTGTAATGGCGGCACTAACATAAGTATTTTTTTTATTTACATGCAGGTAATTATAATATTTCAGATATGTTGTCAACTAATAAACTTTTTTACATTGTTTTAAATCGATATTTAAATAGCAATTTTATTATATTCAAACTGAAAACCTGCTTTTTTTAACTATTTTTTCTAGTCAATGTGAGTCATTTGTAGACATAGACGAAACATTTCCAAAAATTAAGTTGATTGAAATACATAAAATTGTTTCAACCACAAGTGGGTTAAGTATGTTAATTATTTAAAATGAATATACTATTAGTTGCTAAATTAAACTGTAATAATTATGTACTTAGTATATTGCTCGCAAGTGTACTTTCATCACAACAATATATTGAGTTATTGGTTCACTCCTTATCAATTGCGATATGCACATATTAAAATAATATACTATATAAGTAATGTAGCAGTCCGAACCAATTAGTTTAACTGGGAACGTCTGAGATTAACCATGGCTAGAGAACTGACAAACAAAGTTGTGGTAATAACCGGTGGAGCAGAAGGAATTGGCTATGAAGTAGCTGATAGATACCTACAAAAGGGAGCTAGAATGATATTTCTCCTGGATATCAATGAAAAACTTGGAGCTGAAGCTGTAAAGAAACTAACAGCCAAACATGGTAACAACAAAGTAGTTTTTCTGAAATGTGATGTCACCACTGATGTAGAAGCAGTCTCTGAGAAAATTTTTAGCTCTTATAAAGTCGATATCCTTCTAAACAACGCGGGAATTCTCAATGATATTCTTCTAAAGAAAACGATTGATATCAATGTGACTGCAGTTTTGGAATTTGGCTTGAAATTTTGGGAGCACATGAGAACCGACAAAGGAGGAAATGGAGGAACAATAATCAATCTGGCTTCCATATATGGCTTTCGAATTGACCAGTTTCTTCCTGTGTACCAAGCCTCGAAATACGCTGTCATCGGCTTCACAAAATCATTGGGACACGCTGCGAATTTTAAAAGGTCTGGTGTTAGAGTAGTTGCTATGTGTCCTGGCTTCACTGAAACTAAGTTGACTGCACAACCAATTATGTGGGACTCAACTCAGAACGGCGAGTTCAGCAAGTTCTTGAAAGCTCAACATTGGCAGAAAGTGGATGCTGTTGGTAATGCCGCTGTGGATATATTTGAAACAGCTGAAAGTGGATCGGCCTGGCTGATTGAAGGTGCCAAGCCCATTGTTGAAGTAGCAAAATAATTTTTTGAAGATTTTATTTGTTTACATTAAATACATTTATGATGACTATATTTTTTTTTATTGTAGATGTTGATATAAAATATTTGTGCATTGAATGAAAATAGTACCCCTTTGACTTTGGCATAACTGTTAAAGGCGTAACAAAATCTTGACACATTGATACTTTGGCATTATGTTTTCGTAGGCATAAATATCGTTTAGACCTAATTCATTTGGTCGAAATTTTAATCGCATAAAGTTATATCGCATATTTTTTATCCGTATAACAGCTATTAGGTATAATGGTAAAAAAACTATTATGAACATGTCGAACCATGCTCAGTGTAGGGTTCCACGGGTCGAGTCGTGACCACGATTGGTGCAATTCGATCGAAACATCGGGTAAATAAACAATAAGTTATTTTTTTAAAAATAAGGGGTCTTTGTAACTGGCGAAGCTAACGATATCGGATTAGAAACCGCTGATTAATATTTATAGCAAGAAGCTAAAGTCACTATATTACTTGACTTAAATGAAGATGAAGGAAAAAATTCGGTGGAACTACTTACGAAAAAACACGGGGCAGGTAAAATAAAGTTTATAAAATGCGATGTAACTACAGATTTAGACACAGTTATCAAAACTATTTTTGAGAAATATGACTTGTACTGCGAGATTCTTCTAGGCCTAGAAAAATGATTGATATTATGACAACTTCAGTAAAAGAATGGTCGCTGAAGGTTTTAGATTATATGGGCAAGGACAAAGGCGGCAATGGTGGTACAATTTTAATAAATTCTTCAATTTTGGGTTTTAAAACCTTACCCCATTCACCTATATATCAAGCGGCTAAATTTGGAGTTTTCGGATTTAATCGGACAAAATCTTTAGGACATGAGTATACCTCTCAAAAATCTGGAGTTCGTGTATTGACAATTTGTCCAGGATTTACCAGAACGAATCTTACTTGATTTCTATACGACTGTGAACTTACAAAATCATTGTCTGAGGATATGGCTACGATAGCAAGTAATATAATATAGCAAGTCGTGGGCAACGTAGCGGTAACAATATTAGAAAAAGCTAAAAGTTATTGAGAGCGGTAACCGAACATATTTAAGACATTCGTTATACATACGTCGGTAACACGCATTTAATATTTATGAAAAATATTTTAACATAAAACAGCTGTAATTAATGTAATTAAATTTACCGCTCTACAGAAAGAAAAAAATACATATTTGTTATTATATTTAGGGTTCCGTACCTCAAAAGGAAAAACAGAACCCTTTTAGGATCACTAATGTTTCTCTCTGTCCTTCTTTTACACCCAATTTGCTCAATTCACTGGACCGATTAAGTTCAAATTTAGTACACTTAAGTATGTATTTTTTGTTACCCAAACACGGACGCACAACCTTAACAAAAGATTTTTGAATTTTATACTTTTTATACTAACCGTATCGTGTAACAAATGGGGAGAGCAGTTAATTATGGGGGACCAAATAAGAATTAAAAAAAAGTTTTTTTAAGGTTCTTTGTATTGTGTAACATATTAAATAAAAGGAAAGTTGTAAGGATGTCCCCTTATCTTTGAAGCTACTGAGCCTTATATTTTAATAAAAATACAATAGATAATATATACCTAGATTCCCAAAAAATAATTTGATTACTAAAATTTTAAACATGTGGGTCACTTAAAGGGTAAATGAAGACATTGAAAAAACATTGAAAACGGTGTATCAAATTTATTTAAAAAATAGTATATAAAATAGTGTGACCAAGAGAGTGACCACATGGGGCGGTCCACAAGGCAAAAGAAAGAGAAGGAGACGTGTAGCTAGTTATTATTATAATACTCGTAATAATATATATTTATTTCTCCTCACATTATTACATTAGTCCTTTTAGGTACCTTACAACTTTAGGTAATTTACATGAGTAAAAAATATAGTATACTAGCGGCCCGTCCCGGTTTCGCACGGGTGGACATGGGATCCCTCATTTTTTTAGTAATTGCGTCTATAATTAAAGATCTAAGCTATCCTATCTCTCAAGTTGGACCAAACTGCATATTGCGTGCAAATTTGAACGAAATCTGTTAAGCGGTTTAGGAGTCCATCGCGGACAAACATCGTGACAGGAGATTTATATATATATATATATATATATATATATATATATATAGTTTAAGTTGTAGATGGGAAAATAAGCTTATAGAAAAGGCCGGCCCCAACTGGTTTCAGGTAGCCCAATCTAGAGAGGAATGGCTATCTTTGAAGAAGGCCTTTACCTGCAGAGGTGTTCCTGCAGTTAAGTAAATATATTTAACATACATTTAATTTAAAAAAAAGATTTATAATACTAGAACAAAACTTGTTTTTTTATATTTTCTTTTATATTGTAATCTGCAAGGAAATAAAAGGCTTTTTATTTTATTTATTATATAAAATAGTATAGAAGATATTATTCTAAATAAAAATATTTAAAAATCATGACTATCATAGTAATTTCAAATAATGTAGTCTTTGCGTACCTCCCCCTTTTTTATATTAAATAACAAATAAATTAATAGACGCTTTAAGAGCATTGCTATCGAGCTTCTATTCAATTTTGAAAATTGAATAAAAGAAAATGCTATTAAAACGTTTGCAAATTTATTAACTAATTATGAATAAGGAAGCCTGACCGCTAAGCTAGTCGTGATGGGTTCGATTCTCACCCAGCATAAATATGGGTGATGATCATGGTTGTTTGTTCTGTGTCTGAGTACTCAAAGATCTTGAAAATCAGCTCACCCGTTGTTGTTTCATAAAATAATGGTATCGTGTTGTTGGTATATTGTGTTACTTGCCTATGTATACTGTATCCTATTACAAAAAAACAATGTGGAAATATGTCAAGTTGGTAATTAACAAATAAAATATTTATCTGGAAAACATTTTTTTATAATTTCTAAAAATCGTACATAGCTACTATCATAGATGACGTATTCTATTTTTTTTAACGATTTGTACTAGTAATGTGGGTGATATATTAATGTGGCCTGAAATGCTTTGGGTAACCACTGCTATTAAGTCACGTACGGAACCCTCAGTGCGCGTGTCCCACTCGCACTTAGCCGGTTTTTTTAATGGTTGTTCTAATAAATAAGTTAATAAAGTTTACACTAGGATTACTTATTACTAAGTGTACTAATAATAATATTTATGTACCTTAGTGATATCACTATTTATAAAAGATAAATCTAGGTTGCGAGAAATTAAACTGGATCTATCAATAATAATATGCAGACGTCAATCAAATGACACCTAAGTGCATAATTTAAGAAGTACAATTGAAACTATTGAAAACCGATATTTTAACTATTTCTCAAAAATTGACATTATAGCAGTGTTTTGGTTTTATTTAAGACTAAAAATAAATGACCATTATTAAATTCGTTATGTTTATAACATAGTATAGAAATTTTATTGATACTAATTTTTACTTTTTAACCCAGATATTGCGATTGGTTTTTTAAGAGGCCCAAAAAAGTGCTAAATCTGAATTATTATTTAATGCATGGTCACAAATGTTTTTACTGTCATGTTTTACAGTATTTTTCAATGTTTGGTGCAGTTACACTTTTAATTGGAAATGTTTTAATTTACAATTTTAGTGTTTTTGTAGAATAGTATGTTTCATTTTGTAATGGCGGCACTAACATAAGTATTTATTTTATTTACATGCAGGTAATTTAGAATATTTCAGTTAAGTTATCAACGAATAAACATTCTTACATTGTTTTAAATCAATATTTAAACAGCAATTTTATTTGTATCCAGTCACAATATGGGGACGGCTATAACATTAGTTTGTTTCTAGCACGGGACATGTAAATATGTTAAATCTTGACGAAATTGTCGATGAATTGTGAAATTACACTTTTTTACCGTTATAAACGACCACTTTTCCACCTGATAATGCTAATCTGGTTGTTACTGACGAAAAAAAACGAGTTGAAAAAATGATATGTTCGAAAATCTGGAAGTTAATTATGAACCTGTTATTCGTTTTTCTCAACATATTTCTCAAAGATATTGCCTGGATGGTATAATTAACATCGTAATGTATATCATAGGTTATTTTGGCTCTCAATTACGGCTTCAGCTGAGATTGTTCAGAAGGTTGTTTTGCCTAAAGTATAACGTTATAAAAACTGCTCTTTAGAATATTTATATTAGTTATTATAATTGATACATAGATAATACTTTGTTTCGTTTTTACACTTTCACTGATATGATCATCCCCATATTGCGATTGATCTTTTATAAGGCCACCTTATCCTGACTTCACCTGAAAACCTGCATTTTTTAAATATTTTTTCTCGTCAATGTGAGTTATTTGACGAAACATTTCCAAAAATCAAGTTAATTTGATATATAAAATACGATATATTATTTATTGCATAAAGATAAAGTATATTTATTAAAAACTACTCTAAATTACATCCATAATAATACAATATATATAAGATATTTACAAAAAAAATAATTGAAAAGTGAGGGTACAAAAACCGTTTAGGCGTAAAAGAATTTCTCCCCATCGATGTCAACTGGTAACGTTCCCAGAAGGCTGGCAGCATTGCCACATTGGTTGGCAATGCTAATTTTTTGTGCAAAGAATAGTCAAGCCTTCTGGTCCCGGAAAGCACTAATAAGGTGTCGTGAAATTTCCTCTAAAAAGGTGGTGCGCACTTGGGCCCCACGGCCCCCGCGTCTAAAAAGAAAGAAAAAGAAAAGAAACATTTATTTGTTGAACCACATAAGTCACAGCAATAAAGAATTACACGTCTCAACCCCAAACGGCTCAAATATATGTATAATCTCCAACCAGATTACTATATTTGCGCCGTTTGAGGTTCTCAGCAGATGCAGCAACAGCGCAAGCGCAGCTCGCCGTGTTTGGTAGGTGGGTCTATAGTATCAACGCAAGTTGCATCCCATACTAAAGGCCTACCCATCCTCTAAAGCAACAATGACATACCGTCCGGCCTCTTGCCGTCGCCGCGTGTCAAACCGTTGGGTTCAACAACAGCTGGCACGCCAGCGGAGACAAGAGCCCGACGGATGATGTCATTGATACTTGCATGGCGGGGTATACGACCCTCGCTCCTGCCGCATGACATTTACTGCAATTTAGTTCTAAACCAACACCTTGAATTTTATCTTTTAGAATAGCCAAATCATTATATACGGTGGCCACGTCTCCCCCTAAAGTCCCATCGTCTAGGTACCAAATGTAAAATTTAGAATTTATTCACCTTGGGGTCACCTTGGTGGCATTATACTGCTGAATACAAAAGATTGTCCTTATAGATTAATTTAGACGGGTGTCTGTAACACTGCCAAAGGTGACTGTAAATTTTGGGTGTAGTAGTGTGTAATTTAGCATTCCTCCAAACTAAAATACTATAAATATTAAGTATATTGTTCGCAAGTGTACTTTCATCGCAACAATATATTGAGTTATTGGTTCACTCCTTATCAATTGCGATATGCACATATTAAAATAATATACTATATAAGTAATGTAACAGTCCGAACCAATTAGTTTAACTGGGAACGTCTGAGATTAACCATGGCTAGAGAACTGACAAACAAAGTTGTGGTAATAACCGGTGGAGCAGAAGGAATTGGCTATGAAGTAGCTGATATATACCTACAAAAGGGAGCTAGAATGATATTTCTCCTGGATATCAATGAAAAACTTGGAGCTGAAGCTGTAAAGAAACTAACAGCCAAACATGGTAACAACAAAGTAGTTTTTCTGAAATGTGATGTCACCACTGATGTAGAAGCAGTCTCTGAGAAAATTTTTAGCTCTTATAAAGTCGATATCCTTCTAAACAACGCGGGAATTCTCAATGATATTCTTCTAAAGAAAACGATTGATATCAATGTGACTGCAGTTTTGGAATTTGGCTTGAAATTTTGGGAGCACATGAGAACCGACAAAGGAGGAAATGGAGGAACAATAATCAATCTGGCTTCCATATATGGCTTTCGAATTGACCAGTTTCTTCCTGTGTACCAAGCTTCGAAATACGCTGTCATGGGCTTCACAAAATCATTGGGACACGCTGCGAATTTTAAAAGGTCTGGTGTTAGAGTAGTTGCTATGTGTCCTGGCTTCACTGAAACTAAGTTGACTGCACAACCAATTATGTGGGACTCAACTCAGAACGGCGAGTTCAGCAAGTTCTTGAAAGCTCAACATTGGCAGAAAGTGGATGCTGTTGGTAATGCCGCTGTGGATATATTTGAAACAGCTGAAAGTGGAACGGCCTGGCTGATCGAAGGTGCCAAGCCTATTGTTGAAGTAGCGAAATAATTTATTGAAGATTTTATTCGATATGATTTGATTAAATTAAATATGTTTGTGATGACTATATATTTTTTTTTATTGTAGATGTTGACGTATTTTTTTTTTCAATTAAAAATATTTGTGCATTGAATGAAAATAATACCCGTTTATTCGCATAATTTGTATTATATGTATAACGACTTTGGCATAACTGTTAAGGCGTAACAAAATCTTTACACATTGATACTTTGGCATCATGTTTTAGCTTAGTTTAGACTTAATTCATTTGGTCTACTTTTGAATCGCATATAGTTATAACGCATATTTTTTATCCCTATAACAGCTATTAGGTATAGTGGTAAAAAAAACAATTAAGAGCGTGTCGAACCATGCTCAGCGTAGGGTTCCACGGGTCGACCCGTGACCACGATTGGTGCATTTCGATCGAAACGTCGGATAAATATGCAATTATTCATTCTCTAAAAAATAGGTGGTCCTCGTAACTGGCGAAGCTAACGGTATCGGATTAGACAAGAAGCTAAAGTCGCTATATCACTTGATTTAAATGAATATGAAGGAAAAAAATCGTTTATAAAATACGATCTAACTACAGATTTAGACACAGTTTTCAAAACTATTTTTGATAAATATAAAGCAATTGTTATGTTAGTTCTAAATGTTGGACAGCGAGCTCCTTCTAGGCCTAAAAAATGATTAATATTATCACAACTTCAGTAATAGAATAGTCGCTGAAGTTTTTAGATTATATGGGCAAGGACAAAGGCGGCAATGGTGGTACAATTTTAATAAATTCTTCAGTTTTAGGATTTAAAACCTAACCCCATTCGCCTATATATGAAGCGGCTAAGTTTGGAATTTTCGGATTTGCAAAATCTTTAGAATATTAGTATGACTTTCAAAAATCTGGAATTTGGGTATTGCCAATTTGTCTAGGATTTACCAGAACGAATCTTACTCGATATCTGTACGACTGTGAACATAGAAAATCATTGTCTGAGGATATGTCTGCAAAAGTAAGTAATAGTCTACCGGCTTACCGGTTCAGTTATGCGTGCCGTAAGGTTCGATTTTAGGCCCATTTTTGTTTTTAATTTATATTAACGATTTACCATCCTATTTAGAAAATGTTTGTAAAGTTGTACTGTTTGCGGATAATACATCTCTTATTTTTAAAGTAGATAGGAACAGAGAACATTTTGACGAAGTGAACTGTGCTCTCTCTCAGGTAACGGAATGGTTTACTCTAATTAACTTAGTTCTAAATGCCAAAAAGACTAATTGTATAAAATTTGCCCTTCCTAATGTGAAGAATCTTGGACCAAACTATGCATTGAATCAGGAAATCTTGGAATCTGCTACCGACACTGTATTTAAGGAAGTTGCCATGGGGTGGATGGATTATATAAACGACAAAAACGCATGGTCGTAATGCTCACACAGGAGTTATGAATTTTATTTTGTCTAATAATAATTATTATTTTTAAATTTTCAAGTTATATCTCGGTTTTCTTACTTCTTCTTTTTTTCTTTTTATATGAACGGGTAACTTGAATGATGTAAAATTCATGATCATAAATGTAAAAATGCAGAATAATTAATGAATAAATGAATATCTGTGTTAAATATTAAAATGTCTTTAGCATTGTATATTCCCCGAGTACCTAGTTAATTGAAATTGTTAGTAACGGTAACTAGCGATCGTATTTCATTAAATTATTTAAGGTTATTTTCGCTTCTTTAAGATGTAATGTCAGGGATCGTCATGCTCACTAAAATGTCATTCCTTTTTTTTTTAAACTATATGTGAAAACTAGCAATGTGGGATTGAGTCCCATATTATTAGCAATCTTATTAACCCCTCCAGCTAAGCTCAAAGACTTGTGTTAGGAGTGGGTTTACGTCGGTAGTATATTGGGTAGGATTCGAAACCGCGACCTCACGATTGCGAGACCGATGGCTTATACATTAAGCTACCGCCGCTTCTTCTTGTTTGTGGTGGTGGTATGAGTCGGGTCATCTTCCTTCCCTCCAATATGGCGAAGGGGATGATGGCTGACCCATGCGTCAAACTCGTGAACGGATACTACTTGTCATTAACATTTTATAGGGTTATTATTTTTAAATTAGTGCTTTATAAATAAGTAGTTTTTCTTATAGTAATCGAATCGCATGTTACCTTTACCCTCTTCTATATTTTTGTAAGTTGATGCTCCCATCCACACCGTAGGAGGCTAATTCTTTTAAAACTCGATTATACCAGTTTACATACTACGGTTATTGCTTGCGTGAGTTTCATGGTGGTGGCTAAATGAATAAAGTATTTTCGACTTAATATAATATGGCAAGACGTGGAAGTCGTGGGCAACGCAGTGATAACAATATTTGAAAATGCTAAAAGTGGAACAGCTTGGGTCATTGAGAGCAGTGAATTAACAGAACATATATAAGACATTCGTTATACATACGTAGGTAACATGCATTTAATATTTATGAAAAATATTTTAACTTATAACAGCTGTAATGAATGTAAATAAATTGACTTCTCTACAGAGAGAAAAAAATACCTATTTGTTATTTTATTTAGGGTTCCCTACCTTAAAAGGAAAAAACGGAACCCTTTTAGGATCACTCGTGTTTCTGTCTGTCCTTCTTTCACAGCCAATTTGCTGCGAATCCACTAGACCGATTATGTTCAAATTTAGTACACCTATGTATTTCATTTTCACAACCTAACTAAATGAAAACTCACCGTATCGTATAGCATATCAAATGAAAAGTTTTATTGTAAAAATGTCAAAAATATATTTTTTTTTATTCCTTTTATTGTCATTTTCTTAAACTTATTAAGGAAAAACCTTGAAAATGAATTCACATTCCAGACCATTCCCTCCCATTATATTCGAAGCTACTGAGCCTAATATTTAGAAAAAAATAAAATAAATAGTTTTTAACCTATAGATCGCAAGAAAAAAATAAGAAGTCTGAATTATAAAAAAGGGAGTTAATTGTGGGAAACCAAAAAGAACCTTAAAAAAAGTTGGGTTATTTGTATAATGTAACATATTGAATAAAAGGTAAGTTGCAAGGATGCCAAATATATTTTAAAGTAATTATTCTGAAAGTAATTAAAAAAATCTTGAAAATAGACCATTCCCCCTCCCCCTTATAAAGACGGATATAAGAAAAAATAATAAGATGACTGAATTTTGAACATGTGGGTCACTTTAAGGGTAAATGAAGACATTGAAAAAACTTTGAAAACGGTGTGGTATAACATCAAAACAAATAAAAGGATTTGGTGTATGGTACAAAATTTATTTAAAAAATAGTACATAAAATAGTGTGTGGTTTCAGGTAGCCCAATATAGAGAGGAATGGCTATCTTTGGAGGAGGTATTCCTCCGCAGTTAAGTACAAATATTTAACATACATTTAAGGTTTATAATACTAGAACTAAACTTGTTTTTTTTGTATTTTCTTTTATATTGTAATCTGCAAGGAAATAAAAGGCATTTTATTTTATTTTATTTATTAAATAAAATAGTATAGTAATATTTTAAAAAATATTTTTCAAAATCAAAGAATAAAGATAGAAGTAATACCAAAGAATGTAGTCTTTGTACACCTCATTTTTATTTATATTAAATAAATAAATTTGTAGACGTTTTAGGTGCATTGCTATTGAGCTTCCATTCAACTTTGAAAGTTGAATGAAAGAAAATGCTATTAAAACGTCTGATAATTTACTAAATAAGATTAAGGGAGTTTGACTGCTAAGCTAGTCATCGTGGGTTCGATTCTCATCCAGCATAAATATGGGTGATGATCACGGTTGTTAATTCTGTGTCTGGGTACTCAAAGATCTTGAAAATCAGCTGACTCGTTGTTGTTTCATAAAATAATGGTATCGCGTTGTTGGTATATTGTGTTGTTTGCCTATTTGTACTGGATGTACTGTATCCTGTTAAAAACAACAATGTGAAAATTATGTCAAGTTGGTAATTAACAAAAAATAGATTTAGCTGGATTTTTTTTTTTCTAATTTCTAAAAATCGTACATAGCTCCTATCATAGATGACGTATTCTAATTTTTTTAACGATTTGCACTAGTCATGTGGGTCAAACATTACTGTGGCCTGAAATGCTTTGGGTAACCACTGCTATTGAGTCACGTACGGAACCCTCAGTGCGCGTGTCCCAGTCGCACTTAGCCGTTTTTTTTAATGATTGTTCTAATAAATAAGTTAATAAAGTTTACACTAGGATTATATAATACTAGGTGTACTAATAATATTGATGTACCTTAGTGATATCACTATTTATAAAAGATAAATCTAGGTTATCAGTTTAATTTCTCGCAATTGCGAGAAATTAAACTGGATCTATCAATAGTAATACAAAGACGTCAATCAAATGACACTTAAGTGCACAATTTTTAGAAGTTCAAACTGCCAACTAAATGGTTGATGTTGGGTATGTGAAAAAATTCACGGTAGTAGTATAAATAACTAAAATTATAAGGAAAACTATCACAGATAAGTACTCAGGCTTTACAAGTTTACGATAAACATCTGATCAAATGGGAAGTACCAAAATGTTAGTACAAATTCTATTGAAAATTATTAGGTATTATGTAGGTATAACATTGAAAGAATGAAACAAAAACAACAGAAAACCCACTTCTTAAGCCGCACACCAAATTAACTATATAAAATAATATAATAGATCGATTTTTATTTAGTACACAGAAGACACATGTATAGACATTATTATAATTTGACAGGAAAAGTCACGCAGAAGATAAAAAAATCAATAAATAAAACAGTAAAATAATAAAAATAACAATAAACAAAAAGAAAAGAGACACAAATAACACACATTAATGACAGAAAAATACAGTAAACGAATACCTAAAGAGTCTGTATTTGGTACTTATTTATTTTCACAAAGCTTTTGGGTGTTGAAGCTATCAATAGATGACTATATGATGATTCTCTGCTGCTGAATTATATCGCGGCTCACCCAACAGGACTGTTTCCAACATATTTACACAGAAGTTATTTCGTATCTTAAACTACCTTAATTTAAACCCGACTTTCACGCGAACGAAGTCGCGGGCACAGCTAGTTTAAGATTAAAAGTTATGTTTATGATATATTATAGAAATTTTATTGACACTGATTTTTACTTTTTGACCCAGAAATTGGGATTGGTCTTTCAAATGGCTCAAAAATAGTGTCAAATCTGAATTATTATTTTTTATTATTTAATGCATAGTCACAAATGTTTTTACTGCCATGTTTAACAGTATCTTTCAATGTTTGGTGCAGTTACACTTCTAATTAGAAATGTTTTAATTTACAATTTTAGTGTTTTTGTACAATAATATGTGTCATTTTGTAATGGCGGCACAAACATAAATATTTATTTTATTTACATGCAGGTAATTTAGAATATTTCAGTTAAGTTATCAACAAATAAACAATCTTACATTGTTTTTAATCATTTATTAAACAGCAATTTTATTCGTTTCAAATTAAGGGTATTTTATAAGTCCATGCGCAATATGGGGACGGCTATAACATTAGTTTGTTTTTAGCACGGGACATGTAAATATGTTATATCTTGAAGAAATTGTCGATGAATTGTGAAATTGGACTTTTTTGCCGTTATAAACAACCACTTTTCCACCTGAAAAATGCTAATCTGGTTGTGACTGATGAAAAAAAACTAGTTGAAAAAATTATATGTTCGAAAATCTGAAAGTTAATTAAGAGCCTATTATTTATTTTACTCAACATATTACCTATATTGTCTGGATGGTATAATTAACATCGTAATGCATATGGTTATTTTGGCTCTCAATTACGGCTTCAGCTAAGATTGTTAAGAAGGTTGTTTTGCCTAAAGTATAACGTTATGAAAACTGCTTTTTACAATATATATATATTAGTTATTTTAATTGATAAATAGATAATACTTTGTTTCGTTTTTACACTTTCACTGATATGATCATCCCCATATTGCGATTGGCCTTTTATAAGGCCACCTTATCCTGACTTCACCTGAAAACCTGCATTTTTTAACTATTTATTCTAGTCAATGTGAGTCATTTGTCGAAACATTTCAAAAAATCAAGTTGATTGGATACATAAAATTGTGTTAACTACAAGTGAGTTAAGTATGTTAATTGTTTAAAATGAATATACTATTAGTTGCTAAATTAAACTGTAATATGTACCCATATATGTTCTGATTATATTGCTCGCAAGTGTACTTTCATTACAACAATATATTGAGTTATTGGTTCACTCCTTATCAATTGCGATATGCACATATTAAAATAATATACTATATAAGGAATGTAGAAGTCCGAACCAATTAGTTTAACTGGGAACGTCTGAGATTAACCATGGCTAGAGAACTGACAAACAAAGTTGTGGTAATAACCGGTGGAGCAGAAGGAATTGGCTATGAAGTAGCTGATAGATACCTACAAAAGGGAGCTAGAATGATATTTCTCCTGGATATCAATGAAAAACTTGGAGCTGAAGCTGTAAAGAAACTAACAGCCAAACATGGTAACAACAAAGTAGTTTTTCTGAAATGTGATGTCACCACTGATGTAGAAGCAGTCTCTGAGAAAATTTTTAGCTCTTACAAAGTCGATATCCTTCTAAACAACGCAGGAATTCTTAATGATGTTCTTCTGAAGAAAACGATTGATATCAATGTGACTGCAGTTTTGCAATTTGGCTTGAAATTTTGGGAGCACATGAGAACCGACAAAGGAGGAAATGGAGGAACAATAATCAATCTGGCTTCCATATATGGCTTTCGAATTGACCAGTTTCTTCCTGTGTACCAAGCCTCGAAATACGCTGTCATGGGCTTCACAAAATCATTGGGGCACGCTGCGAATTTTAAACGGTCTGGTGTTAGAGTAGTTGCTATGTGTCCTGGCTTCACTGAAACTAAGTTGACTGCGCAACCAATTATGTGGGACTCAACTCAGAACGGCGAGTTCAGCAAGTTCTTGAAAGCTCAACATTGGCAGAAAGTGGATGCTGTTGGTAATGCCGCTGTGGATATATTTGAAACAGCTGAAAGTGGATCGGCCTGGCTGATTGAAGGTGCCAAGCCCATTGTTGAAGTAGCAAAATAATTTTTTGAAGATTATATTTGTTTACATTAAATACATTTATGATGACTATATTTTTTTTTATTGTAGATGTTGATATAAAATATTTGTGCATTGAATGAAAATAGTACCCCTTTGACTTTGGCATAACTGTTAAAGGCGTAACAAAATCTTGACACATTGATACTTTGGCATCATGTTTTCGTAGGCATAAATATAATTAATTCATTCGGTCTTATTTTGAATCGCATAAAGTTATAACGCATATTTTTTTGTTCGTATACGGTATAACAGTTATTAGGTATAACGGTAAAAAACCTATTAAAAGAATGTCGAACCATGCTCAGTGTAGGATTCCACGGGTCGACCCGTGACCACGATTGGTGCAATTCGATCGAAACGTCGGGTAAATAAAAGATTCGTACTTTTAATATTTCACGCTATTAAGTTCCAATAATATTTTTATTTGTGTAAACATCGCAAAAGATTAAAAACAATTACTACACACCATATCAAAGAGTGTAGCAGTAGAAAAGCGTATCCCTATGGGACTTACGTCCTTTTGTTGAGAAGTGCAGTTTTTTGGCAAATACTCAAAAACGGTATATCCAATCATGTATTTATCAAGCTTTACTTTTGTAATTCTCTTTATATTCTTTGACCATATGGTTTAAAAAATATAGAGATAAACATTTTCATTAAAAATTTTTTTTATTTCGGAGCGATTATTAAAAAAAATATTTTTAAACAAAAAAGTGTTTTTTCTGAATGATGTCCATGTTCCTGTCGAATGATGTACCATACATTAATTTTTAGTTTTAATTAAAATGTCTGTGGCATACGGATAGACAGACAGACAGATAGTCAGACGGACGTGTATGACGAAACTATAAGGGACCATTTTTGCCATTTTGGTTACAGAACACTGAAAAAGATATACCTACTATTCCCTTCTAAATTGTGACAGTAGGTTAAAAGGCGGGGCTGCCACCCCTAATCCACTAATGTGTTTATTTTTTACACTAATTTTAACAATTACTAATTACCTTTTCCATATTCATTTTGGCTGTTAGTTCGGTAATAAGTCTAAAATTACACTTAGGTACAAGCCGTATCGCATTGTTGTTATGCCATGTAGCATTATGCACAAATAACGTTATGCGTGTGTAGCATTATGCTATAAAAAAGTATGCTTTTCAATCATTATGCCAATAGTGGTTATATATAACAAAATTATGCGTAAAGATTAATGCTAAATAATGTAATGCGTAACGCTTTTTAGTGCAAATAAAATTATTCCATATAAAATTATGACAAAAAAAATGCTACCCAATATGGACCAACCATGAAACTAGACCGGGCAAATAGGCTCTTCCTAGTTTGGGATCAGATATGTGTGAGTTGTCCCTAAATACTGTATTTGAATATAATGTAGATACTAATTTAAATCACATTGTTTAAAAAAATATTATTATCGAAACTATTAATTTAGTAGTGTAATACACATTATTTGAAGTTTTTGTTACAGTTTGCTTTTGTTACAGCTTTGCAAACATGTTAAACCCCGATCGCTCGAGGTTATCCGCCGGGACTAGTTATTATCGGCATCATAACAATATGTCAATATTAGTATCATTACAATAATAATCGATGTGATTAAATTATCATCTTATCTAGATTTATGTGCTTGCCATGTAAGACAGTAGTATAGTAGTATTTTTACATTTAATCAAAGCACACGTAACACTTCGGACAAATCGGAGTTTAGAAAATTCATGTCTAAAGAATAAAATAAAATGGAAAAGAACCCCAAAGACAAGGTAGTAGTTGTCACCGGTGGGGCCATGGGCATTGGGTACCAGATAGCTAACTTTTTCCTGAAGAATGGCGCTAAAACCGTTATAATTTTAGATATCGTAGAAACAGTTGGTGTAGATGCTGCCATTGCACTTATTAATACGTATGGTCCAGATAAAGCAGTTTTCATAAAGTGTGACGTCACTAAAGACCTAGAATCTGTCTCAAGTGAAATTTTATCCAAATATAAAGTTGACGTTTTTATTAACAATGCTGGCATTTTTGATGAAACATCGATAAGAAAGACCATTGAAGTTAATACCATTGCTGTTATGGAATGGGGCATGAAATTCTTTGAACACATGAGAAAGGATAAAAGTGGATCTGGCGGTACCATCATCAATATAGCTTCCATCTATGGATATGAAAACGATCCCTGGTTTGTTTACTATAAAACATCAAAACACGCTGTCATCGGCTTTACTAAAACACTCGGTCATCAACTAAATTACGAAAAAACTGAAGTGAGAGTGTTTGCAGTTTGTCCTGGTCCAACACACACTACAACTTTACGAAGACAGCGGGCTGAATATCATGTATTAGATTTTGTGAATAAACATATTGTCATTCAAACATCTGATACTGTTGGAGAGGCTACAGTAGAAATGTTTAGGGTTGCTAGAAGTGGTTCCGCCTGGGTGACGAAAGATGACGAAGCTATCCAAGAAGTACCTTTGTAATTATTTTAATTAAATTAGTTGATTTTATGTTAAATTATAAAAATATCTTCGGTATGTAATAAATTAATTAAAGTATATTTTAAAATATTCATTTCAATAATATTGACCTACTTTATATTTAAAATTAAAACTGTACACGATTAAAAGTATAACATACAAATACATTAAGAATAAGAAAAGTACAATTTATTTGCACTTTAAAAAAGCTTAGCATTTGCTCTATGGTAAAATATTTTATTTAATTAAAATAAAAAATTGGTATTTTAGATCTGTACATGAAACACGAGCCGCCATCATGTGACTTACTAAAGGCAAAAGCAATTCGCTATCATCTGTCACTTTTATTTTTGAAAATGACATAAAAAAAATGTGCAGAGAAAGAGGCGCCACCTAGTCATCTACGTTGCCTTAAACGCCAGGATAGATCACACTGCCGACACTGTATTTGTATTTGTATCACCAATCTGATTGGTTTAAGCCAATATGACTTTATAAACATGACAGATAGCATTTTCGATCTAATAAAAAATAATTACATTTTAATGTAATTTCATAGCATCAAAACGTGTTTATTTGCCGAAATATTTGTTTTTGGGGCTTTTTATTAGAGAAACCAATGTTATTTAAAATTTGTTATTTTATCTATCTATTGACCAACGAGGGTAGAGGATCTAATCAACAATATTGACGTGGCAATGCCGGTGTTCGTCATGTGTGGTTCGTATTAGGTATTAAAACATAATTACTTTAAGTAGATAATACGAGATAAAATATCTTATCTGGGTTTTTAAAAGCATTTTTTTAATAGTCGTAATTTTCACATTATTTTGTCTACACGTTGCACTTTAAGTGTAAGAAATTTAATTATTAGTTATGGAATGGGATCCCAAAGACAGGGTAGTCGTTGTGACTGGTGGAGCCATGGGTATTGGATACCAGATAGCTAACTATTTTCTAAAAGATGGCGCTAAAACCCTCATCCTGCTAGACATTCTTGAAACAAGTGGTGAAAATGCTATCAAAACACTCAACGAAACTTACGGTCCTGACAAAGCTGTTTTTATAAAATGTGACGTCACCAAGGATCTAGAAGCCGTCTCCAGTGAAATTTTATCAAAATATACTGTTGATATTTTTGTCAACAATGCTGGAGTCTTAGACGAGACATCGATAAGAAGAACGATTGAAATTAATACTATTGCAGTTATGGAATGGGGAATGAAGTTCTGGGAATATATGAGAACGGATAACGGAGGTGCAGGTGGTACTATCATCAACGTGGCCTCTATCTACGGATACATGAACACTCCCTGGTTAATATACTATAAAGCTTCAAAACACGGTGTCATGGGCTTCACTAAGTCATTAGGCCATAAATACAATTATGACAGATCTGGAGTGAGAGTATTCGCAGTTTGTCCAGGGTTTACATATACTAATATACTCAAAGGCAAGTTTTTTGAATATCATAGAGAAGATGCATGTAAAATCACAGAAAATGAAATAATTCAGAAATCTGAAACTGTTGGACAAGCTATAATTGAAATGTACAGAAAGGCAAGAAGTGGTACAGCGTGGGTGACTAGAAACAATGAACCTATTGAAGAAGTACCCATGTAATTTATTTAATAAATAATAAATAATTAATTAAATTGTTCTCTCAATTGGTTGTTGGTCTCTCTCTTATGTTGAAATTATCTCACCGTACGTACGGTGAACTATAAAAGTATTAACTATAACGACGGGCGTAGCAATATACACTGGCTTATTCAGGATGGGGGAGGGGGGCTAACCACCCACCCGCGTCTCCGCAAAAATATATGAGTTCTCCCATATATATGTGCTTTTCCTTGATAAAACCTAACCTCAGTATTGTCTAGAGTCTAGGCCCTTCTCCTACAAAGGAAAACCTTTGAGGTCAGGACCTCTAAAAGCTTTCTAGTGCAAAGCCTCTCCAAATATTTTGGATCCGGTTATGCGTTACTCCCCTCACACAGCTAATATGTATAGTTCTAATAAATATTTTATGAATATTTATTTAATTAAAGAGCAGTCACAATCAGCTACGTAAGTATGTGTGTTCAGAGATAAAAATAGATTTGTGAAATCATAATTTAATCTGACAAACAAGTTTTATCGTTAAGCCCGTCGTGGCCATCACCGAGCAGATCAAGATATCTGCGAGGTTAAGTATCGTTACCACTGATAGATGGGTGACCGTTTTCGAATATTGTCACACCACTCGGTACCTTGGAGAGCACGTTAAACCGGTCCCGCGTCTAATCCCTCTCCGATAGAGTTGGATTTCGTCAAATCGGGCTATTAGAGAGAAGAAATATAGAGTGCACTAGTGTTTGCGCATTCATTTGTGCACTATAATATCTCCTGCGTAGTTGGCTAGTCTGTAATGAGATTGACCACCGTAACCGACATCGGTTAGGAGACCATTATTATTAAGCTTTATTGTTTACACAAAGTAAATTGACATTCCCTTGGTAGGAAATGTCTAAAAAGACTGGTAAGTATAACTTTGTCTAGATCCAAACAACAACGTATCAAAATCTAAGATATAAATTTGATAATTTAGAAAGTAACAAATTTATATCTTTCATTTTGATAAGTTCTTTTTGTATTTTAAAATATACAAAAGAAACTAAAACAAGGCAATTTTACTAATACTATGAATTCTAAAATAGTCGAACAGATGTCGCTAGTGGCACGGTAAACATCAAATAAACACGGAAGTCCGTAATTTTAATTGCAAATAAATAGTTTTTGGGTGTACTTAGTATAACGAACAGTTTAGTTGTGTGTAATATGTGACAATAAATACCTTATATCGTTTCTCGTTATAATAATGTGTGTAGCCTAATAAAAAGGAATTATTGTGTAGTGTACAAAAACAAATAAAATAAGTGTTAAAACTACCATAAACAAAGTGAAAACCACCAGTGGTAATCGTGTGATCTGCTGCCCTTTCATCCCACGGCAGTTCCTGGGAAACTGCATTTTGGAGCGCCTAATTGGGGCTCGATGCGGTTACAAATCGGTTAGCTAGAAATCAACTTACCCTGAACGTCGATAAAACTAGTTACCTCACCTTCTCATCATCATTATCTGGGCTAGTTTCTTCTTTATCTCATTCTCTTATTGCTCATATCTGTAATGATCCTACTCAAACTTGTCTTTGTTCTGCTTTAAACCGCATCACATGTGTCAAATATTTGGGGATACAAATTGATAGTTGTCTATCATTCCACTCCCATATCGATTCACTTTCTTGAATACGCGAACTAATCTTTATCTTCAAAACTATCCGACATGTTGTGGACACCAGTGTACTTCGACGTACCTATCTTGCTCTTTGCTAGTCTATTACACAATACTGTATTGTGTCCTGTGGTGGTACAAACAAAACACATCTTCTTAGACTGGAACGCGCCCAATGTGGACTCCAAAAGGCAGACTGGATGGTACCGTACCAATTCCCCACCACAAAGCTCTCCAAAGTCAGCAATATCCTCTTTATCCGCAAGCTGTTCAACCTTACTCCTGTTCTCACCACTCACTTATGACGAAAGTTACACTTATCCTCATGCATTCTCTTTAAGACATACACACATCTAGGCATCTGCTCCCCTCCCCACACACACACGCACACGCACACACATACACAAGCGCGCTCTCTTACACACTCTTAGTCTTATATTTTGCTCTGTAAATTAATCCCTAATAAGAGAGCCTGAAAATTCTGTCACACAGATTTCGTACTTAGTGACAGAATCTCCAGCTCTCACTAAGGTTTAAGTTCTGTATTATTAGCCATATAAGAAACCAATGTACTACCATTTTGAGTGAAAATAAAAAATATTATCATGATTTCTCTTTATTTATTTATTTACTCATTTTTTACATTTTTAAATACATATTTAAAGATATATAAATTTTAAAAAATACAAAATTAGTGAGCCCATCAGCCTTAACCACTGATACCTTGGTCCTTGTACCTGGTGGTACAAGGTCCAAGGTACCAGTGGTTAAGGCTCCAAAGAGGGGAAGGTATCCATTAATTAAAATAGTAATAAAAAAAATTCTTTGGAGCCTTAACCTGTAGGCTGTACTCCTCGGCATGGCACGCATTGTGAGGAGGTCCTCACAATGCGTGCCATGCCGAGGAGTACAGCCTTCTGTATCAGGCCCTTGTCCCAACTACCCAACGCGAGCCTCTGAAGATGTTGGTTAAGGCTCTTGGCGATTATGGACAAAAACGCCCAACGGAACAATAATTGCTGAATTCATATCTTTCATTCTTTTTCTGCCTTTACGAAATTATCGTCATGCGGGATAGTGGCGTCAACAATTATTGCGCGGCGCTCTAATCGATCTTTCATCACTATGTCAGGCTTATTGGCGACAATAGTTCTGTCATTGATGATATACCGATCCCAATACAATATAGCTCGAGCATTCTCGAGAACTGGGTTGGGTAAATACCTGTAATATGGTACCTCTGTTTCCACAAGGTTCAGGGCACAATACTTCAGGCCAAGTTGCTGATTCTGGCTACTTGATTCTCCGGGACGATGGCATGCTCGGCATATGTCAACCATACCGTCCCTCATTATATATCCCTCTCTGTTTTAATAACTTCATTCATAATTGCAAAGACAAAACCCTCGATTTCCCCAAATAGGACACAGATGTTATTGTGTCTACATCAGGTTCATTTAAGGCTCGATAAAAGCGTCCATGCAGTTCCTTACCCCTCCATACTTCCTTACGGTTATCAATACCAAGAATTACCGGTTTACGCCAGTTCTTTTTCGCCAGAGAGAGCGGCGTGAGCCCGTTACCTACAGCAACCACATCACGGTGCACATTAGCGTCCACGTAGAGGATATATTCCTTATACATTAGGTCTTGGTATTTAGGAAACCACGACCCCCGCGCTTCCGCGGGATATACAACCTCATCATTGACGAACGAGGATGATGCATTCGAGATGCGATTAACAGTGTCCGAACTCTTCTGTCCAAGGCGTCCAATTCGGTCTACAAAAGTTCATTCAAATTTAAACTTAAAGAGTATCTGCTGAATAGATGTATGTATAACGTACGAGAATTGTAATTTGTTACTGATTTTTATATTTTCGTTTTATTTAATGTCAATTATTATTCTTATTTTATAATTTTGTAACATTCAAATACAATGTTATTTGTTAATGAATAAATGACTATGACTATCACCGGAAGCGGGGGCAATGCTCGCAGCCCATAGGCCGCGGGGCCCCTAGCCAGCCGGAAGCCGGCCTCTCCCTCGTGGACGCGCTGGTGTTGGTGACCCCGCCGGGAAGAAAAACTCGTCGTTCGAACTCGACGCAACTGCCGCTGGTGTACTCTCCAGACTGTCAAGATCGTGGTCAAGTGGCTGCGAGGCGGAGCTGGGTCGAGGTTGAACAAGTCCGGAGATGTACGCTCGAGGCTCGCGCCAAATCACGGCGTGATTTGGCGTGTCCACATAGTCAATTAGTTCATTTATTTAGTAACACAGATGCAATAGTTACATTAAACCCACATTGCACGGCAAAATTTATTTGAAGTTCCACATTTTACGTTTTTTTCAATTTTAGTTGTTTACTTGCTGTGTATACTAATAGATATTATTAAAAGCATTGTCTCAAAAAAAAACTGATTGACATGGTTTTATTATGTAATATGTAAACGCAAATGCAGAAATAATTCATAAACGCAAACACGCGCGACATTGGCGGGATTTTTGTGTGGCCCACCAGTTGTTTGTTCACACAAGCACACGCTCCGTAAACAAGCTCGCACTTCATTGTGTTTGTACAACTAACCAAAAGTTAGTAGTTAATAATTTTTTCGTCAGTATGTACGTCGTGGCTTCTTTACATAATACTAAATAACCATGTAATATCAGTTTTGGAAAATATTCAATAGGTATATTAACCCATTATCACCTACTAATGGTTTTTGGAGTTATGACCTTATTCACCTACAGACTACTTTACTGGAGTATAAAATCGTAAGGTTTAGGCCCTAAACTTGACAACAAAACATCGATTTTACTCCAGGGTCTCACATATGTGTAGTAGATGGTTGTGTGACAAAACTAGGTAGAAGGTAATGGGTAAAATTGTATTTTTTTTATTACGAAGTTATTTGATGTAATGTAAAGAAGCCATGAGCAGAAGATTATTAGTATATTAAAAATCACCACAGGTACTATATACTTTATTTCATGTAAATAAAATAAAATATAAAGAACCAACAGCAACAATATTTTCATTCATATTATAAAACTGAAAATATATCAAGAGTAGACTATTAGAGATATGACATTCAAAGAGTACTAGGAATAGACATTCAGGAAAGTATACGTTCGGGGAACCGACATTCAAGAAAGTAAATGTTGGGGAAATGGACGATCTGGGAATGGACGTTGCGGTAAAAAGACGTAATAGACTGAGGGGTTGCTCCGGGGATAAGACAAAATGAACATAAGGGGATTGACTCACGCATAATCCATGACATACCTACATATACGAAAATTGAATTACTACATTAGAAAGCTTTAAAATGCTCGATAGTGTTTTTCGTCATTTTGCCATTGCCTACTTTTTTTTGCCATACGTTTGAGATAACAAAGTGACACGCTGTCGAAACGACAAATCTTGCAAAACTAAAATCTAACGAATCAAAAATCTGACAATATAAAAATCTGTCAAAATGATTAAAACCTGCCTAATTATTCTCTCGCAAATAATTACTGAATAAACATTTGGTAGTTGGTGGTTTAAAACCGCAATTAATATATAGAACTCACGATCACTTACACAACAGTCGCTCTCTACTTTTTTTAGGGACCGTAATTCAAAATGAAAAATAAACTAATTTCTAAGTTATTGTAAAAAATATTCGAGTCTATAAATATATGCTTTTAGCGGCATAAACAGCCAGCAAAAAGCGCATATTTCGAGACTCGATTCCTGAACTAGTTATAATATGTACCTACAAATTCGTATGGAACTCTCGGTAGGCAAATTCGATTACACTTGTCCGGTTTATAATCCCCGAAATAACGAATAGCTCTTAGATATTTTTGTAGAAGTTTCTAAGCTAGTTGTTGTGTAAGCGATGCTGGTAATGGAGGAGCATTGTATGACGACAGGTGGTAGGGAAACGGGGGTGTAGCTAAAAGCTTGGCAACATTAGTTCCCATCAACCGAGCTGCACACTTTACTGGCATAAATACACACGGCCACTTAGCCATAATAGTATGTTGGAGTTCTTCGTTTCAGTAAAATACTCGTGAATAGACTCTGATTTGAGTTTGAAATTTTCTTGAACCAAAACACATTGTTACATGCAAAGACGACGGTTGTCTGTAGGTATTGAAAATCGAAATTAAAGGAAAAACAACGTCATTTTGTTATGTTTTTACCGAATCAAATACTACAGGAACATCATTTTGGTACCCTAAAACAACATTGAATTTTGTCAAAGTCAGGTTGTGGTTAAAAATGTAATTACAGTCATGTTTACTTTGTTTTACTTAACTTTGAATTAAAATATACACCTAACTACACTTACTAAATACTAAAGCGCTAATGGTATGCTCTATGGGGGTTGCTCGTAGGTCTTAATGTTCAAAATGCCCTTCACTGTTAAATTTTTCAGCTCCATGTGTATCGTTGGTCTCGCGTCGTAAACCGGGTGTTCCAATAAAGTTGTTCTCACAGTTTTATTATTCTGTGTTTGTGTCCGTACCGAGAGATTCCTCCGCAATACTGAAACTTTAACAGACACACCCTAATATTATGTTAGAATTATTTCCAACGTCTTGTACTAGAAATTATTTATGTTCAAGTCGTAGAAAATGCGGATTATTGAAAGTGGAAGGCATTTCAAAGGAAATTCCTGAGATAGGGAGATGGGTTGGGTGGTACATGACCATATTGATTTTTTTTTTGTTACTCTGGGATAAAACTAGATAACTGACTAGGACTCGGCTGATATTGTCAAAATAATGTAGGAAATACCTTAGTACTTTCAAATGAACTCCTAATGGCCTAAGTTAATAATATTTCCGAGCCTAATCCTGGACATCCCAACAACAGATCATCAAAGAAGCCAATAAAATAATCTCTCATAAATAAACTCGCAAATTTAATTAGTGGGAACGATATACAAAGTCGTTCGCTCGGCTGCGAAGTTGCGGCAGTCTACCCGCTAATGAGCTGCTTGATAGATGTTCATTGAAGTTGGCAACAGGCCGATTAAGGACCCTTAACGCCTTATTGACGACCCTCTAATAAAGCTTAATGTTATGTGTGCCTTTTGTTGGGAGAATGGAATTGAGAATGGAATGGAATGTCACGTGTCTATTTGCGTGACTTTGTATGTATGAAGACAGAAGGGGGTGAATGTATTGTGGACAAAACACATCATGTTCTATTTTTACCCGACCTTGTATGTAATATTATTTATTACCTTTTAAGTAGCAAACCACGTAACGGAATTATATGACTGTTAGTGAGCCTGCCTGCTAAGCTAGCTGGCTCATGTGCAATTTGTCAAAAGCCACGAATTTATGTATCGTCTACTTGTAACCGCCAACAAAAGCGAACGACGTTAAATAAACACGTCACACGTGCGATCTAAGTCAAACACGGTTACGATTTTAAAACTTATGTTGATATTTTAAAGAAATTCTTTCTTTATTCTACATACCTCATAAAAACAAACTTTATATAAGAAACACTATTAAACCTTAGATGATATATAAGTAAAGTTGTTGCAATGTCACCATTAAAACAATTTTACGAATCACTTGTTGCTGTTTTTTCCTTGTTAAATGGAGTGACTCTGAAATCAGTAGACAAATTGATAGAAGAGATTCTGTATCTGAAATACATTCATTCTACATAAAAATATTGTCAATTATAATTGTATAACAAAATAATAAGATTTCATGGTCGATCGATAATAAAACAACAAAACCTTTGAGGATGTTCAAATATTAAATATACTGAAAATATTAAGTTTTATTATTTTTGGCAAGCGTTTAATACCTAAACAAATCGGTTTACAATCAAATTATCAATTCAATCAGGTGAGCATAAGATACAAAAACCATATTTTATTTTTGATTACCTTGACTACACGCGGGTTTGCCCCTCAAGCTTTTCGACTGAATTAAAAGTCAAATGTTTGACTTAAATTGTAAGTTGCTGAGATTTTACAGATTAATCTCCGCAACTTACAATTTAAGTCAAACACTTCGACACATCACCTCGAATGACACACGTCAGTCTGCACGTGACGTCACGGTGTGATTAATAACCTGTCACCGCACAGTAACGCCCTGTATACCACCGAGCCACATGACGTAATAATGTCAAACATAATGTTTGTATACACGCGGTATGCCAACAAAATAACTGAGAGTGAAAATGAACTGTGTTTTAAAGTAATGTATGCAGGAGGCTTGCTTATCTACAAGTTGGGTGCTCTCCAAGTAATGCAGGGGGTGATTTAAATTTAGTCTTAGATGTACATTAAGTACCCCTTCTCTGGATAAGTGTGTTGTGAATATTTGGTACTCAATTTGACTAGCAGATTTTGTGTAGGCGTGCTCTACTGTAATAAGAGGTAGATCAATAATGAATACATATAATGGTAAAGTGCTACGTCGTGGGATAATCTATCTGTCTTAAAGGCAGTGTTTTTTTTTTAAAGTTAAAACTAATCAATAATCTGGGCTGCCGGCGGAGGCCGCCGCTACTGGCGGCGCCGACGCTAACCGAGTCAGAGGCGCGCGCTGCGAACCCTCAGTGCGGTTGCTAAGGATATAGATATATTCTAGTGGTCAGTGAGCGAATTCGGACGGACTACGTACTTTATATTTTGTAACTATATTTTAGGGATATTATTATTGTATATTTTATTTTTATTTTAGTACATTAGCGTATAACCTGTAAAGATAGATGTAAGTATTATGTAAATAAATAAATGTTATATAAATTCTGCGCTATACAATATCACTATCACAACCAATACTTACTACTTCGGTGAATTCTCTGAGACCAGAGAGGAGACGAAAGTGTACTATCAGGCTAAGATTTGTTACACTAACTGATTCGGTGAATTTTATACAACTTAAAATTAAATGTAATCACACGTATAATATTATCACAAAATTATTCTTGTTGGATACTCGATTATTGTGCACATTTTTTTAAATATTCCCCTTTTTGTTTTTAAACCATCCTGGTAGTAAAAAGAACAAAACAAAAATGATAATACAAATCGGTTAAGCCGTTTTAAGGGTTCCTGAAAATATTATAGAATCCCTTTGTTGGCCGTCCGTCTGTCCATCGGTCCATCCTTCTTCTGTCTAGACCCTTTATCTCGAGAACGCGTGGAGGTATCGCGTTCAAATTAAAACTCTCTCTCGTCTTCGGTCCCTTGAAGCTATGTAAACACCAAACTTCTAAGTTAACGTAAAAGAGATACTGCCATTTATGGCGCAAAGAAGCATACACCCGAACTTCGTACCGCTATCTTTTCCGCGCGTATCTTGAATGTATGTATGTATGCATGTATGTAATATTCTTTATTACCTGATATCTCACAATCCACTAAACGGATTTATACAATTATTACGTCGTTAGATTCATCTTGACCGTCCAAGTGTTCTTAGAAATGTGACGTTTGAAAAAACAAACATGATGTCTGTGAGATGTAGAATAAAAGTTGACCGTGTTTTTTTATTTTTTAAATTTATTTTTTTATTTATTATGCCGTGTGGTGCCGGCTTAAGAATAGTACCACCCCATCTCTACCCGTGGGTGTCGTCAAGGCGACTAAGGGATTTCACCCCGGAGGACGGGCAGCAGCGTCCTCTGCATATTTAAAGCCTTACTGCGATCGCCAACCCGCTCGCCAAGCGTGGCGATTATGGCAATTACCCCCAGGATCTATATACTTGTAGGTTCTACTGGGGAGACCCGTGCCCAGCAGTGGGCCATCATATGGGTTGATATGTATGTATATCAATTTATTTTTTTATTTGTAAATCGGGTTCAATTGGGATTCTAAACCATTCTCGTATCCACTGGAA
Source organism: Herminia tarsipennalis (assembly GCA_945859575.2). Taxonomy (NCBI): domain Eukaryota; kingdom Metazoa; phylum Arthropoda; class Insecta; order Lepidoptera; family Erebidae; genus Herminia; species Herminia tarsipennalis. The sequence continues at coordinate 27,799,306 of OX243839.2, read as the reverse complement.
CACACGAAAAAAATAAAAATAAAATCGGTTCAGCCATTTAAGAGGAATTCTGTGACATACACACGCACAGAAGAATAATTTATAGATTTTTCGTTGACTTGAAACTATAAAATTTAGCAAATAATACCGTCTTTTACTACAAGTATATAGAAAAGTCTGAAAACTATACATTTGTAATTAAATCATCTTCTATAGGTATTAAGTATAACAAAATTGTAAAGGAGACGGAGATCTTTGGGCCCAATTGCAATAAGTTGAAATATGGTTTAAAAAATGCGTTATATTTTTCTGTTTCAAACTTTAAAAATCTACTCAATTCACAATCTGGGAGACGAGAAATCTTAAAAATAAGTTTATTTCGCTGATGAAAAGTATTGAATACTATAATCGATTACTGTGAATGATTTAAATAATTAAACATAAAACCACTTACACCAGATGATTGATTCAATCAAAATAAATAAATACATTATAATTAACACAATGTGAACAGTTTAAAGTAACCAGAATCTAAATTAATAAAAATAAATCTAAAAATCGATGTTCGTTTTCAAATCAATTTATGCTTCCTGACTTTCAATCTATGATCAGAATGACTCGCTCGTCTCGTATCGAATAGTGCGTCTGCGTTTTGAGTGTGTTTCTAGCTATTTTATTGATATATTTATTCCCCGACTAGTGCTTTCTCTCTACGGACTTCTATCTTGCTTAACTTGTACGACCCTTGATATCTTAACGGACACGGATAACCTTGTTTACTCGTTTGACTTTGGCTAGTTATTTTGGATTTTATATCAGCTTATCGATTAGATATTTACATCGTGGATCGCTGTGTGAATTGTGGCATAGCGACTAGTCGCTGTAATACACTGGGCCGGCGAGCTTTAGATGATAAAACAATATTATCAGTGATTCGTCAATGACGTGTACCAGAACTTATAAATACAGCGTATGAGTGAGATACGCTGTACTTACAAGTTCTGGTCTATTATGTATGTTTTACATAATCATTATGCCGGAGCGACAGTAATGCTTAAAGTCTTTCTTTGTGGCGCCTTCAGTAAATTATAAACCTACTGTACAAAATCATGCATAATACTTACAAATAAAATGTAGCTACTTATACATATAATAGACACATGAAGATGGTTGACATGTAACTTTAAACTTAAACTGACTGTATATTTTGCAGTGAGTTCTTTTATTTAAAAACTATTCATATCTTTCAGGTAAACAGCAGTGACTACATGTGCCAAGCTTGTTGGGATTTATCAATATTATAGCCTTGGTAGGGCTAAGCACCGAGGTAACATAGTTCCACCTGCGCACTTCTTAGACGATATTCTGATCGTAATTGAAGATGAATAAAAATAATTGTTGTTTAAAAGTGTTATTTTTTTACATTGCATCCTTATCTTCGCTATCGTTTAATCTATTTTTGAGTTTCCTTACATTCTCAAGGTGTGGTCATATTCAAGGGTTGGTATGTGCCCATGATACTGAGTGCACATTCCTAATTTTATCAAAATCGGAGTACCCTAAAAAAATATTTATTATTTTTTCATTCGTTTATTTATGAATGAAAAAGTTATTAATTAAAAAAAGTATGACTTAAAAAGTTCTATGCCATAATAATCCAATCGAATTTTGTATCTGGGGAGGTATAATTCTTATGTCATACGCCTTTCACTACTGAATTTTGACAAGAAGAATATGCTATAACTATGTAATAATAATGCAACCAGCTAGGGCACCATGGTAGGTGCAATACTGACAACATACCCTATGCGCTGCTGAAATTTGACCACACCTTTCTGTTACACCCTGTATAGTAAATAACAGTCTAATAAAACAAAATAGCAATCGCAGTTCAAAAATCGGCTGTTTAGAAGTTATAGTTTGGTAATAAAATAATTGCATTTTGAAAGATAGAAACATTTGAAATCCAGACCCAGGAATCGAACCCGAGACTCCCGTAGCCAAACCGGGGCCAGAAGCGAACCACCTATCCGGACTATGTTAGTAGATATCAAATTCTTTTATCTCTTAATGCTTACGGGTTAGGCCCCCGTAGCGACATCTAGTCAGTAGTTAAAAAACTATCACGGCTTTTGTTATTGCTTTGTAGCGATAGCAAGGTTGCACCCGTATCGGCCGTGTGAGGACGGCGCGCACTCACGGAGCGAATGGTCTATATACCGCGGCGCCCGCGCCGCGCACCCTTCGGTGGAGGCTCAATGCAGCGGAGGAATATCGCGTTCGCTCGGTCAGGAGCGACATTCATTACTCAGCTCTCACGGCGGGAGCACGCGCAATCGTTCTAATTTATTTTTCGTATAAACTATTTCTTTTTCTGTAAGTCTGTTCTCTCTAAAACTATCTGTAAATTCTAAAATAAACTTGTTCTGCTATTTCGCGAGTTTAACTTCACGCCACGCAAACCTACCTACAAATTGGTGACCCCGACAAGGAACGAAGCTTCTAGAATGGCGCATGAAGGTGAAGTCAAGGACACAGGTGGCGAACTCGGCGATGTTTTTCGTGTTGGTGTACGAATACCACCATTTTATCCGGAAGATCCCGAATTATGGTTTGCTCAGGTAGAAGGTCAGTTTGCATTAGCCAATATTACTAGTGATTCGACAAAATTCTACTACGCCATGTCTCGGCTGGAACATACTTACGTATCACATGTAAAAGACATTGTATGCGCACCGCCAGCGACGGATAAGTTTGAGAAGCTGAAAGCAGAGCTTGTGAAGCGTCTGAGCGTGTCCGCAGAGAAAAAGCTGAAGCAGCTATTTCTTCATGAAGACATCGGTGACCGTAAGCCATCTCAATTCTTACGTCATTTAAGAAATCTCGCTGGCCCGTCTGTGTCCGACGACGTTTTAACTACGTTATGGACAGGCCGCTTGCCGCACAGCTTGCAAACTATTGTAGCTTCTCAGCCTAAGTTAGGGCTTGACAATCTGGCTGAGTTAGCGGACCGCGTGCAGGAGATAGCTCCATCCACACCTGTGCACCAGATAGCTTGCACATCTACGCCGCCGGCACCATCTTCACGCGTTGAGGAGCTGAGCCAAGAAATTAGTGCTTTAACTAAACAAGTTGCTAAACTTACCTCTCATGTGTACAGGCAGCCGCGATCGAATTCCAGACCCAGATACCGAGACGCCCGCAGTCGTAGCCGTAATCGGTCGAGCAACCAGCAACCACCACCCGACCACCCACATTGTTGGTACCACTACAATTTCGGAGCAAGGGCTAAGAAATGCAGCCAGCCGTGCCAGTATACAGCGGGAAACGACGCAGGCAGTCGGAAGTAGCGGCCAGCGACTGCCCCATTCAAACAGGCCGTTTGTTTGTAACTGATCGCGCCACAAAGGTACAGTTTTTGGTAGATACAGGGTCGGACCTCTGCGTGTTCCCACGCCGTGCAACTAAGGTACCGTGCATTAAAACCAAGTATACTCTACTAGCAGCCAATGGTTCATTGATACATACTTACGGGCCTATATTGCTTCACTTGGACTTAGGACTTCGGCGTGATTTCACATGGAAATTTATTATAGCCGATATATCCAAGCCTATAATTGGCGTTGATTTCTTAAGCTACTTTGAACTTCTTGTGGATTGCAGAAATCAGCGACTTGTCGACGGCAAGACCTCTCTGTCAATCACTGTACCACCTCAGAAGGTTCCAGAAGAGTTAGCATCAATCAAGACAGTCGCAGGGGAATCAGAGTACCATGACATACTGCGCGAGTTTCCAGAAATTACACGCCCTGCTGGTATGGTACGTACAATTTGCCATAATACGGTGCACCACATAAACACTACCCATGGACCTCCGGTCGCCTGCAGACCAAGACGCTTGGATCCATTGCGACTGAGAGCGGCAAAGAGAGAGTTTGATGAAATGCTTAGCAATGGAACTGCCCGGCGCTCAGAAAGCTGCTGGTCCTCTCCGCTACACATGGTCAAGAAGAAGGACGACGGATGGAGACCCTGTGGTGACTACAGAGCCTTGAACGCACGCACAATTCCTGACAGGTACCCAGTTAGACATATTCATGATTTTTCTCACCAGCTGTCTGGGTGTACAGTCTTTTCTACCATAGACTTGATTAAAGCATACAATCAAATTCCAGTGTATTTAGACGATATAAAGAAGACTGCCATCACCACTCCTTTTGGATTATATGAATTTGGCTTCATGGCATTTGGTCTGCGCAACGCAGCGCAGACTTTTCAACGATTTATCGATGAAGTGCTGCAGGGTCTAGAGGGGTTTACTTATGGTTATTGCGACGATATTTTGGTGTACTCCCCATCAGTAAACAGCCATAAAAAGCATCTACGTGAAGTATTCACCCGTCTACGGAATTATGGCGTGCTCATCAACTCGACAAAGTGCGTCCTGGGTAAACCTGAGGTAACATTTCTGGGTTACAACGTTTCGGCGGCAGGTACAAGACCTTTACAAGCTAAAGTCCAATCAATTCTAGATTATCCAGTTCCAAAAACCGTTAGAGAGTTGAGAAGATTCCTGGGTATGCTCAACTTTTATCGGCGCTTCGTACCTAAAGCTGCTGGCCGACAAGCACCTTTGAACACTCTTCTTTCAGGCCCAAATGTAAAAGGTGCACATCCCATACAAATGACTGAAGAGCTATTACATGCATTTCAGAGCTGTAAGCAGTCACTAGCAGATTCTACACTACTGGCACACCCTCACCCGGAAGCTGAATTGAGCATAGCCACTGACGCTTCAAACGTTGCAATAGGCGCAGTTTTACAACAAAAGAGGGATGACATGTGGCAACCTTTAGCTTTTTTCTCGAAAAAGTTAAGCTCAGCTCAACGAAAATATAGTCCATTTGACAGAGAATTGTTAGCCATGTACGAAGCCGTAAAGTATTTCCGTCACATGATTGAGGCGCGTGAATTTTCTATTCTAACAGACCACAAGCCTCTTACGCACGCATTTAAGAACATTAGTGATAAAGGATCCCCTAGACAATTCAGGCACCTTGAATTTGTAGGACAATTTACAACTGACATCCGCTATACCCCAGGAAAGGAAAACGTAGTAGCAGATGCCTTATCACGGATAGAGGAAATCAGCAGTCACGTTGACCATGAAGCACTTGCACGATCTCAGGAGGCCGACCCTGAACTACAAAGTCTCTTGCATAGTGGATCATCACTCCAGCTAAAGAAGCTCAAACTACAAGGTACTGACACTGAAATATATTGTGATGTCTCAGCCGATCCACCACGCCCATATATTACACCAGAGTACCGACGAAAGGTTTTCAGCTCACTACATAACCTCAGTCATCCTGGAAATACCGCTACAGTGCGACTGGTCGCGCAGAGGTACGTGTGGCCAGGGATGCGCAAAAACTGTAGAGAGTGGTCTCGTGAATGCCTAAAATGTCAAGGCAGCAAGATTACTCGTCACACCTTTGCTCCAACATCCTCATTCCCTCTTCCTTCGTCGAGATTCTTTCACATCCATCTCGACATCGTCGGACCTTTACCATGCTCTTCTGATTACAGGTATTGTCTCACTGTCATCGACAGATTCACCCGATGGCCTGAGGCGTACCCTATCAAGGACATCACAGCAGACACTTGCGCGTCTGCCCTGGTGTCCGGTTGGCTGGCCAGGTATGGCTGTCCAGGCAAAATAACCACCGACCGCGGCCGCCAGTTCGAGTCTCATCTCTTCCGAGCCATCGCGTCCATGGTTGGTGCTCAACACTACCACACAACCGCCTATCACCCTGCTGCAAATGGCATGGTTGAACGGCTCCATCGCCAGCTGAAAGGTGCCATCATGTGTCACTCAACGTCGAATTGGACTGAAGTTCTCCCACTAGTACTCCTAGGCATGAGGAGTGCATGGAAGTCCGACATCCAGGCGTCACCAGCGGACCTCGTCTACGGGGAACCACTTCGTCTTCCTGGTCAATTCCTAGCACCCACTGATGACTACAAGACAGATGACATCACCAACCTAGCAACCCGATTGAAAAGTCACATGGCCAAGCTCGCACCACAGCCTGCATCATGGCACAGAAAGGGACCCTTCTATGTTCCAGACGCTCTCAACAAGTCTTCTCATGTGTTCCTGCGGCAGGATTTTGTCCGAAGACCGCTGCAGCCACCGTATGCTGGACCATACAAAGTACTAGAACGTCATCACAAGTACTACAAACTTGACGTAAAAGGAAAGGAAGCGACCGTAAGCATAGATAGACTCAAACCCGCACACATGACGTCCGAAGCAAATGAGCAGTCGCAATTCGCTGCTGAGCCATCACCTCATCAGCATCAGCAGTCTACCGCAAACCAGGAGAAAAGAACAAGGTCGGGTCGAAAGGTTCGCTTTCCTGATTTTTATCGCCCGCAGTAGCGGTCTCAGCGGGGGAGTACTGTAGCGATAGCAAGGTTGCACCCGTATCGGCCGTGTGAGGACGGCGCGCACTCACGGAGCGAATGGTCTATATACCGCGGCGCCCGCGCCGCGCACCCTTCGGTGGAGGCTCAATGCAGCGGAGGAATATCGCGTTCGCTCGGTCAGGAGCGACATTCATTACTCAGCTCTCACGGCGGGAGCACGCGCAATCGTTCTAATTTATTTTTCGTATAAACTATTTCTTTTTCTGTAAGTCTGTTCTCTCTAAAACTATCTGTAAATTCTAAAATAAACTTGTTCTGCTATTTCGCGAGTTTAACTTCACGCCACGCAAACCTACCTACAGCTTCGTTACAGAGAGCATTTTAACAAATTATGATGACGCAGGCTGAATATTGAAGTAATTTTATAGGCATTTCTTGCCAAAGACTTTACAAATACAATAATTGCATTTTGAAACATGGAAATTTTTTTTTTTTTTTTTGAACGCAGACCCAGGAATCGAACCCGAGACTTCCGTAGCCAAACCGGGGCCAGAAGCAAACCACCTATCTGGACTATGTTACTAGATATCAAATTCTTCTATCTCTTAATGCTTACGGGTTAGGCCTCCGTAGCGACATCTAGTCGGTAGTTAAAGAACTATCACGGCTTTTGTTATACACGGAAGTCTCGGGTTCGATTCCTGGGTCTGGATTTCAAATTTTTCTATCTTTCAAAATGTAATTATTGTATTTGTAAAGTCTTTGGCAAGAAATCCTTATAGTTTGTTGTCAATTTGTTGCATAACCCCACTTTTACTAAATCTCTTATAAGAGTTATAAGAGATTTAGTAGCTCTCAGATTGCCAAAATTAGCAGAATTTGGAGAAAAGGTTTTATAATATATAAGCTCTTAATTGACACCACTGTCATCTTTTCACATCTAGGCCCAAGAATGTATGAAAGCGTATCCGTCTCTCTCACATGTCTGTTGACCGAAGTCTGTCTGTCTGTTTATTTAAACATGCATTACGCAAAATCTAGCAGACAAATTCGGTTTACCCCGAGTAAATTGTGCAGTTCAACTATCTTCACCCAGGAGTTGAGCATTTTTGATTTTCTTCACTTAAAAAAATATGGATAATTTTGGAAAGGAAACTTATGAATTAGAAACTAATGAAAGAAACGGTTATTATTTATATGCCTTTGTAAGACACATTTCTAAATCGAAGTGCTTATTGAAGGATCAACTCGAACTTCAATAAAAATGCGTATGATTACAAAGAAATAAACGGATTTATTTGAGCTATTCCAAACGACCGCACTGTTCAACACGCGAATACAATCTGTCTGCCATCTTTCTATACCCTCTCTATGTCGGAGTGACATCCGCATGACAGATGTCAACGTCATGTGATGTCACTACCGACATTTACATTTTGAATGTCAACCGTCTAAATCAAATCTCAATAACGTTTTTAAGTAGTAACGAGTTAAACTCTGATTAAAATGGAATGAACAATATTAAATAACGGATTAGAATAATATTGAGTCTAACAGCTCGGCCATCCTAATTAAGGTGTGTCCTCACACCTAAATCATAAGATTTACATCATTTCTATTCTGATAAAATTTACAGATCGCTATCAAAATCATACACTGTTTTATGGTAATCCACTAAATAGTGAGGAAGTGTGAAGGAGAATAAAAGCACCCAACATCAGAGAGCAACGGCAAATTCCAACTTCAACTGCAACAGATCCAAACTTCAACACTTCCACTGCCACCGGCCACACCGGGGACCCGGCTGTGCCGCGAACGTTGTACCAAAGTCTGTCATGATTAAAGCTTTGTATTACTGTTAATGTATATTAATAGGAATGCTGTACACAGTCAGAACCGGACCCTAGATCCAATATCGCAAGTTTGCAATTAATATTGTGTATACTTCAGTCTATCGTCCGCGTCTGCATCCACTTAATAAAATAAATCTCTGTCATGATCTGCGTCATCTGAACGCTTACAACACATAGCACCACAGTCTGTCATAATCTTCGTCATCTGAACGCTCACAACCCATGGCACCACAGTCTGTCATGATCTGCGTCATCTGAACGCTCACAACCCATGGCACCACAGTCTGTCATGATCTGCGTCATCTGAACGCTCACGACCCATGGCACCACAGTCTGTCATGATCTGCGTCATCTGAACGCTCACAACCCATGGCACCACAGTCTGTCATGATCTGCGTCATCTGAACGCTCACAACCCATGGTACCACAGTCTGTCATGATCTGCGTCATCTGAACGCTCACAACCCATGGTACCACAGTCTGTCATGATCTGCGTCATCTGAACGCTCACAACCCATGGCACCACAGTCTGTCATGATCTGCGTCATCTGAACGCTCACAACCCATGGTACCACAGTCTGTCATGATCTGCGTCATCTGAACGCTCACAACCCATGATACCACAGTCTGTCATGATCTGCGTCATCTGAACGCTCACAACCCATGGCGCCACAGTCCGTCAAGATCTACGTCATACGAACCTAAAGCACTTACACTCGCAACCCATTGTTGCACCGGTATGGTCTGTCACGATCTGCGTCATCTGTGTCAATTAGGCACTGGCGCTCGTAACCCACATTGGTAGTCTCATTAGTCACATTATCTGTACTAAAATCCTGACGCTCGCCACCTATACTAGCGTGGTATGTCGCGATCTTCGTCATCTGTGTCAATTAGGCACTGGCGCTCGCAACCCATTTCGGTACAGTCTCATTAGTCACATTATCTGTACTAAAATAAATAATAAATAAATAAATAAAATAAATCTGTACTAAAATCCTGGCACTCGCCACTTATACTAGCGTGGTATGTCGCGATCTGCGTCATCTGTGTCAATTAGGCACTGGCGCTCGCAACCCATATTGGTACAGTCTCAATAGTCACATTATCTATACTAAAATCCTGGCGCTCGCCACCTATACTAGCGTGGTATGTCGCAATCTGCGTCATCTGTGTCAATTAGGCACTGGCGCTCACAATCCATATTGGTACAGTCTCAATAGTCACATTATCTATACTAAAATCCTGGCGCTCGCCACCTATACTAGCGTGGTATGTCGCGATCTGCGTCATCTGTGTCAATTAGGCACTGGCGCTCTCAACCCATATTGGTACAGTCTCAATAGTCACATTATCTATACTAAAATCCTGGCGCTCGCCACCTATACTAGCGTGGTATGTCGCGATCTGCGTCATCTGTGTCAATTAGGCACTGGCGCTCGCAACCCATATTGGTACAGTCTCAATAGTCACATTATCTGTACTAAAATCCTGGCGCTCGCCACCTATACTAGCGTGGTATGTCGCGATCTGCGTCATCTGTGTCAATTAGGCACTGGCGCTCGCAACCCATATTGGTACAGTCTCAATAGTCACATTATCTGTACTAAAATCCTGGCGCTCGCCACCTATACTACTAGCGTGGTATGTCGCAATCTGCGTCATCTCATCATCTGTGTACATAGCACTGACGCTCCCAAGTCACTTCAACATAGTCTGTTGCGAACTGTGTCATCTACACAAACATGTATACACTCGTGACCACTCAGATCTAAACACTTCTCGACTATAACAATCAAATTGTACACGTATGTGTTAGGTACCCATTTAATAATTTCGTTTTTATTTATTATCTCAATTCGTTTGTCACTTTCATCATGGCTGTCATTAACGTCGCTATCGTTTTCTCTATTTAACTAAGTCCTTGAAATTTAACCATGGATGTACTTTATCAATAAATACTACATTTTCATACTCCTTACCTTACCTCCCTTTTGTAAGGGGTGCGTTCTGCACTATGTATCTGTCTTTTGGTAGTAGTTTAACAATTCTATGAATAGGAAATTCAAATAAAAGTTTAGATTATCATAATCGAATATTTGAATTTTCTTTCCAGCCGTATTATATATTATATATTTGTATTTTGGTTTTCATTTCCTAAAAGATAGCGTCATATTTGATTCCCTTTCAATTTTGCGTATAGATTCATTTCTAATATTTGCCAACTCATCACTGCTTCATTCGTTCTACTGTCGTATCAAATACGTCACTTAATGTTTTCCGGTATACCTACCTACTTTTCACTTGGTAACCAAAAAAAACTACTTTTACAAGGCTTTTACCAGTGAAAGTCTTATCAACAGACGTATTTAATCATAATTGAACTTCGTTAAATACTATATAAAGTAATGTCATCATGTCTCATCCCAGGTATAATGAGAGCGTCCAGAATTCTCAGATTGAATCTTTCGATTTGTCAGCTCGCCCATGGATTTGCCATATTGTTCAGTAAAAGTTAATTATCAGAATTCGCTACGACAGTTTTGAATTTGGAACTCGTGCAACATGCCTTTGTCCTTTATCAACCCAATGAGTGCTCCAGAACAACTAAAGACGTCTTTATACACGCGAATGGTACGATTTGTGTCACGAACGGGTTTACACTAATAACTTTGTAAAAGCATCTTTAATCACTAAAGGATATATGTATATTAGCTCTCTTCGACTCAATGGCGACCGAGCAGACCGAGACATCCGCGAGACCAAGCTATGCCACCACCGTCGGCTCACTGATGGGCGACCGCCTTCGAACATTGTTACACCCCTTCGTGCCGCCTCGGAGAGCACGTCAAGCCACCGGCCCCGCGCCCAATTCCCCCCGGCCGCGTCTGACCTCCGTCCCACCGGGCCACGAGAGCACGGGAAAAGAGAGTGCACCCGAGCCCGCGCAAACATCCGCGCACCACAACATTCCCCGCGCAGCCGGCCAGTCTCAGACGCAACAGGCCGCCGCAACCAGAATCGGTTATGAGACCATTGATTGGCTCGAATGAACGAACGGTCCAACGTCAATAACGTGTGTCGTGTCTGAAGTATATCTACTTATCCACAGGAGCACGGCTGAGCGCATCAACATGTGACATTTTGCATCTGCTATATATTGCACCTCACAGTCGAACTCCTTAAGCTGTACCCACCATTGGCCTACTCTTAAAATTAGATGTCTTCTTGTCATTGTGGTTTGTAAAGCATTACCGTCCGTAAATCTTTCTTTAAATCCTTACAAATAAACGCGGAGTATGTTCAACGATTGCAGCAAAGATTTCTACATCGAATTTATGAAACTTTTGTTCATCAGGCGTCGTTTTGCGTCTAGGCCTCGTTGCATAGAAATACTAACAATGCCCTGCTCCAATGCATTTGTACGTAAATTAGTAGGCATCTCATTTGGCAGTATATACTGAATAAACGAGTAAGGGTAGGTAAACTATGGGTTTTGAGTCAATTAGTCAGACCTTTCTACGTTAGTGTAACCTAAACACATCATAGACACTTGTTAAGTTTTGATAACGTATTTTTCAATGGAGTCACTTACCCAAATAGTAGACAAATTTCTGACATAATCTAAGGATTTAACTAAGCACATACGTATGAATCACTAAGATTTATAATGTTAATGATCAGAAATGAATTCGTACATAAAGCAAGTGTCATCAGCAATCCCTGTTCCGAATACAATACATGGTATGAACAGTTTTAAATTATGAATGCGCCGGTCGCATTTATTAAATAATACCTACTTGCTGGGCATTAACTAATACTCCTTCTCAGAGCATTCTCTTAAGGGACCATTAATATACGTAGTGCCAGAGTAGTCAATGTCACAGTTTCCTTTATTACACATATATCATTGACAAGAGTAAACCGCAGTTTCGTTGGTAAAGTGCATCCGGAAATCAGGGCATTATATTATATCAAGTAGCCCGGCAAAAGTATAACCTAATAACACATTATCTTTAACAATATAACTATTAGTTAACTGGGATGTACCCTGTATTTCAATCTTAATTACCACTTTTTCTAATGGTAAATTAATATTATTTCCAATATCACACATTGTTACTAACGCCACCTACGACATAATTAGGTGCATTGACTACCCATAAATAAACACATACGTACAAGTTATGATCATTTACTTTTAAAATAACGAAAAACTTATTATTATTTATGTTAGACATCAAATTCAACAGCATTACAAACTTTTTCTTCCTCGATTACTATTTAGATTTGTCATTACTCGATTTTGTGCAATTAGTAGTTACGTCATAACGTGGCCTAATTTGTATAATATTTGTAATATGACATTTCATGAACTCTTTTTCAAACCAATAATAACCAATCTCATTTCAGTGACAGCAGGTAAGACCCTATCGGTCTTGCGTTCAATGTATGTTTATACAAATCTATCATACTCTTAATATAGTTACTTTTAGTCCTATATATTCCCGTGGTTCCTGTCCTATTGTATAATCGATTTAAAAATATTTCAAAACCGGCTCCGGTTCTTCTGCTTTGGCACCTAACCTCAAACTACGATCGCCTATTCCGTGCAACAGGAGATCAACTGCGCCCATATTTTTAGTCTCACAACATTTAATAAGTTAATCGTTTCATAATAATATGCTTATTTCCAACAAGTTATTAAATATAGCCCTTTTTGGAGAATATTTCTATAAGAAGATTTACATAATCATTTATATGTTTGATGAGAAGGACTCAATTATTTTCATTTTTCATTCGGGTCATGAAAACGACATTGACGGAAGGGCTTGATACTTATAGTCGAACTTTTGGTCACTTTTGAACATTGGGCACTATAAAGTCGAACACATTTTCATTTTTTAGAAAAGCCACATATCGATGGTCTGTTTTTTAATCATGGGATCAAACTTTGGAATGTCAATTCCTAACATCTAAAATTTATTACCTTCAGGACGGTTATTAGCTATTGATCTAATTAGTTCCGTCATTAACAACCGAGTTTTATTATGATTAGAATTGGAACGACTTACTTGCTATCTTCAGTTGACTTACTACATCTGCGACGTGACCACGGTGACATGGTCTCGATGAACGCTGACAACGTGGTCGAAATCCAACAACTGTGTCTCGTCGAACTCGACCGATCGGGACGCGCCAAACGCGAATGATCGCGACGCGTCGAACGTAAACGATCGCAATGAACCACTACTCCGAATTGAATTTGAACAGCGCGGCGTTTACGTTTCAAATGCGAACGATATCCTATTTCACATCTATTTCGAATTTTCGATTTCTCACGGTTCTTTCGATTACGACATCACTTTCAGATTCGGTTACTATTACGATGTACATAATCACTAACACTGTTCATAATATTATTCAAACGCGACTGAAGCGCAAAAATACACAAAAAGAAAAAAAAACAAACTACAATTTCACAGGACGCGCCTGGCGCGGAAATAACTAGTGGGCTTTGTTTATCCCTCTTCTGAGCTGAAGGATCAACTCGAACTTCAATAAAAATGCGTATGATTACAAAGAAATAAACGGATTTATTTGAGCTATTCCAAACGACCGCACTGTTCAACACGCGAATACAATCTGTCTGCCATCTTTCTATACCCTCTCTATGTCGGAGTGACATCCGCATGACAGATGTCAACGTCATGTGATGTCACTACCGACATTTACATTTTGAATGTCAACCGTCTAAATCAAATCTCAATAACGTTTTTAAGTAGTAACGAGTTAAACTCTGATTAAAATGGAATGAACAATATTAAATAACGGATTAGAATAATATTGAGTCTAACATTATATAACTTTCATAATTATAAAATGTGCATGGAAAATTTGTAAAAAAATTGTACTGAGTAGAAACATTAATGCAACAACCACTTATGTAATGCTATACAGAATTTATTATAGGGTAGGTCCTCAATTGACGTGGGAAGCGAGTTATATATAAGCGGCGCCATATATACACAACTACGCCTAAATAGTTCCAGCCTGGGTCATCGAGATATTATGTACTACATTAATACCTCAATGTCTGGGTGCTGGCAATTGAAAATATAACTGAGTTGCTTATCTTTTATTAGTGTAGTGCGCTGCAGTGAAATTTTAATTTCGCAACTTCATATATATACCCAGTCCGGCCATAAGTTCTTTCGTAACAATTTTTTTTTTAATGTGTAATTATTACTAAAATTAAAATGTACAATTTATTAAAGTCTTAGCAAACAAATAAAACAATATTCTATTCAAAATGGCCAAATTTGGCTTTTATACAGGCCTTTAATCTGTCTGGCCACACATCGAAACAGTGCGTAAGTCCGGAACGTTAGTTTCAAGCCAGGCTTGGGTAGTTCGTGATTTGTGACCAGGTGCGGAGTCCTGCTAGAAAGTCCACGGTACATTTTTAAAAAGTCACGATCCTAGACTGTCTCTTGATATACTTTGGCTGAAGTTTTTACTCTTTTTCAAAAAAATGTAGCTTCGTGACGCCTTGATAGGACATGCCCCACCAAACCATCACTGACGCAGGATGATGACCACGCTGTACCTTTCCGACCACTTGAGCAGCTTCTTTAAAACTGTGAGCGTACATTTTATCATTTTATTTAATGTCAATCGTAGTCGTCTTCAATCGTTTATTTCTTCTTATAGTTAAGAGGATATTTCTGTATCTTTCGCAGATGAAGGGCACAGACATATCCTCTTTACCGATGAAAATAATCGCGACGGATTAGTTTTGATCGATCCACTCTCTATAATTGTAAAGATTGATTTAGGGCATGTCCTGTATATCGATGATAAACACCGAGCTTCTGGTCTTGTTCTATAATACGCGACAGAGTCCTAGCGGAAATCTTCATTTCTCGCGATAAGATTTTTTGCTTCCTAATGGGATTTTGACGTATTCTGGATTTAACAGCGTTAACAGCCTTTGTAGTTCTAACAGCACATGGCTGCCCCGATCT